>JAJLQT010000017.1:0-600000 GCA_024516245.1 Peziza echinospora | reverse complement strand
AGAAGTAATGATCACGATAAGTTCAAGAAGATCTAGATCTTCGCAAATCCGTATTGAAGAGAGGATGTTAAGTGTGTGAAGGAATAATTTGTGATGTAATCTCAACTTATTTCCATGAAACTGCATGGCAGAGTGCACGTGTTGTACTGTTATGCGTAAATCTGTTAAAAAGGTAAGAAAAGGGTAAGAACGGGGTAAAAGAAATGAGAAAAGAAATAAGAAAAGAAAGGGAAAAAAAGAAGAAAAATGTAAATCAAAGTTCCAACGCCATATGACTCCAGATACCGTCCATTATCCTCCACACGACACCAATACAGTGTCTCTAAATTCCGAATTTCGAAATCTCGAGCTCACTCAAATCCTATCCCCAAATTAGATCGATCCCTTAGCTATAGCCTCCCACTCTAGCAATCAAGTATTTTCCTAAACTGGGAACGAGAACTGCCTCCACCATTGCTCACTCAGAACACACACCGGCACTCTCTCGCATTCCCACCAAAATAAACCTTCTTCCCTCTAATCTCATCCCCATTATCCCCAACATTGGAATCCCCCGACCACCCACCCCCACAAGCCCAACACCTCAGCTTAATCATCTCGACCCCACCATACGGCAAATTACTCCCCGAACTCCGGATCACATGGGCGACAACCTCCCTCCCATTCTCCAGCACCCCCACAATCCTTTTTAAGCTCTTCACCTCCTGAAAGATGACCCACGCCGACTCACAAAACCTCTTAACTCCGAATCCCAGGAGTTCCTCCACCCGGAACTGCTCATGCCAGACATTGATCTGTTCAAAAAACACCCGGAGCTGCTCAACGTACATTGCATGACTTGGCTCAAACCCCGCCATCGCAGACGGCTTCATCCTAAACAACTCTGGCTTCTCCAGACTAAGCTCCATGAACGCCTTCCCCCACGGCCCACGTATTCCCACGCCATAGTCCGGCTCGGAATCAGGGGTGTAGGAGCTGTGATTCGGCGCCATAAAGACTATCCCCGGGGAATACCTAAAGTAATCCCCTGGATGCACGTCCTCGCTGATCACAAACTGTTTCTTGAATTCCGCCTTTTGGGACGCATGGCCACCCTCGCTGGGAACCTGGTCAATCAGCTTCCAAATCGCCTCCGCGACAATCTTTTCTCTGTTCAGGTAGCCGGCACGCACGAGACTCATGTATATCCTCGCATTGTGTTCTTCGACCCCTGAGATTTGAGAAATTGCTCTCGAAGCAGACGGGAATGGAAAGTGAGGGGTTGCGTTGGAACGAGAATGCAACTGTTGTGATTGAGGCACGTAGAACGGGCGGCCCCGAATGCCACTACCAGAAGAGCCGCTGCCCGTATTGAATATACCCGTGGAGCTTGAAAAAGGATCTCTCAATTTCCCGGTATCCTGAAAGACGTTGCTTGTCGCCGGCATTTTCAGATGAAAGTTAAAGATGGGTGGTAAAATTGGAAAAATCGGAGGATCGTGAGTCACCTTGCCAGGAATCCCATGAAAAAGTTCCACTCTGGACTGGTAGAGCGCTTTGAGTTTCCAGTTCAGAAGTAAACACAGCAAGTCTTTGCGTTGCTCGTGTTGCCATTGTGGTTCATCTTTCGAAACAATGTCACGTTGAGATATGGGCATAGAAGAATGGGCAAGGTAATTTCTGTAAAGCGGAAGTTCAGTCACCGTTTTCTGCCACATGCGCCCCAGCTTATCTGGTGGGCTGTAAACTTTAGGAGTTGCTGTCTTCATTGGTTGCTCTGGATTCGCAGCACTTTGTGTGTGCACGTGGGCTGTACCAGTGGATGGACCTTCTCCGTTACCCAGATCCTCCACTTCCACTTGCGTAACTTCGGGTTGAGCCTCGCTAATTAGTTTATTGTCTCCCCACCACTCATCTTCGGTGAAGCCCAAGACCACCTCTTCCCCACCTCGCCTGTGTTCGCCTATTCCAACTTTCATTGGTCGTGGCCACTTTTCCTCCTCTCGCCTATCCAATGGATCAAATAGATTCCAGACAATCCGAAGCTCTTGTAGCTTCTCTGCTTTCCGCAGTATTTTCCCCCACCCGCGTACATGGCCCTTGACACTCTCCTCCAAATCGCAACCATCCAACCTACTGATGCCAATAATTTCTACCCCCCCTCCAAAGCATTCAATGACATATTTTAGCAATGACATTGAAACCCTGTCGAGGCATCGTATCTCGACTCTCTTTGTGGAGAATCTTGCAATTTGCGCAAATGTAGGACTGGGAGAATTTGGACGAGTCTCGTAATCTGGAGGGACGACAGTGATATTTTCCAGGATCGATATGTATGCATTTAGCTTCTTTCTCAGTTTTCGAAAATTCAATTTGGACGTCCCTGATGGCCGTGTACGTGAATTGCTCGCTTCAAAGGCCGTTGAACCATTTGAGCCATACTCTGCGCCCGTAGTGAAAGATACGGTATTGAAAAGAGGCCATGAAGGTGGTTTACCAATTCGCTTCCGGGTTTCCAGGGTCGGTCCAAATCCGTATTTTGGTACGCCCAGTTTCAGGAGTGGCAATGGAACATCAGTTGAACTTGCATCCATCCATGGAGAGGAGAAGTGCAATGTCGTTAGCGGGTGCAGGCATGCGATAGCATAAAATGCTGGCCAAGGTTCTGAACAGTTTATGAAATGTAGTTTTGCGAATTTTCGAGGAGCTTGCTGTTTCCGTAGCAATGGGTTTGGGTGGAGCTGAAACCTTTTTTGCTTGTTCTTCTCTATTGTGAATGTTCCAGATGTCGTACCGTGAATTGAACAAGTTTCATTGCAGTTCAGATGAAGATCGGAATCGATTCCGTGGCCATTCGGTTGCAATAGTGAGAGCAAGTGGCGGCACTCTTTCGGTGTTGCAGCTGTTGTAAAAGTTTGGTTACTTGATAGTTTTTCGACTTTACCGACGATTTGACTTTCTTCTGCTAGCAATAGTTTTCGCTGTGTTTCGTCGTCTGGAGTGGGTTGTACATAGATACTTCGTTCAGTCAACCAGGCTAAAATAGGGCCCTCGGCAGCTTCATATCGAGTATCTGCCCCTTCTATCGTCAATTCTTCCAAGTTGTAAAGCTCATGAGGACCCAGGATTTCAAGAATGGAACCAACTGAGCCCCCCCATGTCCCAGTACCAACATCGCGAGCCCCAGCAAGGTAATGTGGCTTTGGGAGACCGATAAGAACTAAGCTAGTCAGGCTGCTCGACAAAACTGAAAGGAGATATGCCATCTGAAACTGAAACTCTGTGATGAAATTTCCCTGAGCATGCGTTGGGGAATTATCTTTGATTGTCAAGTGCTTGATACTTGTAGGCCTTGATATGCCGTCTCGCCAAGCTAGGGGGGCGTCTAGATGAATGTGTCCTTGCCCACCAATACTGCTTCTCATGAGAGACGTGAAAAAGCCTAGATCGCCTTGTATCACGATTTCCAACGTCTCAAGCTTTTGTGTGCCTTTTCCCCAAATTATTTCTTCCATTATCATAGATATTTGGGCAATGGGTGAAATGCTTAGATGCTGTTCCGGTCCAAAAGATTTAACTCGTCGGCAGTCTGCAATCGACAGTTTTCTCAGCTCTGTAAGCCGTGGGAGTGCTAATTTTAATAGACCCATTCGAAAACTCGTTTCGTATGAGGAGGTGACACATGACGGAACAGCTACATGAACGTAAAGTTGCTGAACGTATTTGGCCAAAGGCACTGTGAAGAAGTTACTCGTGCTCGGCCGATTTTTCTTGCAGTTGCTATAATTGACGATTAGCTCAATCTTTTTGGAGTGATATAGGGCTACCTACATGAATCGCATAATCATGGCATTTGTCGTATCGTCATACAAGTCCCAAATCACCTCCCGATAAAGAAGCCTTTTGCCCTCTTCGTAAAACGCCCTGTTGACGGTCATGAGCTTGGCCAAGTCATGTTTGCAGAGAAATGACATGACTGTGGGAATGATGTGCACCATCCTAATATCACCAAGCTGGATTCCTCTTTGTGCAGTGTCTATGCCCTCCATAGATGTGTCGTCTTCTGTATTACCGATGGAGTGACCATGTAAGCCGGTCCAATTTGGTTTTTTGGGAAGTGGCTCTGGGCAGATTGCGGCGGCCGCAAGAGCGGACGGATCAAATCTGCCTTTTATTTCCATCCCAGGTGGATCGGTGGAAGAATGATAGAAACCCGGAGAGGCGTGTCGTCTTTTGCGAATCTTTCCGGTTGACTGAACAGGTGAGGATGCCAGTGTCATGTCCGGCTTCAGGCTATCATTATTGAAACCTAGCTGGCTTGCAAGCTCGTTCCCGAAGAAACTTGCGGCAGTGACCGGCATCCTTCACGCTGGCAGGCAGATTGTGTAGAATTTGGGTGAGAGGCCGGCTTTAGTCGTGATGACTTATTTGCTGCAAATGGGCGGTAAATGAGCACCAAAAGGCCTCCGAGGCTGGAGTTGGTTGTGAGCTGGAGCTGCTATCGCCAACCGTTGATTCGAGGCAGTCCCGGGGCTCGGCCTAATGCAACTGGTGGCCGATGGTGAGTCGTGGCGCGCCGTTGGAGCGTGCTGGGATGATGGGGATCAAACCGCCTCGAGGCCTGGGATATTTCGTTTGCAGGGCTGTCGGTTTCGCTCGTGCCGATGCTTTCGGAGTTTGTGTGGTGGAGCACACGCAGTGCCGTTAGGCCCTGCTGGTGATTCACGACTGGGTTGATGCAGCACAGGTGCACGGCCTTGTGAGGTGATCAGCCTGATAAGATCTGCTGATAAGCCCGATGGCTGGGCTGGGCAGCAACGTCTCTGCGGCTGCGAATGAAAGAATCACGGGTGCGAGTGAGGTGATACAGGCGAGGTGATACAGGTGCCGACAATGTGGCTACATTGTTTCGCGGAAACGCACAGTCTCTCTCCATGGACCTCTTGCGCGTGGTCACATGCGGCCAGGTCGTGTCAGTCTAGCCGTGCACAGTGCCAGCGTGGAGTTAGACTATCAATTCAACTCGCGAGGCTAATCAATTCGCGACTTCACAAACTCACCTGTAACTGAATGCCACAGCTTGTAGACTCGATCAATGTTAACGTTCACAAGTCAGTCTCGAATATATAAGTACATTGCTTGAGGAGTTGCAAATTCCAGTCTCGATGCAAGTTCAATCAAAATCAAGCAAGTTTAGCTATAGGCTTGCGATTGAGTACCTAGGTAAGCTTATGGAACCGGAATTGGCTTCCAGTCAGATCCTTTGTTTCCCCATTTTCTCCTATATAAAGTTGAGAACCTATTGTATAGGTATACGTAGGTATACATTGTCTAGTCCGAATCCCCATCGTGCTATTTTTACCTAGCCTCATATCGGAAACAACCTAGCCTCTAGAATCGGAACGAGACTACTAAAATCAACCCACTGACAGCTCAAATGAAGTACCGTCAACGATACCCGTTTGAAAAACTTAATTTTAACTCTATCGTCAATCTGACATATGCTATAGGCAAGAAGGTTACCAGGCAGATGCTAAGTGCTTTCTTACTTAAGGTATCGGTGTAGGCTTTTAGCCTAGATCTTTTAGTCCCTCTTCTTATCTTTCTCTTCGGCATCATCTCCTTCTAAAGCGTATTGGATAGCCTCTCTACGTACCTAGGCAACAAAATATCATTCTAAACCTTCGTAGTTTTAGGCCCCTGCCTGGCAGTGATAGCTCTCCAAGTCGTGAAAACGTACACGACTTTTGCTACCTACTCTCTTTTCCCAGTCTCGCCTCTTTCCAAACTTTAGACATCTTGTGCTTGGTAAAGTAGAATCCGAAGATCTCGGTTGATGTTGAGATTAGGATCGAACTTCGGATGGGAGATTCTTTCAACTTCATAGATCTCTCATGAAATGTAGGATTTTCGGGGATCTCTTCGGCTCGTGAATCAGACTCTGGATGTCTTTTTTGCCTTCGCAGAATACTAGTCTTGACGGACGGTGTGTTCTCGGTGAGATTACCCTGGATGCGAGAATTGTCGAGACACGGGTATAGATTGGCGGGGTCGTAAAAAAGGCCGGGGGTAGCTACCCTAGGTGTAGGTAGATGGTAGGTGAAGGACAAGCCCTCTACCCAGACGGAAGGATGTTTCGATGACGCTTCATCATGGGCATGTCGGTCAATTTGGAGGCTAGTGGTACTTACCATAACGGGCAATACCTACTTCCTACTACCTTGTATGTACCTAGGTACTTCCCACTTGAGCAGCTGGCCGATTTCCCACTCACCACTTCCTCTGACGGCTTAGCCTGCAGCACAGGGGCAACTAGAGCCCTTGCCCGCTAGTTAGCAGTCACCACCACCTCCACCTCCGCACAACGGCACGAGACTGCATCCCCACGGAATTCAGACTTTGAAGTGGGAAGTATTCAGTCTCGTACCAAGTATCCCTCCCTCACGAAATGTCTTTGCACTCGCAGGGATCTCAAAAGGACCACAAAGCTTTACTCATTGTCAGGTATCACCTATGACCTCGCCACGAAAGAAACAACCCTCGCCACCCCTCGACGAGGGGCTGGGGGCGAGGCCATCGCCACCTATGGAATAATACGTCCACAATGGGATCAGCTCCAATACAATCCGAATACAACCAGAAGCTTGCAGCCCAAAGTCCAAATGCCTGTGTATCGAAAGTCTCACTCCCACGCACTCTACTCTCATGCAATTGGGACCAGCTTTCCATACAGAGAACCGCGGACGATCAATTTAGCCTGGCCATGACAAAAATGGCCACCGAGACATTCAAACCCTGCTTCATTGCAATTTTTTTCATTGTCTTTATTGACGCCAGGCTGAAAACAATCCCATGATCAGGAGCTACTGTCATACGTTTTTTGAAAATGCTGGACATAGGTATTGGTGTAATCACACCCCAGAGAAAGGACCTACCTAGTAGGAATCAACTCACTTGCATCACCATCCTTAATTACGGCATACACATCCCAGCGATAACTTCATCCTCACAGCGGATCAATTGTCCTCCGGGAATGAATTGGTGTTCGATTGAGACCACCTAGCGGAGGACAAGATTTCCAACAAACCTCAAGTTATGAGTTCATTATATTGCTACAGAGCTCGATCATGCCACATATTATGGGCCTTATGGAAATTCGAGTCACCCGGATCCCCAACCCAAATTTCTGCCCAATCGACATTGATTGCTTTTTTTTCTTTCAACAAGGCATGGTGTTTGTCAGGTGAAGGTGCAGTGTAATTTCCCATCAGTCAAAAAAATGAGGAGCCCCGAGTTTGCTGTCCTGACCGACCATCCCTTCAATGGCCGCCTTCATGGGCTGTGCAATATGGGGCATACATACTGAACGTGATCGGAAAAATGAGCAGAGAGCTTCCCTCCACGCCAAGATTTATAATGTAGGGGTAATAGAAACAAGGCTGAGAGCAAAAGGCCTTGACTGTTCGTTTTCTTTTTCCTTACTCCACCAGGCCAGCCTCTTGCCTTGGAGGGACGCACGAGAGCATGAAGGCATCAACCTAAATGCTTCTCACCAGGCACTTACTGCTTGCGTTCCCAAATAGCATAAGGCCGCTTGAGGATCTGGGCAAAAAGGAGATGTACAACCTCAAATCTGCTTGACGGTATCACCAGACGAGAATGATTTTCCCAACGGAATCAACACTCCTCCAATTCAGGCATTTGTGTGAATTTGTTCATTGCAATAATCTCAATAAGGATATATCTAGGCAGCGAATGTGGCATCCTTATAAACTTCAATGGCGGGACGCAGATGGGAATATTCTGCTTATTTAGTAAGTATTGGCAAACTCAAAGGATGCGGAAATGTGAGACAATGTAGCCTCGGCCATGGCACAGTGTGAAATTTGAGCTGGGTCAAAATACTCGAGTGCAGAATGTTAGGTACTTGGTATTTACCTACCTTAGGTAGGCATAGTTCTACTTACAAAGGCACTTAACCAGCTGTTGTACCTGGCATCGAAAATTCGTCCCTGGACTGGCAAATTACGTTGATAATGTTACCTTTATAATCGACTCAAAAAAGGTATGGGGGGTAGTTCGACACCATACCTAAGTGAGAGGCGAGATCTCGCACAGAAAAGTACGTCAGGGAAAATCAGGAATTCACAGTGCTCTACAATTGCTAGTTCTCTTTTTCTGCCAACTTACAGAGGAGTCAGCGCGAATGGCAGATTTACTAATGAACAAGCCTCCAGACCCTCTTGATTCACAATGTGCACGTGGTTTGCAATTGTTTGAAGAATGAGAAGTGTTTTTCTTTTCTTTTGTTAGGCTTACTTGATACAATGAACGGGACGCCAAAGTCGGTTGTATGGCCATGGTTGTTCTCGTGCCATGGTGGTTGTATGGGGGTTAAAACTGGGGCTACCTACCGCATTACCTAATTAATGAATCTGGACGGCGAGTAAAGAAATGAATTTACTGGGGGTCGGAATTTTCTCTAGACTGGGACTTGGAGTGGCCAAATATGGGGCTGCAGTTCCGCTCACATGCAGATTTGTGGAATAGCACCATCTTATTTTTCACTCCTGAATTTGTTTTCTGTTTTCTTTTTGGGAACGACGACTAGTACTTATAAGATGAGCTATTCCCCCAAATTCACTTAATCAAATCCCACAGGCTCACTACCAAACTACAATACCCCGAGGCGCTTGAGGAATAATAGCTTCATCTATCACTCACCATCGAAAAAATCAAGCCAGACAAATTAATCACCACCCATTAACATCAGTGACGTGGATATCGATATCACGATTTCCACGATTAATACTGGAGACCACCAAACCCAAGGAATCCACAACGGCCTTCACAACTACATACAGACATGGATTGCTGCAACACTTCGCGGGCTCCTCTCCAGAGGGCATGCCAACACCGTCCCCCCGTCTTAAATACTACGAATTTCCCGCATGATCAGCTTGCGGGCGGCAAAAAACTCCTCGAAAAAGAGGACGAGGAGGGGCGTGCCCCAGAGCAGGTTCCGGAACAAATACACCTCACCATACAACCGAATTCGACGAACGTCGACAGCATTGGCTTTGCCAACAGCGTCAACCGGGAACTCGAAGATTTCTCACTCGGGGAGAATGATCTAGAGAAGACCCACCCCACAAGTCCTCCAGCCTCGCCGCCCAGTGGGAGCAAAATTTGCCTGGACAGATTTGAGGCAGATGAAGGCCCTTGGGCTGGCCTGCAGTCTGCATCCGGTCGTGTTCGCCACGCAGAGCTGTTGAAAATATTTGAAAAGGTAAGCTTTGGGATTTTCCTTCATCCATAACAAATATTCGGATTCCCATACCACAAGAGAGACGCTAATTCAAGATCAAAAATAAAAGTTGGGGGATATGGATGCCGATGGTGGGTTTATTATTCCACGCGCATCTGTCTTCCCGAATGGAAGAAGCGCTAATTCTTCAGAACCGAGCTCCATGCTCAGTTCCATTGAGCTACCTCCATTTAATGGGATTTACCATTACCAGTCCATGGACATCGATGATGATGATGCCATGGCCATGGGGCAGTAACTTCCGGCATGGATTACCATGGCTATAGTTTGGCACATACTTATTTCGCGAGGCCTTTTGCGGAGTTCGAACATTATCGTATTTTCTCTTTTTGTGGAGGTTTCATTTCTCATTTTCTTCACGAAGGTAGAGGGCGGCGTTGCACACCAGGCTATTTTCTTCATTGGCCTTGGATCAATTGATCGAACGACAAAAAAACAGCAGAAAATTAGAAAGAGAAAAAAAAGTACAAATGTTGCACAAGTGCGGCGGAGGACTAGATGAAACCAAGGAAACAAACCCGACCGCATTGACCACTGATCATGAGGATCTGGCACGTGTACTCAGGTCCTCGCCCGACCAACACCACACATACAATCCTGCACTCACTTTCCTTGTCTTCCGATCGCGGTGTTCCGAAGATGTCAGCCTAGTGTTATTTGTTTTTCAGTGTTTCCTTCTGCGGTATTTTTATAGTACCACCTGTTTTCTTTTCCTTTTTCCTATTTCCTTTCTTTTTTCTTTTTCTCTTTTTTTCTATCCCTCCGATGGCGAGCTGATGGTAACCAATCCATGCTCTTTTTGCAAGGGTCGCTTCCAATCTTCCAAGATCGCAACACAACACTGACTCCTTACTCTACTGATGCTCGAGCTCTACTACTTTCCATAATGGGCTAACAATGTCTTCCCCGGGCAGTGCGCCTTCCTATTCGCCGATTTTGTGATCAATCATATGCATATTGAGCTGTTGTGGATGAATTGTTCAGTTGGTTGGTTCGTTGGTTTACTCCACTCTAGCTATATTTGGGGGTTTGTTTCCTTTCTATTCCTTTCTTTTTTTTCCTTCTTTTTTTCCTTTCATTCTTTCTTTCGTTTATTGATTCTTGCTTTTCTTTTGAATGCGTCCTTGCTTATTTTTTGAATCCTTTAAACGAAATAAACATTGGGGGGTGGGTTTTAAGCCCCCCACTTTACACAGAAATTTTCCCTTTCCCCACATTCGAACGCCTTCGTTGCATTTGTATTTGCTTTTGCAATTTGCATGTGATCGATGTTCATGCAAAATGAATACATTCCAGTGCTTCGCCTTTGGCCATGCCATGGGAGGGCGGGCTGCGCATGCAGCTGGTGTTTGAAAACCAGGATATAGTTGATGAGAAATAGATTAATATTGCTTGTGTTATATCCCTTTTTTTTTTTAGATGTGTGTATATGGCCATGGACAGTTGTGTCGAAAAAGTGACTGGAATAAATGGCGGGGTACGTATACCCACAGCCACTGTGGCATGCAGTTGTACTACATAGGTACGTATCAGGAGGCTACAGTGGTTTTTTTTCTTGGATTCGAATTCGGTACATGTAGGTGAGGTGAGTGGCAGCCCCGGGCCCAAGCTCGATCGCGATGCACAGCCAAGAGATAATGCCTCTGAGCCCCTTATGTTGTGCTCATTGATTGATTATCACAGATAATACAGTAGGCCTATAGGGATCTATACTTGGATAACGATGATGCAACGAGTGGTATGGATTGCGAGCCAGGCTACCTGCTCGAGTACTCACACCTGCAGTGACATACCCACGATGTATAAGTTCAACGATATCGATCTATGAGTAAGAGCTGGTAAGTACTGACGTATACTATACTCTAGCTATAAGGAGCCCAGGAGCCCCGGGTTATCCGGCCGGGTTGGTTGTTATAGAGTTGGTACCTAGTGTATACCCTACCTAAGTAGGTACTTCAGCTTACTGAGTATATGTATGCAGCTGCAGAACTAGCTGCAATGGACGATATCGTGATTGCGCGTAAGTTTGTCCGCGCAGAGACATTTCGCAATATATCGATGAGCGGTGGGGATGAGGATGATGCATGCATATGCCCCATGGATGGCCCAGTAAAGTCGTGAAAGGATGTCGATGCGCCCCGCCGTCGTCGACTCGGAGTCGACCCTTGGCTTTGCGGATGGCGGGGTTTTTACAAAGGATCCCCGGTTCGATCGCGTTGCTCATACCTAAAGTACTTGCACCTTTTTTTTTCATATACATACCAGGTAGGTATTTGGTACTTGAATCGGGGTTTGGGTGTATCCGTAAGTAATAATTGTTGGAACTTTGTTTTTGTTTTGTTTTGTTACGACATGGACAGCAGACTTCGTGAGTCGATGATCTCGTCCGAAAAGAGTAGGTCGTTAATTACTCGAGTTGGAGGTACGGAGTAGAGGTGCAGCTGGTCGACTAAGTACCTAGTGTGATTTTTGGACCCCCCTAGGCCTTCCCCATTTGGCCCCGCGGATGGGAAAACGACTTACTCAGTGAGGAAATTTTGGTTTAATGGTGGTATTTCGAGTAACATGCATTTGCAACGCAGGTCAAAAAAATTCTGAATGAAATATCCATGTCGATTTTTCGAATGCAGAATTGCCAACTGAAGATCGAGACCAGATCGGCATCATGATCATGTCGACTCATGTTGGGCGGCCACGCAAACGTTAACCACGAGACGCTGAGCTCTCGGGGGCCGATCCTCGGATCCTCCTCCTCCATGCATCTATCGATACACTCCACGTACGACTAGGTACTGTACTTGAGATGCAAAGTAGGTAGTCTACATAGGTACTTAGGTACGGTACCGGTCCATGAGCCTTATAACCTCAGACATCTTATAATTACATGTACATACCTCGCCGTCTCTTCAACTTCCGAAGCACATACCTACATGATCGAGTCATAATCGACGATCCCAAATATACTTGCATCGATGATATTGATGATGATCTTCGGCGCCATTGCATAGCCCACATTGAATATCACGAATCCAAATCTGCAGCCGCGTTTACAGCAGAGAAAAGTACTTGAGTAGTTCATCTGGAGTCTACCCTGTTACTCATCGCTATATCCCCGGGATCCCCGTTCCCCGAGATCTACATGCCCACCTGGCATATATACAGCAGCTGCTCTAGATCTGCACACACATATGTAATTCTAGGCTCCAACCTTCGGCGCCGGCGGCCGGAAATTCAAAACACATTCGACTTCTTAGACATGCATGCATATGCATATGATTTATGCGCATGTTGCATGTTGCATGCTGGGTTTTTGGCCTCGCTGCCAGAGGGTCAGGGTACGAAGTACCTGGTTTTTGGAGACCATACGCTGCGCCTCAGATCGTCAATAAAGGTGCTGTATACGCACGAGAACAGTGGCTGTTACCATGCATGTATGTACGTACTCGAGTAGGCACGAGCCAAGCAGCTATGTGCTCGAATGTAGAGTACATACACTCACAACAATCCTTTCTTTGATCACTGATATTTTCTTTTCACACACCCCTCCCCATGGGCATGGCCAACGTGCACGTCTACTTATTTATATTCGATCAAATATCCGAGCTTGGAGTATGTACACTCGTCAAATCCCGAGAACAGTCAAATCCTCTGCGAGGGTCTGTACACGAGACTTTCGTCAAGTAGGAACGTCAGCTACTCCAATGGGACTAGCCCTTAATTTCAACCACCCCCACCCCCCCTCCCTCCCCGATTCGGCGGGATGGACTTCTGCATTTGGACTAGGGCCGGTGGTATAGTCTCGTTTCGGGTGATATGGATATGACTCGACCTGGGAATTGTGGACCGAAAAGAAACTGCCATTGGATACGTAGTAGAACAATCTCATATTTATCATGGATACAAAACCACTTTGTTGTTATCAATCGTAGTCTCGTTCCTATCAATTGATACGTACCTATTTGTGTACGGCTAGCTAGCCTAGCTTGATGCGAACGAGTAAGGCAGGGCATAAATTCTTTTTCTGACACTCGACGAGACACAATATTCGCTGCACAAGCAGCCTAGGCTAACTCGCTAACTCGTTGTAATATGCTACTTCCAACTATATTGGGTATACGATAGGTAGTTTATTAGAAATTTGCATCAGAACCGGATCCAGGCCACTATATGTGAAAATGATTCAAATCAAAGGAAGAAAAGAAACATGTTTTCACACACACACACAACATAATTGCAAAATGGACCAAGCGTGGGCTTCATTTCGATATTATGAGAATGTTGGAATGCAAATGACGTACCTTTGTTCAATGGTACTGCGTGAATGGGCTGAATGTTGGGCTCGAGCTCTGAAAAATTTCTAGCTGCTAGCTCAGCCTTTGAAATCGAATTCGAACTTTCGAAGGATGACACAATTGCAAATCTACAAATCCTTTTTAATAAGACGTATAATACACACCTCCTTTTTCTTACGACTGCACTCGACTACATGTACTGCATGTCTGGGCACGAGTCTGTGTGCATTATTGCATTGCATCCTCGAATTCAGCCTCGAATTATCTTGCCTACTGTGTGCAACCATGGCCATTAATATCTCATATATGGTGAATTTGAACCTAGTACTAGTACATATAACCTACCAACCTACCTATGCACTTAACTTGTCATCAGCATACGCATACGTAGGCCCTCCTCCCTGCTGTAAAAAATAATATGAAGCCCTTGTAACGGCAGCTTCCGGGAGCTACAGGCGCAGCACGCGGGATGCACTCCGGATCCAGATCCCCTCAAGGCCATTACCAAGATTTTTTTATCAAGATGTGTGTTGTTACCCCGCATCTGCTTGAGCAGAATGAGAGACGTTAACATTATTCACGCCACTCCCGGTTCCGCGGTAGGCGAAAGAACGTGCGTGGAACATCAGTTGTGCAAGATTTTTCTCATCTCAAACAAGGCCCAGTAAAAATCCGAAGGAGCTGAACTGATTTATTTTTCTCCTTTTGTAATCCAGATTGAAATTAAAAGGAATTATGAAACGATAGGACTGCAGGCAGTTTCTGGTATGAGTACCGTTTTTGCTTTTATATCGGGGTAGCAAAAATATTTGGTAGGCTGTAAATTTGAAATATAGCTTCGTCCTACCAAGCAGATAGGTAGTTTCAGCTATTAGTGTATTGTATAGCCATGGTATTTTCTTACTCTAGCGTTTCCACTTATCTTGTTTATGATGCAAGGCTTAGGCTTCAAACTGAATGTGTGTGTGTTTGACATGTTGATATCCCACAATCGAAGCTAGTTCACGGAGGATAGGCCCGCAGAGTGTTGTCGGCCATGGCAATTGAGTTCGGAGTGGCTTATGGCTGAGTCTGCCTACACTTAGCAGGAACATGTAGGTGAGTAAATGAAACATTCTGACATATCAAAAAGATCAACAAACAATGTCAAAGCACATTCCAACAATTCGAATGTGTGTCTGATGCATGGCAGAATTCATGATCATCGAACAGGATTCAATACTCTAGTGCTCCTGATCATGAGTATCGGAAAATTGTAACATGTTGGTGTATATTTTCTTTTTCTCTATATATAAGTATTTATCAGCGAGGGGGGAGGAGGCTAGCAGCCACCATGGATACGTGGGTGTTGTTCAAGTACATGTTGTTTATTTTATCCAGTAGGAGATAAGCCAAGGCTGTGTCTTACCGATTTTCCCAGATATAGAGCTCTCATTGTGATGTTAAGGGAATTGATAACTGAAACACATAGAGTAATTAGCCAAATCGTAAGCAAAGATCGTCGAATTGCTCCACCCGGTGTGCGAAAAAGAGTGACAGAGGGGAATTTAAGACATGTATTCATTAGGAGGAGGGTGTTTTACCTAGGCTCAGCTGTAGGTAAGAGGGTGCCATTGCAGGTACTCTGATGTGTTTCGTTCATGATTTGGCCATGATGATCGTGAGTCAGTGTCGACAACAGAATAAAAATTGGAAATACACATTCTGCCTTGAGCAGAATGCAACGGTTGCCAGGCTGCTGCCATGTAGTGTTTGACAGGTCAAGGATTAAAGTAACATGCCTGACAAGCTGTACTCGAGTAATTATAACAAGGCTTATGCTCCAGATGCCGAGCATGTAGGTGGTCGCCGTTGTATTATACCTGAAATACCTAGGTAACTTTACGCATGTAGCGGTACCCCACAAAATGAATTGTGATAGGAATCTACATCAACAACAGGTAGTAACAAGCTTTAGCTTAATTGATCATGGTATGAAGATCGATGCTTAGTCTCGTGCCTCGATGCTGCACGGCGTGCTCGCCGATATAGGTAATTGTAGAGTAGTGCTGCCTAGAAATTGTTGAACCCCGCAGGTCAAATCCGTGATTAGAGCACCTAGCATATGTATGTCGACATGTCAGTAGGTTCTGGTTTCTGAATTCAGTTGCGCAAAAAGTGGTTGGAAAGCATCTGCCACATTGTGACCCTGGGGCACTAACTAACTGGTGCTTCGTGTTTTCTCGAAACTCGGGCGACCAAGATATAATTTTTTCTGCCCTGATTGTATGTCCTTGTCAACTCATTGCTTTTATGAACAAGAAATTTACTTGGTACTTGGGTTACAAGCTTGGGTTACAAGGATAATAAATGAAAAACTTCCCTGCACAGAAGTGTCTTGTCCGAAGACACAATAAACCGAGCGTGATCGACTCATGCTAAGCTCCAGATCGCTTCTATCGCTCAATGACACACCCAGTGCACTCGAGTAGAGCAGAGTTCGAGGAGGAATAGCCACGTGTGTGTGTGTAACTGCCCAACTTCGTTTTTCCACGTCAGCTAGGTTCAAGGGTCAGAGTTTATGAAGAAGGGATACGCACTCGAGATTGGATACCTCAGGAACTCGAAGGCATTAGTCTCCTTTGCGAACAGTGTGTTTGGCCAGGAAGGATCTTGGATGGCACTTTCAGAAGCAGTGCTTCCCAAGCTCAAGCCGAGATTAAGGTGGGGGATTTGGTGATGGCGTTTTGGGGGGCGTGAGAAGATCATTATGAAGAACGAGGCTCTATTGTAAGTTCACTCTTCAGGGTGATGCGTGCGCAAGACTTCTGAATAGTGCAGGCACGAGGCTAGAATAATGCCAAGATCATTCGGTACTCAGAGAGGAAGTCCCTACTGCCGGTCCAGTCCTATTAAAGCCGATTTCCGAAATAGGCCAAGTATGCCAGTTTAAGCCGCGACCGTAAATCTCCAGAGTTTTATCTGAAGTCACCCCGCTTCGAATTCCCCCATACCGTTATGCGAGGCTAATACCGTAAGGTACTCAAGTCAACTATCCGTCACAATGGGCTTCAGCCCCAACTTTGATTATTTTACGGTACGTATACTTCTGCCTATTTCTAGAGTTTGGTCCCCGATGCCATCTTCGATAAAGCCGAATGGCTCAGGCACGAGAACCGAATCTAACCGGCGGACAGTACAGGGCTCCGTCGATATCCATTTCTTTGCCGTTGACACGTGAAAGGGGTCAGCACGAGATTCCGGTAGCCAATAGATCTCGATTGTTTCCCTTGTCACTTCCAAGAAACCAACTTTTAGGATATGATATCAATCTATAGATCTAAGTCAATGTCATCACCACACCTCTTGGGATCCCCAGAATTCAGTAGCCTTGTCTGGGCGCGAGAGCAAGCTGAAAGTAAGCATTGGTGCTGTGGGGGGTGGTGGGGGGTGCACGCAGTTCCTCGCCGTTCAGACGAGTATGTACGCAGCCTACCTCATCTGTACGGATATTTCATTTGAGAATAATTGAATGTTTGGCAGAGCCTTGGCAGGAAAAAGAAAGAAAAGTAACACATAGGATGTTTTCATCCTGAAGAAAAATATTGCTTTTCCCCCCCCTTTCGGATGCTTCAGGATGCAATGGAGCTTTGACATCGCCGTCAATGACTTTTCCATCGATATCCGGCCACGGAATTCCCTCACATCCGTATCAAACCTATCGGGCTCACACCCCTCTCCTCCCGAATTTCCAAATTTAGCTGACCATCAACACAACCAACCATGCCTTTTGACAGATCAGCAGACATCCAAAGAAAATGGCACATTCCTTCCTCTCACAAATGGGGCTTAATCTGCTGCAGAATGGCTGGCACGAGACTAGAATGGCGGAATTTGAAGGCTGTATGTATCAATATACTTTTGTTCTCAAGATCACGTGTCTGCTGGCAGCAGAATTCTGGAATTTCCACAGTCGAGGGTTGTGTAATTGCGGCCTAGCCGGCCGCATGATCAAATGAGTATACCTAGGTACCTAGGTAGCCGACTACCCAATGCGGTATAATACGTATACTGCTGGGATATGTACCCAATGGAGAAAATGCTGATTATCGCCCAATCAGATAATTCCTACATGCCAGGAGTTCATGATCTCTCATGATGAGCTAGGGTGATTTTAAGTTATGGCCCGGGGTCAAAGGAAGTGTGGTAGTCACAAGAGTCAACTTCGAATACATATTATTTCCGCGGGCATCTTAATTAAGCAACAGCTAAAGAGACTTGCCTAGATCAGTACGGTGGTGTATTGAAAACATATTATGAAATCACAAGTTGGTTCATGACTGCCCGAGCTGAGCTACATGTCGACCAGGTGGCCAGAATAGGCTGGCTGGTGGTCTCCGAGGGCATATGGATGAATTTATCACGTGAATACATCTAGTCATCCGTACGTGGAACTTTCGAGTCCCGCGGCAAATTGCTAAAGTTAGCTAGCCTTATGATATCAGATGAAGCCCTCCGTGATTAAGAATTACTTGAAACCTTTGAAGGTCGATTCCAATCTTGCAAATGCGCTTTGGGCCCAAGCTTAAGGAAGAAGGGCTCCATGATTTTATTATAAATATCGAGGATTGACTTGTCATTTTGGAGTGAATGTGTAGGCGTGCCTACGTCGTCCGCACGAGACTGCTAAGACTTCTAGAATCCGACCCTCTAGAGCTCTAATGCTAGTCTATGCCTGCTAATTCACCTACCGGCAGTGTGAGTTTCATGTTTAGGTATGACTTCAGGCAAGTGTGCGAAATACTCGAACGAATTGACAACTACAGGGTTCACCAAAATTTTTTGGTCATGTCTGGTGATCAATTTCATCATACGTATACGGGTCCCAGAATTAGACTCTGATAATGTTCAAAGCCTTGAATCCGATCTTTCGGAAGTAGTAAGAAATTGTTTTCAGATTCGAAAGTAAGGTTGAGAAAATCGTGGCTAAAGTTCAGGGTAACTCGAATCGCAATACAGTGTCGCCAAGGATGTTCGAATTTGGAAGCCCATGGCCATTCATGATCAGCTGATTAGGGCCCAATTCGATGATCCATCTTAACTACATAGTCAGTATAATCACATCAGTTATAGGTTGGGTTATAAGCTATAAGAGAAAAACTGATATTAAGTGAGATCGATATCGATTGAGAGCTCGTACTAGGTATAAATAGGTAGGTACTTACATAGTACTCATTAACAATGATATTAATATGCAATATACCGCGGAAGCTCGATGACAGAACCGGGAATATACCCGGCTGGTACTTTGCTTTAGTAGTCCCCCCCCCCCCCCCCCCCAATTTGGCAAAATATTATAAATGAAACCCGCTCCCGATGCTAGGTAAGTACGAGAACGCTCCCGATGCCTGTGTAATAGTAAAGCTATTAGTCAATAAATTTAGATAGAGTTTGATAGTGCGCATAGATGAAAGGTATTTTACATGGTTGGATTGACGGAGTTGCACTACCATGGCCAGGCTAGTTGGCGGAATACTGCCCTAAGAAGATCTGTAGATGCCGGATTAGGAAGTCGGCGTGTGAGTACTGGTTAGCGCTACCTGTGTTTCCAGTTACCGGATTAGTCTATTACAGGATATCGATCTCTCACAACTTATAGTCTCGTACCCTGACCCTCTGCAGCGAGGGAGCTCTTATGTCGTCTCGTCGATCTCTGGAATCAGCTGCAAGGCCTCGACATATAGCTATAGTACTACATAGTGCAAGACCGGTACGTACGCTGTACCAAGCGTCAGATTCAATATCTGGTATGGTATGCTTTTATAGATTTATAAGATGCATGAAGAAGAGTGGTTCTGTAATCCGAGACTACGGATTTGGGAATTCGGAATCTTGGGTTATAATATATTTGCTGGGATATCCGGATGCATTGATATCAATTCGGATCCAAGGGAAGCTTAAGTTAAGTCTGCAAGTACGCATAGAACCCAAGAACCGGATTCTGAGCTCGAGTTAACTGCAATTGAAGGCAGCGGTACCAATCGACGGGATTTGGTCGATCCAAATTGCACGTTATAAGGATATGGAGATCTTTGTCTGTGATAATTATGGGATTCAGAGACTCATGATCACAGTAATCGAAGCTCGATATGCAAATAACACACACAGTCAAGAGATTGTAGGAATGAGACTCGTATGCATCTCGGAATCGGACTTGGGTACCTACTGGTCCCATTTACACAGATGTAGATGCTATGTACTTAAGCTATTCTTAGCCATACCTAGGCCTCAGACGGGTTTACATTAAAATCTCACACTAGACTACTTAGTACTTACTTACCTCCTAAAGCAGCATCCCCAAACCCGAGGGTCTGGGCACGAGACTACCCAAACCGACACCGTGATCCTTCCTTTTTTGGAATGGAGCCTACCGACTTTGTTCTGGTAGCCTCGTGGCCTTTGGTAAGTACCTACTGCGCGCCAGCCGCATTTATTCTAGCCTCCCTCTCCATCTACTTTTCCATTCTGCTCATCCAAATCCCACAGAACACCTCCCGATATCTTGCAATTAAGTTGAAGTTGCTCGGGTACACGGCCAGTAACCTTGCATCAAGCCCATTGGGTAGATAGACACTCCTTGTCCCTGAACTCTCACGTCGAGGCTATCACGTACGGTCTACCCCACATCTAATGCTCCGTGATCTCCGCAGGTTTTGAAGCACCAATGCCCCACTTACGAACAACACTGCTACTCAACAACAAGAAACTCAAGAGCTCTTGATCTCATGACATGGAATTGCAAGTGGTTAGGGTTCAAGTTCTCACCGGTAGATTTCTTATACCTGGCAGGCTCAAGTACCAACGGCGTTAGGTAATTTTCTCCCAACCCTGATCCTGGTCAACAGTGCATTATGTGCCTGTAAGTTTTCCCCTCCACAGGCAATATTCCCGTGCCTCTCAGTCTAGGTAGCTTGCCGTAGCCGTTAATCACGCACTCACGCATCAAACAGTAGTGGCTTGTGGCGCGCCGGCAAGTTCCGCTCGATAGGTGGGAGGTTGGTCTGGGGTCTGGTCTATCTGAAGTCTGAAGTTCAGAATTGAAATATGACAGCTGATTCTGACTCTGGCCCAGGCAAGACGCTAGAATGAAGAGTGATGGATTACTCGCCTGCAAATGTCGATTCTCAAGACTGCAGCGAGTGGTCTAAACTCTACCGAACTTTTAGTAAAATCCCACGTTTACGGGAGCGATGGGACTACTCGAGTACTTTAGCATTTAAGCGAGTCCGCGGCAAAAGCTTCCAGTTACAGCTACCTACTCGTCACGCCTCTCTCAGTCAAACGTCAGTTTGCGCAACAATGAGGTCGAGGGAATTCGAAGGAGGTAGCTACGCTCGAATTCCCATACTCATCCGGCAATTTCATCTGAACATCATGATCAAATGGCTAACCCATGGCTAGTTGACTCCTATCATAAATAAATAAAAAAGACTACATCTCAGTCAAGCCCCGCGAGCAAAAGAGGCGTTCCTCCTTCATCGAATTTCGGTAAAAATGCAGGAATTATTAACACATATAGTGATAACATCAACCACGCCAACCTATACTTATTTCACCACACCAACCGACAGAGTAACATCATGATCAGCATGTTCGTCTCACATTCTAACATGGCCTGTCTTCTTCCCCAAGACTATCTGATACCTGATACCTGTCCTCGTGCCAAGACTGAATATATATACTTCTACGCGAGCTCCGGGGCACCTGATATCGATACACAAGAAAATATGGTTGGGAATATCAAATGCTCAAGTGACCATTTAACTGCATCGGCCCCCATCGGATGTTCCATGCACATTTATATGCACAAGCTTTTCTTGAAAATGCACGCGCGCTTCAAGATCTAGACGGCCTGTCCGACAAAGCCGTCTGATCCGGCAGAGATTCAACCATTCGCACTATTTTTCCCATTTTGAATAAAGGTTGTTGCAACGTTGCTTGAGATAAATAATCACATCCTGGAAGGAATGCGTGTATTGGCTGAGGGGAGGCCTAGGTGAAGCTAGTAAGGAAACCATAATGACGTTGAGAGGCGGGGAGGCTGCTCTTTGGTTTTGAAAACGATACTTTAACGAAAATTCAGTGCAACGTTCCTTTCTTGGCCAGCAACTGTAGGGAATATCCTTGATATTATGGAACGATACTGATAGGAAGGTAACGGTCGCTTGACAGGCAAGACCTAACTAGTATGTCTTGGAATTGTCGATCAACAACCCTCAATGAGGTTTAGTTCGGGAACGAAAGGAGGTTAGCTCGAACTTCATCTGAAAGATAACCCTCGGCGGCAAACAAGAAGCAATATCTGCTGAACGATATCATTGGATGCATTTGAAATGTCGAAAGAGATGCTGAAAATCCTGGAGGGTTCTTTCTAGATATGTTCGGTAAGTATTCATAACCAACTTTCCACTTGCACATCACTCTAAAAAATTTCAATTTTCATGCATTTCACATTTACCTGAATAGCAATATGCTCACTTATGATTAAGCTAGGTGATAGCGGATCCATGATATCGATCCGAGTGAAGATCATTGTCATATCAGCTCTCTACCCCAGGCTACTCTCTACCTACCCAACATGCACGTTATTTTTGAAGTGCCGTCTACATTAATGGCTACGGTACAAATTAATTACAACCCCACCAGCCCAGGTCCAACTCATCACTTTCAAAGCAACAAGCTACTAGCGGCCAGCTATATTAGATTTGTCATTATTATAAGCTTCGGGCTTGCATGGATTCTGGTGGGTCGAGGCTAGATTCTGGTTAGTCTCATACGCGTCAAATTCCAACTCGCGGTCAGCACGCACCTAGCGTGTCGGAATTTTATCTGTACAGGACTATTTGGTGGCTTTTTTTTTTTTTCTTTTTTCCCTTTTTTTTTTTTTGTTTGATAACATGACCCTGTTAAGGCAATTCGAGGGTACTTAGAGGGCGGCGTTGCGTACCAGCTGCAGGCTATGAAAAACCTAAGAATTTGGGAAGCCGCGTTTTTTGCGCATGACGTTGGATGTTTTATGGAGTATCCAACGCTAGGTGGGGATAGGTAATATGTTATTGCGCCACAAGACGCCACAAGGAGCCTGGGAGAAGGTATGTTTGAGATTTGAGCTGACAGTTCATTACTAAAACTTGTGTAGATAACAAAAGCTGCCAACTAGCGCAGCTGTGTACGAGAACAACGCAGATGTTGGCTGCTTATATAGGCCTTACAAAGATGTAATCAAAATCGATATCACTAATTCTTTCTAATCATGATCACTACATTGGGATTTATCCTCGATTGATATAGCTATCGATTGATGTTAACTGGTTCGGAACAAGACGAGATAGTATGTTAACTGTATGTGAGGGAATTCAAAAGACAATTGATAAAGCATTTAGATACCGCCGTGCGCGCTGCATGCTTGCAGTTTTGCAAAAGCGAAGGAGGGTCTGGTAACGAGACTATTGTACAGGTCCTGGAGGGTAGATTAGTATCTCGTCAAATATTTAGTCTCGTGCCCAGCCCCTCCTACGGGTCAAATATGAGGGACTCTAATTTCCAGTTCTCTTGTTTTTTATTTTAAAGCTCTTGGGGTACGTAGTACGCCATGAAGTGAAGTGGTGTCTCCTGTTTATCAAGTCTCGTGCCAGACGCCTTGGCGTCACATGACTGACTCGTACCTCGTGCGTGCCGTTTTTCTAAAACATTTTATCCTCTAGAATAGATCTACGAACCTTATAAGTAATCACTAAGTACATACCGGGAAATCTGGCGAGTAAGACCCCCCAGCAAAATCTTGAGACAAGATAATCCTCCATACAATAACGATTTGCATTCACCAAAATCCTTTGCCAAGGTGATGTTTGCTGGGGGGTCTTACTCGCCAGATTTCCCGGTACAAGTACCTATTTATTTGATCGGTAGTCTGGTATGCAATTTGATCGTGGGGGGGAGCGAGACAAAACACGAGACTTCCCTGTTCTCGTGCCAAGACTAAATATAATAGAACAGGGATTTCCGTGCACGAGAGCTATAGCTATAGCTATAGGACTAAGCTTCCGATGATCATGATCATGAAATATATCGCTGTCCGCTTTTGTATTATTACATGTACTCCATTTACCGCAATGCTCGTATATATACAGCTTTAGAATAAAGTACAGTAACCCCCCCCCCCAGTCCCCCCCCCCCCCGCCCCTGCCATGCCATGCCATGCCCATGTTCAATTCTCTGTTCGATCTGAATCATGATGATCTTCGGGAACTCGCTGCTTTCTCCCCCGACGACGCTCATGATCGATATCGATTGAGTTCAAAAAATTAAAAAAAAAAAGAAAAGAACTGTATCGATAAGGTACTTGATCATGATCGATACCCTGCGCATGCATTGCTAAGCTTTGCAAAATGAGACTGACCTACAGATTTCTTAATTATAGAGGGCATGCATTGCATACAATACTGTACTCTACATGGATCCAGCACCAACACTTTGGGCGTCCTTTTTTTCTTCATAATTTCGACCATTTCTTCAAATTTCTTGTAGTTTTCTTATTTTCCGTAACATATTTAGCAAGATCAGACGCAAAGGCCGTACGTTGATGCTTAGGCGCGAGATTTACAAAAAAAAAAAAAAGAATATATATGGAATAATTATAAGAAGCAAGGGTACTTAATATAAGCTATTAGAACCAGTACTAGAAAAAGTCCAAGTACCGCATAACCTGAAAAATAAGACGCCAATGTAAATATTTGACGCCTTTCCGTTCACAGTTTCTCAAGAATTGACATGGCCTCTTATAATATTTCCCAGATTATGCGGTACTTACATGTACATAATCCCTCTGGTGGGCGAATTCGAAAAGGCAGTACCTACTTGAGATCTAGTGAGGACACGGCCGCCGCGGAATTAAAGGCACTGAGCTCCATGTAGCTACCTGGTTAAAGTGAAGTTGCATGCAACGTTGACTAGGTAGGCCTGGTAATTAGAATCCTTGTCCATCATATTGCTGCACAACTGATCAGTATTGCAAGGTTAATACCGTTTGATTACCACTTGACATTGTTGTTAACTCTAGATCTTCGAATCTCCCTTCATGGTAGTCCTTGTATTGATAGAGATCCAAGTACCTAAGGGCATTGCCACTGAGAAGTTGCATCCTAGGTGTTGTTGCTACTTGAGTAACGAGTAGGCTGGGGAGAACAACACTAAGTTGCAAAATCATGGGGAAAGGCCAAAAACCAACCCTCGTTTGGCGCAACTAAAACTACTGCCGCTGCGCCTACCCTAAGGGATAAGATCATTGAAAGTATACAGAGCACGCGCAAGAACAGCAAATTGAAGCTCCAAGAACAAATGATCATAAATAGCCAGATATATTATTCTTTTTTAATCCCATATCATGACCCCGTACCCCGGCAACATATATATGCAATCAACACATACAACATAGATATTTCCCGCCCCTCCTCCATAACCGTCCGTATACACATTAATATAATACAACCCTGCAGCAACGAAAAAAAAAGCATGCGAAATCAAGCATTGCAAATTGCGCAAATGCGGTGTGGCCAGTAGAAAACGATGGACAAGACAGAAAAAAACCAACAGGCATAAATCAAAAAAAAAAACTCGAGAGAAAGCTATTCAAGCGCAAAGGCCTAAAACTTAAGCCTTCTCCTCATGAGTCTCAACCTCACGGTCAGTCTTTGCGATGTGCGCAACCTTGACCTTTCCGGCCTCAATGTCCTTTGCAAGCTCGTCCATGCGCGAGCCCTTGGGGGCCTTGTGCCAGGGCTGGAATGGGCCGTCAAAGACCTCGTCCATCTCCTCGAGCGTCTTGCCCTTGGTCTCGTATGCGGTGAAGAACATGTGGACAAAGGCGCAGCCGTTGAAGGCGGCAAAGATCATGTACATCTTCCAGTTGATTGAGCGGAGCAGAGGGGGGACGGCAAAGGCGAGTGCGCAGTTCCATGCCCAGTTGGTTGCGGTGGCGAGGGAGACGGCCTTTGCACGGATCTGGAGGGGGTAGATTTCGGCGGGGTAACTGGAATTGTATGTTAGATATTTTTCAAGGTAAATTTCATTTGGAAGGGAGGGGGGGTGGTTAAAACTTACGTCCAGGAGACTGGTCCCCATGAGGTAGCAAAGGTTGCAACGAAAAGGTAAGAGCAGGCAACGACGGCCTTTGCTTGACTCTCCTTGTTGACCATCAACCAGGTAACATCACCGCCCTTGTCTGGGTTGGCTTGACCATATCCGCCTTGGACACCACCAGAGATGAAAAGCCAGACCATCATGCCCAAGGATCCGAGGAGCAATGTTGGGCGACGACCCCACCTGTCCATCCACATAATTGCGGGAATGGTCATGACCACGTTGATGATGTACTGGATCGAGGCAGTGAGTAGGGGGTCCTTGACACCGGCACCTTGCATGACGTAGACAATATAGTACACTGTATTCAGAGAGTTAGTTATTGAGTCTATAGATAATCATCAAAGGGGAGGGGTTACATACTCATGACGTTCATTCCGCAAAGTTGCGACCACATCTGAATACTCATTCCGAGGAAAACACGCTTCAACATCTTTGGCTGGGCCAAGGCAGTGTATGAGTTGATCGCAACCTCTCTCTCGAATCTGATGCTATCCTCAATCTCCTTGAATTCTGCAAGAACCTTAGGGTCATTTGGGTTTCCCTTTCCGTGAACATCGGCAAGGACGCTGAGAGCTTCATCCCATCTGTCCTTGGATGCCAACCATCTTGGGGACTTGGGGAACCAGATCATTCCGACAACCAAGATCAGACCAGGGACAGCCTGGACGGCCCAAGGGATGCGGAAAGCATTTGGGTTTTGGTGTGGGTGATTGACACCACCACCGATGAAGGAACAACCATATTGAACAAAGTATTGGATCAAGATACCCCATGTGATGGCCCATTGTTGGAGAGAAACAATTCTTCCACGAATTTCCTTTGGCGCGATCTCGGATTGGTAGACAGGCACGAGTGATGAAGTGATACCGACACAGATACCGGCGATGATACGGCCGGCAACCAATTGTCCAATGTTTTGTGAAGTTGCTTGGATGCTAGGAAAAGAAAAGAAAATTACCCGTTAGTGTCTTGAATCGAACAAGCCGAGATGCAGCGGCGGACGCTGGTTGGGATGGGGATGTGAGACATACATTGATCCGATGATCCAGATGACGGCGCCAATCTGAATGGCAACCTTTCGGGAGAA
Organism: Peziza echinospora; assembly: GCA_024516245.1. Taxonomy (NCBI): domain Eukaryota; kingdom Fungi; phylum Ascomycota; class Pezizomycetes; order Pezizales; family Pezizaceae; genus Peziza; species Peziza echinospora. Next base: position 573,134 of record JAJLQT010000017.1, on the reverse strand, counting down.
GTAATCACCGAGGTATGATGAGATGAGCGATCCCAAGAGCGAACCCGCTGGCATGGCGGCGGTGATTCCACCCTGCTGTGTGCCGATGGGGTGGTGAAAGTAGTTCTTGTAGGCATTGGTACCCAACACACCACTCATTGATGAAATGTCGAAACCGAACAAACCACCACCTGGATCACCATGTCAGCGCATAATCTCTATGGATAAAGAATTGGAATTGGAACATACCGATGGCGGCGAACGCGCAAATGGCGTAGACATTGGTAACTCTCACCATGTTGACTGGAATTGCTCTGTGACTCCGTCCACGATGTGAGGGGGATACTTGTCGAATGGATATCGAATGGGAAAACCTAAACTCGGGTTACCCCGCCCTGTACTTATAGATCTGTGGGACGTGCCAGTTTTTTGTTGTGTGCGGCCTTAGGTTGGATAATTGCGCGCTCTCCCCAACCATCCACCGGTCGTGGTGGATTACTCTATTGCCCTGCCAATTTTGATATAGCCATATTCATTAGTACCCCCCCCCCCCATGTCGTATATCCATGGCTCGCTTCCCCACGGGCAATGGTACTCGTATGTCTCCCCACCCTTTCACCCCCTGGGCTCTTCCCCTCGCCTTCCCCACCCCCCTTCCTCCTCCTCCTCCACCCCTCACCCCATGGCCCCACCCTCAGGCTCGCCCCCCCTCCCCCACACACCAGACAAGAGACAAGCCCCGGAATTACGCCGGTGGCTGGCCAGATACCTAGTCTTCATCAGCGATAAGTCCAATTGTCCAATCGATTCTTGGAACCAGGGCTTCACACTTTTGCATGTGCATGTGTGTATCTTCTGCTTTATACATACCATATCACAGGATCTTCCAGGAATTGAGTGCATAGATGGCGAGGCTTCCTCTCACCGGCATCCCGGGGTGGGGGAAAGTCGAGCAAGTATCTTCTCACAGACTGGGGGAAGGAGGCGAGAAAGGAAGGGGGCGGCTGGAGCCCTGCACTTCCCAAGTAGGTAATTCCTACTCCGTACAGGCTCGCCTTTGCTTCCATAATGTTGGCTTGGTTGTAATAGAAGCGAGCGCGAGCTCTCCAAGCTACCACCCGTGTTTGTGGCGCCCCAACGCCCCATCTCATCCACTGCGCCGCCCAATAATTCAGAGCTGGCCATTTCCTGCGGGATGAACTGCATTCAATCCTAGAATTTTGACTCCGCTGGCCAGGGCCCACCTACCGAGTGATTATAGCAGACACAAGGAGCTCGTATCATCCTTGAGAGCAACTAGAGTAAATAGTAGCCTCGAGTCCCTAGGGTGAGCAACTCCACACATGGCCGCTCCGAGCTGCAGGGGCGCCGGGGGGGGGGGCACAGGGACGGCGGCAAGGTAAAATGTTCTTCTGTGCTAACAATTGGTTTGTCTCGCCAATTGGGGCCGAAACGACAAATCCCATGCATATGGGGCCACGATGTGTACGAGTATTTGGTGGGAGATTGACAGTATGTGTCGATTCGTTTTCCGTTTTTATCTCCTTTTTATCTCCGTTTCATTCTAGCATTGCCGTCCAAATCCATAGTAAAAACTTGTGTGAGAGGCGCAATACACATACGCCTACATAGGCCCACTACCGTACAGTCCTTTTTTAAAAATTAGATGAAGCTCATGAAAGATGCAAATAAAGGACGAAATGGGATTATCTACCGCTGTGAAGTTTTTCATAGTCTCGTGCCCTTTTTCAGCACATGCCTGTCTACTTTTGGAGCTCACTTTGAGTGCTCCGCTCTGTTTCGCCCCCAAAGCCCAGCCCTAACGGCCGCCAATTTTTCGCAGCTTCCGCCAAGATTGATGGCGACCGCTGTACTCCGTAAAGTGCTCCCTCCCATCTCCGGCAGACCAACCTCATGATGGCTAGCGCCGGGACGGAGTAATAACCACATGTGGAGATACCGCAGTTGTGCCTGCATTGTCAGCTTGAGTGCGTCCTTGAGAATCACACGCTCCATGGGCAGGTTTTGAAAAGCGATAATACAAGAGGTATTACACTGGTCTCGAGGCTAGCATTACACCGAATTCCGAGGCATAACGTGGGCCAGATGACCCAAGCATGGCATGCATGTGGGTGTGTTCCTACCGCTCACCGTGTCCCGGTCCAGAAACAAAAATTAACTACCGCCTGCCGTGTTTTGAGGGGCCCCGCAACTCGGTTACCGTCTGTACTGTAGTGTTGAATCATGGAATAAATAGAGTATGTGCATGTACACACGGCCCAGAGGTTCGGGCGTGGCACCGGGCCACTACCTAATGGTCACTTTAGTTAGGCCCGGGCTTATTCTGCGCAGACAGTTCGCTGCTTTTGGCACAATCAGTTGTTTTCATCAACTGCGCCTACGTGCCGCGTGGTGACAGATCCTTAGCAGATTTTTTTGGTGCTTTGTGTGTGCAGCCAGCTATGCGCTGCAGACTTAATTTCGACCAGTGTTAACGTCGTCTACCCCACTGATTCGAGACTGGTCTACCCCTTGGTTTAGCTGGGTATGAATGAGTGAACCGGAGAAACCGAACCCTAAATGACCCAGAATGTCGATAGTTTGCTTTCCAGTGCTTTAAAGACACAAATTTTCGCTGGCATCTGAATCTGGTGAGCTTGTGAGATAGAAAGGGATGTGATTCCATTGTCGAAATGTGCGCCGCAAACATCGGAGATTGAAACAATTAAAGACAAGGCACATCGGCTCCATCGCCACTGTCGTACTCTTGAGCATCTGGGGCAAAGCATGATTTTTCGCAGAATAATTCTTTGATCACAAGCCACGCTGGGATGCGTGGCTATGCTGCAAGAGTCTCCCTCAGAAGCATAGCAAATTTTCGTGCACTTTTCGTGGATATGGTGCTGTTCCGGAGACTAACAATGTGGTATTATTTCCCATTGGCATGGCAAACACTACCCACCATGTAGCTTTGTCTCTGTGAACTCTAGAGCTCCGAGGCATAAACAAACATGGTTAGTTGACATTGTTCCTTCCTGGTTCCCCATACTGAAGGTGTGGTGGATAGCGCCGAGCGGAGGGTCGTCCACATAGGCCTCAGTTTTGACGAGATCAAGCGAATCCTGGGGCTGGTATAGGGATGGATCGCAGACACGGGAGGATTTAGAGACGTGCGCTTGTAAACACGGCACGGAGGAAACCTTTTACATGCCAGCCGCTTGGCGAACAACCTTTACTTTACCAAATACACACTATCTTGCTACCCTTAAGGCCTTGCCCTCGAGTAGTCCCCGGCTGCCAGCCTACTCCTCTCGTGCACGCGTGGGGTGAGGAATCGAGTATGCGGATGCTATCGAGTACATAGTGGCCGCGTAGCTGCCTCCAAGCAGTGGTTCTGAGTGGTCTTTTTACGCACAGGTGCTTCGAAGCAAGGAGAGACTGACTGCACATGCTGCTGGAAGACCTCAGGAAGCTGGTCTCGTGCCTGGAGCCCAAGCTGTCGCATCTCGACCAATTCACGTACCTGTCGTGAGGGTTAGCTCGAGCCTACCAGGTTTCTGCTGGAGCTCTCATGCGGTGGGCATTGCAAAGGCTTGCACTTGAAAGGTTTCCTCCACGGCACGGCTATATTCATAGTCCAATATTAGTGTCAAATTACCTAAGTGAAATGATGAGGCTAGCTTTTAGTCCCGCTCTAGCTTATGTAGGTTAACTTTGGAGTAGTGGTTAGTCTGGTAGTAGTGGTAAGTATTGAGATGAACCATTTTGGGTAGTCTGGTGTGAGTTTCCAAGAGAGGTAATTGTATCAGATATGCATGAACACGAGGGCAGGACTTACCAATCTCTCTCTTCAATTCCACCAGATGAAATTAGCATAGTATGCTACTCAAGTCATCAACCCCAGAATATTTGATCCTTGCAATTGATTCATAGGGCGCCGTGCGTAAGGAATCATGAGAATATGTGTTCGTACACCTTGGTTAAATACCTAGCCACTTGGTTTGTAGTAGTATGTGTCTGTCCACCACGATGCATGGGTGACTTCCATTTTGTCCAGGGCTTCGGTTTGCCAATCGAAAGATTATGTTCACGAGACTACAGAGAAAACTTCTCTGTAGGCTGAATTTCAGGACTTTGTCATCACAATTGGGGTTTTGCTGATGACGAAATGTCAATAATAGTTGTAGCATTTGAGGTTAAATCTTGAGTTTCAGTGTCCACGTGTTATATCGCCACGCAGTCATGAGACGCGAGAACCAATCCACTGATGGCGCCTTCCTGGGTGTAGTACTTAGTAAGAAGTACTTTGGTATGGGTCGAGTTCTTGCAAGGGAGGTTTTTTGAAATAATTGGAATTTTCATCCTTCATGTACGGCCTTGTGCGGCTGTGGATAGGGTTTCCTTGGGTTGCATCAAAAGAGCTAGTTGTGTGGCCCGGATCTGGGTTGAAAGGTGGAAATGTCTACAGGTCCATTCTGCCAAATGGATGAATTTTGAGGTTCAAACACCAGAGCTTCAATAAGCCTCCCCTAGCTTAAGCCTACACGAGAAAGGTTAGCACGTATTCGTACAAAAATTGAACTGTTATCATAATACAGCGTCATTGTGGACCTTATAAATTGGATGCCATGAGGTACATGCCTAAGTACTTAACCTATGCATGTTTTTCTGAAGATCTGTTGCAAAGAATCTAGCGGTACTAACTGAAGGCAAGTCAGGGACGCCGTTCTTCTTGCCTTTGCTAATCGATTTTTAGCTTAGAGGCCGGGCATGCATCATACCGAGTATGGCTGCCAGTCAGCATCTGGAGCAATTGGAATTTCCTGGTGACTTTGATTATATCTGCCTGCCGAAGAAAGCAAGAAATTAGTCAACTCTCTTCATCAAGTACTGTTTGTCGTTAAGTGGAGAAATATAAATGCAACTAATTGGGCGTGCAAGATATGGACTTGGTTGTTGCGCCAGTGCATTTCTGACGCTTTTTAGACCAATATACAAAACGAGTTTCTGTACACAAGACCTAGTTCATCTTCACAGGAGACTTATTATTGGCCCCATTTCTTAGCCCACGAGGCTTATATTTTTAATTCTCCGAGAGCTGGGAAATACCATATTCCGAAACTTCCACTTATGCAAGTGTGTTTTAAGGTGTAGCTCGAGCTGCGTTGAAGGTCCACCGGCCCATCCCTTTGCAAATGGCGGCGTACGTTGTTCCTATGGCTTGCCTTTCCTTTGGGGGGTTTGCTCTGTCTAGCTCAAATGTGGGCCATCTTTCGGTGCGTAATTACGTAAACCATATGTAGGGATATAAGTAAGTACCTTCCTCATTGAACCTTAGAAGTACATGAAGCATGTGTACCTGCATTCGTTGATGTGTAACGAAATGTTCTTCCGTAGTACATGAGCCAACAAAATTTAAATGCGGGCCGCTTGTGCTTCAGGCTTTTGGAAACCATCGTGTGCTAGAACAGGTGTGGGGGATCTTGATCTTTGGCTCTGTTCTAGCTCTGAAAGCCTGATGGTGTCATGAACTAGCGTCATAAAGCAAATCTCTCCTTCGAGTGTGCTCTCGTCGTAATGTGCAGCCACGCATCACAATAGTAGGGTGAGAAAGTAGACTACCCAACCGTATCATGTATATGAGTAGTCTCGTGGCATATGGGCGGGGCCCCTGAGGCTCAGAAGAGGTATTAAGTCGGCGAGGCAAGATTCTGGGTTTGAGCCGTGCTAAGGCTGAGATTGAAGTATTTGATGGACAAAGTGGGATGAAAAGACTCCTGGCTTTGAAAAGATTTCAGGGCCCAGGGGTTGGATGAGTGATAGGATGTTGGTTAGAGATTTGAGACTGACCTCCTCAACGAAATGGCATCGTGGACGGGGCGAGGCTGCCGTGGATATTCTTTGCGTTTGTCTTGATAGAAGGGTACCGGCACTGAGAGATGTCGAAGATGGAGGGAGAAGCGATAGGCGAGAATGCACAGCAGGGTGCGTGGTATTCATGGTTGTTCTCACGATGCAGCGTGTATGGACGAGATCAAGAGATGGGTGGGCACGAGACTAGAGATGGGTGTATCGGGGTAGTTTCCAGAGTAAGTAACGCTTATTCCATGAGACCCCCCACTCACAACTGCCGAGACGGATTAAGACTAATGATCACAGAGTGCTAGCCTGGTTGTGCAGAGTGCTCAAAATTACTGTGGACAAGTGGTCATAGCCTGGCCGTGCTAGGCCCATCTCGGCGCGCCGCTGGAAGTGGTCATCTAGTCCCATTTGAGTAATGCCTATTTGGGTAGTACGCACGCACGCACTGAATAGCCACGAGACTGGAACAGCCCTCCGTATTACAGAGATAGTTTCGTATAGAAGAGGCTGTTGAAGAGGCGGAGGTACGACACTAGGTACGAGACGATGAAGATTATGACGCCATCAACGACGTGAACAGTTTATGCTCCTGAAAAGCAAGTCTCGCTTCACGCCAGCCTCGGACCTTGCCATCCGCCATGATCAGATCATTAAGCCAAATCTTCACCTTGCTTTTTTAGAGGCTATCATCAACTTCAAGTTCAAAATTGAATTGTTACCCACAAGCAGCGAAGGTTCGACGAAAGGATTCGTGACAGCGAGCTAATTTTTATCATGTTCAGGGTAACTGGACGAAAGCGAACATCGTTCCCAACCCCCTCTTCGAAGGAGTCTCACTCGATTGAAGACTACCCACCTGCTGGAAAACGTGCCCATAAACATCCGAGCATCTTACTAGACTCCGACTCACCTTCGGCCTCAAAACTCCAATGCACCATCAAGAGGGAAAAGCCTGGCACACAACTCGCTTACGAAAATGTACTCGGTAGGGAAAGTCATTGCGAATCATTTTTGTTTGTCCCAGATTCCATACTTATGCCTTGGTAAGATATGACTCTACTTCTTTACCCTCCAACATAACTCCATCAACTGCTGATGGATGCTCAATTGTAGACCTTTGAGTACGCAGCCTTTACACCAACTTTCAAAGCCTCCAACTCTTTCTTCACTTGGCCCATATCCCACTCACCATCCTGGCCCGCCTTCTTTCCTTTTGATTTCGCATTGTTGGCAGTCTGATATGGGAACCCTTCGACATTCAGATATGCCTGAACCTCATCCACATGCACCTCTCGATCATACCCAAGTAACAAGAGAGTGAACTCGACAAACTCCTTTGTTCGGACCGAAAGTTCAGAATCATAGAGTTCCTGCACCACTCGGGCATAATCTGGGCAAGAATGGTATGCGAAGTGGGCAAGTTCGTGCGCCGATGTCTCGTCGACCTTCGCAATCTTGTTGTTTTGTTGGGGAGGGAGAGGGGACAATGTGTTGGCCATGTGCGAAATGATGTATGGCTTGATGTCTTTGGTAATGTACTTTCCAGCATAATCGTTCTCTGACTTTCGCATTTTCTTGGACATGGGCCCGGTGATTATTATGCCGCAGGTGTTGTCAGAATCGATATCCGCGTTTTTTGGAATGGAACCCAGGAGACTGGCCTTGTCGAATAACAGATCTAGGAATTCTTTCTCCTCTTCGTTACAATGTTCTTCCCACCATCTTGTTGGTGCAGTACTTTTCGAAACGTCGTCGCCCTCGCCAGTCAGACTAGGAATGCTATGCGCATCCCACATTGCCTGCAGCCATTCCACAACACTGGTCAATGGGAAGTTGAAGCCGGCATAGCCTTTGCATAACTCGACTGCCTTTCCCCCTGGGTCGAGCTCTCCTTGCCGTAGCAGCTTTACTTGCTCTATCGAAAGATATCTCCCCCTGCAATAACTGCTTTCGTAGAAAGCCTCTATCCGACAGAGCGCAGAGTGCTGGATCGATGTGCTAAGATATTTGAGATGCAAGAGCAATGCGGTATGCGGATGGGGCAACGGCGTTTTTATCGTGTATGATGGACCTCGGCCTGGAAGAGGATGTGATGGTGCTTTCAACTGTGCGCTAGTCGATACGGAAGCTTGCTTTCCCCGCGGTTGTCGTTGTGTGGTCTTGGAGGAGGAGACATTCCCGGTTCTTGTCGATGTCGAGGGTTCGGTCAATTGTAGAGTGAGGAGCTTGGATGTATTGGTGTCGATTTCTTTGTCGACCTTTTCTCTCTGCCTCGATGCGGCTTGTGCGTGTTTCTTCATGGCATGTAGCTGGTGAGTGTGTTGTACTACGGTATAGTATAGAGTTGCTCCTCGTGAAAATGCCCCTCCAATTGATCTCCGGAGCTACTAGTGGTAACCTTATTCCCCATTCTCGAACTTTACCTCTGCTTTTTTTTTTCCTTATTCCAAGCTCCCATGTCGATCTTCCCTGCAATTTTTGCTCGGTCGACTTGCATGGAAGGAGACTAACCTTTACCGGTAGATGCATCTAGCCGGGTTAGGAAATAATCTTGTCCAATCACATTTGGTTTCGAATCTTAAACTTCCGGAAGCCGAGGAAGCTTTCGAGACTGGGGAAGCTTAAGCTTTGATCAATGGGATCTAAGAAGTATCACATACCGAGGTATCTACGGCACCAGTTTCTGCCTTCAATAAGTTTTGCCCCGTTCTTTCGAATCAGAAACGGTGCTCGGGGAACTTTGAGACTACGTTGTATGATCTATTAACTTTAAATTTCTGATATATTTCCTGTAGGTACCTACCTTGTATTCAACTTCAAAATCTCAATCATTCCGTGCAGAACCACAACAAACGGCCGATTAGAACAAGGCTATGTCTACTTGGCAATAAAGGCAACCAAATAGCTCCACCAAACAAGTTACCTGTAGGTAGCGTTTACCGAGCTCAGACTTTGAACTCCGTTCGCCGTGTGAGGGAATTCCCACCTCCAGTGGAGCAGATGAAAAAAGATCTAATGTTATGCCATCATGTGAATTCGCCCTCAACAAATACGGCCTCCTTGGCTTAGTGGTAAAGCGTCGCACTTGTAAACTGGCTTCCCTTCTCTTCTGAAGAGTGTGTTGGTTCCGAAATGCGAAGATCGCTGGTTCAATTCCGGCAGGAGGCAATTTCCTTTTGCTACTTTTTTATTTTATATTTTCTGTCTGTTTTGATAGTGAATGTTTGGGAGTCCGAAGACGGAGTTTATAGTTATGAAGAAATGAAGATGTTGTTTAAAATTTGAGGATGGGAATCTCCAAGCTCTTCTCCCCTGCCCTGCGCCAATAGCCATTCTTTGCAGTGGGTACTTATACGAGAACATACCGAGATCAGAACATACTTACCTACTATACGAAAACGCGGTATATTCTACAAGCATAATTAATTAGGAGTTGGTGGCAATGCAATATTTGCCACCAAATACTGCATAACTGTGGCAAAAATCCTGCATTTGGTGGCAAATAAGGTAGTATATGCACCTGTAAATGGACATTTGCCACATGCATGCATCTTGCATAGAGTAAGACTACCAAATTGCCACCCAAATTCAAAAGGGCCTTGTACTCGGGGTTTAATTCCAGATATATTACATCCCGCTTTTTCTTACTATGTACCTTATGTATGTACTTATAAACTTCTTAAGGTAGGTAACCAGTAGCCTCGTCCCCAGCTCCGGTCCGGATTATTGCTTGGCTGCGATACACCTCTCCTTCTTCATGACCGGTTCGAGGCTGTTCTTGACCGTCGATTCAAAAACTAACGCTATCACTGATATTGTCGCTATCACCATGTCTTCACGGCCGGTAAACGATTTCCACCAAACCTTTGACGGCTTGACGAAATACACCTCAAAGCGACAACCATTTACATATATGTACGAACGGTATACCAGCGCCGCATGCCAGGTATGAATGACAAGGGACGCCGTTGAAATCGAATCTGCAGGAGAATGATAGTCTCAATATAGAGGATGAGGGGCAGTCTCGAAATGAGGGGGGCACTCAAGTGAGATAACGCAACTAGTTAACTTGAGCGAATTATATGGAATCTATAAAGGGTGCATTGGCCACTATTTTCATGCAGTGGTATGCCGATGTCTCGCATATGTATGTACAATTCTGTGAGACCAATATTTCGAGTTGGCCACATCTTCACGAAAGGAGGGATCAAGAACTGGGCACGAGAAAATATTGGATTGAAGAATTCGATTGCTCTGAAGATTGGGATTTCACGGTGTCCGATTCAGAACTGGTCTTAATTTGGCCTTCAGCTGCAAAGTTCACGTTGATCACTAGGGAATATTTGATGGAGGACCACCACGGCTAGCAAGATCCGGATCATCATTCGACCGGCGCCACCAAGGATTCATTTTCCCCTGTTCAGCATGGTTAAGCAATAAATAGAGGGTTATCGCCAACTCTGGGCCCATTCCTCCCTATTACTCACTATCAAAGATGGCCCACATGTGAAGTTGACGTGGATGGCAACTAAAGTGGAAGACCTTGCAGATTGCAGAAGAAAAAAAAAATTGTGCTTGGGAACTACGAAGGAACGACAACGATAAGCGGTTTCCTGACGTTCAACGAGAGAGAAGTGGAGGAGCTCAAGTGGTGATCAATGAAGCGTACCGGGTAAGGTTCAGTGGCATATGATTTGTACAATCACTAGCGATGTCTCATACTAAACACATGCTCAGGCTGTCAATGCCGGGAATCGTCACATTCCGAATGGGGGTCCCGTGACTGCCCTAACAAGGCGGCTCTAAAAGCTACAGCTCCTTGAAATCGCCCCCTGTCACCACAAGTCGCTTAACAAGTGCCAAACCTTTTCCATCCTCGGGACACCTGGTAGGGATTCTCGGCAGAGGTCTGGGCTTCCTTACCACATGAAAGTTGAGGTTCCACGGGTGGTACTGTTCCGTCTTCACAGAACTACCTCGTCAAGGTACCCCACAATAACGTCCGCCATCCGTCCCGCATAGTCAATAAGTCCCAATATACCGACTGTATCGGAACATCTTGTAGCTTGAAATGGCTATCCCTATGCTCCGCGCGCTGTTACCGAAGGTCCCCTATCTGCTCACCTCATCTGCAAATCATTTCCTATCGCTCAACCCCCACTCAAAGGACTGGGATTTTCGCACATTCATTACAGTAACGCTTCTGAAATCTTTCATGTCCGGGGAGGACACCAAGGATGCAAACGGAAACCCAATCAGCATAGAGAAAATACAGCGTTTGGCGAACTCGGAGCAAACTTTAGAGGATGATTGTTGGGTGGTTGAAGCCTCGGTGCCCCTGCCGGAGCTAGAGGAGGAGGTCAAATTAGTGGAAGAGCTTATGGATAGAGCAATACGAGAGCTGGCGCGGAACGGAGACGCGGTTGTAGACGCAGCAAAGGTCAGCCAGGGAGTTTTAACGGGCGAATTTGTGGGGTGGCGAAATGTGCCCAAACGTGGAGCATACAAGGGAGCAAATAACCCTCATAAGAAATGGAAGGCCGAAAGGAAGTTTGAAGCTCTAAGAGAAGATGTCGCTCAATTCAAGATAAAAGATACCAAGGAGGGAGTGGTGTTATGGTTGCACGGAGGTGAGTGCAACCCTATCTAAAAGGAGAAACGGCTCTTGAACTAACTCGATAGGTGCCTACATGTGAGTAAATCTCCGAGATATGAGGTCATGTCCGTAATACTCCGTTACTGACTTGGGAGTATAGAATGTGTGATCCGTGTACACATCGGCCAATAGGCAAACATCTTAGCAAAGAGTTTGGAGGTCAGTATTGCTTCGATCATTGGTGTACCATTGCTCACAGTTTCAATCTCTAGGCCTTGTTTTCCTCCCACGGTATAGGCTTGCCCCGCAAAACCCTTTCCCCTCAGCCCTTCTCGACTCATTTATCTCATATCTTTCCCTTCTATACCCCCAGCCTGGGGCCCTCAATTCTCCGTATCCAGCAGACCAAATATTTCTTGCTGGGGATTCGGCTGGAGGTGGTCTCGCGTTGTCACTGATACAGCTATTGCTATGGTTCCAAACACCAAACGAGGACGGCAGTGCAAAGAAGATCAAGTGGGGAGGAATATTGAGGGATGTTCCCCTACCGAAGGGTGTTCAAATTTTGAGTGGCTGGGTTGACCTGTCAAGGTGTTTCGTTGGCATCGACGAAATGGGAAAGGGTGGTGCAAGTGAAACCAGTTGCGCAGATGGAGATTATTGTAAGTTTGAAGTGCATATGAGATGTGTTTCTCACGGCCAATGGTAAGCTAACATTGTTCATAGTACCTGGACCTACACTTGCGATGCATACTTTGTTTGGTCCGAGCGCTGCGTGGCCGGCAAATCCTCCTCGTACGCACGTAAGTTCCCAAAAGTCCCTAGAATGTAGCTCTTTTATGCACTGTCTCTTATTATTTAACTTGTCCTAGTTTTACGCCAATGATTCTGCAATAACTCATCCACTCGTATCGCCTCTTGCTGCAAAGTCTTGGGCAGGATGCCCTCCTGTCTGGGCTTGCGTTGGAGATGAATGCTTGAGAGATAGCAATTGTAAGTCTGATGATTCTGATTTTTCTCAAGAGTTCACATCCATTTTAGACTAACCCGGAATTCTCATCAAGACTACTGGGCTCATAGACTTGTAGAGTCGTCTGTTCCTCTTCACATGGAAAAATATACGTCACTACCACACGTATTTCCACTGATTCTTCAGCACCATCCTTGTGCCCCACGTGCTTTTAGTTCAATGGGCAAGTTTCTTGCACATCATCTTTCAACCCAATCGAGCACGGAATTTGAGTACCGCCGAATTAGAATACATCCGAAAACGTTGGCAGAGACACCGCTAGAAGATAGCGTTTTATCCATGGGGGGGTTAACCATGGACGAGCTTCTTGAAAAAATGGATAAGGAAGTCACGAAATGGGCTTCCACGGCTTCAGGCGGTGAACTTACAGAGACAGGCAGTACTGGGCTTTCGAGCACAGTAAAGAATAACGTGGAGGCTGTCGAGAGAACGGCATCGAGTGGTGAGATCGAACTGGCGAGGCTGTAGGATTGAACTCGGACTGAGACATTCTGTCTTCTGGCCAAGGACGCGGCCATCTCAATGACAGTGATACAGTGGTCCTCAATTCTTGATCATGAGGGTAATACTGCGGATGTATTTTTCCTAATTCATGATACAAACTTCCTAAATCTCTGGTTTCTAATTTTTCCCTTTTCCTACTTAATCTTGCTATTGTTTAAGTTTAAATTTGCCTTTTCAGCGTTTGGCTAATTTCAGATTAATGTATACCTAAGTACGTATATATCGGAGTTTTACATATTGAGAAAGGGATCTATATCTAAATGGAAGGGCAAATGTATGATCATAATGAGAGCCCGATATGGGCACGAGAGTAGCCCGATATCATTCGTTGGCATGGCGTTTCTGGAAACGATGTACTCACTTCGTCGCCTACTGCCTCTTTGGGCAAGTTTGACCCTGACTCGGCGGAAGTCTCGTGCCCTTGGCGGATATGGCCAATCGTATGCGGCGCCCTCTGCGTTCGAACCTTACCATCATCACATTACCTTTGTTCCAACACATCTGTGGCCAGTCTCAAAGCCACAGCAACTTTTAATAACTTTTAATCGAAGGACAAAATAGCCAGGCCTGAGCGATACAACGGCAATACGTGGGGCTAGGTACAGGAGTTTGGCTTCAAACCGAAACAGTCGTTTACACCAAACCTGTCAAGCCTGTCAAGGAAGAGAAGAAATATCCAAGCCGGAAAGTAGAAATACTAAGCATTCCAAAAATCGACGAAGAATCCGTCTCTGGAAGCAGCTCCAGCGCCGCTTCCAGCTCCACATCCTCTACACCAGGTTCCATGGACCCTACTCAAGATGGTGATGTGAACGGAGCTAAATCCAGCGCTCGTCTAAAGTAATTGTGTTTGAGGATCATCTGCAAATCAATCTACTGACACTTGATGCAGAGAAAAAAGTAGCATGTTGCGAACGAAGTGCCTATCGCTGCTTCTTGGCGATATCAATGATCAATAATGTTTGACAGACACAATATTCCGAAGAAGTAGCTATATTTGGCTGGTGGTATTGAATAAATTTAAAAGGGCTAAAGGACTTCACGGTTTCATCATACAAGCTAAGCTCCATATAAAATTTATCTATCTCCTTTCATTCATTCTTTGCTCTTGCTTCCACCCTGTCAATCGCACCGGTTTTGTTTTGTTTCATGTACATTTACACAGTTTTTGCCTTTGTTTTCCGAGTTTTTGGAATTTTCTGTTTTGTTTCTTGTTTGCTGCTTGCTGTTAACGTTGATTTTCTCTAAATTTCTTTTTTTTTGTTTTTGGGATTTCCTAGTTAATATACACTATTCTTACACTGAACCGTTAATGACATCTCCATATCTAGCTCTTAGGCCTCGGCTTAGTTCGAATCTCGCTTCTTCAACCCATAGCAGTCACCGGCGTATTTCACTTACCGAATGTTTCTTCGAATTAATCATTCCTTTTCGAAAATTTCCACCTACTACGTATACCGGTACCGGGTGGGAAAGAAGAAAAAAAAGTCGAGTTTGATGGAGGAAGTTGGATTTGAAGTATGTGGACAAGTGGATTTTTGGATGGAAATTGCAAGCCTGTGATGTCAACTTCCTCTGTCCGCGGGTAAATGGATCGATATCTGGATTGGTTATTTTGGTTATCTGATTTTTTGAGGTACATTGCGTTGATTTTCATTCTGTTTTTGGATTGAAGGGCTTTTCTGTCGGATATCGATCGCGATCTTCTGTTGTTTTTTCTGCTTTTGCATGTATAAGTACATGTTACTGCTAAAATCATAATATGCTCACATTTCATTCTTTTTTTTTAGTTCAATCTCGGATCCCCGGAATGTTGTGGTTCTGCATCCGTGGCTAGCTCGGGCTCTGCAGGTCGTATTTTCTGGTGGCTATATGAAGAGTTTTGATGATCATCATTTAATCATGATCATTGAAAGTGGATACGTATCGTCACTTCAAGGCTGGATTCAGATATACTTGCTCAGGTACTATCTAGATATTTTTGATACCTGTGTAGGAATGATCGAATCGTAACTTATCCTTACAAGTCCCACAGCTACAGCTAGGTCTAGACTAAATGAATAAGTCAGTGATGCACACATACATGAGCTTCTTGGCCATAGTACTTGGAAATCAACCCACCGGTACCTCCTCCGTCTCCCAAAATTACCGCTAAAGCATGTACCTTTCTTTCGTGCCGATGTACCTACCTCATCTAAGCTCACAATTGCTATCTATAGGCGTGGTGGTTAGTTTTGACGTTCATCCGGCGAAATCTGAGCCATGAGGCCTGCTAGCATGAGCATGCATGGCCATGGGAATTGATATTCTTCCGGAAGATCTGCATGTCATAATTCTAATTTGCACTTTCCTAATACCTTGGTGCCTACGAGACTATTGGTGCCTGAGGTATACATGGTCGAGAATGAAATCTTGCAAAAAACGCCTCCGGTCCCGGAAGCCGCGGGGAATCTTTTGTGATCACCCGCCTTGTCATCCCGAGATTCCCTATGGATGGGTTAGCTGGGTGGCCTTTTTTTCACGCCACTCGCGGATATACGATTTGAGCGGGTTAACGTTCTAGGTTCCTAACTTTTTTTTTGTTCAAGTATTATGTATGCATCGATCTCGAGCTTCTCAACTATGCCTCAATTGACATCGATGGTGAGATTGTTTTGTGATCGATCGGGGCAGGCGCCGGCCGCGCTAGTATGCGTTGTTGAAGAAAGTACGAAGGCGTGCGTGGTCAGCTAGTCAGCGGACGTCCCCAGCCCCCTTATCCCATATATGTTCACTAGATCAGACGGAAAAATGCCCCATGTTTACTAGATCAGACGGAAAAATGCGTCATTTATGTCCTTGAGCAGACGAGATTATGCTCCGGTTCTGATTATTACTCTATAGCAAGTAGTTTTGTTTCAGATTTAAAGGTTTCGACTAATTGGGAGAAGTGAGAAGTGATTTAGTGATTGCTTCCGAGAAGGGAAATTCCTGATTAGGTATTTTCTTGCTCGTTTGCTGTATGAGGGAGCACCTACCTCAATGAATGTATTTAGTAAGAGGTAGATATTAGGTAAGTACCAAGAAGAGGTATTATGTACTTGTGAGTGATCTCAATTACCCAATCTAGTAACCGAGTTTCCCGATTTAGAAAGTTACACTTTGGGTTTTGCGTGATTTTGAAACCAATTTGGGTGCAATTTTGCAACTGGGATCGGATCGAGAATTAAATTGAGACGGTTACTTTAAATTTTAGGATTTTAATTATGAAAGATACACTTGATATCTTTACAATTAATTCCTACATTGTAGTAGTAGAAGTAACTCTAGAGCTCTGAACCTATAGCTAGATATAGCTAGATGCCTTAATTATCTCCACATCAGGAGATACCAGCTTATCATGATCTCATGAGACTTCCTACTTCAATTGGTATTCCCATTGAAGACGTCGGCTGTAGCGAGAAGACAAGTGCAACTTAATCATCGATATCGTTGTAATTAACATAATTCATGATCATGATATATTATCACGGGCAATACAGAAGACTAGATCTAGATGTCACGATCGAGTTCCTCCTATTGAAGATCCGGGATTTAAAGTACCTAGGCTCCTAGTAAACTTAAGCCTAACCCACTCGGGCCAAGCGTCAAGTCTATATATCCTAGCTACCTTCACCAGAATTCAACCCAGGCCAACCAGCACTTTATTTTCTCCGGCCCGATATCACCTTCTAGGGTATATACTATATTCTCAACATCTGCAAATTATTTAGTGCATAAATATAAATTAATTAAGATCCCTTTCTTCCATTTCTTTTTATTACAGTTATTTCATTTGCTATAGCACGCGCAAGGTCGTATACGTACACGCATGCCTTTACGCCTAGGTTTTCACCTCGAGCTCCGAAGTCCCGCTCGACTCGATCGGAGCCGGCTCATTTCAATGACTGAGCGGATCTAGTAGGATTCGGAAGTAGTACCTCTACGAGGGTCTGGGCAAGAGACTAGAAGTAGTAGGTATGTTCTAATGAATAGATCTAGAGGTATTAATATTGTACTGCAGTTTGAGCTGCTTTCGGAAGGAAAACTACCTCTACCTTCCCAAACAAGAAGCAAACGAACATGTTAGCATCTGGAGGTCGATGTTGAAGTTCATCTCATGTCGTTGGCTTCTCTCATGTATGTTTACCTCTAGCCTCGTATAGCCAGTTTACCTCTTTGCCCTGTGAAATCGATGCTATAGCATTTCAAGTCACATACGCGCAAAGGGAAACATGTGGAATTGTAACAAAACCACTACCTACCACCAATACCGGTATTCCCAAAAAAAGAGTAAAAGAGGTTCGGTACTTGTCCTACCTCTTACTACTATAGGTAATATATAGTATAGACGTGAATGAGATTACACCCTCTTCCCATGGATGGGATCACGTCGGAGATGGAAGGCGTGACATACAGTATATTGTTGATTAAGTCGTATTGCAATGTTAATACATCCGAAATTTAGACATTCGGTACCATGTTTCAGAAGATTAAGGTACTGTACGTAGGTGCGATATCACCTTAATGAATAAAAATTCGAATATTCCCGACGTTCGCTACCACTGGTATACGTAGAAATCTATCGCAACAGTAGAATTACTATATCTATCGATATCGGTGACGTTGTTAGGATGATTTGCGAGAATCTGTTTACGAGTCCTCGCCTGCAACACCTCCAGTAAGCCAGACCATCGAATACGAATAGTTGTTGGCGCATTGTTTCCACCCGTTTCAACAAATCTTCATTTGCCAGAATCTGTATCGCTCACTAACGATGAAACGACCTAAAGGAGCCAAATTTCGGTAAGCTCAGGTGAGTCGACGTTATCCCCCGAGGCCTAGCACCATGGATGATGACCATGGCCTCACAGGCATCAAAGTATGTACTCGTACATGACAGGTAAAGCTAGGCATCAACCTAACGTTGCGTATGGTAGATGTCCCCGATCAACCCCGCACTCATGTTGCGGATGAGGCTTGCCAAAGACATCATATCATATTAGCCTGATGGAGATTTAAAATCAATGGTTTGAAGAAAAAGAAATTAATAAAACAAATGTGACCAGGCACATCGCACATGCATGATACTCTACTATACTCGATTAATTCCATCTGATGTTAGTCCAGATTCGGCTATACTGAAGCTGATGCATTGGCCATCGATGACGCGAAGGAGAAGGGCTGTTAAATGGCAAAGGAACTGCCTCTTGCTCGTTCCTAGACTAGGTACCTAGATATTCATCCCGCAAGCACGAAGCTATCCTGCAAGCGCGGATGTTGACATGTCGAGCTCGGACTCCATCTTGTTATTCCCCGTGGTGCGTATGCGTTGCAGTTGCACGACCCTTCAGCTCTGCCACAAGCATTTCCGAACAATCGCAACGCCGGCCCGCAATATCTAGAGAGCAGGGTACACCGACGGGGGTTGACGTCCACAAAGCGGACTGGTGCTGTGGGGTAATGACCCTGCAAGCTTGAGATGGGATATATATCCATGTCCAGTGGTAATTCGGTTGCGCAGGCACAAAATACCTAGCCAGCCAGCTAGCTTATGTAGCTTAACCTAGGTGAAACGGTTCAACGCAATAACGTAAACCTAGCCCATTTCATTATTTATTCGTATGTGAGATTTGATGCCAATCGCCAATAGGCATATACCATACTTTATTCTGCGAAACACGCCATGCGCAAGCCATTAGTATAACCACATATGCCTACTAGCTGTGCGTAGGTACATACCAAGCGTCCGGATATCCGAATTTCGGATTTGGAGGAACTCTCACTTACCTACCTATGTAGGTACCTCTTGTAAAGTGTATGATGCATGTTCACATTATCAGCGACATTATGGGTTGGCAATGCATGATTTCTTCAAAGAGGACATGCAGTCTCGAGGGATATTTGCGAGTCCATCTAACGGCTCGACATCAAACTCGGCCGCCTGCCCCGGAGGCCTTCCCGTGAATTGTGAATAGCCTGGCTTCGCTCGTTGGTAAATAAAATCGAGGCCAGATACGGATAAATGTTAAGACGAATGTAAGATGTGTGATGAAAACAGAGGTCCTTACGTCTTTGCTCCAGGGGGCAGTAGCTTATTCGCTCTTGAGTAAGATCCTTACTTGACTCAAGAAGTTCTCAGCGGCGGAACCCTGATAGAAGATAGCTAAAATTAAGCACTATAAACTTCATGAACAATATTCAAGTATATCAATCTCGTGCGTGGAAACAAGGATCTCGCAACCGAGTTAGGCCTTTGAGGCACGTTCCGGCGACCGGGAATATGTGCGGGGTTGCATGGCCTCTGTTTTGATATTCCATACGTACTCGAGTACCTGTCGGCTTCCGGTGGTTCCTTGGTTTATTCACCAACCAAGTTTATTCTCCAATGTCACCGTGGCCAGTTTGAGATCTAGAGTAGACTCGGACTTGCAATGGCCTTTCTCCACCGAGAGGCGACTCCAATGCAAATTATTCAGATAATGCCCTTTGCGGTGTAAGTTTTAATACTGATAAGAATATGATAAAACAACCAATTTGGCTGCCTTTCCATGGTACCTGGTTGTGGCGAAGATATCCCATGTTTGAGGCGTCGGAGTGGCTTCCCGGAGTAGCTTCCCGGAGGTCCGCCCTTGTCCGCCTGGCTTGTGTGTTTGGATCCATCCATGCCTGGAGGAATGAGACTGCTCGTTACTGGAAGAATGTCCTGCAAGCTAGACAGGGGGGGGTACTGTCTGTGCAAAAGGCCAAAATACGTGAGAAACACATCCAAATTCCAGCTCCGTGCGTACCCTCCCCCCCCCCCCTGACTAGTTTGCAAGACTTTTGGCCTGCAACTAGTATGCCTGGGGGCTACCATACCTGATCCAAATCGGCCACTGTATTCCCAGGAAGCTCTCGGGATAATCTGCCAGTGACCATGGAGAAGGTGGATCCAAATTTGGACCATTGCACAGTACACTGGCGCTCAGACCCGTTTCCTGCAGGTTGGGGAGACAAATGCGAAGAGCTTATAAGGCCAGCCAACTCCCATTGATCATTCTTTTTTCTTCTCACCATCCAGTCTGCTCTTCAGCATCTCTCGGCATCCTTCCCTGTACCACCTGTTCCAAGTCGGCTACTCTTCTCACTATTCAAAATGGGGCTTCGAACTGTTATCGTTGCCGCCGCCCTTTTGGCGCCCGCTGTCCTTGCTCAGAGCGTCTGGCAACAGTGCGGAGGTGTTCAATACACTGGTGGAAAGAACTGTGAAGCCGGAACACACTGTGTCTTCGTCAATGACTGTAAGTTATAAACACTCAATTGTGCATATCCAAATATATGGCCCACGGTTCTGATATTCATGACCACGTTGTGTAGACTACTCTCAGTGCCAGCCTGGTGCCCCTGCCGGTGTAACAACCACCAGCATCAAGACCACCTCAACCACCAGCGCCACCAAGGCCACCTCAACCACCTCCACCAAGAGCACAACTGCCACCGGCACCGTCACCAGCAAGTCGACATCCACCACTGCTGGCCCAGTTGTCACTGGAACTCCAATCTCAGGAAATCCTTTCATCGGATACTCCGCCTATGCCAACCCATACTACTCATCTGAGATCTACACTTCAGCCATCCCAACCCTCTCCGCCGCTGGCAAGTCTGCTCTGGCTGCTAAGGCCAGCCAGGTTGCCCAAATTGGAACTTTCGTCTGGCTGTATGTTCATCCTGAATTGAGACCAAACTGTGTAGTGAACACCGTGCTGACATATCTGGCTATAGTGATACCCGGGCAAAGGTCCCAACATTGGAGCCATATCTGACCGATATCCGCGCAAAGAACGCCGCTGGCGCAAACCCAAAGCTCTATGCACCATTCGTTGTGTATGATCTCCCAGATCGTGATTGTGCAGCAAAGGCTTCCAACGGAGAGTTGTCTTCCGCCAACGGTGGTAGCGCTTTGTACAAGGCCTACATTGACTCCATCTATGACGTCCTCGTCAAGTTCACCGATGTCAACACCATCCTTATTATTGAGCCAGACAGTTTGGCAAACATGGTCACCAACATGAGCGTCCAGAAGTGCACAGTCGCAGCACCCTTCTACAAGGAGCTTACCGCTTATGCCCTTAAGAAACTCAACCTTCCCCACGTCACCATGTACTTGGATGGTGGACACGCCGGTTGGTTGGGATGGCCAGCCAATCTTGCCCCAGCCGCTAAGGTTTTCGGTGATGTTTACAAGTCTGCTGGATCTCCTCGTGCCGTCCGTGGATTGGTTACCAACGTCTCCAACTACAATGCTTACCAAGCCACCACCTGCGCCCCAATCACTTCCGTCCTTTATGGAATCAACGGTGTCTGTGACGAGAAGGGATACGTCAACTCTCTTGCACCTCTCCTTGTTGCCGAGGGATTCCCAGCACACTTCATCGTCGATATCAGCCGTAACGGAAAGCAACCCACTGGACAGACTGAATGGGGTCACTGGTGCAACATCAAGGGTACTGGATTTGGTGTCAAGCCCACCCACAGCACCAACGACGTCCTTGTTGACTCGCTCGTCTGGGTTAAGCCAGGTGGTGAATCTGATGGTACTTCTGACAGCTCTGCCGTCAGATACGACTCTTTCTGTGGATCTGCCTCCTCTTTCACCCCAGCACCTGAGGCCGGTACCTGGTTCCAGGCCTACTTCGAGCAGCTCCTCACAAATGCTGCTTTCTAAATTAGCTTCTTTGTTGAGGCTAGTGATGAAATATAACCAATAGGAGTGTTATCTGGAGGTTGATGGATGGGAGGAAAGATGGGAGATGGCTATGTGGATCATGGTTGAGAGGTCAATCTGAGTTTGACCGGGGGCGGGGGATTTCGATTTGTTGATTGTATTATTAGTATGTATAAGAGTGCGATGTATTGTTAAGTGGGAGAAAATCGAGATAGAAATGTACACTATATTCCATTGAAAAATTCCTATTCAAGTGACAGCAATGAAGTTAGTGATATGATTCATTCATGACACCCCGTGCCGCCCCCAGTGCCTCTGGACCAAGGATTGACAAGAGTCAAAACAGATCAAGGCACAATGAGCTGAGGAATTGCTTGGGAACTGTGATGTCTCGATAACTGGTGACTTGCCTTTGTGCAGGCGTTTTATATACACCTCCCACAAAGCTTTGTTCTGTGCTCTTGTGGATAGTAAGAAGTACCTAAGTAGCTTACATTGATCGTGAAAGTAAGTCGGACGCAGGAGAATATCGAATAGAGGAGCCAGGCTGTGTGGTTGATGTATTATTCTTCATATAGGTACCAAGAGGTGGGTAGGTAATGGATTTGTGTAGCCTTGTTATCGACTTGCTTGCTGATATCGTTCTTACCAGCTTCTGTGTCATCTTTCCCATTTTCATTTTTGGTGCCGTGCACACTCCTTCAAGGGTCCAGTAATTTCAGCCTGTGTGGGTTAGAATAAAGCAGACATTCATGTAAGATGCCGGTAGTAGTCTCGTGCAGCGAGAACATTTCGTGCCTGTCGGTAATATTGGGAGTGGAGTGATCTGGAGTGGAGTGGGTAGTGAAGCGAGTGTCTCGACGTTGTAGGTACAGTGTGTGTGATGTGCATCATGGAAAATGGCAGCCGCCTCCCGAGACTTGATGTGCGGCAACATAAAATCAGGCTTGGCAAGTCCGTCTGACTAAACTTCCCGTCTTAAGCGGTACTACCTCATTCGCTGGCAGGAAGTACGTCTTCATACTACCCCATTCTTGTTAGGCCCACTACCTAGACGAGTGATATGAATATTCTCATTATCAGGAGAGTGGCCTCGTTCTCATCCCCTCTTTCGCTCCTGTTCTCGCACACACCTTCCATTGCTACCACCTCATCACGAGAACGCCCAGCATCCTCATCAGCCTCTCCATCTCCCATCCGAGATCATGATCTCAACACCATCGCTCTCGTTGCTAAGCCTAGTCTCATGCACTCAGCCCCGCTTCCGTCGAACCCCACATCTGCTTCAAGCATCTGAAATCAACCGAATGCTTAACTGGAATTCAAAGCTAGTAAGCTTCCTCGTCCTAGCGAGTTAATATCCTCAAATCCCTCTCCAACAAACACCGATCACCTGGTCTTATTTATTTCTCATTGATGATTTTTTTTGGCAGAACTACATCATGTGTTGAATATCTCCCGCGGCAACGCCGGATCCGGATTCAACGCATTCGATGTGTTAGCAAGACCAGGATATCATGCAGTCACTCTCGAAGAACACAGTCGAATTTTTTCTAATCTTCTACAATTCAACATGTACACGACCGCCTTTGTCAATGACCAAATACCTAAAAGTTTGATCTACGGACTAGCTCTCGGCTCGCTTGTTTACCGAATTAGGTCTGCCATAAACTGAGAGCAGCCAGGCTAGAGAGCAGTATGATATCATATTTTCAATTTACAAAATAATATAATATTAAGTACATTTAATAGTAAGTATCTAGTGCCACGGCCGGAATACGAGTACAGCAGAAATATACCACCCACTCTCATACTTCCCATCCTACTATAATCCTAGTGGCTCATAGCCCTCATGGTATCTTTACTGACGAGCAGTGTAAACAGGCAGGGGAGACAAGATTACTAGCTGCAGCTAGCCTAGTCATTCAAGTTGGCAATCACACTCAACACTCCCGAACCCTCGCAGCTCATTCTGTACATATAGTTTGTAGCACTAAGTGCCTACTTACTCACAAGTACACAAGGTAGGCTTCTTTGAGCGCTTACCCACATACCTACTAGTCTCACCTCTCCTTTCAAAGTCCGGACTAGGTTTATTCAGTACTTGTCGAATTGTAGTCTCGTGCCCAGCCCCTCTTAAGTCGAAGGAGCTACCGATTTACGCAATGCGGGGTCAACCTCGTGGCAGTATGAGACTGCCTCGTGGCTCGCATTCCTGCCCGGCCAACCGAGGGTCGAGAATACGTCTGGGAATATTTGCGACTTTGGGCCTAGATTCTCATGCAACAACTATTTACCAGTGTTCTCTATTAGACTCTGGTTCAAAAACAAGAAATTTACCTTTTCAATTTTAGTTGGACAAGAAACGAGACGAACCTCCCATTTAATTTCAGAGAACAATTACTCGGGTTACTTTTATAATTTCAAGGTATCCATTACAAACATTATGCTCGTGATCAGGTAATTAGATCAGGCATTTAACTAATTCAAGTCAACTGGCCGGGCTGGGGGGCTGATTAGGACGAGGCTAGTGATGGATTTCTTTGACTTGAGGCGTCTCTATGGTGGCAAAAAGAGGCATATTTTGAAGCCTCACAGTTGTTTCCTTTCTAGTTTTGCGTTGATAATTGGGGTGTGACTTACTACTACGAGACCTGGCTACGAAGGGGGAACGAGACTAGGTACGACCAATATTGCACTCAGAGTTCTACTGAATGAAACATTTCATCTCATAAAATGGCCTTTATAAATCCATTTTACAAGGTTTATCATGCTGATTCAAAGTCAAGGCACTCAGTTCAACTACGGCATTCGTGAATCTATTCACTAATCTTACTTATTGCCTTGCATGAACTACTGGAAATTCACTCAACTGCGGATCGTATTCCATTCAGATCCCTGTGAAGGTGCAGAGGAACCATCTTCAGTCATCCATAAGTGCACGCCAATGAACCCCACCTATCAAAATGCACTGGGATGGGGAACCGGGCTGGCTTCGACAAGAGCCACTAACGCCAATTCGAAATTTGTTATATGCACAGTTGTATATCAAAGCAAGCATGACGATGGTATTTGATGCTGCCAATGCATGTTCTTGCATGGATACACAACACAGGAGGCCTAGGGCAGAAATTCAAGGCCTCGAGGATATCCAGGTCTTGCTGGAAAGAGGTCCTTCTACTATTTCCGAGTCAGGAACCAAGGATACTCGTGGGATTGGGTTTTATACTCTCGGCCAACTTGAATCCATGAAAAATGTCAGCCTTCTAAGTGATGAAATAATGAAAACGACCAGTGCTTATTTAGCTGGAGTGTAGGAGTGATATAACCAGCCGCCCAATGCAAAAGCACAAGTTTTGTCCAATGCTAACGTGGAAGATGGTGGCATGCGTTCAAGGGGGTTATCGACGCCGCAAAAGATATGGCAGCTATTTGGAAAAAACAATGCGTCGAATTCGAGGAATCAAGAAGAAAGGCGGCATGCAAAGCTTGGGCTAATGGCATGCTGGGTCTAGGTGATTTATCGGAGAAATTGGTAGTGCGCCGTTCTCCCCCAGATTTGCTCGCATTCTCGCCTCTTTGCCAGGCCTCGACCGCTGATACAAGCATTTTTTCACATCCTAGTATATTGCCAGTGTTATGACAGGAACATTTGATATTGCCAACACCATATTGCACGATGTAGCTATAGGAGCTCAGTGCAACCCTGCAATATGACACTTTGAAAGGCAGGGATCGCTCAACCAGAATCTGGACACCGGCCCGGATTGACATATTCCTCTGGCTGACGTCGCGTTTCATGGGCAATAGCTCTAGGCTGTGGGGAACCGCCTTGGTGGAAACCAAGCTTGCGGGGAATGAGGCCAGGGGCTTTACATTTTTCCGGATACCCGATGTGGGCGCCATCGGTCCGGGGATCCCTACCCTCGTCGCTGTCAGACTGTGCGTGCAGGGGCCGCAGTCATGCAGCCCGTCCCGTTGCGGAACAGCGCCCTGCCCTTTTCGGATGGCAGCCAGAGATGCCTCGCTGCTAGCCTCTTTCCCCGGAAAGGAACTTGAGCACAACCGGCCAGTGGGCCCAACGGCAATCGTGGTGGCCACGAGGGCCTGCGCGGATGCGGGGGAGAGGCGCCTGCCTGCCCAGAGCGGTAGTCGAGGCCCTCCCTCCCTGCCCGCCCCATGATCGAGGCCCCTCCGCGCCCACGCCCCAGGCCCAGCCCGGGTGGGCCGCGGTCCTGCTCATTTGCCCACCGCCCGCCCTGCGCCGGAAAACCATCCGGAAAGCCCCACCCCACCAGCCCTCGCCCGCCTTCTCGCCCGCCATCGGCGCGCTCCTATAAGAAGGCTGTGGCTCCGCAGTCCTACTCCACCTCTTCTCTTCATCCCAAGCTCGCTCCTTCAGGAACCCTCACCTCGCCACCTCTCCCAGCCCGTCGTATTCCAATATGAAGATCGCAGCCACAATTGCCGCCCTCGGGCTTGCCACATCCGTTGCAGCACACGGAGGTGTTGGAAAGTACAAGATTGGCACCACGGAGTGGGTTGGTTACTCTCCATACAATGGTGGCACCCAGACAACCATCCAGAGGCAATACTCGTCATTCGATCCCATCTTGACCCCCACTGGAACCAACATCAGGTGTAACAACGCTGGGCAGAACACAGCCGCTCTTGTTGCGCCCATTGCAGGTAAGTCTGAGCATTAATCACAAATTCCACTTCAGCTTGTATGGCACTCGAACTATGTAGCTAACTCTTTCATAGCTGGTGACAAGATCACTGCAGTCTGGACACAATGGACCCACGCCGAGGGCCCAGTCACAGTCTACCTTGCAAAGTGTCCTGGCGAGTGCAATGGCTTCGATGGCAGTGGAGCTGTTTGGTTCAAGATCGATGAGGCTGGATTGCTCTCAGGCACCGTTAACAAGGGAAAATGGGGAAATGGCGTCATTCTTGACACCTTGCAGTGGACCACCACTATCCCAGCCAGCTTGGTCGCAGGAAACTACATTATTAGAGTTCGTGCTTCCCAAGGTCCCCATCAATAGTGAAAATACTAACATCATCAACAGCACGAGGTCCTTGCGCTTCACCAAGCCAACACTCCTCAATTCTACCCAGAGTGCGCTCACATCAAGGTCACTGGATCCGGTACCGCATCCCCATCCGGTTCATACCTCGTGTCTCTCCCAGGTGCTTTCTCCATGTCCGACCCAGGCGTCACAATTGACATCTATTCCTCAACTGCCACCACCTACAAGGTCCCTGGCCCACCTGTCTGGCCCGGCAATGGCGGCAGTACGCCACCAGCTTCCTCCACCACAAAGGCTGCTACACCTTCCTCCACCACAAAGGCTGCTACACCTACCTCCACCAGCACCGCAGCACCTGCAGTCACTACCACTCCAGCAACTGGTGGCACCGTCGCCAAGTACGGACAATGCGGTGGAATCGGATACACCGGCGCAACTGGTTGCGTCTCAGGATCCACCTGCACCAAGGTCAACGACTACTACTCCCAATGTCTCTAAATTCTCCATGCCAAAGCACTTTGAGCCATGCATCGGCGCCAAAAGTGGACCGTTCTCTCTTCAAACTTATTCTTTTTCACATCTCTCCGCCAGTCTCTTTTTTTCTGGTTTGAGATTTTTTTAAATATGGGTGTGTGCGATTGGTGTTAGATATTGTATAGTACATTACTTATATATCCTGGTGGTTTTTGGGTTTTTGGGTTTTTTCTTTTTGGATTTAAGGTTGGGTTTTTTTGGTTGGTTGGTTGGAAGGGAATTTTGGATTTTTCTTCATAAAGAATTTGTTTTTTTTTGCTTCGGTGTCGATAAATGTCAATTTTTTCTCTGCATCTTATCTTATGACGCGTACGTGCGACTGATCGCTTGCAAGTGGACACTGAAGGCAGGGGCTAGCTGTTCTTCTGGGGTTTTGGGACATCTTTTTCGTTATAACGTAGGGATGATGCATGTAACGACCTCGAGATGAAAGAGAAAAATATAAGATGTGCATTTTTTCGAAAGATACTTGGATCTTGATCAGAATTTCTCTCGTGCTTCGTGCGTTCTTGATTTGTTATCTCGTGGCAGAATTGTTAACATTGTCCATGGCTGCTTTTCTTGCAATTGCTAGCTGTGATCACCTAGGCCTAGCTAGCCATTGCGAGCAATTCGCGATGACGAATTCGAGGTCTAGATCTAGATCTTGCAATTGCAATTGCCATCGCAATTTCCCCTGATGCTGATCTAGCTAGCCGGTGATGTGTTTAGGTACATATGTCCCGCACGACGGCTTTGCGAAGTTCTAGCTCGAGTATAGCTCGAGGAGGATATCCGGATTAATTGTGGTGAAGCCAGCACGCTATAGAGGAACCGTAGGCAGGCCCGGATCTATAAGCACATACTTAGAGTAAAGCATGTATAGCAAAACCCCAGGGCACTCGATTGTACTTCCAGGTCTAGATCTCCGAATTCGAAGACATCTAATTATAATAGATGAAGGAAGGTAAAAATTACTACCGCTGTTTCATCCGTAAAGTTACAAAATTCGCATGAATTCCTGAACGAACGTTGGTCTGCTGTTCTCAAGATCGTGCCAGTTCTATTCTAGATCTATCGGCACAGCTTTGTCGAATTATTTATAGCTACCTACAGCTAGTATGTATAGGCTACCTGTTAGCAGCAAAGTTCTTGCAGTAGGATCAACCAGCAGCCAGCACTTGACACACGAGATCACCTCCGAACCCCGTCGTGGCGGCCTGGATATACATTTCTCCGCGCGCGAAATGCGTCAGGACCTTGCAGCTTTTGCAGCCAATATTATGGCCAGCTGATCATGATCAGCGTACTCTAGCTATAGAGTACTGCCTAGAGCCTAGATCATCACTGTTTTTCATTTGTATTTCGGGGTGCTGCGCATATGCCTCAAAAAAAAAGAAAAATGTGGAGAGCACTTTATAAAAAGTATGGCCATGCATATGGTTGGTCGCGGATATCAGATGAAGGATTATTTTTTCTCCTCCCGAGTTTTGGGTGTGGGGTGTGGGGGGGGGCCTAGGGGCGGGGGATCGGGAGCTGCGGTTGTGGTCATCGAATTTGAAAGAGGTGTGTGTGTATTGAGTTGGTTGTTTCCTTGTAAGCAAGCTGAATTGGCCATATAGTTGTTTTGTGAATCCATTCTCGCTCCCAAATATGATCTCTTGAATTCATGAATCGATCGAGAAATACATCCTTAAAAAATGGAAAGTATACCGACCCAAGATCAGGTATGCCTAAGTGTGGCAGTAATGAAAAGGTTCCTTTCCCTGATCAGGGTGTCGCCCAGATGCATGAAGGCATACCTAGGCCATATTGTTCATTTCCAACGGGTATTCTGTAATTCTTGGTTGGTATTTGCAAAAGGCTATCATATAGCTATAGGAGCAATATAGCTTGCCCCTATAGAGCTATTTGGCGTAGGGCACTCTTCGTTTTTAGAGTATATAACGTAAATGAACAGATGCACCTCCGCCGTTGAAGAAAAATTACCGCGGCCGACTATCACTATCAATATAGGGTTGTAATTAGTGAAAACTATTCCGCCAATATAATATATAGAGTAGATTGTGTATTGGTACCTGCTTCCCTTTCAGATATTTGCAGAAATTGTGTGCCTTTTCTCCTTTTGTTTGTCGCTGCGCTACCAATATCTACAGGGGGGGGGGGTTATGCTCTGTGATTTCCAATTTCATGAGTTTCTGAGCCAGGGTATTTTTGGCGGTAGTGGCGGTGAAATATCTAGAGCCCTAGCTTGTCGGCAGGTGAGTAGATTTAGCAGCCACTATTTTCGGTGTACGAGTACGGAAATGCTTTGTTCCAAGTAGATTGCCATGTTGCGTTGTAATATATTTTCGGCCATGGTGCAAGAATTGAGCTAAGGTGGCTAGCTATAGTATGGGTCTTGCTTTCGTTGAAGGGTTTGTGGTGTGACCTTGAGCGGTGGAAATGGGACCGCGAGGGTTTCTACTTGGTGGTGAGGAGGAAGAGTGAAGGCGAGGAAGGGATGTGGAGGCGACGCCGAAAGAAGTTTTTATCTCTTTGGTTGGAGGTGTCGAGGTGCTTCTACTTCTTTTGGCACCAATGCCCAATTGTGGGAATATTAGACTACCCAATTTGGTCACAGGCCGAAGTGGGTCGGCCTTGGCATGCATTTGGTGCATTGCGGACCGCTCCCTAGCATCGAGTCACCGTTCCCATTTCCAACCACGCTCCACAATCCTGATGAAAGACTTGGATGAACTCAGTCTCGGGGATGAACCCTCTATCACACGACTACACAATTTACCTTGAACTCATTCTCGACTTGGACTCATGCATCACCACCAGGAAAGCAAGGTGCCAGACAAGGAGAGCATGCGAAATCTTCATAATCGAGACAGAACTCATTAGAGCTCATCTTACAATTTTTTTGTGTTATACTACCAATTCCAAAAATCCAGGTATGCTCAGCCATCAATTACTATGGAATGTTCGTAACCACCTCCACTTCGCTAATATTGCAGACCTTTAAAGGTTTCAGGAATATGCATCAGAAGACTTTCAGAAATCGCAGAATCATCTCAACAATGCTGGTTAATATGATATGATAAAAAATGCACACATAATTTCAATCACCTTTTCGGATTAATGCAAATGCCGTTCGAATTCCAACAAAACAACGATTAAAAACACAACCCGGATGTCTCTTTCCGGCGTTTTAGGCCCAATAAAGGCAATCGCTAAACATCAAGCACCTATATTTTCTCCTCAAGCAATTCTTGTCTCTTACGCTTGTCGTCCTCATCTAGCTGCTGTAACAGCTTCTTCCTCTTTCGGCTTTCCTCTACTCCAAATGAATCTTGCAAAATCTCACCAACCTCCTCCAGGGTGAATCCACTCAGGTCTGGGTACCATCCTACAACAAAGACCCAACCCACTGCGCACAGGGCAGCGTAGAACCCAAATGCGCCAGAGGGTGTCAGCTTATCCATCATTGTGAGGAATGTCGACCCGATAAGCAAATTTCCGGCCCAATTTGTTGCGGTTGCCATTCCCGTACCGAGGCCACGGACGTTGTATGTGAAGATCTCGGACTGAGATAACCATGGAACATTGCCGATGCCGAGGGCATAAAACATCACATAGACAATCTGTGAAATGAGAATGAGGATAGCCCACCGGTTGGTGCCAGTGGAGGCAATCTCTCCATCCGAACCACGGGGCAGGTAATGGAAAGCAATGGCACAGACAGTCAAGCCTATAATGATGTTCCCTGTTAGTCTACTGGTACACTTAACACCGGTCGAGTGGAGTTCAGGAGGGAGCAATACCAAATGACATCCCCCAAATTGTGCCAACTAAAATTCGGCGGCGGCCAATTTTGTCGATAATACAAAACGCCACGCACTGAAGCAATTGTGTCAGTTGATACTGGAATGTCGTACAACACCAAAATTATTCATTTGGTACTTACGGTCATGACAAAATTGGTTCCAGCAATAATCAGACTGACTGCAACTGGATTTTCAAAGCCAACCGATTTGAAAATCGTAGCCGAGCTATGGCACCAGAAATTAGCCTTCTCATCTTATATGGCGGTGATTTCACAGAATACTCACAAATACATCAAGCTATTGAAACCTAGACACGGAAAACAAAGGTTAGCTACAGTGCATTGGCATTTTTCATCCGATTGGGGTGATGCTGACCACATAGTTGCTGAAGGTCACGGTCGAAGAAGTTAGTATGTATATTTGATTTCCCTGATTATGGATTAAGCTTACCTGGACAGCTTGCAGCCCACATGCAATAACCAACGCTCTTACGTTCCTCCCAATGGTGAAAAGCTCCTTGGCATCTCTGACCCAGATTTGCATCTTTGTCTCGCCGCTCCCAGCATACTTTCGAAGATCCACATTCACATATTCAACCAAGTATTTGATCTTGATATCAAGTTGCTCATCTGTCTCGCCTTCATAGATGCGTGCCAGTACAGCCTTTGCATCTTCTGCTTTACCCTTTCGCACCAGATATCTTGGGGACTCGGGTAGCCAATAAATGGACAGAAGCTGGACAGCTGCCGGGATTGCGCCAATCCCAACCATGAGACGCCAGCCGATATCTGGAACATTTTCAAGGCCAGCACCAATTGCGTAGGCAATTACTTGTCCAAAGGTGATGAAGAGAACGTTTATTACGATCATACGTCCTCGGAATTGAGCCTATTTTCATTAGCAACGAAAGGTCGATTGGGTTTGTGTGTGACCGAGACATACAGGTGACAGTTCCGCAAGGTAAAGCGGAACAATCAAACTTGCTAAACCAACACCCCAACCAATCACGAATCGGCTTAAACATCATGGAGATACCAATCAGTAATTTGCACCACATCAACCTTGAAATAATCGCATTCCAGCAAAGAACATACCCAGCAATCATTACCCACAGGTCCTTCGACACTGCCTGCATAATCGCCCCGACGATGAAGACAACGTCCGCAATTGCAATAACCCACTTCCTCCCCATTTTATCCGCAAGTGTTCCAGCACATACTCCAGCGAAAAGGGCACCCAGTGATGTTGCAGATGTAATCAGCTCCTTTTGCCCATTCGAAAGTTCTGTTGCTGTTCCCAAATCCGTCCCAATGACGACTAGTGCCCCTGAAATGACGCCGGTGTCATAGCCGAAGAGAAATCCCGACTGAGGCAAACCGAGAAATCTGGTCAGCTATCTATCCAGCCTTCATAAACTCAATTGCGGCACCGGGTAGCTCACAATAGCAGCGATGGTGGTGAGGAACCACAACCATTTTGTCGGCTTCTCCTGGTGTGGCGCGGAAAGGTGTTTTCGTGAGCCCTTGCTAGTATTTGTGCTTGCTGCCTTTTCCGATTCAGCTGTCGTCCTTGAATCAACCGGTGTTGCCTCAACCACTTGTTCGATCGAATCCTTCTTCTTGTCTGGTGATTGTTGTTCCATGGTTGCCGTTCAGTCTCAGTCGCACTGCCGGAAAGCTTCGAGGGGAGGGGAAAGGGGCCGAAAGACAAGCTCTTTCTCCTTTTCGAGAGAGGTCAGAAGAAAAAACATCTTGAGGAAGGGGGCTAGTACTTTGAAGGTGTAAACACTAACGATATGGAAACCCCACCCACCCGCTAATGTCTCCAGCTAAACTCGTTACCGAACAGCGCCATCTTTCAAGCGGGAAGTCTTCGGGTTAATGAAGAACAGTCTGGAGTGGCGAGGCAGAGTTTACTCTACTCTGATTCACAAGTCCGTGAAGGGTCATGATGGATATTGGTCTTTCGACACATCATACGCATAGCTATGCATAGCAATATCTTGATGTGAGACTCGGCGGCCAGTTGCGGAAGTTGGGTAAGGGGCATGGTGACGTACTAGTGATATCGAAATTGAGAAAACCTTAACTTTAAGCTTATCGCGACCATGATGGGGCTATAGCGATTAGCTACCGTGCCTTTTTCTGTGAAAAGGCGAGAATGCAATATTAACACTAACTAGGTAGGTCGCAGGTTTCTATCCTCTTTGCAATTGCAATTGATTCGTTCTGCTCAGTAAGTTATTTCCTATTCTGTACATATGCCCGCTTATTGACCACATGCCCTAGTTAGCTATATGAGAATATAGCATCGTCCCGCATATTCATCGCTGTTCAATTTTATTAAATATGCAAGAAACAACTGCAATAATCAAACGTCAATATCGAATTGTTCGACAGCTCGGTTCGGCATGATGGGCTGCGAGCTTGCTTACTTGCTTGAAAATTTGAGCTTGCTTGCGATGCAGATCCCATCGGCATCTCGGTCACCATTTTGGAAGGTAGGTAAGGGACTTCCTTAGCTCCGGTCGACCCTGGTCCTCCGTCGCATTGCACACCAGGCTATCCTCCGCCTAGGCTGGAGGGATACCCTCTTAGGTACTCTACCTAAAGGAAGCTCTGAATCTAGGAACGTGATTTCATGCAACTCCACAACTTGCATGGTCACTTGACATCACACAACGTTACCTCCATGATAACAATATCAATATTGCACAATATGTGTGCATGTGTGCATCCATGTGATCTCGTGGGTTGGTGGGTCTGAACACTGAAGATATTTATAATCATCCGGAGAGAATTGTGGAAGGAGGTGACTAACGTAGGTACCTTGTTCCTACTGACACTGGGTACCTTGTCCACTTGACTCTTGCGTTTGATCGGTAAGATGGCACATTAATGGTGGTGAGTGGGTTGAGATCCTACACCGAACAGGAGGTAGTCTAGTTCCACAGGAGAAAGGGTTTGGCACGAGGCTCATAAGAGGTGAGTAGTCCAGATTGAGACATGTAGCAATCTCGAACAGGTATTCAGATCTTTTCTGGACTAATCTTGACGATCTTTTTTTATTTAAAAGAGAACCGCTAAACTGACAGTTTTTAAACTCTTGTTCCTGTCACATGTAGGAGCCCCAGGCCCTATTTTAGAAGGTACAATATGTACCATCTATCGTACGAGGTTATTGGGCTTACCTAGGTACGATATACCGGAACTTTTTTGTTCTTACGATCAATTCTCCGGTACATTAGGTATGCACCATATATTTAGTTGAAGGTACACTACATACATGAGAAATCGACAGGTTCCAGAGCCATGGATCCATATATATGGTACGTGCTCTCCATGTCTATATATAGCTGGTGGTGCCTTTCTCATGCATGAACCTTAGGGAATTATATACTTAAGAACCTCTTGAGGTACATATACCTCATGAGAATTATTCAAACCTAGAATTCCGCTTTTTATTCGATCTGCTAAATTTATTTGGTCAGATATTTGCTTCAGGATCAATTGAATACCCCTTTAAATTGGGGAAATCGGATATTTTTCGAATAAAAAGCAGATATCTGCAGCTAGCTGGCCATACTGGTGAGCAGATAGATCTGCAGTTTTGTACGGTCTTGGTGCAAAAAATCCGAGTATTTTGCGGATATTTGACAGTTATCGATATCCGTGGTCTAGAGTCGGGCTCGGGGCCATTCACCGTGACCGCAGAGCTTTAAGCTTAAATTCGGAGGAGATTGATCACATGCAGGCCGATGTTCAAGCCACATGGGGCAGCTCGACGTCCGTTCACATCGCGAACCGTCTCTGTCTTTGATATGGAAGCAGTGCCCCATGACCGCACATGTCATACCCGCCGGCATGCAAAAGTATATTCTCTATTCTCCATCATCCACCACCGCCGCAACACCATGGCCACGGCGGAAAGAGCCGTCTGTGGGCTTTCCAAATGCCATCGCCCATCTCAACCCTACAGACCCCACCTGTTGGATTGGCTGCGTTGCCGCCGCCTGTCCTGGGGGCGCGCCATGCAACGGCGATCTGCAGCGCACGGAGGGCGCCGATCGCGCACCCTTTCGGGCCTACAACAGGTCTATTTTTGCTTGTTGTCCCAGGCTCAACGAAATTCTATGAAATCCCACACCACGTTTCGTTCCAACAATTGCGCAGGCGTCCGATCGGCGCAAATCTCGTTACTTTGATGCTTCTCCTTCCACATCTTTTTTTTTTTTTTTTGCCTCCGTCACTTCAAGGGCAGCCCGCAAGTTGAGCTTGTCTGGTAGGATTGTAGCTAGCGAGCTGGGGCGCGGCGCGTGGCTGTGGGGCAGTCTGTGCAGTCTGTCGTCAACGTTAATTTTTGTCGGGCCCACCGCCGCCAGGGACAGCTCGACGCCCCAGCTCCCCACCATCCAGCGCCACTGTCGCAGTACCTCCAGGCATGGCATGCGTACCGCCCGTCCCGCGGGGCCTGTGACGATGCGCTAGACCTCGCGATCCTTGGCACTTCCTATCCAAGGAACATGGATGGTATCGCTGTGCTGCGCAGGCGTGCGTGTGTGTGTGTGTGTGTGGGTGAAGCATGGCCGGAGGGGCCTGTTGAGACAAGCTTAAGCTCTTGACTCCACTCCTCCACCTGTCTCTTCTTCAGCACAAAATCGCCACACCCTTCCCCTCTATCACCGAGTCGTGGGATTATACCTCCTTTTATATATCATTCCATATATACCCCGTCCGAGTTACCTTCATACAGCTCAAGAGGTCCTTCCTACTTACTACTACAACTCTCACAGCTACTAGATTTAGAGCTAGGTACCTAAGTCCACCACAGCTATCCAGGTACATTCCACAAACACCTCTCACACACACAACACACAGCACACAGCCATGGACCGACCTACATACCCCACAGCCGAGCAGGAGAAATGGGCCCAAGCCCAATCCCAATCTCAATCCTCAAGATCACAGCTAAATGCCCCATCAAATGGCTACGCCGCTCCTCCCCCAACATACGACCCGAGCGCCTACGGCACAATCAAACACCCGCAAGATGGCCAAGGTGGAACGCTGGTGCTCTATGATATGGAGAATGGGAACCAGGTGGGGGAGTTGGGGGAGCATATTCAGGTGTCTGGGGTGTCGCCGGGTAGTCAAGGTTAGTCGCAGATGGGGAGATATCGGGTCAGGGCGGATTTATAGACTTATTTGCTAACCATGTTATGATATTGAACAGAGCCCGTGGAAATCGATCTTAGTAGACCAGATGGAGTTGTGACGGTTAGTGAAATTTTGTTTAATTTATTTTTATTCTCAAGTCTCGAGCACGTTAGCTTTTGCTTGCACCCACACACCTCCCATCCTGAATACCCTTTGATGAATATTTTTCTGCGTTCCAAAACCTCTGAGCATTATTTTTTTTGCCCCTCGCTTTCTTTAGGTATATCCTTCGGGGTCATTCAAACATGGTGGTGCACGTGATAGAAGCCCCCCCGGCCGGCGGAGGTGTATTTGCGCAGAATTGCGGAAATCCCAGTATCCTCCGCCGCACAAGGGGGAAGCGATCATTTGTACTTGCGGGGCACAAGCGCAGGTGCAGAATTTGGGCCAATTGGGCAGGGCGTCGACGTTTCCTGTTCCGCTTGCGGTGCCGTTACATGAGCAGCAGTATCGGCCGAGTGAACATTCTGGTCATGGGGTAATTTTTGTTTTTTTTCTGCGAGATGATTTGGGGGGTTTTTTTACACAGAGTCATGTTTTGATAGGGTCCTGCATTTCATGCGTTAGCATTTTTCATCATGATGATTTTGATTTTTTGGCTTTATATTGGAGTTTTTGGGGATTGGGGATGCTAATTTTTGATTCTTTTTCCACGTTTGACAGATCCGCCCACTCCAACCAGACTACCTCAAAAACGCCGAACACCCCTCCTACGCAAACTCGAGGCTCGTGGGAACAGCAGCCACAGCCTCCCGCCTGCTCGTCTCGGCCGCCACATTTGCCGCCAAAGCCGTCGACGCCGGCGCAAAGACCTTCACGGAGAAAACCAAGCCCGTCGTCACCCCCATGACCTTCCAGCCAAGCACGCATAACCGCGTCCGCCAATTCCACAACTACACCGTCACGGGCGCAAAGGTCAGCGCCGGCACCGTCGGCAAGGTGCAGGACGTTGCGCAGAATCTCGGCGCGAGGCTGGCGGGAAAGACGGGAGAGAGGAGTAATGAGCCCGCGGCGAAGCCGGGCTTGCTGAATAAGGGCATGATTGCGTTCTCGACCATCGCGGACTCGATTGATCATGCGTCGAGACTTATCCTGACGACGGGGTCGCAGGCGGCGACGGTCATGGTGGGGCATCGGTATGGCGCCGAGGCAGGCGAGATTGCGCGCGGCATCACGGGGTCGGTGAAGAATGTCGGCCTCGTGTATGTTGACGCTGCCGGCATCTCGCGGCGCGCGGTGGTCAAGAGTGTTGCGAAGGGCATGGTGGTCGGGAAGGTCAAGGGCGGGGGGGAGGTGATCTTTCAGGGCGACAACCCGGTTTCGGGGGAGTATGCTGCTCAGGGATCGGAGAAGCAGGGCCTGAATCAGTTTGGTGGCGCCGGGCCCCAACAACAACAGGCTCCGCATCCGCTACACCATTCCGCGAGTTTCCCTGTGTCGAGCTCGCAGCCGCATATCCACCACCAGCAGCAGCCGTGGATTGGGGCGCCGCTACAGCAGCAGGGCCAGCAATACACTGGCGCTGCTGCCCCGCAGTATTCGGCGAGTGAGAGGGGTAGTCCGGCGCCCGGAGGTGCGGTGGGGCAGTATCAGGCGGAAAAGGCGCAGCAGCAGTATAATCCGAATACGTACAGATACTAACTTAACCTTTTTTTTTTTTTTTTTCGTTTTCGTTTTTATAATTCTTGACCGGTACCGTTAATCTTATTTCTTGAGCTTCTTTTTTTTTTACATTCTCCTGTTAAATACTATACTCTTTCTTTCTTTCTTTCTTTCTCTTTCTGAGGATGTACTGTCGCGATCGTTTTGCTTTGTTATAATTATGTTGGGTGGCAAATGTGGTTTTTTTTTTTATTATTTTTTTTTTTTTTTGGTCAAATCGTTGATTATAATGTTGCAATTGGTATTTCGCTTTGCATGATCATGAATCTCTAGCAATGGTAGGCAATATATATCTGAATTCATTTTGCGTTACGAAATTTCACCCCATTTTTTTGTTTTCTTCTCAATAATTTTCTGTTTGAAGCTTAAGCTTGCAATTGCATCTCGTTGGGCCATGGGCCATATGCATGGCGAAATTTCATGAGTGAAGATTTTCACTACAATCTCCTGTAATTGTACAAAAGTAGGATCCTTCAACATGTCCACGTCCATGACGTAGATATAGTATACCCTCCGTATATGCATACCCCCCATACCCCCATACCCCATAAATTCGTTAATTATATATGCTTTCTACATATCACGGGTGATATCCGGATCCGGATCCGGAGTCGATCTCTTGCAAGCTCAATTGCAAGTTGAGAAAGTATTGTTCATCGTTCAATCATGCAATTGTTTAGGTAGTTACGTCTTTTTATTCAAAAACATAGGTAGATAGCTAGATGAAGGAAGGAAGGCATGTTCCCGGGCGGGGGGCTTGATCATAATTCCATCCTTCACTAATATCATGTTATAGGTATATGTGTCCATATTTTAGGTAAAGAAAAAGAGGAGGTAAAATCCGTAGGAAAAAAAAAAAAAAAAAAAAAGCCGAAATGTGAAAATTTGAGAATTTGAAAGCGCACGTTATAAAGGTAGCTATAGTGTACGCATACCTAGGTATATACAACTTCAAACACAATTTTTTTATGATTGCAATCACGTGCCCCCTTCCCCCCACCAAAAAAAAAGAAAAAAAAAACAGATACAAAGGTATACGTAAAGGTGGCTATAATATGATACAAATATCGGCGCGATCCCACCACATTCTCAATTCAAGAGCTTCATCATATGCATAATCATCCATTGCACATGTATGTAATTACCAAAAAAAAAAAAAAAAAAAAACTCTCTCTTGGCAGCGTACGTTACTTACTTCAACTCCTTCGCAACAGCAGCAGCGAGGGCATCATTGACCTTGAAGCCCGGGTGCAAGCTGTTGAGCCAAAAGTACTGGTCCACGGGGCTGATGCACTCTGGGTAGAGGGTAGTCCACTCGGGTGTTCCACTAAAAATTCAAAGGTTAGTACATTATTCCATTTAATCCCATTTAATTTCCAAGAGGAGAGAGGCAACATATGCACTACTTACTTCTGATACAGCTCGCAGTAGGCCGTGGTATTCGTGATTCCATATGGCGCCGGGCTATCCAAAATCTTGCTATAGAGGGCATGCGTATCAAACACCTTTGCCCAGACATCCTTATGGTTCTGCTTCAACAGCGCCGCGCGCTCGGCAACCTGATCATTCCAGTCCTTGATCGCAACCGTCTCCAGCGCGACCGCCTCTGCGCCCTGCCCGAGTGTAAGCGGGCAACGGTCGAGCGGGGGCACGTTCAGGAACAAGAAATTCCTTGCGCCGGCAACGTA
Source organism: Peziza echinospora (assembly GCA_024516245.1). Lineage (NCBI taxonomy): Eukaryota > Fungi > Ascomycota > Pezizomycetes > Pezizales > Pezizaceae > Peziza > Peziza echinospora. The sequence goes on along the minus strand of JAJLQT010000017.1, from coordinate 533,514 downwards.
GAGTTTCTCCACGAGGCCAAAGTAGACGTCGAGGATGGCGTTGTAGAAGTATGCGTGCTCGCTGTCCCAGTAGGTGTTTCCGACATCGTTGACGCCGATGAAGAACGAGAAGAGGGAGTCACTGCCGGTCCAGGGGGTGCTGTTGGTGGTCAGGTAAGGGAAGAAGAGGTCCTCGACTTGGTTGCGGAGGGAGAGGACGTCGTCGCGCCATGGGGTCACGAGTTTGCTGTCCACGGTGGCTCCGCCGTATGCTAGGTTGTAGGTAAGGAGGGTGGATTCGTTGTACTTTGTTGCGAGGTATCCGACCCAGTTGGGTCCGCTGTATGGAGAAAGAAGGTTAGTATTTGGTATATATGGTAATTGAGTAGAATGAAAGCTTACTTGGAGGATGTCCATCCTGGGTAATTTGGATTACCAAGTGGGTTGCTTGCGGATGGATATGGAGATCCATTGGTCAAGTTGAATCCGGTCTGGGTATAAGAGTCTCCGCTATTAAGCAAAATTCAAATTAGCACATCATTCGACGCATTCATCAATTCACAATTGGAGAGCAAAACATACAATGAAAACCAATGCTTGAGACCCTTCAAGCCAGGGTACCCAGTGGCTGTTGCGGTTGGTAGTACAGTTGTCGACGTCGTTGTAGCTGGTTTCACAGTCGTGGTTGCCTTCGCAGTTGAAGTTGAGGTTGCCTTTTTGGTCGAAGTCGAGGACGCCTTCTTTGTTGAGGTCGCCTTCTTTGTTGAGGTCGACGTCACCTTCTTGGTGGTAGTGACTCCCTTGACCGTGGTTGTTGTGAACTTCAACGTCGAGGTGACCTTTGCCGTCGTGGAGGTGGTTGTTTTGGCAGGGGGTCCTGGTGGTCCCCATGGGTTCCATGGGTCTCCACCACCTAGTGGGGTTGCGATAACCCCACTAGAGAGCAGCAGAAGCGCTGCAGCCAGAGTCTTGAGAGAAGGCATAGTTAAATGGCTTCTTGCAGTAACAATTACACAGGGGCCTTGAAAAAGGAGTGTAAGAGGTTGAGAGTTTCTACTTCTGACGAGAGAAGAAATAAACAAACAGAGCTGAACTGAAGAGATCAAGCTTGCCGCGTATCTGGACTGGAGAGAGCGAGGAGACAGCTAAGGAACAGAGAAGCTAGAATTCAAAAAGAACAGGGCGGGGTGGGGAGGAATATATAATTTCTTCATTTTGCCCAATTTTGCAAGATCTTCCAAATAGCCATAATATGACCAGGCCAATTCCATCCACCCATCTCCCCTTGTAGATGAGGGAAGCGATGTATATTGGTAATTTTGACATATCATCCGAAATCGTGGCACTGCTTTAAGTTCATCCACGTTTGTTCTTTCGGCCCATGCATGCCGCGGCCGTTTCTCTGGAATTGCACTAAGTGAGGACCAACGCGAGCACGAGAACAGCATTGCACCATGGCACCACATATGCAAGTGATGACGAGTGGAATATATGAGGCAAATGAGGAAGACTTCGTAATTGCGATGGAAACTTTTCATGGAATTAGCTTCGGATCCCCCACCAGCTACCCACCACATCGATCTCTTCACGTTTATTGGGATAAATTGGTGGAATCCAGTCTAGAAGCCATGGAAAAATTCCCCTCGTTAGTATAAGGAATATACGCATATTGCTAATGTTGTGTGATAGTATGTGATATTGTATCTATACGCATGATATCGATATAGACCTTCTCATCTTAATCCTCATATCCATATAGCCAAGAAAACTTATTGGTGGAGAAAACTCACGTATAATCAAGTACAGGCCTGCTCTCAGTAGGGTTCCCCTCCACTCTTCGGATCCTCCACACATTCAAGTTTCTAGCACAAACTGCCATACTCGAAAGCTCAGGCTGTCCCGGTTGACAATTGAATTTTACCCACATCCCACTCCCACTGCCACTCCGTCCTGCTCACAATTAACCAGCCGAGTAAATTCGCCAGTCTTGAACCACCGTTGTGAGCTGTACCTTAGGTACTTTCTAGGTACCCCATACAGTGCATGGGGAGGGGGTAATTGCCTATACTCTAAAGTAAAGCGAGGCCGGCCGTGGGCCGGGGTCGGAGAAGCATGCAATCGTAACCGTTCGTGTCACCTTAAGAAACCCGTCCCTGTGCCCCGGCCATCACAATGGATTATGGATTATGGAAAGAAACAAAGCAATTCCGTAATGTCGCTGGGGGTACCAGTTGACCCTCGTTGAACCTGCTACAGTGGACGTTGACTGGGCATCACTAAGGAAATCGTCAGCAGTGCACGCTCGTGCCATTCCGACCGTCCTTGCCGTGCTTTGTAAAGTTCTTCAAATGTCGACGTGAGTGGTGATGAGTAGGCAGTGGTGAGAAAGCTGAGAAAGTATGGGAAGAGAGGAGAGGAAAGGAAATGGGGAAAGATCTGGGTCCAGTGGGAGTTCGCAAGTAGTCAGAAATCGATATCGCTGGCAGCACATTCGAATTCGCCAGTTCCCAATTCGGCAATCGGACAAATGATCACCGGCTGCCCACTCTCGGCGCACGCCCATCCATACCAGGAAGTCCCTTGGGGGAAGAATAATCTTCCCCGCAAACCACTCCACTCCTTCTCCGCACTCTTTATTTCTCGGCCGGGTATCATGGCAATAAGATCATCGCTATGATGATGATATATAGTAATAATCATAAGATACATGTCACGCTCACACCTCTCACGCTTTGAGCATGCAATTGCTGAACTCGTGCGTGCACTCTGAAGCCTTGTGGATAAAGAAAGATGCATACAAGCAGGGCGCCCGGGAATGGGCTACGGGTATGGAGTAATATGTGTATACGTAAATTACTCGTACATTTCATGAATTTCTGCATGTGCAATATTCCCCACACTCATGGCCGAGGGTACTGATTCCGTGTTGCTTCTAGCTTCTAGTCTAGGGGTATCTCGCGGGCGCGGAAAGAATTGGGGGTCAAGCAGTTAAGCACTTGGTAATGTCACATTGCATTGTGCTAGTAAGTTCTCAAAAAGAATTAAGTAGGGTTTATAAGATGGAGTACTACTCGTATATTCCCTCATAATTGCAACAAAAAGGGGAAAGAAAAAACAATGGCAAAGGCGTTGACGTTGATTAAGCCGGCAGTCTCAAGCTTCGTAGAGTAGTAGACCTCGAGCTCCCCAGTGTGAACTCAGCGCCATGCATGTGCGGCGCCACGGCGGGAGAATCGATCTTTTTTCTTGCACATTTTCTGCCTGAATTATGTACAGTCTATCGAGAGCTTGCAAAGAATCAATAAAAAAACCCCAGATATTACCATGCAGTGGCCATTGGCCAGGCCGGGTACTCACTTTCCAGTCTCGAATCAATTTTTTTGTAAATTTAATAATTTGCATCATAAAAATGCATACTATTTCACAAAAACACATCATCTTCTTCATCAAAAGCGCTACAGAACAAGAACAAACACAACATTCTACTAGATACCAACTCCTACTTTGTTCTTTGCTAAATTACGAACCCATATCCACTACTCTATATTTCACAACCTATAGCTAAGGTACCCATGGCCGGTACCGACATGGTACCTTATTTTCGCAACAAAACCCGGCTTCTTCGGCCCGCGAATCTCGGAAGCGAGCCAGCCGTTGACTTTGACTTCGTACTGCCGTTGCATTCTACACAGTAGATGTTCACATGATATTTGGGACATCCAGTATCATAAGAATTGCATGTTGACAATACCTTAGGTAAATACTTTAGGTAGCTATAGCTATAAACGTATGCATATATACATGGTATACAGGTATACAGGTAACTCTGGAGTTTTTAATAAATAAAAAGCTCCCAGGTAGCTAGCTATAGCAGCTGCGTCTTTTTGCAATTGCAATTGAATTATAAATCCTCTCGTAAGGGGGTTGCATATTGCTACAGTCTTCCATATCCATAAACATGTTGACCGCCATGATTCCAATTGATGATTAGTCGAGCTTCGAATTCGGATCTACATGACGTACATATAACATGTCATCGTCTCCAGGTAGCTGAGGCTAAAAGTGGATACCTTCCAAGGTTTGTATCATAGATCTAAATCAAGAGGCGAGATATGCAAATATGGCAATTGCAAGACATTCGAACAGTATACCGAATTCAAATACCGTGCTGCAGCTGTACAGACAAGGCGTGCATGTGAGAAGATACCTAGGTATCTAGATGATGCTGTCAACCCGCCTGGGGACGAGGCTAATGATGCTGCAAGTCGACTCTCATGCCCTCATGCCTAGTGGAATTTGCAGCCAATGTTCCCTCATACCACCTAAACCTCCCAGCACTTTAGCTCTATAGCCTGGTTGTGCAACGCCGCCCTCTACATCACAACTCCCTACCCAATAGGGCAGTCGTGATCAGGCTTCTTGCATCAGCAATGAACGTTCTCTTCATGCATCCCAATCCGGTAGTCCCCATCCTCCTCGAGCTCGTTGCAAACCACTTGGCACCCCAACATTGGTAACGAGGCTACTTAGTACTTGTTCCCGTTAGACTACCTAACTTACCCTCTAGCCCATGGTCTCTTTCTCCTCCAGAAGTGGAAGGTTTCTTGTTCTCGTGCACCGAAATATATGTAGCCTCGTCCCGGCCTTTTGGTTTTCTTGGTCATTCATTCCGTTTCGCTTCTCTTCCACTTCATCAGTACTTAGCATTCAAAATCAGCATTACTAGCACTATATACTATAGTGCCAACCAGATACCTAGATGTTCCGTACGTCTGTGCCCAGCCAGAGGCATCACCACCCGAGCAAGTCAAGTCTCATCCGCCCATGCCATATAAACACCAAAAAGCTTTGTTATATGTATTCATCCAGGACGGATCACAACTGAGTAGTGTGAATTCCTTTTTCCCCGAAACAGAAACCAAAGGAAGCCAATACGTCAAAACAGCATTTCTATGCTCAGATATCGACTACAATGTGTTTTTGGAACTTCCATAAAGTCTGCGGAATTCAGGAAGATTTTCTCTAAGCAAACAATACTCACATCTGATCACTGATAATTAAATTTCCCTGAACTCATGAATGAAGCAAGTGGTCAGGAGGCCTAGGAGGAACCCAGTGAGTAAGTTGATTAAGGCCACTTTACGGATTAAAGCAAAAGTCCACGACTCTGGTGGTATCAACGTCTTACCGACTATTTATTTACAGGATTAGGATGTGTCAGGTCGGACTATGACTATTCAGTCTTTAGAGTGAACGAGTACCTGAGCACGATTTATGTGGATGATCTTCTTGATAGCAGGACCTACTGGACGTGGACTGGAAGAGCTCAAGGGCTTACTCACAAAAGAGCAAAGGTATACCATATGCATATTGACTCAACTGGGAATTCCACCCTCCCTCCACCAACAGGCTGTTGACTAGACTACACGACCAAGATCTAGAGCTAATATGTTTGTTATATTATAGCAACATTATGTCCAGGGTTAGATCTAGACGGTCTGCCTGCCTGCCTTGTCACGGGTCCAAGCTTACATGTATCTCGAGGCATCAAACCTTGTTGCTATTGCGGCATGGTGGTCCCAGAAAGGAATGCAGAGAGCTTCACGGATTTGGGCCTCTCTCAGACCGCCTGATCAACCTTAACTTATTCTTCGTTTCCTGGCCATGGCCTACGCACTCTCCCCATCCAGGGCAAGTTCGTCAGGTTGGCTGGCGGTGCTTTCTTTCTTCAGTGGACTTAGCAGAGATCTGACAAGCCCGCCGGGGATTTGGGCTCATGTACATGTACTTCTGCGGAGGTTAGGTTGCGGGATCGGGAAAGGGGCTCTGGAGAATGATTTGCTTGCTATTTAGCTTGCAAGATCATGACCGGTTGGCCGAGACTACCGGAGTTCCACCTGGCGTCGGGGGAGCTGCTCCGTAGACTTGCAGCATCACCGAGGCGGGCTATGTTTGGAAGACATGCTCCGGTACGGGCTCGCAATGGAATTTCCCCCCCAGCCTTACGTGTTTCTCCCGTACGGAGCTCAGTACTGCGCTTGCGAGGCTTCGAAGCAGTACGCATGCATACTCTGACGGTGGAAAAAGGGAAGGCATGTGGGCCTGGTGAGAAATGAGAGGGTGTGCTGAGTGGTGGAGCTACTACCTACATCATAACATCATCATAACAATAGAAAAAATCAAAATTGTTCTTTTTGTCTATCTTCCCCCCCCCCCCCCCCACAATCCGCTATTTAATTTATATGTAAACAAAAACAAAAAAAAAAAAGCATACGAGAACAAAAAATAAAGGGAAACGAAGAAAAAAAGAAGTTTAGCAAACATGATAAATTTCAATTCACAAGAAGGAGAAGCCCGGGTAATGGAGGAAAATATGATCTTGAAAAGGATCCAATAATGATCAAGCAATCTCCCACCCTCTATTTTCTCTCTCTCTCTCTCTCATTCTCTCCACGCCATCTAACCCCATGGCCACCTTCGCCCATCTCACAAACGTCACAAACACCAGAGACAGCAACATATCGGCCAGCTATTCCAGACACCAAAGATTCTTGATTCAATGTCGAGCTCTTTTTCTTTCGTTTTTTTGCCTCTCGAATTTTCCGCCTCGTTCATTTCAATATTTCCACAACTACTCTAATATACCGTGAAAAAGAAGAAGAAGTAGAAAGAACGTTTAATGGTGAGCAGCAGATGCAACCTTTCCTCTGTATCCAACAATCTTTCTCCTTCCAATCATCTCACCAACGGTAAAGAATCCAAGAACCTCGGCGGCAATGATGCCGGTGTTCTTGAGCGCGGCTGTGTCGGAGAGCTTTGCGAGGACGTTTTGCACGGAGAAGGACTTTGCTAGGGAGGATGGGTTTTGGAGGCGCTGGACAAGGGTTTTGTATTGTGTCTCGAAGGCCGATATTGGGCTGTATTTGCGATGGCGGTTGTGTTAGTTGATTAATGCTTTATAGTTAAGGAGAGCTCGGGGGTTAGAGGGATTTGGAGGAGGGGGGGGGGAGTAAGTACGGAGGTGCCATCTGTCTAGCGTGAAAGACAATTTTTGTGAGTTCGCGGGCGACGCGAAGTGCTTGAAGTGTTGGCGGGATGGCAGCTATTGACTCGGAAGTAACCCCCAACCTCCGGAGGATGCAGTAATCAGTAATTTGATCGATAAATTTTTTAACACAATGATGTCTAATTCCTTAATTCCGCCTTCCAGTCTTTATTTTTCTATCCATGATCTCCCCTCATAGCATCATGTATTGTTTCTTATATTTCCTTTTTTTTTCCCTCGGAATGTGTATTTCTTTTAATTCTTTCTGTATTTTTGAAAAAGGCTTACCCTCAATTTGCTTCACAAGGGCCCCTGTCCTTCCACCGACTTTGCCGAGGGTCTTGAGGGCGTTGAGAGCCGCTGGGCCGGCCTTGGTGCTCAGAGATTGTAGTGTCTGTCCGACCTTTTGGGCACCAGCGGCGACCTGTGTGGTGGCATTCTGGGTCGTGTTGCCAGCGGTGGAGTAGCTTCGGAATGGGGTGTTGGTGATCTGTCTGCGCAGAGTCGCGAGGATATTTGTGGTTGGGCGCATTGTGGCGGATGTGTGTGGGGGTGGGTGAGGTTGGCGGGGGGGAGGGGGGGGTGGGAGTGGAGAGGAAGAGAAGGGTGGAAGGCTAGATGGAAGGAAAGGCGGGCGAGTTAGTCAATTGGCCCTACTGAACTCGGCAATTGAAGGGGGAGGCGGGGTATATCGGGAGAGAGCCAATATTGGGGGAGGGGGGGGGGGGGGTAGGAGCGGCATCAAGAACTCGGACTCGATCGGTCTCCGATATCGCTCCTGTGGCTACCCTCGAGCTTCCCTCCCCCGTGGCAGTGCCTGGAATTGCGTGAAAGTAGGGGGCCGTACGTACAGAGATGGGGCTTCGGCTTCGGCTTCGTGTATATACAGGTGTATAAATATGTATACCGGCGGTGCGATATGGGGGCTGCGGCTTCCTCGTGTGCGGTGATGATGTCGTCGTCGAGATGCTTTTTTTCACCCTCCGGCGGGATTATTCGGCAGGGCCGCCCGCCCGCCCCCTGCGCACGTGCAGCGGGTTGGGCGAGGGCGAGAGGCCCGATGACATAAGCGCGAGCAGCTTGGCCGAGTCGGGAAGGGGGAAGGGGGGAGAAGGTGAAATCTTGGCGGGGCAGCAGCCAGGCCAGGCGAAAGCGCAGGGCACAATACAATGGTAAAAAAATACGCCGGCCTAGGGCGGATCACAGCAGCAGCAGCAGCAGCCGCGAGCTTCACCACCAGCAGCACCACCATCACCACCACCGCTACCACCGCCATCACCACTGCTGCCACACCGCCAGGATGGACATCTTCCGCATGCTCTCGCGGTCCTCGGGGCAGCCAAAGAAGCCGTTCACACCCGCGGGCCAGAAGCCTGCTGCCACGACTCAGCAGACAATCACCACAAGCGTGGACCTCGCCAGTGCGCCGCCGCCAGAGATTGACTTTTTCGGCTCTGGGCCCGCTGCAAAGAAGGACCTGGTCCTCGGGGATGGGCCATCACACAAGAGGAAGCGGGGAGATGACGACGATGAGCCAAAGGAGAGTCTTTTGGACGGCTTCAAAGAGCCCACGATTGCAACACCATTGCCAACGGAGGAGGAAGTGCGCAAGCTGATGAAGCAGCACAAGCTGAAAATCACCCTGATGAATCCACCTCCACCGCCTCCGGTAGTAGCACCACTAGAAAAGAAGAAGAAAAAGTCAAAGAAGTCTGCAGCACCTCCGGAACCGGAACCAGTCAAAGCAGCTCCAAAGATTGTCGCAATCCAACCACCCCTGTTGACGTCTTTCCATCAACTCAGAAGTACCCCATATGTTCTCTCGAGAATGCTGTTCAACAATCTCCTCGATCAAGGTTATACGGTTCCAACGCCAGTTCAGATGTCGTCCATACCACTACTGTTCCTTGGGCATGATGCGGACCTCAAGCCACAGGAAACTGTGGACGGAAAGCCGGTACGGACTAGAGCAATTGACCCAGTCAATCTGATCACCTGTGCACCCACTGGATCTGGAAAGACATTAGCCTACCTCCTCCCATTGATGGACTGGATATTATTCAAGAGGGCACACATGGAGGACAAGAAGAAGAAGTGCGTCAAGGCCGTCATTCTCGCCCCAACAAAGGAGCTAGTCAGTCAAATTTACAACGAAGGATTGAAGCTCTCAATCGGTACCGGCCTGAAGGTCAGCATTCTCAAGAAGGCTGTTGTCGGATCCGTAGAGGAACACAGCGATAACGAAGACGACAAGCACGGCGAGGACGACACCGAAAAGGCAAAAACCACCGTAAAATCCGACATCGTCGTCTCCACGCCCACCATGTTCCTACACGCCATCCAAAACGGCACAATCGATCTCGCAAATGTGGAGAGATTTGTCCTTGACGAAGCCGACGTCCTCCTCGAAAAGAGCGACGCAGGCAGCGGCTTCGGCGAGGAGACCATGAAGGGCTGGGAAAAACTCCTCGAGGCTCACAATTACGACTCCACCACCACCCCCGCCACCGGGCCCGTCCGCGTATGGATGTGGTCCGCCACCATCTCCTCCGGCGTCGAAGCCCTCGCAAGTAAAATGATGGGCACAACAACAGCAACCACATCCACCTCCACCGCCACCACTCGCCCCACCCTCGGCGATAACCTCGCCCCAACAACAAGAACCCCCGCCGCACACACCCCCCTCCTCCGCCTCATCATCGGCCTCCAAAACACCTCCCTCCCAACAATCACCCACAAACTAATCTACACCTCCTCCGAGCGCGGCAAACTCATCGCCCTCCGCAACCTCTTTACAACATCCTTCCCCCCTCCCGCCCTCATCTTCCTGCAAACCATCCCCCGAGCAACAGCCCTCCACAACGAGCTCCTCTACGACCTGCCCCCCGGCCGCATCGAGCTCCTGCACTCGAAACTCCCCGACAACGCGCGCGAGAATATCATGGACCGCTTCAGGAAGGGCGAGGTGTGGGTGCTCATCACGACGGATTTACTGAGCCGCGGCGTGGATTGGAAGGGCGTGAATGTTGTCGTGAATTACGATATCCCCACGAGTGCGGCGGGGTATGTGCATCGTGCTGGGCGGACGGGGCGGGCGGGGAGGACCGGGGGCGTGTGTTATACGTATTATACGAAGGAGGATGTCAAGTATGTCAAGCCGATTGCGCGCGTGATTGCGCAGTCGGAGAAGGAGGCTGCGGGTGCGGGTGGGAAGAAGGGTACTTCTACGGAGAAGGAGAAGGATACTACAGCTACCAAGACGGCTTCGAGCACAAAGTGGCTCCTGGATTACCTTCCCGACGTCAAGAAGGAGGATAAGAAGCGGCTCAGGAAGTATGGTGTCGAGGTGCGGAATAACCGCGTTGCGCAACAGCAGCCGCAGAAGAAGGGCAGGGCGGTTGCTTCTGCCACTGCTACAGTTGACGACGATGAGGATGATGATAACGAGGATCTGAGCGATGATAATGGTGATGGAAAGGGCAACAAGACGCAGAAGCGGAGGCCGAAGCAGGGCATAAGTACGGTGAGCGGGTGGGAGAAGCAGAAGGAGGACCGCAGGAAGATGGCGATCGTGGCGAGTAAGAGGCGGAAGAGGGAGGTGCAGGATGATGGTGGGAGTGGGGATGAGGGTGAGGGTGGGGTTGAGGTGGCAGAGTGGACTGGGTTCTAGTTGGTCTGAGATGATTTGGATTTTGGCGGTCTTTTTTTTTTTTTTGTTGATTTTGATTTCTAGCTGTTTTATATATACTTAAAAGCACTCCTTTCCTCTTTTCCGATTCATGTCATGCTTAAAGCTTGTTTGATTTGATTTTGATGTCTTTATAGTGATTAGTTGAATTCAGCCCACGATTTAGCGATGTCACTTTGCGGTATCCGTACATCATGTGAAATTTCTCTGATCCAGACTCGTGAACCGATCGATTCATCCGGGGTTCGGGCATTACCCTGACATTACACAAGGTCAGAGTATACTTACATACAATCAGTCAGTGGCTACTTACATGTGCATGTCAATGCTCCCAGAATTAGGCAATTTATATAGAGAGAAGAGAAATATTCAAATACAGCAACGTTCTATATACAGCTCTATATAAATCCATCTACATAAACCCCATCATGCATAAAACGGAGTATCAACAGCTCAAAGCAATCCCAAGCAGATAGGTCTATAGCTAGCTAGTGAACCCAGACAAGCAATTATTCGGTAAGGTAAGAGATTTCAAGTTTAGGTACGTCAAGTAAGTAAATACGTAAAAAACACAAGTGTAAGTAGAGAGAGAGCACTAGAGCCAGATGTATCGATCGATCTACGTGAGGGAACAAACAAAAGAAAGAAAGAAAAGAGAGGAGAAAACACACCAGAACAAAAAGCCAATATGAAGAGCAGAGTAAGTATGTATCAAAAATAAAGAAATAAAAAAGACCAGAAGGAAGCGAACCCGCAATTAACACACCAATGCCCATTACCCAACCAAAGCACAACCAAAGCAAACCAAAAACCATCAAAAACAAGAGCAGGGAGGCATTAAAACAGGAGGAGAAAAAGATAAAGGAAAGGAACATTATAGCGCAATACCATCACTGCGATTTATAGACGCATCCAAAGAAAGTAGAAACCCAGAAAAGAAGAAAGGGGGGAGGGGTGGCCAAAAGCATCGCCATCATTAACCACGTCCAAAAAACAAACGAAAAGCCCTCTACCCGCCAATCTAGACAGATCCAACAACAAAATTGTCACCAGTGTGCCTCTTCTGGGCCCACTTTCCAGTCTCTTCATTCTTGGACCAGCTCATGCAAGGCCAGAAGCGGTCGTCAACCTTGACGCTGACAACACTGGTGATTCCCTTTCTGTTGACTTGCCTGATGCGGATGTATTTGCCCTGTTCCCATTTCTTCTCCTCAACAACCTTGAGGAGCTCCTTAATCGAGCTGACGGGGGTCTCGTCAACTTCCAAAATCCAGTGTGTGGGACGAATATTCTCCAAAGCGGGTGATCTAAAGAATAATACGTTAGAAATGAAGAATTTTAGTAAAGGGGAGGAGCTAGGTGCTTACCCATAAGACACACCGCCTACATAAATACCCTGATCATTGACTGGAACCAACTTTGCATTTGGTGCAACTTGCTCGAGTGCAGCTGCGTGTGTTCCGTGTACTATAGCACCAAAGAACTGCACAACCTCCGTCCCACCAGATGGCATAGCCTCGACCGTAGGAACAGTGAGAGTCACTTCCTTCCTATCACGTAGGATTACAACCTCCACACTATCCTTGTTCTGGAGGTCCAACTCACGGAGGTGTCCAATTCTATCGATGAATTTTCCATCAATTTCCAGGATGACATCCGCAACCTTCAACCCCTTCTCCGGTTCCTCGGCGAGACCCTCATCCATGAAAATTGGCCTGAGGCGAGTCTCAACGATAAGAGGGCGTGGGATACCACGATACCTCTTTGCCGCATTGACATAAGCATCAAACCTCTGCTGAGAGAGTCCCATAGCCGACACAGTTGCAAGACTGACATCTGCAAACTCTATTCCAAGATCACGCCTTTTCCTCTCAACTGGGCCCTTTCCGCCTTCCTCGTTGATCTTCTTGACAATTGGCAAGACGTATTTTGGAATGTCCAATCCCTGGGTCCAGAAAGTCTCATTTCCAGACTTGTCTTGTGAAGAGACAGCCATCCAATAGGCTGAAACTTTGAAACCTTTGAATGGTTCGTTCTTCTTCTTCCTGACAAGACAGCCACCCCAACATGAAGATGTTTCAAGAACGTTGATATTCTCCACATTGATGAGACGTTGTCTTGGGGGGTTGCTTTGCCATGTACTGAAGTTGATACCAATGGAGGAAATTGCGGTATCCTTTGTGGTGATTGTCTGGTCTGATGTAAGACCAATGATCTTTACCTCATCTCTGACCTTCAGTGGCACATGGTCCCATTCGGGGACTGTTATGGACAGATTTTTCGGAAGGAGTTCCTTGTCGAACGTGACTAGGGAGAAGTCGCTAAGATGTACAACCCGCCCTGGAATATTGTTGTTCAGAATTGTTAGGCGGATGTCAAGCATCTCCGAGGGAACTGAGTTTCTGTCAAACAAAACGAGTGGGACTGGGTCGAGAGAAACGATCAAGCCAACACCAGAGTAGTTTGACGCAGAAGTATGCCCAAAGACTGAATAAGGCAACCTGGAAACCACTGCAACCATGGAATTTCGCAACACATCTATGGCCTTTTCCTCCTCATCTTCTTCCATATCTTCAAGAGGGAGTGTTACATGATGTTCGGTGACGACTTGTGAGATTTCAGGTTGTTTCTGGGGAGGGGGTGATAGCTCTTTCTTTGTCCAGGTTCCATCTGTGTCATTGCGGTCATACAACGAGGCCAAGAAGAAATGACGGTCCATGTCTATCAGCATGAGCTGATCTTCGATGCTACCGACATATCGACTCATCATGGGCACACGAGCATAGTCTGGAATTTCTCTAACCACCTTGATGAACTCATCGAGATTTTGTGTTGGCTTTCCATCGATGGAAGTGATCAAGAAATCTCTGCTCCATGCAGACCAGAGAAAGAAACCAGACGCTGCACAGAAAACACCGGTTCCTAGCTTGACACCGTGACTTCGTGCCATTTGGTAACTGAGATCATGAACAATGGCACCTCCAATCTCCAAAAATCGATGTGGTGTGATCCGGTGCAAGTCATCAACGGTCACAACGCACTCAAGGAGCTCTCCACCTTGCCTGTAGACTTCCAACGTGATCTTTTTCCCGACGCTCTCATCGATAATGTCCCAAAGCCCGATGAAGTCGGTAATGGGCTTTCCATTGCAAGTCATGAGAATATCGCCAGGCTCCAGTCCAGCGATGCGCGTGACCCCGTTTTCAAGTGTTTGCGTCAATGGCACTTTGCCTTCAACGACCTCCGGTCGGTCGGTCGATGCAGGGCCACCCCTGAGCACACGGGTCACGGTCAACAGGCCAGTTGCTCCAACATTGCGCGTGCGGCATTCGACCTCGATCTCCTCCTTGAGGCCGAGCCTCCTGAGCTCGTCATATGACTGATGGAGAAACTCCGCCTGGATTGTTCCTCGTGTGACCGGCTTCCCGGCCTTGATCAGGCTGACGGCGCGGACAACGCGGTTCAGTGGGAGGTAGAAGCTGGACTGCGACGAATTGCTTCCGCCGGCATTCAGCGCGACCGCCTGCCCAAAGATATTCAGCACTGGCGACCCCGAAGAGCCGCCCGAGGTGCCTGATGCAGCCTGCATGTAGAAGGTGTTGAAGTCGTTGTAGGAGTCGGCGCCGTAGGAAGGCGCATGCCGATCCAGCCGTGCCAAGGTACTGCCCAAAATGGACAGCTTTTCGCCCGCATCGTTGCCGACAACCTTGATGTCCTCGCCGACCCTGGCCAGGTCCGGCCGCAGCTCGATCTCCTCCACCTGGATGTGCTTGAGCTTCTCGGTGTCATACTTGAAAATGCCGAAATCATGGATTGGATCTCGGTAGATGGGATATATGGGAACCTCCTCGTAGTTGATGAACACGGCGACCGCTGTGATTGGCGCCGGGGAAACAACATGGCGATTCGACAGTATGAGTCCATGTGTTTTGGAGATTACAAACCCCGTGGCAGTATAGTCGCCCGCGGCCTCGGTGTCAAACGGCCTGGTTGTTGTAGCCTTAATCGAAACAATGCCGTTTACGACACGCCCCAGGGTCGTGTCCCACGTTTCTTTGTCTGGGTTGGAGTACGCAGAAGCAATCGAGATTTGCGAAATTGACCGTGACAGCGCTGGTGGGATAGCAGACAATGGCTTTACTGGTGGCAAAGTCTGCCCAATTTTGAGGTCGGGGCCTTCGACAGCAGGTGTTGTGGGGTGTTTTTGTGAGAGAGGAGGAGGCGGCTCTCTGTCTGCTGGTTCGGGCTCCGATTTTTGTTCTTGAGAACGAAGCTCTTTGGCCTTTTTCTCTTTTTCGTGCCTTCGGATGTCCTTGAGGATTAGACCAGGCTCTTTGGGCAGTCCATGTGAGGAGACTTTGGATGCAATTGGCGACGAAGTAGCCCCTGGAGGAGACCCTGAGAGGACAGCAGTGTCTACTGCTAGTGGAGTTCCAGCACTAGGGTGTCGGAAGGCTGAATCTGGAGTTGGGATTTCTGGTGTTTTCACAATATTGGTTGCAGGCGCACTTGAAAACTGCTCCTTTTGCTCCATGTCTCGCTGTTGGGGTGTGGGTGCGTTATGGATTGGGGTATGAATGTTTCTTGTTGACTCTTCCATTCTGAAGAGAATGCGAAGTCCCCTTATGGAGGGAGGGCGGCGTATATGTAGTAATATGGTTGTAATAGGAGGTTGAGACGACGACTACTGTCTCGCTCTAAATATTAGATGTGTAAGAATAACTGGACCACGAGGGTTCCTGGAAGCCTGAGGGTCTATGCTGATTGATAAAGTCAGCGTTGATCAGAGTGGATATGCTATCGTGTGCCCCCCCCTGTCAAGACTGGGGGTTTCGAAGAGGGTGGGGGAATGCCACGGCCTCAAGGATGACGGGGGCAGAGGACTCGCGCGGATTTATGGATTTGCATGACTCTTACTCGCACAGATTAGGGAGGGTATACGAACAAGCGGTGAAAGAGCACGGCTGAGCTGAAAAGACACTCTGCGGCGTCAGTGACGAGCTGCAGACACAATGCGAGGAAGCTTTAAGGAGCTTGCAAGCGGAATCCTCCGAAGGCACCGAGAAATGGCAGATAGGTACAAGGCTGTCTGTGGAGGGCGCACAAGGCGGCAGATAGATCTCGAGGTGTGCAGATGACGATTAACAAGAGAGAGAGAGATGCGGTGGTTTAGGACGAGTGAGTCGAGTGTGGTGTAGCACCTGCGAGAGAGGCGAGTGTGGTGGCGGGCGGGTGCGTAATCGACTTCCGCCTACGTGATGTGGGCAGATGATCCGAGGCCGAGCCAGCCAGGCGAATGCTAAGCGTGAGGTATGTCTAAACGAAAGCTTGAGCGAGCGGGATGCGAATTCGATCGATGATGCCCGGCAAAGATGTTCGAAAGACGCCTAGAAATCAGGATAAAAGGCACAGAGATGCAAAATCACACAAAGCAAGTGGGATGGACTCGGCGGTGGTGATGGGCGAAGCTTGGGGTGTGGCGGAAGGGGTCAATGGCAATGGCGAGGCCCTCCTTATATATCGCGTCTCCGCCGGCTATCGTACGCTTGCAGAATGGCTGCGCAGCCCGCAGGACGGGGCTCGCAAGTCGAGCTGTCTGCGAAGAGCATGTCTAGCACAATGTATTATCAGTGTATTGCTGCATATGTGAAGGGCAAGCGTCAAGTCTAATTTCTGACGGTGCTGGCGGAACTCGGAGGCCCAGCAGCTTAGTCTCTATGAGAAGAAGAGGCATGTAGCCATACAATTGCCAACGTCTTGACACAACTCAGCGCAGTGCAATTTTCCTCCCCTCCCACTCTCTGTACCTACACAATTATCCCAAGATTAGAGGCATTTGTTTGCATCAGGAGCTCGAGCCCAATGCCTCAGTGGATGCCAGAATGGGTTTTTGGAAGTGGGGCCATGCCTCCGAGGCCGATTCAGGGGATACCCGTACCATCTACATAAACTGCAAATCCGCGGTGTAGAGATTGTAAGATCCCTTACATACATATGTATACATACATTTTGCTTATATAGCCAGGACGACATGCCGCAAGGCGCAAGCGGAAATTGAATTTAAAATAAAAAAAAAGAAAACATACACATTTTGCTGTATCGGCCAGAACATGTATCGGCCCGTCGTCTGGACCTGCCAATGCATGGCCATAGCACTCTAGTCAGATCCAGCTCCAGATACGAGGCTAGCTCCAGACAGCATGCTTCCTTAGCATACAACACCTCAGCCTCAGCTCTTCATGGCTACCAACCAAACGGGTGGTTCGAGGGACAAGGGCATGCCACCACACTTCCAACCTTCCCGTCTGCCGGGACCCTTCTGTAGTCGAGAGCCACTCTTCGGAGACTCGCGAGCTCTCTCTCGAGCTCCCCTGCATGCCCCTTCTTTTGGTCCAGGCACGCCAAAGCAACCCAAGGTGTGCTTAGCGCTTCTTACCGGCAGTGACCCTGAGATATCATTTTCGTGCACCATGAGGAGCTCAGTAGGAGTTTGCTTTTAAATTTTGAGGTCCGCGTTGCTCGGTATAATGGAAGAATAGAACTGCGCATGCTGATGGTCAGCTAGCCAGCTCATCTTGGAAATTTTATTAATGACTTTGAACTTCAAAGTTACATACCATTTGAGTCACCAACTCCTTTCGAGGTTTTGTAAATAACCTTCGCTCGTGACTGAGCTATCGCCCCCAATGCCATATCCCTGTGCTTGCGACGTCTCTCCCCTTGGTCCTCCTCAGCCTGCGTGCTCAGATTGTCGCTGGCGCAGCGAGAATAATGTCTAGCTATCCTAGATCCCATAGCTCTAGACTGTCTCGTGCATTTTCCTTTGGCTCCGGGTTGAGGAGCATGCAGCGAGCGGCCTCCTCATGCCCAGTACACTGCTGATTATCGTTGAAGGTCACCTTCCACATCTTCAAAGGCATTTATCAATGAGCCAGAGAAATGATGTATCTTCACTACTGTTCTCATGAGGAGGCTATCTGTATACTTAGATCCCCAACACCATTAATGTAAACAAAGCCAACTCAAGGCGGACACAGGCACTCACTCTTTTGAACAGTTTCAGCCATCTCGTCCACCTGTACTCAGGGTCCACCCTTGACGACCCTTTGCCACCATGCATGCTCTAGATTGCAATGCCACAACCTAGATTGAAGCAAGCGGGGTGATCTACAAACCCATTATCCATTTGAAGTTAAAATGGTTGAAGAATCAGGGGGGGGGGGGCATTTTAGATCAACCTCATGGCCATATTTTAGCCTCGAAAAGAAAATTGAGAGAATATTTTCGGAATGTTATTAAACACTTATCTCTTGTCCGACGCCACGGCCATGTGTATTATTGTGGGGTACTGTTTCAGGGTCCAGCACTATCATATTTTTATCCCACGTCCGCAAAACAGCTGATTGCCACATATGTGGTGGACTGGAGTGCATCCGGACAGGGTGTTGTAGGCAGAGATATTGATGATCTGAGTTTATCCTATCCACCAAGTGTGAAGATAAGATTATAAAAAATTGTACAATTTTTTGCTGGAATCCCACATTTGCCTGCCGTAATCCCTAGAATAAAATGCGCACGATGAAGTAAACATGTAAATCACATTACTAGTCATCTTTAGGCTCCATGATACCTACTCGAGTAAGTTACCTAGAAATGAAAGGTATCTATGAGGTGCGCTTATCACAGAGCTTTAACTTTATTGCGTGAAGAGGTAAGACAATATATAGCTTATCAAAAGTTGGGCAATGTGATCGCGTGATGGCCAAGTGGAATCAAGCACATGTGAGCTCCAGAGCTTCAGGGATCAATGAAGTAGTCGAGGCGGCATTCGAGATTGGGTGAGTGTCGGGTGCATGGGAAACCGCTAGCTCGCAGGTAGACCGTTAGGAACCTATTGCACCCATAGAGACGCCTCCCCATTTGCAGAATAAGGAGATGCCCTTTGATTCAAATGTCAGCAATAACGTTGCCAACAACAGGAGTGCCTCAAACAGGTGGCACAAAGAAATGAAGCCCACTCCTGAGCCTTTCATAGGGATTGCCAAACATACACTTATGAACAACGAAGCTATCTTAGCCTCGTATCTACCGCCTCGGGCCATTGCTTTTTTTTCTTTTTTTCAAATCTTGCCAAATTGCCATTCGTTATCCTTGGCCATATCGACAGCAAAATCCCGCATTAATTGAATGGTTCACGGAGCCATCCTTTTTGATCTACTGCCTTGCCGTAGTTGCTGGGGGATTGATGATGTACGCATATTACACCAAGGCCTGTGTTCTTCCGGAAATCATCTTGCATCTTCGAAACCTACTACATATTACATATGTAGGTAAGTAATTAGCATGAGACTAACCTAATTATTTTCAACTCTGTGTGTCTGCAATATATGGGATCCGGAAATACTAACCTCACTTGCGGAGATCTAGAGGAGAACACTTCTGGGGCTATCTTCCGATTTTTTGTCCATTATTCCATATCCTATTGTTGCACCGAAATTCGCAAGCAAATCGAGCGTGTTTTTCGACGTTTGTTTTTACTTATTTCGGGCCATGCCTAGCTGAATACATGCATGTGCCATAATTCCCCACGGACATTTCTTTGATTCTGTAATATTTCAACTGCAGTAGTATGAACTCATGCGCAATTTTCATGTACGTCCGAGTGACTCAAAAATGCTTAATTAAGAATCTGTACAGCGTGAGAGCACGTATCGCTTAAAAGCACTGAGCATCCATCAAGCGCTAATGATGTTAATAATAGGTAATTATATAAGCCCCACACTTGAAGATTGAGCCGCAAGTAAGATCTAGAAGTTTGGAGGTTAACTGCCGCAAACTATTCGGACAAATACACAGGATATATGATCATCAGTCAATCATCAGCTTCGTTAAGGCTTCGTCTTTCTTTCCGATGCAGGGAATACATCGAGGAGGCCGTTGGGTATTACCCTAGTCTGGTATTACCCATCAATGCATGCTTTATCAATTAGGCAAGCATCGAGTGTTGTAATCAAAAAGTTTCTTCCAGTTTGGGGATCATTCCGTCAAGTATTCGTCTAGTACTCGGTAGCTAAATCCCTAAGCATATTGAACCACCAAATTAGTAATTTTCGGGTATCTAATAATAATGGAAAGCTACATACCTCATATTCTGTACTTCCGAGGATAGGCCATGTCATGTCCGTTAATTCGGCGTAAGGGAATTCCCGGAATAACGTACGAGGCGTACTCAACCACAAAACCGTCCTGTAGCCATCAAGTTGTTCCGCCCCATCGAGATTTTCCTCGCGTCAAAATACGCCACTGGGGATTTTTTTGCTTCAGCAGTGCCATGGTCCCTGTCTGTCAACAATCCCTGGCTTGTCCATATCTTCGCATGGTATGTACTCGAACCTGAGGTGCTCTACCCCAAACACAGCCTCATTTTTCACCTCAACCCGTTCACACCCGTGTAGGGAAATCGTTGAACATAGCACAGCTGCTGTCGTACCAGCTCCTAAGTGGCAATTGCAACGTCATAACACATTCAAACATGTTTCGAGAGGGACTGCATTGAGGCTCTGGCGGTGGACCGCAGAGTCACAGAGTGGATATGGCGGCACGAGTCTAGATGGCTTGCTGCAACCGCATCCTCCTAACTCGAAGGCACATGGTCTCATGAGGCTGACGTGAAGTTGTCCAAGCCAGGAGAAGATGCCATGCTCCTTTCCGTTAAGCAACCATGCCGATCAGATGGATGTGCGGCAGGTACCTAGTTCAGACTGAGTGCAAGCTAGGCATTGAAGTCGAAGATGTTGGTGAGTCCAGAGTCGAAAATAGCCATGGGAAGTGGGGTCGATTGATGGAAAGGCCGTGACTCGAGCTGGCCGTGATGAAGGAAGTGCATGGAAGCAGGATTGCATCGGGGGATTCCTAGACTCGTGGGGAACCCCTGAGCCCGGTGTGTCAGTCAGAATCCCGAGAAAGAGCGCCTACCTAAATAGGCAATTACCCCCAAGGTACGAGCAGGTCACGAGGCAGTCCAGTCAAGTCGAGGGTCCATCCAGGCCACGAGTTCATCTCCCCATCCGAAAGCATCCCATTCTCGGTTCTCGAGTCTGCGCATCTCCTACAAAAAAGCAATTAAACATCCTCATCACAATATCGCCTTGCTTGCCTAGGCATCACAGTCCCAGCCTTGTATGTACATACCTCACTTACATACATTGCAATTGGTTCATCTACGCTATATTATATTGTCGTCCTCGCCTATTTTTTTGTTTTGTTGAGTAAAGAGCAACCGTCCACATTGCCTATTCCATGAAATTTCCAGCCCTCGTTGCAGTTTCACAACTATGATTATGATGACCGTGGGTCCATCTATACGTATACGGCGAGTCTCTGACCGGCTGCAGACTGACTATCGATTAAAATTGACCATGATCTGACTTACAATAAAAATGTTCTATTTTTGAGCTGGCCCAGCCTGCTTTGAAAATGGGCTCAGAATTCGCTTGCTCAGAGATCGAAAGCTGATCATGAACCCAGAACATGCACATGAATCGAGACCGAGTCTAGGTACCTAAATCCATCACACAAGGCTCAATTCAAATTCGCAGGGCTGAAAAATTCGAGTGACCTACCTAAACTTCAAGATATCGATCTTCAGTAACCAGATTATAATTACTGGACATCATATCAGAGCCTCGGTTAAAGTATGTACAATACTGTAAGGTAATGTACATAATGTCCAATGATCTTTTCAGATCTAGACTCGGGGCTAGATTCAATATAATCTTCAAAATGTAAGATAGTCATTTGAAATCTACGGTACAAGTGGGGAATTCATTCGCACTACATTAATTTGGTACCTACCTAGGTATGTCTATCCACCAGATAAAGTACATCCAGATCATGTGCAACTGTGCAATTAATTTGTGTTTATATAAACGTGCCAATTGCAATCTAGGAATATCCACCAGGTACCTATGATAGTCTCGCAACGTTAACTCGGCCGATAGGAATTAAATAATGAGCATGCATATGTCTCGCTTGAAAAAAATCGCACTTTCCATTGCAATTGGATAGAAAGCATGGGTATCCCGTTAAACGTTCATAAATATATAAGGCGGCACGAGAGCAGCCCAAGGGGTGCCTGCCTACATGGTCAAGAGATGTTATGGGAACGAGACTTGATCTGGCGCAAACAGTAAAGAAGTTACTTGTGGTGTGCACCGCGAGGGAATGTAGTTACCCTGATCTACAATATATATGAGATCCAAACTCTAACTATGGCTAAACTTCAAGACACCAGAGTCGTCTCAGGTGTGGCAAATGCATATTTGCTCCCACTCGTCCATTAATTCTAATTACCACGGCCTCAAAGGAAAATAACGGTTATTATTTTAGGTTGTGTCTATCATGCCAGATATTATATAAAACAAAGGAATAGTACAAGATAACTATCACCATATGGACATAGATTCTTCATGGTAGGTATTAAACTCAAATTATTGTTTAGTCTCCCTTTCCAAGAACCAAAATTCCATCCTCCCAAAATACCATCCCCCATCCTATTGCTCACGTCAGTGTCCTCCATTCAATTATTCCCAATCTTCAAAAACAGTCAATTGACCTATGCCCTCTCTCCTTTCTTCCATCTCTCTACCGCCCTCCCGAGCCTCCTAATTCCCTCAACCCCTTCCTCAACTTCACAATAGCTAACCGCAATCCTAACCCACCTCTCGCCCACATTCAGCCTATTTCCGTCTCCTGGGGCCTCTGACATATCTCCACTCTGTACGATAACCCCATCCTTGCCTTCTACACCCAGCTTGGCAAGCTTGCACACCTCTCGCACATCAATCACACTCCCGTCCCCCTCATGCTCATCCTCCTCTGGACCAATCCCGACCCAGAGAAAGTACCCACCACCTTGTTCAGGGCGATGCAGAATCTCACTTCCCTTTGGCAGATATTT
Organism: Peziza echinospora; assembly: GCA_024516245.1. NCBI lineage: Eukaryota > Fungi > Ascomycota > Pezizomycetes > Pezizales > Pezizaceae > Peziza > Peziza echinospora. The sequence goes on along the minus strand of JAJLQT010000017.1, from coordinate 510,843 downwards.
CTCGATTGCAGCAATGAAAGCTTCGGCTCTCTTGCCCAACTCTTCTTGAACACCTTCAATGACTACATCGACGCCTCTCTTTTCTCCATCTTTTCCAGCAGCATCCCCCGACGTAGGAGTAGGCTTCTTGATCAGCTCGTAGAGAATACAAGCTACGTAATGACTCGGACTTCCCCCGGAATGGTTTGCTCCGCCAGTAGCAAGTTGCCTCGCTAACCTCGGGGTGGCCGACTCCTGCCATCCGCATCTCAATCCCGGGCCCAGGAGTTTAGAGAAGGACGAATTCGAGATTGTATTTCCCGCATCTTCCTCTTCCTCCTCTACAACCTCCTGCTCCACCAACTTTCCATCAGGCCTCCTCTCATCCCCCTTCTCCCTCTCCCTCAACTCCCTCCTAACCCTCGCCCTCTCCAACACCATCCTCCGATCCAGCGTCACAAGTCTCGGCGGCGGGACCGTACCCTTCTCCCAACTCAGGAAATCATAGACATCGTCACTAATCACTAATATATCCCACCTCCTGGCAATCTCGAGCACCTGTTTCCTCGTCTCGAGGTCCCAGGTTGTGCCGGTGGGGTTGCTGTAGGTGGGCACACAGTAGAGGACGTATTTGTAGATTTTCTTTGTGGCGCCTGTGCGCGAGATGGGGAGGAGGCCTGTGGAGGGGGAGAAGCGCGGGGACTTTGATTCCTCGAATTGCACGGCGGAGAGTAGGAGGGATGGGAGGGATGCGTGGCCCGTGTCTTCCGTGGAGGGGTAGGGGATTGCTGTGACGAGTTCGGAGAAGCCGGCGTCTGGAGAGAGTGGGTGGGAAAAAGGTACTTGTTAGCTAATATCCACTGATATCATGACGAGAACGAGAAAGAGAAAGCATACCCATGAAAATACTACACGCCAGAAAATACGTCGGACTAACCACGAATGCCCGCCGCGTGTACCCCGTCCCGGGGGACGTAAACTGCTGCAGCGCATTCATCAACCCATAACTCGCCCCGCACGTCATGTTTATCCTGCTCTCTGCGCCCCGGCCCAAGTCATCGGGAACGTACTCCCCGCCATACTTCTCGCTCGTCCACGCAGAGATTTCCTGCCGGAGATTGAGGTTCCCAAAGTCGGGCCCGTAGGCGAGAGGGTGCCGGATCTCGGCGAGGCTGTTGGGGGGGAGGTGCGTGGGGTTTGTGAGGATTTTTGTGGTGGCGGTGAGGAGTTGGGAGGTGGCGAAGAGGCGGGTGGTGGGGTGCCCGCGCAGGAGGTCAATGGGTGTTGTAGGGTCTATGGTGGTGGTGGTGGTGGTGGTGGTGGTGGTGGTGGTGGTGGTGGTGGTGGGAGAGGGTGGGGCGGGGCGGATGGGGACAGAGGTCTGTGGCCGAGGTTGTGGTTGTGGGGCGGACATTTTGAGTATTTGTGTGTGTGGTGAGGGCCCTGGGGGTGTGAAGCTGTAAGTAGCTGTAGCTGTAGAGAGTACCGAGCTCTAAATCTGGAAAGTCGACGGGAGTGTGTTAAAGGTATTCGAGATGTCCTCCTCTAGAGATGAAGGACCTAGGTAGATGATTGCAGACACAATTCCCCTTCTCTCACTTAAATATGTGCTTTAGGTACAGAATCAGAACCTGAAACGGGAATCAATTATATATAACCTTGTCCAAGTTGATATGACCCGGATCCGAATGTCGACTGTTGACTCGGGACCATGGCCATGGAAGACCAACACGGAAGCTAGTCCATGGCGGGTTGTTTATTTACCGGCACCATCACCAGTGCACTATCCACTAGGGTCCTCGCCATATCAAAGCCAACATTTTGCAATTCGGAGTCGAGTACGAGTACGAGTAAGTAGTCTAGTACCGTTGGTTTTGGAAATCACTCTCTTCTACTGGCCGGAGCCGAGTACCTCTCTTCCCAGCTGCAGCTCCCACTCGTACTCAAGTAAGCTAGTGGCCTACCATTCCGCACCCGGAATGCCATCGCGAACGTCAAATCCTACTCGCACAGACAAGAGACGTCTAGACAGGTCTTGCGCAAGAAGGTACATGAACCATAAAGTAATGGTAGGGTACACTTTGGCCATATGACTACTTTACCTCCTCCTAGAAGGATGATTGATGCACATGATGTTGTAGTATACAGCTCATCCTTCATCGTGCGTTAGAGCGGTAAAATTTGAAATCAACGAATACTGTACTCCCGGGAAATAAATGTCGCCATATACTTGACCTCGACAATGCAATTCGATGCCATGTGTGCAAAAAGAAGCTGGATCAAGACAATGCAATTAGGCCGATCCGAGCGAGGATTAGAGTAGCTTGCCATCTTGGGATATATATTGGACGATTGGGATGGGGCGGCTCGGAAGTCCAGCGTTTACGCAATTCGCTGGAGGAAGTTTATTGGACAAGAAGTAGTGCAGTTACCCAGAGTGGATGGATATCTTGATATAGGGAAAGGGGGCGCGAAATTATGGAGAATACACAGGAGGTGCAAGTAAGTATCTCGTGTCGGGGAAGGGGAGGGACTCTGTTGACTGGCTGGCTGCCTGCCTATAGCCCAGCGAGATTCAAATTCGCCTGGGTGGGCCCGGGAGTCGACATGGAAATCCCATAAAACATCTGCTCGGCAAACAAGCATCTCCTACTCGGCTTACTGCTTCTCGATGTTGACTGCCGGATGTATACTCCACTGATGACAAGAAGACTCGAAGATCATCCCAGAAATTCCTCCACATTCATCCGAGGCAAGCCCGACAGCTGGCCCCCTAGAACATTCTGGTTAGCCAAAGTGATAACCGTTTGATTCATTGCTGGTGAAATTGACAGTATGTTGGGTTCACGAATTTGGAGAGTCGTCGGCTGGACATTCCCCCCCCATTTGATGTACTTATTTTTTCTTTTGATATTTGGCATTCTGATGATGATGATTCGATTTCTGCTAATGAAACAACCGCATAATCTTCCCCAACATTAATCAACTTTCAAATAGTCTCCCCCATGCTCTTTCATGATGCCAAGCCCCACTCTCTCCCCAACAACTAGAAATTCTTTGACCATAGGCAAGAAATCTCTACAGATCTTTCCTCGCCTCACCCTTGATGGAATCCTTCTCGTTCAATCGATCGCTTATCTCGCCGTACTCCCGTGCCAATCCACCAGCCTGCTTCTTGAGAATCTCCAAATCCATATCCTTCTTCTCCAACTCCTTCTTCAACCTCTCAATTTCTCCGACTGTGCTCTTTCCGTCCTTGGTGGTGGCGCTGTTGCTCTCCTTCCTGAGGTTATTGACAACCTCCTCGAGTCTCAACACATCAAGGATCAATGCATATGTTCTGTTGAGGATCAACGAGAGGAACAACGTGAAACCACAGAGGTACATGTTCCTCTGGGAGTAGAACTTTCTGGCCTGGACTTCCATTCGCTCAGGGCCCATGGTGGCGCCGGCATGGTGGTGTGTTTGGCTCTGAGAGATCTCTTGCGTCACGCGATACACACGGTTGACCTATAGAGGTTTAGCGAATGAGCTCACGATGGTGGAAGCGAGGGTGGTATTGGAGAGGGGGAGGGGGGCTTACCGAGTCAATGAAGAGGATCAGGATAAATATAAACGTAATCTTCATCCCATACTGTAACTTTGCCACCAGTGCACTTTCCGAAATGAAAGTGAACATCTTCTTTCGCCATGTGAATGGCAATGGAAGAATGAGCAGCATGAAGATGCTCATCTCCGAGAGGAGGAGGAAAAACACCTGGAAGCAGAGGGGAAAACGTTAGCACCATACCGCGAGAGCTGACACTTAGGCCAGCCGAGCACTTACGAGGCTGTAGTAGAGAGTCATTTTGACGGATTATGGCCCTCTCGTCAAAGTGTTGTGTTGTTGTGTTGATATTTCGTTTATTTCGTGTGGGGGGGCGGTTTGTTCGTGTCGTGTGTTGGTTTGGTGGGGGGGGGGGCAATTGGCTATGACGTGTAGGGCTGCGAGAGGCCTTAGTCAGAATGTGTGGAACACTGCTATGGTGGAGGAACAAAAGACGTACGCCCACCGGATGTGTTGTGTATGGTGATGGATGTCTGGCGGATGGAGAGGGAGGACGAGAGGAGGAGGAGAGGGAGGATATACTTGAGGATGGTGGGGAGATAAACCTTGATGGAAGATTGGGGATGGGAATTACTCAAGGCAGCCTGTGTTCACGGTACTGGGCCCCCGCCAGCAGCAGATCCGCAGCCCCCAGATCCAGAAACAAGAATGGGCGGCGACGGGCGCGGCCGGCTGGGAAGGACACTGTGGCTGGAGCGCAGCGGGGAGGACGAGGAAAGGGCGGCACGGCCGCGCGTACGCCGGGGCACGGTGGGCGTACAATTCAGAACTACGCTGCCAAGTGGGCGGGACGCTCACAGCCGCATGTGAAGAACAATGATGTCACTCGCTACACCTCGAATTGCAAGGTTGTGTGAATGCGTTTGCATTGGGTAAATGGGAATCAATTAAGTACAGGTATTCCTTCGATGAAAATGAAATTTTTAAAAGACGGCACGACAAAAAAATGCACAACAAATGCAACTCCAAAAAGAGCAGCAGATCGCCTTTACAGTCTCGCTTAACCCTCGGCTTCAATCTCGTCGTAGCTGTTGGACTGAATATCGCGGAATATAGGTCAGCTTCATGTGCCAGAGTTGTGCGTGAGAATATTTTTCTTACCTTGTGCTTGGGCTTGAATTCAAATGACTCAGGAGTAGGTCCCAATACCATCTCACTATAGGGGTATTAGCAATGTGTACTCTAAAATGAAAGAATGGTATCTAATATAAATAAAAGGCAATTCTGCCAGGACGTACCTGATTTTGATCCAATCCCTATAGTCATGACTACCCATCAAGGTCTCAAGTTCGTTTCGGCCCTTCCATGACGGTGGTCTGTCCTGGATCTTGGGGGGTAAATACTCCAATATTCCCAAAGGAACATAGCGGCATGTGAAACTGAGCCACTCCAACAAGAAGCGCCTCGTAGTACCGATGCCAAACTCATCTGCTCCCCAGGTTTCAAGACCATATCTCGCGAAATCCTTGACATACTCCAACCGCTCCGTTGCAGTCTTATCAAGATATTGCCTGGAGCCAATTTCTTCAAATACCCATGGCTTGATAAGTGCGCCACGAGCAATCATCACGGTATCGAGAGGTGCTGTTTCTGTGTGTCGGAAAAAGTCGGCCTGAGAGAAGACATCACCGTTCCCAATGAAATACAATCCCGATCCGTCTCTTCCACCCATGCCAGCGCCAGAAGTACCAGAAGATGTCGATTGTGCCATATCAAATCCTTCCTTGAATGCGGCTGTATCAATCTCATCGGCAGTCTCTTCCTTGAAGCTCTTGATAAGCGAAGCACATTCCGCAATGTAGCCCCAATCAGCCTCTCTGGTATACCTCTGTTGCCTACTCCTTCCGTGCAATGTAACGGCAGAGACAGCTTTGGAGTCCCACAGCTTCTTCAACAACTTCTTCGCATTTGGACTTGCGTCCTTTGTCCCCATGCGGATCTTGCAAGTAATGGGTATTTCTCCAGAAACATATGCCATTCCATTCAACATCTTGAGAAGCTTTCCATGATTGTCAAGCAAAGCAGAGCCACCTCCAGAACGATAGACCAAGTCAATTGGGCATCCGCAGTTGAGATCGATAAGAGACATCCCACGAGAGGGAATAAGCTTTGTGATTGCCTCGGTTGCCTTAATTGCCTGCCATGGTTTCATGGCACAAATTTGAGCACCAAAATTTGGCACCTCAGAAGCATGCGCACGGAGCAAGGCCCATTCTGACTTCTGACCCTGAATGAGCGGAAGTGACATTGCCATTTCGGAGTATGTCAGGGAGGCGCCGAGTGATGTGCAAAGCCGGCGAAAGGGTAGATTTCCAGTAGTTGTCAATGGGGCGAGAATTGCTTGATCCGCTCTGAAGTGGATTGCCTTCTTCTCTTGCTTCTTGAAGCGGCTTTCGACATAGAGTGCAGCATTCTCTGCCTCATCCTCGTCCTTCTGCCCACTTCTCTTTTCATTCTCTTTTGTTTGCTTGTCGATCCACTCCACGTACGGTACATGCAATGGAAGGGGTAGTTTGCTCTTGCGAAGCAATATTTTGTCTGCTATTGAAGTTTCGTTTAATATTTCGCATAAACCTTCCTCGACGACCTTTGCTTCGTCTCCCAATCCTCTAGATTTGATGAGTTCCAGGTATTTCGCCTTCCTTTCTTGGTCAATCACAAGTTCCTGTTCACCACTCTCCAACGTGCGAATGTGGGATCCAAGCCATCTACACCTCCATCCGGTGCTGCATTCTCCTCGCGCGCCCCATATGGGGCATACACCCTCCAGATCTGCCTTCTTTCCACCACTCAAGTAAACCTTGATGTCGTGTTCAAATTTACATCCATTGGCGCCAGGTCCATCACTCTTCGCTCCTCTCTCATTTTCTGCGCCCACTCGGGCGCAAGGAAGAGGTTTGTCTGTCGATGGTGAAAGATTCAAGTGCGGGCAGAGCTGGATAGCATCGTGGCTGAATTGGAATTTCCGGCCCTTATTTTGTCCACCTTGTTTCTTTTTCTTTCCTCCATTGTTGTTGTCGCGGTGGTCGGTTGGGCCAGAACTGTGGTGGTTGGTATTTGACTCCGCGGCATCGTCATCTGGGACTACAGCGGGTGTAGGTTTCCCATTGGAGCGGATGATGAGGTATCTTCAAATTTTGAGTTAGCAGGTATACTGTCGCATCTTTCTCGATGTTTACTTACTCTGCCTTGACAGGTGCAACGCCCTTCTTGCGCTCACCATCGCCCGAACCGTCTCTGTCGTCTCGGCGAGAGGCTGCGGATTTGGGCTCTTCTTCGAGCTTAACCTTCTTTGCAGACCTCTCCTCACCAGCATCTCCACTCACAACACTGGCAATTCCTTGGTCAATCTCACGCTTGAGCTTGCCTGCAGCCTCTTGTGTTGCTTCCTTGACATCGGTGATGGCATGAGCTACTCGCTCCACTGCCTTCTCTGAATCCATTGTTTTTGCGGATATTCCGTTCAGTGATGAGCCAGGTACTGAAGGGGGCGTTGCAGGTTCTCAGGAAAGAGTTCGTGAAGCTTGAGAGATGCTCTTCAATGAAGCCGGATTGAAGAACTTTCCTGAGCAGCCAGGATTGGTTGAGACTAGTATGTGAGGCTCTGAGGTCTAAACACAAGAAAACTTGTGCCTACATGCGCCACTCTGCTGCAGCCCGCACTAACGCTGAATCTGAGATAGCTGCGCCACAGGGTCACACTTGGCTTGTCTCCGGCGATGGCCACGTGATCTCCAAGTGAGCAGCATTAGCAGCATTACCTCATGGGGTATCTAGTGAAGAACCACCCTCAGACGAGACTAACCCCTCGGCGATCCTCATCCCTTCTCACAATTTACAACCCCACCAACGAGCACCGGAAACCCCCACCACCCCATGGCTTACTGGGTAAATGCCTCTGAGGCATGTCTCAACCTAAGTTACTTTTCCGTCACAGCACTTTCACATGGCACTTCACCCACGATGTCTTACGGAGTCAGCCCAATACGACTGGCTGTTTTTCGGTGCGGTCTACAAGATCAATGCATGCACCTTCTCTGTGGAGGTACGGAGTAATTATCTCTAATATAGCTTTATCCCTGTCACCCAGGGCCACAAATTAGCTAGAGTGTTCTAAAACACCTTTCCCACTCCGTCTACCATTGCTTCATGCCGAGTGCTGGGTACTGTACCTAGATTTTTTAGCTCCTGGTCGGTTTTGAGCATACGTGCAGTACCTAGGTATGTAGGTATCTTGAATATTCCACTGCCGAATATCTAGTGAATGTAGTTTCTAATCGATGTCTTATTTTTCTAGGTCTGATGCCATAATTGGCCCGTTGAGCACTACTACATACTAGGTACCTCTGGGCTAACTCCTAAACCTCAACCGAGTTTTGGTACGGAAAAATGAGAGAGTGGAACTTTTATCTCTGGAAGTACATTGTGGATGAAGCAAGGAGATACTCCATGGACAATCAAATGGACGAACATTTTCACATATATCTTGAGAATATACCGGAATTCTCTCACCTCCAAAACCAGGCCTCATCATTCTTGCGAGGTTATACTGGATACTTGTTCTCAATTCCATACTCTGCAAACCTATAATCCCCTCAACCTTGCTGAGTGAATGGATATATGCAGATAAGGCATTTTCAGAATATCGGACTGTGGACCAACGGCCGAAGTCGCCAAAATTTCTTAGAAGCTAAAATGACTTGGAATTCACTACTTCCTATCATACTTATTCTAAGTGGATTTCAAGATCCTCGACAACGAGGTCGAGGACCAATTCCCATTCGAAGGCACCACATAGAAGTATATCCTCTACTAGTAGAAGATGGCTCGTTGGGGTATATATTACATGACGCTACAGCCCAATCTACAAGTAGGTCCGTGGTGGGCTAAGATATTTTCTTCTCAAGACGAAGGCCTGTCAGTATCCTTGCTCCTCATTCCCTGACAGTTACCCGTCTACAATACTACGTCAAATAATGTTTCCGCTGATGAAGGAATATGACCAGCATGCAAGACACGGGGAAGGATACTAGCCAGGCACCTTGCACCTGACAGGGCTTGGTACAGCAACTTGGGGACTGGGTCCCTTCGCCTTGATCATGAATGAACGAACTGGGATAAGGGTAGCACTGTTCGGCTTCTGCTACATCTCACGTTCCAAAGCATGCCCCATCAATTGTAATGAGTTGATCTAGCTTATTACTACAATGAGAAGGCTAGACACTATCCAGGGTCGCAAAGATTGCTCCAATATGGCCAAATTGGACAAATGACTTCCTGGATAATTGGATCGAAGTACTTTAATTGCGAACTTCAACATGTTAATTACCAACTTGGTAGAGTAGTTACATTTGGGTCACACTAATCTAGTGCACTACTAGGATAATATTCGGTATGGTTACTCTACGCCCGATATATATTTTGTTTTCATCTTTAATTTCAATAGAAGTAGATTTTATAAGGTGTTGAAACTTGACTGACTTGGGTGCGTTTCAAACAGATATCTATCACTTCCCACCCAATTGGACAACACTTCGCATCAGAATGAAAATAAGGCTTGCAATTTCCGATCGATCAATGCATTTCCCACATCCACACATATACATACATATCTGGTTCATTTCATGGCACTGTGAAAGAAAAGACAGTATTATCTCGGCCGGACTCTCTCACTTGATATGGAAACACCCATCAGTCGTTTCGCCTTAGTCTCATGTTTCGCCTTCGCTTTACCGGTGCGGGCACGAGACTACCAGGGCCTAAGAGGACAGGCCACCTATTTAGGAAATTTGCCATTCGTTTTGGGCCCGAAAGAATGACAGGTGAAAACTTGGCACGCCTGCGAAGGGTGATTGATCGGCGGACCTAGTCTCGTGGCGGATCGTAAAGATTGCGTTCCTGGTTTTGCTGCATCTGGACTCGGGAGATTATGACCATTCGGATCCACGGCCGAGCAGCGAATACAATGAAAAAGGTGAAATGGGCAATGAAATGCGGTGGATACAGGTATGTAAAAGAAATTTGAAGTGTTCTTCAAGAGTGCAAGATCCTGGAGATTGATTAATGTAGTGATACCAAGCAGATCAGTATAGGTCACACGCATAATGATTTGGCACCATATCATTAGCACGAATTTTCCTCAATGGCAATCGTTTTAAAGCTTCGCTTCCACAGTTCCGATATCATCAGCGATCTTAACTCGCCGGGACACTTTCTCACCATGGAATTTCCGAGATGTAGTCGACGGCAGCTTGTGAGAGAAGCCCACGTGAGGGACTGATCCTGGCACATGGGGCTCCCGAGGTACTTAAGCACTCTACGAGTACTGCATAATAAAGTGCTTGATCACTCCAGGCGCTCAAGTAGGCATGGTGTTATATGTCAAAAAGAGGCAACTTAACATTGCATTCGAATACTCTAATGCCATCGGTGATTCCATGGATATGGGTTTCCCTGCAATTACACCAAGTAGGTAAGGTGCCAACAGAGAAGAAGGTGCTTAACAGGCAGGACGCTCTCGTTCCCAAAGGCAAGGGCCTTGCATGCATGTGCATCAAATCTGCAGGCTTCCTTCATCCTCGTGGAATTCATCTGCCTCGTAATCCAGACTGGGCGCTGCGATGCCGGTACCCGCCTTTTAAAGCATGGCAAGTACCCTCAAACTTCCCCTCGATATCCACTTTAGGCACTTACTTACATAAAAGTTTTTTTATTAAAGCATTGGTCGCGAGGTCCCTTCGAAATTGAATACCATAGGTAATTCACACCTGCCACCAAATGTGGTCAGAAAGGTTCACAGGGACAACCTGTGCAGAAGCTTAAGCATATTATGGCTCAGGTTTTTCCATAATTGGAACTGGGACCAGCAGCTAAGAGTCTGGGCACGAGATCAGACCAGCAGGCTGTTTTAAAAATTCGGAAAGGAACTTTATGTTCTTCAGCATACAGGTCAATGGAGTCACAATGTTCTTCCATTTCGATTTTTCGATTTGGAACATACATCCCGGGAGGTGGTGGGCAAGATCTTGCTCTTGAATTGTGGTAGGTGAGAAATTCTAAATGGTACCTCCTGCATCCCCCATCTTGATCTCGCAGATCTCAATAGAACAACTTTTTATCAGTATAATTGGTTCACGTGCAGAGAAACATTTGCATCCCTATCCCAGTAAGCGAAGAATTAAAGTTACATTTCATACCTACATCTAAACGTATGAATTTATAGCCTCATGAGCTCAACAAGATCAGAAGGCTGGAAACATTTATATCAGGCTCTTTCAACCCAATTTGACCCACATTCTGTGATCGGGTGTTACGGCGATACCCATCAACGGGCAAGTAAAATCTTTACACTTGATCGTAGTTGAGCGTAAGCTGATTGTAATTTAGGTATTACCTTGCATGATCTTGAGGTGACACGGTCAATGGGTAGCTACCACCAACTTACTGGCATAGCACGAGTATTATCATGGAGCTCGAGCGTGGTTCCAAAGCATGTGTGAGGGTCGTTTTCTTGTCCTAGTCGAGTCTGGTTCACATCCTCTCTGAAAATCATCACATCACCATCACCCTCATTCAGGGAACCCCTAGCCATCGGTACACCTTCAGGCCTTTCTATGCAAGCCGCCAGTTCTATTTTCACCACCACTTGGTTATTCTTACTTCTTTTGGAGTCTAGCTATAGCTTTGGCTTAGGTATTTATACAAGCATTTCTCAAGTACCGGTCGGTTCCTGCGAACTCCGCTTTAATACTCTAGAGAGCACTCTAGCAAGCACTTTGCATCATCCGGTGCATTGGTAGGATGCAGATTGCCTGGGGGTTTAGCTAGGAGGTAGGTACTCGTAGGTATGGAAAGGGTCCAATGAAGATTTTTCTCACGATAGTGCCAGGATCTGCTCAAGGGCAACCACCTTTCCGTCGACGAGTGCATAATTACCATTCTTACCTTGCATCCTCACAATATGATACTGAAATGCCAAAGTTTTATCATTCAATTAAATGAGCCGTTATTAGCTGACTCGAGTCGAAATACTCGAGGACAGGTGGAATTTGCAGTGTAGGAAGTAAAAGCACTCGTACGCCCCCTTCTGATCAACGAGTGCTCTACTGAGCTGCACAATACCGATCCGAAATCACTTGCTGCCAGGAAAGCGGCGAATATAGTCTCTGAATGCTATTGATTGGAGAAGGCTCGGGTTCATGATGCGCTGGCCGGGCTATTCAATTATACCTCCACCACTTTCACTTCCATGGCAGGTGGTTTTGGTGAGCGGCCTAGTTCGGGCCCCCATTTTAAAGTTCTCTTCTACACTGACAAACCCAGCCAGTTTTTCCTTTTTCCTTTTATCTTTATCCTGGCGGTGATGGCGATGGGTGGTTGGTGGGTTGCTTCGCTGGCAACAGTGCGCACGACTCGACAAGATAGGCCGTTTGGGCAGGTTTCCCCATGACCAGACCACCCCAATGTAACAAGTAACAAGTCTCTACCAGCCCCAGAGTTCTCGAGACTGTTTAGACGGAGTTAGCGAGGCGGCGCTCTTGTGTACTTTGTGCACGAGTGCGATTCTCCTGATGGCTAACAGTCTTCATCTTCAACGAAAAGTCTAGCTTGAATGGCAGGCAGCCGATGCCCTCCACACCGTGCACTGCAGTCGCTGTGTTCCTTACCGTGCTCGTTCGGCAGCGAGGAGCGATTGCATCCACCTGAAACACGCCTGGCTGGCATCCATCCTTCAGGTCTTGTGTTTTTTTCTTTCTGGGCACACCCTCGGCAGGCCCCCGCAAGCCTGCAGACCCATGGTGGCTGCTACACAGGCGTGTGCAGCCCCTCGAGACTGGAGACTGGCTTTATTCTTTATTACCCAGAGATGCCTCCGTCTTGCCATCTCCGAGTACGCCTTCGCACGGCGTTCTCTGCCCTCTCCGCATAATTGAGGTTGAGGGGGATTGATTGTTTTTTGCCGTGTTCACATTTGCAGTTAAAGAGGCAGGTCGGGTAGGTAATTGCGCTCAATGATCGCCATGTCTCTCGCAATAATTGTTGTACCGGCACTCGAGCAGAGGAGGGGCGTTTTCTTGGGCGGGGTGTCCAGCCCGCCCGCTCACTTCCACCTCGCCCACGAGAGCACTTGCGCCCCAACTGGTTCTGCTGTCCACAGTCGCCTCGACTGTTGGCCCCCCTCTGGCCCCATCCCCTCCCACCACACCCCCCACCTCCCCCTGCCCCCCTCTCACGCACGGCGTTCGATCGCTGCCCAGTCACTCGCCTATGCTCGCGCACACCCCCGGCCGACCAGCGCCGGACTCCACTCTAGCCTCGTACCCAGCCCTCCACGAGCGTCAGGGTCGCCAGGGCTGCCGAAGATGGTGGTGCCTCGTGCAGAGCGGAAGAAGGCCAAAAAAGCATGCTCACGGGGAGCTGGAAGCGCGGCAGAATATCGAGGAGGTATACTAGGGAGTCGGCGGAGTACGTTAGACTCTCGCGCAGCACATATTTCTTCTTTTTATTGTATGTATGGGAGGATGCAGCGCGGCGGCATCGATCTGGCTCGACAGCCTGCCTGCCTGCCTGCCTGCCCGCCTGCGCACTGTATGTGCGTCCCCAGTTCGAGACTGGTCCCCAGTCTCGAGTGCGTCCCATCCGTACTCTAATTGTGCAAAGGCAGAAAAGGCGCCTTGCCTGTCAAAACGGGCCCCGAGTGCTGCGAGCCGCACGCTTCGCATCTTCGCTAAGTTAGTGAGCGACGGGCCATAGGCTCGCCGAGGGAGCCGCAAGGCCGCACCGCACCGCGCCGCATCGCATCGCGCGGCGGCCAGTCAGACGGACGGCCAGGCGTGCGGGAGCGAGGGCGGGCGGCGGGGCGGGCGAGCAGGCGAGGGGGCACCGTCCGGTCGTCTCCAGCGCAGAGGCCGAGCCAGAGGCGACACGGCGGGGCGAGTGACGAGTGCGCTCGGCTGCCGGCCGGCCGCCGTGACCGCAGTGATGGCCAGTGACGAGGGACACGGAACCGCGGAATCGAATTGACGGCGCCCCCCCAGCGTCGTACGGCCCCTCGCATTGCCATTGGCCCAGGCGTCCGTTCAGCTGCGCGAGAATGCGTAGACAGGGCATGACATGACAGGACAAGAGGCCATTAAGCTACTTGCACGTCCGGACGTCAGGATTGACGTTTGGCCTGACTCGACTCTGCACGCCCAAGCCTGCTCCGCTGGAGGCTCGTCCCGCGTGCAGCTCTCTGAATGCCCGCCCGCGTGCGCTGGTGCCCTGCGACACCCGCACCCGCACCCGCACACCCGCGCGTCGGTCCGCACGCACGCACGCACGCACCACCACGGCCGCCGCGGCCATTGACTCGACCAGAGTGCCAGGCCCGCCCAAGCAGCACACAGTCCCCCCATCACCACCTGCCATCCAGCCCATTGCCAGCACACTGCCAGCCAGCGGACACTCGGCGCCAGCAGACGAGATATAGAGCACCAGTCATATCGGCCCTCACCAAAAGGCCTTCCATCAATACCTCCACATCCATCCATCCATCCATCCCATCGCTCTCTCCGCCACTGCCTCGGACCCCCCCTCCCCCCTCCACACACACACGCTGCAACCGCCCCTCACCCCCCCCCCCCTCCCTCCCTCTCCACTTGAACTACTTTACCTACCACCCACCTTTCCAGTGCCGCCATCTCCACTTTTCCACCTCACCCGCCCCCCCTCCCCCAACCGCTGAGGCACTCATCGCTGCCCAGGGAGCCAGACCCCATCAGGGCCGATCGGAAGCATAGGAAAGGAAAGGGCACTGAAAAGAAAGGAAAAAGGAAAGAAAAAAAAATAGATTGCCCAGCAAGAGCAGACAACTGGCCCAGCTGAATGACCCAGCAGTCAATCGTGTGCACACAGTCACTCCCTCAATCCATCCTTCACTCTCTCGAGCGACAAGGCTGCCATTCGTCGCGTCTACGGCGTGTCACAGCAAACTGGTCCCTTCTGCTGCGTGTCTGAAGGCTGGCTGTGGTTGGCAAACACCCGAAATTTGGCCCCAAACCCCCTTTTTAATCAACATTGTACCCCCAACGAAGCTGCTGCACCAGTACCCACAGCACAGCAACTCACAAACCACCACCACAAACTCTTGTCAACGCTGCTCCTCAGCCACACACACCACACACGTCGTACCGCCATCATCCATCGGGTAAAATTTAAAATCACCACACATTCCGTGCTAGCAAAACGGAGCAGTCGGCATAAGGTGATTGGGGATACAATAAGGTTTCTGCGGCTGTCAAGGAAAACAACATCACGGGGCAACCTCGCTGTTTTGCATTTTCGGTCACATTTTCCACCGTTCTCCTACGCCTTGTGTCCCAGGAAATTTCACTATTCTCGATGGGCAAAGATTAGCGTCAGGTTCACTTGAATTCTTCTTATTGTACCTGGGGCCTTGTTTACCACCACCACCCCCCTCTGCCCCCCTCATCCCTCCACATCAACCCCACGCACACATCATCCAACATACACACACACGCACACACACACATACACGTACATATACAGAAAACACAGGCCCAAGTTTGTTTACTGGCCGGGCGAATCCATACTCAAACATTCGGCCTACTCAATTGTCACCCTCCCCCCCTTTGGTCTTGGGATACAGAAAACAAGAGGTAAAATCAGACGGGTCCTGGCATCAGTTCATTTACCTGGCAAACGCCTCAACTCGCGGTCTCTCTCTTTTACTCAATCAAAAAAAAACATCATCTCGTCGTCTATTTACAATCGCGTTGGGACCTTCTCAGAATCAAACTGTACGTTAATAGTAATCATAATAGTCGCTTGTCTCCTTTAAGTTGCAAGCGAACATGGCAACAACCGCATCTCCCCTTTCACCGACCGCAATAGCTGGGCCTTCTGCTTCCAGTCCATCGGCCTCAAGGGACCCTCAACGGGCATCCAGACCTCCCCAGCCTCGACCAACAACATATTCTGGATTGCCACCTACCACAGCATCTGCACAGGTTCCATATCAAACATCACCATCTCAGGTTCCTGTATCCATCCCCCCAAGAACAAGTTCACAAAGGCAAGGTCCGCCTATGGGACCCACCGCAGCAGAACCACGCGCCGAAAGGTCGCGGAGCGCTGGAGAAAGGGGTCCAGTCTCATCAGAAAGAAGGAGCGACCGAGACAGAGACCGAGAACGGGAGCGGGAGGCTACCGATGGTGGACGAACTAGACGCGCTCCATCGGCTGCAACTGCGGCGCCCGCTGCGGCAGCAGACTCGGCCCAGAGGCGGAATAGCACTAGCCAGCGCGAGGAGAGTAGCAGGAGAAACACCACTGGCACCACAGCCCCAGCTCAGGCAAACGGGACTCGGCCCGACACAAACTCATCTCGTGGGACTTCGAGAACGGCTGCGCCGGAGGGTGAGCGACGAGAGACGACTAGGGGAAGAAAGGAGACTAGATTTGGGGATTACATCCTCGGACAGACTTTGGGTGAGGGTGAATTTGGAAAAGTTAAATTGGGATGGAGAAGGGATGGGGGTGTTCAGGTATGTGAAATTAAATGGTAGCACTGCAAGTCTCAATAAGCTAACATTTCTCAGGTTGCCATTAAACTTATCCGAAGGGATACACTAGCACCACATCCGAGTCGGCTGTCCAAGATATACCGTGAAATATCCATTCTCCGCACATTGTCCCACCCCAATATTGTCAGGCTTCATGAAATGGTGGAAACAGAACGCCACATTGGTATCATTCTGGAATATGCTTCTGGTGGCGAATTGTTTGATTTCATCCTCACACATCGTTTCCTTAAGGATCCACCCGCGTGTCGGTTATTTGCCCAGCTGGTATCGGGGGTTGGGTATCTGCACAAGAAGGGTATCGTACACAGGGACTTGAAGCTGGAGAATCTACTATTGGACCGCAACCGGAACATCATTATTACGGATTTTGGATTCGCAAATGTTTTTGATCCCAGTGACGAACTTGGTGAAGAGTTGGAGTCTAAGCTAGGCGAGCCCGAGATCTTGAAAGAGTTGGAAAAGGGTGTAGCCAAGAAGGATGAAAACACTGGCGGAATTTGGGATGAGTTGGGATTGAAGGGTGGTATCAGAAGACGTGGTGACTTGATGGCTACAAGCTGTGGAAGTCCTTGTTATGCTGCACCAGAGTTGGTCGTCAGTGATGGCTTGTACACTGGGCGTAAGGTCGACGTATGGAGCTGTGGAGTTATCTTGGTAAGATATCCCATCCGTCACCGCTAATTTTTATTTGAAGGGTTTTGTGCTAATTCGATTGTACCTTGAAGTATGCCATGTTGGCTGGTTATCTTCCCTTTGACGACGACCCAGCAAACCCTGAGGGAGATAATATTAACCTATTGTACAAGTACATTGTCTCCACCCCACTTACGTTTCCCGAATATGTGTCCCCACATGCTCGTGACCTACTCCGAAGAATATTAGTACCCGACCCAAGGAAGCGAGCAGATCTGTTTGAGGTTGCAAGGCATAGCTGGTTGTCACCATTCGCAAATGTTGTCGGCCTCATTACAAGCAGCACTACAAGCGAGAAGGAAATCTCAAATACGACTGTTGGAGATGGTATGATTAATTCGATTCCCCCATTTACACAGGTGAATCATGTACTAATTGACGCAGAACTCAATGGCGAAGTGCCACTACTCACCCGATCTGCTTCTGTCCGTGAACCCAGTACAACAAATTCAGCACATCCACACGCGACCACCCTCGGCGGCCGTCACGGAGGCCATCACGAACACACTGCTCAGCCAACACAACAAAAGGTTGCAGTTGATAACAAGAGACGAACTGTGCAAGTTGAGTATGTTGCTCCAAACAGTCAGACAAAGAGAGGTGATCAGCAAGGGGCAGAGGCCTCGAGGGCATCAAACGACGCTGGAAGACACAACAATTCCAGGGATCGCCCCGCAACAAAAGACTTGGTTGTTCCAAAACCCGATTCGGCACTGGCTCGCGCTGCTACTACCGCTGGTGTTAATACCAGGCAATCAACACATGCCGACAATGGCCGCCCCCCAACTGCGGGAGAAGGATCTTCGAGATTGCCTGTACCTCAGTCCAAAACCAGACCAGCTAGTTATCAGTATCAACAAGCACATGCTACGCAAACACCTGCATCCACAGCCAACGCCAAAGAGGTGCAAATACCACAGCGGAGGCCAAGTACTAAAGGTAGGGATGGACCAGTGCCCGTTCAGAGTAAAACATTGCCGCAGCTGCAGCAGCCCGTTACTTCCAATGCAAGACCAGGCACAGGTGGATCCTCCACAGGCACATCAAACAGGCTTCCATCAAGAGGAGGTTCGTATTCGCGGGGGTCGGCTCCAGCAGCAGCACCGTCGGTTACAACGGCGGCAAATGCGCAAGGGAAGCTACAGCAGCCACAGTCTGGCAAACCGTATGTCATCTCGAATCCTATACCTATACCAGACAACACTGAACAAATTAGCTCCATTGGAACGCCTAGCACGCAACCAATGCCAGCAAAATACCGTCCAAGCACGCAAGAGGCTTTGGCTCAGAAAGACAGAGGCCACAAACGAGCAAATACGGTCACAGGAACCTCGGGTGGTGTTTTGTCCAGACTTATGGGTGGAAGTGGTGCTTCACGCGAATCTTCTCAGGAAAAGAGTCCAAGGGCTTCGATTGACCAGGGTATTAATAATACTTTGAACGTCAAGCCCCAACCGCCTGCGAAGTCTCGCCGATTCAGTCTCTTACCGCCAAGTTTCTCTCTCCGTGGCATCGGCTCGGGTGATAAGAAGGGCCACGAGAGAAGGCCAAGCCGGAGTGCCAGTGGTAACTCTGTCCAGCAACGCCGATGGGATAATCAACAACAAAACCCCCAGGTTGTCGGTGGTGGGTCTAGTTATCCCCAACTTGGTGTTCCAAGTTCTCGTCCTGCCCATAATGGAAGCTTATCTGGCTCTGAAGCCTCTTTAGCAGTTGCATCCGCTCCTGGCACAGCTACACAGCCAAACTTTCCACAATCTTCGCACACACCCTCACCCGAGCAAATCCCAGCCAGTGGTAACCACACTGGCACAACCCCAACGCCCGGCACAATCCCAAGCCGCCCTAGTGAGGAAGCTCGAAAACGACCAGCAGTTTTGCAGAAGAATCGCAAATTCACGGAGGCTTACGAAATGGATGGAGCTGGCGCAGCAAGCTCGGGTAGCAGTGGAGCTGCACGAAGGGTCATGGACTTCTTTAGAAGAAGGGGTGTCAATCGGAACAAATAAAAATCTGCACAATTCTATACCAATTGATGCCATATTTTTTCTGTTGCCAAAATACCTACCTGTCTGACTGCCTGCTAGCCTTTGCTTGCTCGCTCGCTCTACCATCTTTTGTTTGATTGCTACTTTTTTTGCTTTCCCCGCCGTTTATTGTTTGTGTTTCAATCCATCTTGCTTACTTCTTTGTTCGCGTTGTGTGTGTGTTGCTTCTGTGGTGGAAAAGGGGATAAGGAGAAGTAGATGGAAGGGGGTAATTTTATCAAATATGCTCTTGGTCTGGATATTGTAAGCTGAGTGGAAGGAAATGTGTTTGCCACGTTTGTTGCTGGTAGAGTTTGTTGGGGGATGAAGTGGAGATGAGAGAGTTTTGCTAGAGATTTCTATCTTTGCTTGTTTATTGTGGTCATTTTTTGCTGTTGTATTGCAATTGCTGAGTAGCCTTTTTCATTTTTTCCTTTTCCTTTTACTTTTTTGATTTTTCGTATTCTCTCTCTCTCTCTCTTTCTCTTTACCAATCTTCATCTCGCCTTTTTTTGTCACCCTTTTCTTTAAATTTGTTTTACTCGTCTTTATTAAGAAGTTTCTTGTGGTATTCCTTTTCCTTTCTATTTTCCCCCCCTTTCTTTTTATTTTACCCTATTAGCAAATGGATTAGCCTGTCTGATCATCATCATGAGGTGGGGTGGCCGCGGCACCGGTCGTCGGGTGGAAAGATTGTTTTTTTTTTTTGACTTGCACATGCACCTTTATTTTATTGTTTTATATTCCTTGCTTTTGCTTTTTTTTTTTCTCTCTTATTTTTTTATATTATATCTCATTGTAGTTGCGGCCCTTTTTCCGGATCCGATTTTTCAATTTTCTTTTCGATTTTTCTTTTTCTAAGTTTCTATAGCTACCTATTTCTTGTTGCTCATTTGCAAGCTTCGAACAGTGCGCGCGGTTTTGCTGAATGTTTTTTGATTTTATTTCCGTTTTTTTTTTGACTTTTTTTTTTTTTTGAACACAAAGAGCATTTGCAGTTTGCAGAATTCGTTTTCCATACCTACCTTACCATTATTAAGTACCATATTACCATATTATCATTTACACTCTACCTATAGCTTAGGAGGGTAGCTACTTTATAAGCTTCCTAGCTACTTTGATTTCAAAGTTTCGTTGTGTTTTTTTTAAGTACTCGTCGCGCGAGCAAGCTTTTAGATCTCTGGAGATTATTATATATGGTTGTGACCAAATTGGCTGACTTGTACGTCGTTACGTCTATGTTGTCAGGTTATCTCATGATCATATATATATCATGATCGTGAAGTACAGTCTATAGTTGGGCTATACCTAAGCCATATATAGGGTGCCTCGACCTCGACCTCGAGTTATCTATATATCGATCCCAGGGTCTTTTTTAACTTTTTACAGATCCATATGACCGGTACCGTACTGCCGGCGCCTGCTTTGTTCTCGTTGCCTGCTGCAGCTGGTCGTGATTGTTATTGCTATTGCTGAAAGTAGGATATTAATTCACAGACCAAGCTTGCCCATCAAGAAACTTATTATATAGTAGCACCTGCATTGGATTGCAATGTAATTAAGGCACGTATACACGTTCTTACCTCTAAATTATGACTGGATGCATGGGTCGTCAAGTTTTGCGTAAGTTCAATCATGGTCATACATGATGAGCTCTAGATATCGAGCTAGAGATAGATATAGTTGGGCTCATGGATCTCTGGATCTGTGCATGTAGATACTGTATACGGTATGTACATGTAGTCTCGTGCCCAGGCTGGCCCCACCGGTCCTCGATCGTATCATGATCATGACCCGTGATCATTAAGCTTCGAATTCCATGTAGGTCTATAGGCCATGATCCATCGTATTCGAAAATTCGAATTCGAATACGAATTCGTTGTAAATAATCTGAGGTTAACCTATATGTATTCTTCAATCAGCTAGTAGCTCGGTTCGCCTATCGAGCTGATCATTGATATTACTTTCCTCAAGGAGTTGCAACTATCTCTCGTATTGAATTACAAGGTTACAACAAAAGTACATGCAAAACATTCGGAATCAACATTTCATAATTACCTATGAATAGGTTGCAATGTACCTATACCACAGCCATGGATCACACTAGCTTTAAGCGCTTCATGGTCATAGTATACTGTGAGTTTGCGTACGACCAAAAACATTCAATATTGCGAAAAGCATTCAAAGACGTCACGAAGTGTGAATCGACATCGCTAGCCAGGTGGAGAACATCTCATAGCTACTTCCAGCTACTTCATATAGCTACATAGGTAGTTACTTGGTAAGTACTTACCTTATAAGATTGTCAAGGGGCGCGTAGTTGAGTTAGCCTGGTGTGCAACGCTAGTTGAGTATATGTATATAGAATCCAGTAATCCAGAGTAAAACATCATAAGTTGCGCAGCTTACACTTAATTATCCGTAAACTTACAAAATTGAAGTTCATGAATTTATTTTGATTTCAATGACACATTGAAATGGATATTTCAAACAGTGGGTACGAAACATACTTAAAGTTTGAAGAAGAAAAGAACAAAAAGGACGAAAAAAGAGAAACACCTCGAGTTCGAGCTCGAGCTCAATCGAGAGATCAATTTCTTTGTTTAAGACATAGTCATGGATATCAAACTTCTAATAGCTATAAAGAAGCCTAATTGCAACTAACATGAAGGTGAGATCAATGTAATCAAGCCCTATAGATAGTAATCCACATGGTCAGTTTCAAGCGTTTCTATAAATGCTAGCTAGCGCAAGTTCGGCTTGCAAGCTTCATGAATTGCGATCGAACCCTAGCTGTGAATCAATTATATGTATGTCATGTCGTAGGTTATATTAGAAAATCAATTCACATGCGCCAATCGGCATACCGTAGAATCGGGTCTATAAGCACATACACTTCGATAAACACATACCGACCTATAAGCACATCATTATGGTGGTCTGTTAACGTTTGTTACAAACCTTCCATACAAGTTAAATGGCCGTCGGCTCTGCAAAAACCACATAAGCGCATGTGCTTATAGACCAGGTTCTACGGTAGTCATTTTGAACATGAGCTCTGAACCTCGGAATCGGACAGAAGGTACTGTTGCCGAGAGTGAGAGATAGTTACATAGTAATCAAATCCGGGATATCCATTTATTCACTGCAACTGAATCACATGCCATTCGCAATTATAGCTAGTAGCTTTGAGGCGCTGTATCAATCCTCCAGAGGAGGGGCTGGGCACGAGACTATGTATCAATGATCAGTACTTAGGGATTGAATAGGAAGGTTGTGGGACATAGGTACATGTGCCTGAGATATACGCTTTAGCTTTCATGTGCCTAGGACTTTGGAAAATTTAATTTTGACTTACTGAATTAATGGTATGCTATTTTGCTTTGCACTTTCGGCTTGAATCCAGCGGGTGCAAGGTATGGTATTGGGCCATGCAGTAGCCAGGTACCCACTTCATTTGGTATGTCAGTAGGCAGGTAGCTAGATTTCTGAGAATCTCCGGAATCTTTCAGTCTTTTGTCAATTGCCAAAGTTTAGAAGTTCAGAATGCGTTTTAGTCGTTAACCTTTTTTTTGCCTTTCGCCTCAAGGGGCCAATGGTGAGGAATCCCCGAGCTTGAGTTGTCTCGTGGCCAACAGCTTCATGACCAGGGAGTGAATATGATTGGGGTGACTTCAAAAGATTGAAAGTAGGCAGCTGGCTATAGGTCATGGTAGGCATGAATGAGCAAATATCTGTGATATCGAATCTATCAGCAATTGCACGAAGCCTCCTAACAATCAATTGAATAGGCACGAATTCTATAGGTACCGGTACCGATGAAGCTCTATTTTAGTCTAAAAAATTCAGTTCATTGAGTGAGAACCGGAGATATCGATGGCACGTGGACCTGTCTGAAAGAGCTCGGGAAAGGTTGGAACAGCTCACTCATGCTTGCTGTTCATAGAATCCGGAGGATACCGTACCCATACCATCACCATCATCGAGGATTTTGTAAGGTCGGTTAGAGGACCTCTTCTGGGTTAGAGCATTATTCGTTTCAAGTAGATTGAAAGGCCAATGCCTACCACCTGGTGATGCAGCTCGTGTATGTATTTATACGGCGTACCACCACTCGTTCCAGCAAGCATCCATCGCCAGTCCAGATCGATTCCCCTGTGGATCGTGAAATAGTAGATGAGCAGCTGCAGTGTGATGTAGGACACAACATCGATGGTGAACTCAAACTCGACTCGAAACGTGGAGTGCGGAAGAATGAAGAGGGGGGAGAAAGAGAAAATAGTTGGCAAAAAAGGTTTTGTGGGTGGAGCTCGTGGGGGGTGGGCATCTTGCCCCTCGGAGGCCTTCTTTCCCAATTAAGGATGAGGAACCTCCCCCCACTTCCCAATTCGTCAGAAATCACGTGCGCACATAACCTATTTCGATTGAACCACAGGTGCCTAGCACCTCCGGACCTTCTATACCTCACATGACCAGACTACTCGAGTACTTCCAATCATCGAGCTAAAGCATCGATATCGTCGAAATCCTCAATTTCCAACCGACCTCGGTCTATGGATCTAGCTAGCTATGCCTAGTACTTCATATGAAGTACTAGTATGACTCGAACAACTCATCTACTAACGGCCGCGGGATCCCCAATGCCGGCCGCGATCGGTATAACCTTCATCGTACTAGTTAAAGTACTAAGGGAACATTTAGGACCGGTGGTAACGGTCCAAGGGCCTAGATCTTTCGGATAATTGCTCAAATGCCCCTCGCCTGTCGTTGTGTTTGCTAGCATACCCCGAATCGCTATAATGCCCTTTGCAATCGATCAATACCTACCTATGTAGGGTTGCCTTGTGTGCGAGCACATTACGAGTGCTATCTGACTTGACATAATAGAATGAAAATCCCGAATTGACAGCCCAATGTGCCATAGCACGCTTAAACTCATCAAATTGGAGAAACTGATCACCAATCTTTAATGCATAAATAGACGGTGGAACACTTACTTCTGAGGAAGATTGCTCAACATCATAATTTTGCAGTACCCTTGGTAAAAATCTCATATTTACTAGTACTAGTAACAGGCACGTGGTTCATACCCAGGCTTTAGAAGGGCATTATAGCAACAGAGGGCATCTGGCCAAACATTCCGTCGAGCGAGGGGCATTTGAGCAATTATCCGTAGATCTTTTAACTTCTGCACACACGTCCAACATCGATATCGAGAATAAAATCCAGTCTACATTTCTTGCCTGCCCAGTCCGATACTTATCCCGATCAGATAAAAAAGATGCAAAAAAAGCAGTCCATAATCCAAATCCGGGCCCTTATGATGATGGAGATCTGGGTCGAGGTCTTGAGGCCGAGGAGCGCTAGTTTGAATTTAAAGCTCTACAGTAATCTCTGGCTATACCGAACCTCTTTATACCGCACACCTTGGTATTACGGCCGATTTATAGTTTTTTTTGCTGCGTCCCACTTCTCTCACCAGAAACTACTTGATATACCGAATTATCGCACCGCACAACCAAATTCAAACCCCTGTTCACCATACAAAATGACCTGCTATAACGAAAAATTATAGCAAATATACATGACAAAGCAGCTATTTACACTAAATCTGTTTCCTTTAGCTTATATTGAGACTAGTGTCTGTAATTGTCACCCCCGCTGGGCCTACCAAACTGCTGTATTCCTGCCCCCAAACTGCTAGCTCCTTTTGTTATATCGAATGTTGGCTATATCGCACCAATTTGGGCGGATTTATGCCATTCGGTATAGCCAGAAATCACTGTAGTAGGTACAGTACATCACTTACTATGTTGGGTTCTAGATCACGGGCCGGAACTTGACGTCCATCCTGCTTCAACGTCGCTCGGCATTTTTCCGCGGAGATAATCTGAGGCTCCGGAGGCGAAATCGAATATAATAAAAGTAATTATAACTTGGGACTTACTTTATTCTATGGTATGTATAGTGCCCTGGCTCAGGCAATCCGGCCTCAGTAGCTACGTGGATGGTGAATACACCTAGCTTAGGATGTAGGTATGTCCCGGAGGTAAGGAACGATGATTATTCTTGATTTAGTTGCAATTGGTTGGGATAATCCGAACATCTATGTATGGACGTTATAATTACCGTACGTTAGCTAGACTTTGGGCTGAAAACGCCGGAATACGAACTGAGCTTGCCTCGCCTCGTCTACATCTGTGCAAGAGTACTAGTCGAATCGATCAGGTGAATGTAATAAAGAGGCTGCTGCATGTACGAGCTACAGTTGAAAACCAAGTCCTTCTTGCAAGCTTAGCTTAAGCAGTTTACAGCCTATCGATTCTGCAGAGCTCGAGGCTCACATATGTGTTTTACCACTACTAGCTCCATAAGCTAAAGTCAAAATCAAGTTAACGTACCTTACATCTTACATGTACATCAACATTCTGTTACGTGACACAATTTCTTCTGCGGGGTCATGATCCAGTCTCGAGACATACGTACCTACTTATGATCAAGTAATGTACTGACTGAGATTTACGTACTCACGTCTTTATTTTTTGCTTGGCTCATTCAGGAAAAGGTAAAGCTTGGTTCAAGTGCTCCAGTACGAGCTCGTACTGTGCTAGGTGGGTATGTAGGAGGTAGCGTGCATAACGCCAATATGGTACGATTTGTCATATAATCGATGTCTATTATTGAAATTTGGATGTGCAACTGCGGCTGCAGTTAGAAAGTCAAAAAGTGACAAAAGATATATTTGCAATTTGCAATTGGTGATATATCGATATATGATTCGATCTAAAAGTACGCTGGAATTAATCATTTATTATTGCACGTGGGGGGCAACCTTCCTGTAGAGGTTATACGAGAGTAATCAGAGATTTGACCCTGGATCCGGATCGGGGAGTACGGGACTTCCAAAAGAAGTAGGTTACTAAATTGGTGTCTCTATCTCCTTGAGGGTCAAGATCTGGGCATTGATCTAAATCGGGAGATTGAGTTCTTATTCAGAAATTTTTTTGCTCCCTTTGTTCCGTTTTATTTTTAAACTGTCATGATGTCGATTTTAAGGTATAGGAGTGTACATGTGTTAGGTATATACCTAGCGAGTTTTCAAGATCTTGATACAAGCTTGTGGATCAATTGTTATCCATCCATGATAAATATAAGTAACTGAGATCATAAGTAAGTATGTAAGTACCTAGGTACTTTATGTAGGTATGCAAGTTAACTGTAGCATCGATGTGGTGGCTGGGGAGAAAATATTTACGGTCATGCTTATTCTCGTACTTTAGCTCTTCATGGCCATGCTCCCCTACCAGCGTTGTCGGCGCCGTGGTGGCCATGGACCATGCAAAAAAAAAAAAAGGTCACAGAGGCAATTTTAGATTTATCAGAAGGAATATTTCCTTATGTGGAACGTTAACGCAACCAAGGCAGAAAAAAAAAACCAGACTATGATCTGTGACTTCTTTGTGAGTACGTAACGCTAACATCGTACAAGCCGTAATTGAGAATAACGAGAGATTGACACGCAGCACAGGAATTTGTGAGTACGCGCGTGGCCGTGCTACCATTGGCGCCATGTCGCTGTTTCTAATGCCTCCTCCTCCTCCACCATATCTTGCTCCCACATCAACTTCCTTTTCGAGACTGTCAAGCCACTCAAGCCAAGAAATGCCCTTCTTGCCCTTCCCACTGGCCTGGTTACATAGTCTCGTACCCAGAACAAAGCTTTTGCCGAGCCTTACTCGCTTCCATCTCACCGCAAAAGCGCACCCGCCCATCCTCTCTTTCATCGTGTCCGCGTATTTGTGTTTCCACCTCCCCTCCATCGTTCCAGCTCCTTCGAACTTCCAACGCTCTCTCCCCCTCGCCGTTGCTGTCTTGTTTGCTGGCAGGACAACACAGAACAAGGCTATGCCGAAGTCAATCGCTATAATACCTCATGACATGCCTTGAACCTGCACATCTGCAGTTCCGTCATTCGGACTGGACATCTCGGCATCCGGCAACATCACATCCATCCACACAACGGCCGCCGATATACCCACGTGTATCTGCGGAACGTCTACTCAACTACAACACTCTATGATCACTCGATCGAGCATCATCATATTCCCTCCCCCAGGGCCACAACCGGATCTCACCGGCACTGCACATCGCACGGTCCAGGCTGTACCTACAAAGCAGGGCTGCCTCTCATCACGTCCAGCGGCGCCCCTTCTACCGCCCTGCCGATGCGTGTACACGATGATATGATGTGATGTTATAATGAGGACTTTCGAGCAATCCCCATCGACAGCAAGCAGCAACAGCACATTACGCATAGATTTATGTATATCGACCTTTTCGGCGTTCCAGGTGACAGAGAAGAAAAGTCGGAAGGAATCAGATTTGGTCACAGAGCTCCTTGCGGGCTTCAAGCTGGTATTGGGCGGTGCATACGTGCCTTATTTCATTCGCAACTTGGACATGTAATATGCAAGCCTGCGGGGACTATTGGTGGCAGGGGTTGGTGGAAGGGTGGTCTATAAGCACTTCTTCCTTCCTTTTTCCTCTACATGTCATTTTTTTGATTTTTTTTCAGATGAACAGCCTTTTATTTTCTTTTTGAAAGGAAGGGGTGGGGCACTACATTCCTGGTACGCCTATGCCAACAACGGTATCACAAGATATGGCCCTTGAAGATCTAGGGCAACATTACCTCTGGGCCCAGCGTTGGGAATCTGGGACTTTGATAACCCCTCCCTCCGTGCGGTAAAGCTACTGCAGGAACCTGGACACCGAATGGCCCTGGTAGAGTACTCTAAACCACAGCGACTTCTGATAGCCTCAAGCCAGCCCTGAGTTAGATACCAAGGTGTCTGTCCAGGTTCTAGACTTCCTGTGATGGATTCTCTAACAGGCTGCCAAGCGTTACTCATCGGCTATTGTTGCTCGCATTGGGGAAAGTAAGGTGGAGGGTTTGTTTTATAATCGTGGGCCATTTGGACTTCTCTGGATATATATCATGATTGAGAGGATGACCTGATTCACATGCAGGTGAATTCGTGAGGGAGGTCTCGGTACCCGTCCAGGCTAATTGGTAGCTTAGAACCGTTTCCTATTGGGACGCATCTTCTTAGCTTTGCAGGCAAGTCAAGATGGCCCCCACAACTCTAGGCACTCTTCGAATTATACGAATATTTGAATTCATTGACACAGCATTTCATATTGGGGTTGACTAGCTGCGAGAGACCGCGATCGCAATGCCGAAGCTTGCGATGTTCGATGAAGTGGAATGCAACCCGAGCCCTGGAACGAATCGGACAAAAGGCCGCCCATAGCCCGTCCAAGGTCAAGGGTAGGACGGGACCTTGGGAGAGGACTTATTAAGAGTGCACAATGGTGCTTTGCTGGGCTTTACCACCACACTTTCTGGTCGGACCAATTTACCTTTTTGTGGTGTTTCCGTTGTCACGGAGTCCCAACAGGCCGCAGAAGCCGTAGCCTGACGCTGTGCATATTGGCGGTGGGTAAAGACTCTAGAGCGTGCTCTAGGAGCCGGTGGATTGTCTAAGAAGGGCAATTGGGCGTTATGGTGGAGCAAAAACCGGGAATAGAGCCGTCCTTCAGCATCGAGGCTACTCTAACTTTGTGAGCCATGCTAACTTAGGCTCTAGTCAAGCTGTGATAGGGCAGAGAGCGCCCGAATGCTACCCGAGCAGGCCTCTACAGGGCAGAGGACGAATCCATGGTGCAATTGATGCGATGAAGCGGCTCGAATATGATTTCTGATCTCACTTCAGCATGGGCATAACGACAATGCAATATCGGTGGAAGCAGCAGGTTGATCAATTGCATCTGTACTCCACTCTGGATATTGCGACTTGAGGCCGGTGATTCCCCCTCTCGCCGAGGAGGAAAGAACAATCGCCGGAGGTTGCTGTTGCTGTTGCTTCGGGGTGCGCCCCCCCCCTCATTGCCTCGGCGAAGGGTCCAACCCAGCCCAGCCGCGACCAAACAGGGCTTGGCCAACCAGCGAGGCGGGCCTGTCACGAGACACCACGGCCCAATGCCGCTTCGCCAACGGTTTGCACCCCTCCGCGCTGCATGCGGCAGTCGCAACCCTCGGGCACCACTTGGGGCAGCCCACATGCTAGGGCACTTCCTCGTGGGGCAGGGGAGGTGAGGAGAGCGAGCTGGCAGGCAGCGGGCCCTAGCCCTGGCTGCCCAGGCCCAACGTGGGCGAGGCGCGGAGCAGAAGGGCCTGCCCAGCGTTTCGCCTGGCCGGTGCTTGTTGGCAGCCAAGGCCGGTGATGTGCCACGAGGCAATGGCTGACGAGCGGCGCTCGAGGGACGAGGGGGAGGCACTCTGGACCCGGCCGACCGGCCTGCCGACTGACAGACAGACAGGCAGACAGACAGACAGACAAGCAGGCAGAGGCCGGCCAGGCTGGCAGAGCCGTGGGGACAGGAGAATCGCATCGCAGCAAGGGAGTTGGGCTTCCGGCCTCAGCAGGTGCTGGAACACGAGGGCCTGCTTCCAGAAGGACTGCTATCCCGCCACTACCGAGCCAATTCCGCCCCATCTTGCCTGATTCCGTCCAGGCGTGGGCCGTGACTGGCGCAGTCATTTGGGGGCCGCGGCAGCGCTGCATACAGAAGCATTTGCAACATGCATATTACAAACAAACATTCATATCATATTTATCTGATGCAGAGGCGCACGCAGTCCCGATTGGTTGCTTGTCGCCGAAGCGCAGATGGATGTTGGTGGGGAAGGGGGCTTCACAAGACCATGAGGAGCAGAGAGGGGCAAGCGATGGATGGATGGAGGATGGATAGAAGGAAGATGGGTAGGTGGGGTGGGGTGGGTGGGTGAGTGTGCGTTTGGGGGTGAATGGGTGGATGGGTGGTTCCGCCCATGACCATGTCCATCGATGTATGGAAGCGCAGACGTAACCCGATCCAGTCCTATTCCCAATGGCTACTGAATCGATCGATTTCGGGACAATATGTCTCTTAGACTTGGTTTCTTGTTTCGTGCAAACATATCATGGGATATGTATGTACTACGAAGCATCGACACGGAGGCGGTGATCATAGGACGAGACTAGATCATAGGTAGGTATAGGTGAGAGTACCTAAGGTAGGTAACCTGCCTAGTATGTTGATATACATCTTGGAAGCTCTTACTTTGATCAATATAGTTCAAATACCAAGACTAATAGGACTTTCAACACATATTCATACATGATGTACTTAAAACATTCCCAAATTACCTGCAAATTCGGTGAGGCAGGTTGGATGGAGCTTGTTTACTGGCCAGTCTAGCTGCAGCGTACCAGTGTCCTCACAACCACCTGTTGTATCGCCCCACCACACCAACTCAGCACACATCGCAGATCCACGCTGACTGACTGGCTGACTTGCTGACTGGCTACATGCTGGCAACACTTCGCATACGAATACAGGGGATTAGGTTGGAATGTGAACTGCAAGCAGGTAGGTAGCCTGTGGCATGGGTCTGGCTCTCGTTTGTGCAAGATGAAGGCTACCTGCGCATGTTGCTACCTTACTCTACTCTAGGTACGGCTATTGTTCTCGTCCGACTTCTGCTGGTGGTGCATGATGGTAATGGTCGATGTGTGCTGATTGTAGCGAAAATGAATCAATTCTATGAAGCAGATACCTTCCTAGGGCACATTCGAGTAGTGGGCAGCACCGTGACGAGGATAGGTGGAGTATCGTTCGCAATGCATGAACGACTTATCTCAATGCTTCAACTCTAAGTACGTCTCTTTTTGGCCGCAAGAGCGTCCAGCCTCACCCCGAGCTAGCCCCCCCCTTCCCAGACTGCCCCTTCCCCCCCCCATGGCGTGGTGCATGCGTGCGTGTATGCCTGTGGGACAGTGCAATTGTTCGAGATTGACTGAGTGCACCTCAAACTGGAGCTGCCGGTCGGGAAACAGGCAAGGTGAATGGCCCGTGGGGATGCTGATTGATAATGATTGCTACATGTTGGCTGGTAAGCTGTCGGTCTGTGGGTGTCCCGATCCTATCCCCCTCCACCTCCTCCCCCTGAACACCGGGCCAGCAACACGCTCGCCTTTGAAGTCCGTCATATTCCTACCGCCTGCCGTCTGTATCGATGGACCGACTGACTAAATGGGCAACTGACCTTGATACGGCTCCATTGAGCGGTTGCTTGTGCTGTGCATTTGCACCTAATAGATTGCCTATTCTGCTTGCTCTGGCACGGCACCCCGTATGACTTCACCGGCCCCGCCAGCACGATCGACCCCCCGTGCCGGTCTCCTTGTTGAGATATATCCCCGCAGCCGGCCACAGCAGCTACCCAGATACCAGATACCAGATACCAGATAGACGAACCATATATTGCTTGCTTGATTGACTTTTATTTGATGATTGATTGCTTGGGGGCCCCTCGGCCCTCCCCCCTCCCGCCCTGATACCCTCGTACCGCATCACTACCGATCGACCCAGCTGCCAGACACCGGTACATCAGTAATCCTGCCTTCCAGCAGCAACGAAGGACAGAGATCGTGGTACCGTAGCAGACGTTTGGGGCCCTGAGCTTTGCGCCCTCAGAATGCCCCACCGTCGTCCAGCAGGCCAGAGGGTGGCACCTCCCTGCATAACGCACCAGCCCACCGTTGCTGGCCCAGATAAACAGAGAGCCAGCAAGCACACAGGCCGATCGACCGACCAGGCGACCGAACGAGCCAGGTAAGATAGCGGCTGATCTGGAGGGGAGGGCCCTGCGAGCGTAGCCTAGTCTGTGGGCGAGCTTGCCTGGTGCGTATGCGTGTGTGTGAGTATGAATGTGTAAGTGTGTGTGTGTTTGTAAATGCGAGTGTGTGTGGTGTGATGGGTGAGTGCGTTGAGGAATGAAGTAATTGCCATGATTGTCTAGAGTGTCTGGAGTGTCTGCGCACTTGCCTTCTGGCCCCACTGAAGCTTCACCATTCAAGGCCGTTTTACCATCACATTCACACATCGCCATCAACCACCGCTGAAAAGCCCACCGGCACTCCCGCCCCGAGATATTTCGGCCTCCTGTCTCGCATCTCGCCTTGCCCTCCTGCCTGCCGCCGAATCCGTATCGCACCTGCTGCGGGCACTCGTCTGCTGCTGCCGGCGCACCCCCTCTGCTCCCGCCTGTCGGCCGCGCCAGCCAACCGCCCCACTGCCCCCAGGCCCAGGCCAGCGTACCCCTCGTACCGGCGCCGGTGCTGAGCGCTCTCCAGACCACCACGGGGCCGCGAGCACCTCTTGTACCCTACTCTACTCGCACCTCTCCTCGTCGCTTGCCACACACTCCTGCCAGCTCCTGTGCTCCGCTGCAGCCGCCCTCGCCGCCCCTCCCCCACGCCGCACGCCGCACGCACGAACGCACGCACGCACGCACCCAGGCATCAGGCATTCACGCACGCCCCACCACCACCGCCGCCGCCGCCCATCACCACCATCACCGCTCCACCACCACCACCACCACCACCACCACCACCACCTCCCATCACCACCACATCCTCCCCACCCCTCCCCGCCCCCAGGCCTAGCTCTCTGTCTCTGCCAGAACTCGCCCGCACCTCAGCGTCCTCGCAGCCGCTGCCCAGCTCCAGAACGCATCCCAGACAGCCGCCCAGCCCTTGACTTCGGCCCGCCCGCTGCGTCTGCGGTGCGCCTGCTTGTGCCCCCGTCCGCCCGGCATCAGCACCGCCGTCTGTGGCCCACCCGTGCCCAGCACCCTTGCCCCCCCAGCTCCCTCCCATCGTCCCAGCGTCGTCACCCGCCGGGCAAGGAGCGTTTACTGGGCTGTGCGTGATTAGCGTGTGGCTAGTGCCCCGTCCGGTCGACTACCGGGGACACGGGCAGACTTGTGGGCCAACCCACTTGGCCTCTCTAGATCTCTGCCTTTGGCTTCTGACTCGCTTGCCCGCTCATTGGGTTTCCACCTCTCAGCGACCACCCCCCCCTCCCCCCCCCTCCGCCCACCACCTCGTTCCCTTAATACACTTCAGACCAATACCCTTACAGGATTGCGGTCTGCTGCGAGACCCGGCCGGATAGCTGCATCTCTCTGGTATTGGACTCCCCTATACCAAACCGTCCCCACGCCTGATCGATCAACATCGTCACCACCTGCAACACCTATCTCCCATACATCGCATCCTCACTGCTGCCGTAAACCTCTTAACCACCCCATTTCCCCACCCCACTATCTCTCTCCTCGCCCCTTCAATCTAGGCCTCTCATAATAGCATCTGCTACTTGCGCACTACACACCAAGCAAGCAATCACCCTTACAGCTACTTCCCTATTCACGACAACGGTTGGTCGTTCTGGCAACCAAAACTCCAATAAATTAAGCACACGGCATTCAACAATACACGACATTTCGCCTGCCATTTGTGTGACGCACCTCACCCACCGTCATCCTTCGCCCG
Source organism: Peziza echinospora (assembly GCA_024516245.1). Classification (NCBI taxonomy): domain Eukaryota; kingdom Fungi; phylum Ascomycota; class Pezizomycetes; order Pezizales; family Pezizaceae; genus Peziza; species Peziza echinospora. The sequence goes on along the minus strand of JAJLQT010000017.1, from coordinate 477,509 downwards.
ATTTTAGATCAGCTACCCGCATCTCATCGCAACCACGTATCTGTCTCGAGCCCTACCCTTGTCGTTTATAATTCAGCTCAACAATCACCCGCCCAACACTTCCGGACTCAATCCCAGGGCAAAATCACCGAGGCATTGGAGGGTTGTTGTCCCAAACACACGGTCGATTGAATACTTCAAGCCATAGCAGTGTTACTGTGTGCTTTACTCAATAACGTTTACGAATAACATGCCGGCTCCCATCGACACGTTTCCATCAGCTCGCAACATGCAATCAGACTCCCAATTTTCTCGCGGCGGGGCATCGAACCTGACACTGGGCCTAATGGCCGCTGGTGCTTCAGGTAATGGCATGTCAATGGACAGTGGTGTGAACTCGGGCAATGGCATGGTTGGTAGCTACACTCACAGCAATGGTATACCGATGAATGCATCACGACTGCGGAGAGAAAGTATGGCACAGCGGGACATGACTGGAAGTCTGTCAAACAAAATGAGCTGGGGAGGAAAAAGCGTGGAAAGTTGGGTCATGGATGAGTAAGTACAGTTCATCATATTTCCCACAATGATTCAGTGCTCAACGACGCAATGGTCGACATCTCTGAGACTGTGGCTTCGGTGCCCATCTCTGCAGTTTGTCCATGGATGCCTGCACGCAATTTCACCTCCATTTTTGTCCACCCCATAACCTTTAATATATAATCTACTTGACAGACATGACTGACCATTAAAATTATTATAGCCTGATGATGACGGGGACATCGCCATTTCAGGCATATCAGTCACCCTCATTTCATTCGTCGTCATATCTACCCAAGCTCGAAGCTCAGTTTTTCAAAGATTTTTCATGTTGCGACGTCACTCTACCGTCACTACATGAACTTTTGAAGCACTATGAGGAGTGCCACGCTACACAGCAAATGGCATCCTTGGGCATGGACCCTAATGACGTCCATGACAATTCGCGACAGTTGCAACCCACACACCAACAAAATGGAAACCACCACGATCTCATCGGACAGGTATCTAGAGGCGCTGGTGTTACCTCCCCGATTTCTGGGATGAATGGTGTTGGTTTGAGCATGCGGCAACAGCAGTTGGCTGCATCGCAGCAAAGGCACTACCAACATCATGTTCAGCAGCAAAGGCGTCCATTTGGGCAACGAGAAGTAGATGAAGACGACATGAACGACACAGAGGCTGCTGGTGAGATGGACATGGATGGTGAGGATCTCACTCCACCGCCAACACATCCTCAATCACAAACACCAAGACACTCTCAGCAACAGCAACTACGACTATCTGCACCAGGCACACCCTCCCATGTGCTTAGTTCAGTAAATACACCTATTATGCCCCATGCAACATTAGAACTACCACGGCATCCAGTTTCTCTAATAGGGCACCCGGCATTTTCTCCCGATTCATCAGTGCCAGGAACACCACTCGGGCCAGATCACCCCGATTTCGGTTTTCAGCACCATAATCCCGTGCACCAAGGCTATGTACCCGCGAACGCACAACAGCAGCAGCAACAGCAGCAACAGCAACAAAATATGCCTGGTGATGGAATTTATGGAGACCTATGCATTGACGAACCCGCAAAAAGGCTATACACCCCAGGTGGACACGGCATCACAGCTGCCCAAATGCAGCATCTAAAATATAGCATGGGTGGCATGGGTGGCATGGGCGGTATGGGCAATGGCATGCAGGGTAATCAGAACAACAACCCTCCTGGGAGGGTCGGGGGTGTTCAGGGACTTCCAATAGGTGGTGTAGAAGACAAGCCCTACAAATGCCCTGTCGTGGGATGCGAAAAAGCGTACAAAAACCAAAACGGGTTGAAGTACCACAAGTCTGTGAGTTGATAATGGTGCCTCTCATTTATATAAAAGCAAGCTAATATTGTTACCCTTATAGCATGGTCATACAAATCAAATTTTGATGGAGAACAATGATGGGTCGCTGTCGATCGTTAACCCCGAGACATCCACACCATATCCAGGGACATTGGGAATGGAGAAAGAGAAACCGTACAAATGCGATGTTTGTGGAAAACGCTACAAGAACCTGAATGGTTTGAAATACCATCGGGCACACTCGACGCACGGAAATTCTGCCGTGCCGGGTCAGCCACAGGTTCCACCTTCGGGGGTAGTAGCAGTTGCCGGCGGAATTGCTGGAGAGGATGGGATGCTTAGGTAGATTATATGGCGATTTATACAAGCTCGTTTGCAACGACATCCAAACGATCATATTCACCCATGCCACCCACACCCTTCTTGTCAACCCCAATCCCATCCAAAATTTTTAATCCTTCTCATACATTCGCAGTCCCGCTACCTTTCAACAACGCCAAACTGGGCCTCTGAAAGAAAAAAATACATCTCTTGGTTACTTTTGATCTTTGATCTTTCTATGCCAACGTCTCCCCGCCATGCTCGTTGTCAAGCTACAAGCAGCGGCATGGGATGAAGTTGGAGGATATCTCTCATCCTGCCCATCCAGGGCGCAATTAATTTGCATTGAATCTATACACCTGGGCGGAAACAACATGATTTTTATTTCGGCTTCCATCACGATCATCGAGCATATATACCATTGGAATGCATAGCGACATCAACATTCAGAACACCAAAATAAACAATTCGGCTCGATTTGGCCTGCTTGTTTCCTTTGCTGGCTGTTATCATTTGCACATGTTTTTCCTTCGATTTGAGGAGCTGGCCTTGTGGAGCGGTATATATGCACCGTATACCCCTTTACCACCCACCTTTCAATTAGGTTCACTAAAAAAAAGCAAGCGTATTTTTTTTTCGTTCTGATTATATCTTCTCCTTTGATCTCCCTTCAATCTACTGTTTCTGCTTCTTTTACTTTTTTTCCTTTGCTTGAATTAGACCGGGATACGGAATTTGTCGGTTTTTTCCTTTTCTACCTTTTACGTTCCACTTCCCCCCTCCCCCCCCTCCCCCCCCATCCTAATGTTTCTGATGTCTGTTTCCTTGCTCTGTCTGTCGGATTACTTGCTTATCATGCTGTTTTGTCTCTTTAGTTTTCAGCCGGATTTTTTTTCCTTTCTGATTTCTCTTCCCTTTTTGTTTCTTTCTATTTTCTATATACTTTTTTCTTTTTTTTGCATGTGACGGCTTTTTTATTATTTTATTTCTATCATGTTAATGTTCATGTCACCTACCGAAGCTATATTACGACAGGTTCACGCTATCTATCTTTTTTCATTTACTCATACGATCGATTGATCGGTTAGAGAGGGAGAGAGAGAGAGAGAGAGAGATGAGGGCGGGTAGGGGTGGGGGGAGAGAGAATTAAAAAAAAAAAGGAACGCAGTACTAAAATCTTGCATTTGAATTGTGCTAGCTATACTGAATTCGTTTTCTACTACCACTGAGATTTAAAGTGTAACTTAAAATCGAGCGGGCGGGCGGGCGTTTCCCTTGAGTACATATATACGATATTGTTGCTGTTGCTGTTGCTATCCGGAAGGTTTGTAGTCGTTTTTTTTCGACTTTCAATTCCTGGTTTTCTTTCTTCTCTTTCTTTTCTTTTTCTTTTTTTTTTTTCATATGCAAAAAATTCGCAATGTTTGTAGTCCTGGTCATGGTACTTTCGGTGGTTGGTGGTTTGTGGTGGCTACTTATCTTGTTGTAGTTGTTGTTGTTGAAGTTGGTACCGGTACTATACTCGGTGGTTATTTGCAGTTTTGCCTTGGGCTTTTTTGCTCTTGTATTTCGAATTCCATATATAGCTATCAGTTATACTACATCTTTCTTACTACATATGTATTCGTGGGGATTGTTGATGTTGATGTTGATGTTGATGTTGATGTTGTTGATGTTGATGTTGATGTTGATGTTGATGTTGATGTTGATGTTGATGTTGATGTTGATGTTGATGTTGATGTTGATGTTGATGTTGATGTTGATGTTGATGTTGATGTTGATGTTGATGTTGATGTTGATGTTGATGTTGATGTTGATGTTGATGTTGATGTTGATGTTGATGTTGATGTTGATGTTGATGTTGATGTTGATGTTGATGTTGATGTTGATGTTGATGTGATGTTGATGTTGATGTTGATGTTGATGTTGATGTTGATGTTGATGTTGATGTTGATGTTGATGTTGATGTTGATGTTGATGTTGATGTTGATGTTGATGTTGATGTTGATGTTGATGTTGATGTTGATGTTGATGTTGATGTTGATGTAAAAGTCTCGATCATGATTTTTGAGGGTTTCTTTCTTTCTTTCTAGATATATATCTCGGTAGGGTAGGGTGATGTCGTATACTCTATGTAGAACTGGGTACTGATATACATACAGTCTTGCTTATAGTGTAGTATAGCAATAACTAAGGTACTAAGTACATACCTAGGTACATCAAACCTGAAGATTTTGGGAATTCTAACCGACCGAGAAGTCTCTATAGATCTACCTAAAGCTGTGGACCTACTTTAGGAAGTAAGTACATACATTAGGTATGTACATAGTACCGAGAGGGAGGGGGGACCGCGGTCTACCTGGTACTACCTATAGGTAAGTAAGTAAGTACCGGCCGCGGATTAATATTGGGTAGGAGTAACGTATTAAGGTCTAGATGCGAAGGTAAGTATGGTTTTGACGGTCTGAGGGTAACTAATTACAACAAAATTAAATTTAAACGATCACTATAGGGGAAGGGGAAGGGGAAGGGGAAAAGGAAGGGGGCGGGGTTACCCTGAACTTTAAATTTGGGCATGCATGCTCGGCGATCGATCGATACATACCTGCTATACATGGCCATGGCCATTTTTATCCATGGAATTCCTGAGTTATATATAAGTATGCTCGAGCCCGGAATCGTACTTAATATCCCAGTGGCTAGCGCTTATTGCGATTGGTATTGGTATTGGTATTGGTATTGGTATTGGTATTGGTATTGCGAGTGAGCCCGCGGCCGGACCGCGGCCGGTGGGGGGGGGTTTCGAAATTTAAGTGCCCGATTGCCGGGGGAGAACTTACTATAATGGTAGGTTTCGGAGGTTTACGTTGACGATTACATTAGGTGGTGAACAAGACTGTGAGTATCGAGTGTTAGTCAAGGTTTAGGTTTAGGTTGCCGTTGTGCAATTGAGTTGAGATCTAGATCTAGATCTCTGTTTTGCGATTTATATTATATAGAGATAACTAAGTAAGTAGGTACTTAAATAGGTACGTATAGCTACTTTGAATTATAAGGCCGGCCCATCATGATCATGATCTTATATATTATTGCAGATCATTAAGATTAATATTCTGGACAGCTGCTCATGATCACTCGTGGTGCCATCGATATCTTGAATATCATACCCAACATACAAAACTAAAATCTTGCAATTGCAATGAGTGAGTATATTCAGAGATCTAGATATATATCGATCTAGAACTGAGCTCGAGGTTATTATATAAAAAAGCGTTCGAAATTCTCAAGGCCTGGCCATATATTAGGTATGTATGTATGGTAGCCACGCCACATGTACATGTGGGCACTGGTACATGTAGTATGCATGGAATTGCAAGATATTTAAAATTACATAGGAGGTTATGATCACGAGATTAGTGTCAAGCCTTTAATCTAGGAAGTAACTTGCAATTGCAATCAAGCCTCGGATTAATATTTATGGCTTCAAATTGATATTTCCGTCCTTTGACGAAGTCTAAAACATGCAAAATATTAATCTTGTTAGGAGGATCGATATAGCGTCACCACTAGCTAGCTATAGTCTATTTATTATAAGGTACCTGAATAGGTGCACGTAGGTACTTAAATTTGAGTTTGAGTTCTGGAAGCTATAGCTACCGGCCTTGTATACATAAATTAATATTGTGCGGTGTATACGTAGCTCTAGATCTGATCATGAGATGTACTAGTCCCTTTCACAATTTAGGACTGAGAAGAAATTCATAATAAGGTATTGAGCACCAAGCTTAACATAGAACGTATACAAGTAATTGCAGCTATCATCATATCGATACCAGTACCGGTACACCTCGTATTCGAGTCGAAATATCCGGGCGCCACCCCCCCCCCCCCCTCACGGCCAATATATATATCACTATATATATATGCAGAATCAACAGGTGGAGTTCTTTGTGAGTGGTTGCAATTGGCCTTAAGCGAGCTCGAGATCAAGTCCAACCGGAATTCGAATTTACACAACGTTAACGTTGGCCCCACGCGGGCCCGCGGCAAGTGTGTGGACGCAGCCTTCGAATTCGGTCATGATCACTCTTCCCAGGAAACTTTGCAAAGCAGTTGTTCTTGCTATAGCTAGTCCTTTCGATCGGGTCTGTACATGTATGTGTAAGGGTCAAGAGTCTATGTGAGAGGATGAGTGCCTTTCTATCTATCCGAGAGGCTGTGGCTTTATAACCCAGTCCACGCCTCTCTCTCGCTAAAGCCTTCCTGACTGAGCCATACCAGGCTTTGTCAGGGTGGCGTCCTATATACAGTAGTCTTCCACTGCCTCTATAAATAAGGGCCACCTTACATGTCCCCCCCCTGAAAAAAATCTCGAAAAAGAAAGTAAACAAAAAAACAAAAATTAAGAGAGGACAACAATAATAAGAAAAAGAATAAGGAGAATTTCAATCAACATTGAAAAGTTTCTTGGGCTTCCGTACCCTTCCAGAGCGTTTCAACTGGTCCAAACCGTTAGGCCGTGCCATTCTTTCCGTTGTCTCGTTTGGAGGCACAACCTCGTTCCCTTCATCATCATCTGGTCTACCCAGAGTAACCTCAAATTCCTCCGACAATCCATCATTCCACCAACCTTCCAATTTCTTCCTTTCTTCTCTGAACTCAACAATCAGGTTCTCAAAACCAATGAGCGAAGATTCGCTTTCCCAAGTCGGGTCTTCTTCCCTTCCTTCGAACATCACCAAGTATTCGCAACCCATTCCCAGGTCCCGTTCTCCACAGATTTTCACCGGTTTGATCATTTCATGAGGGACATCGTCCTCCTTTATTTCCTCATCCGGTCTTTCAACATACCTCCTCAAATGCTCGATTGAGGCCACATTGTGCATCTTTGAACCTTCAGGAACTTTTATGCGGTAAGCATTTCCGACGCCTACAGGTTCCACAATCGTGACGAGGCGTGATGTGGGTTCCAGCTTGTGCCCTCGTTTGAAAGTTCCCGAGAAAATGAGGCGTGCACGCTCTCCCGGTAAGAAAACCAGTGGGTTGTGTTTCGCATCGAAGTAGCGTTTTTGTGATTGTTGAGCCAAGTGGACTGACTTCAGGGCGAGATCGCGACGTCTTTTCAAAGAAGATGCGGCTTCTTCCGCATTCGCTGAAGGGCTCATAGAGGGTGGAATGAACGCGTCGGAGAAGATCCTTGGATTGAAGGTGTAGAGCAGTTCGAATGGCGAGAATTTCGTGGTTGAATTTGGAGTTGAATTGAACACCAATTTGATGGTTGGTAGAGCCTCAACCCAGTCGAAGTCCTCCTCCTCGCATTCCAAAGCTAGAATTCTTACCATAGCTTCAATTGTTCTATTTGTTTGCTCCAATTGGCCGTCGCCCATCGGATGATAGGCAGTTGTAAGCGACACCTTGCATCCTGCCAGAGTCATGAGCGTTTTCCAAAAAGCGGAGATGAAACGTCTATCCCTGTCGCTTATGATCTGCTCGGGGATGCCCCATGTGGGATAAATGTTTTTGAAGTATGCGTGAGCGAATTCTTCCGCAGTACATAACTTCTTGCAAGCTACCAAACGAGCTCCTTTTGTGCATTTATCGGTAACCGTTGCCATAGAGTCCTTGCCCCGACAGGGTAGTAAGCCTTCCACGAAGTCTATGCACAGCGTTTGAAAAGGACGAACAGCTGAAATGGGTATGAGCGAACCAGGTTTCTTCTGAGTGTCTGTTTTGATCATTTGGCATGAGTGGCACGATTTGCAGAAGAAAAGGGTATCACAACGCATCCCTTTCCAACAAAAACGTTGTTGCATGTATGAAAGCATGCGGTTTCCACCGGGATGAACGAGAGCTATATGCACCAAGCATAACACATCATTCCTTGCTTTCAATGGAACGCACAGCAAATATTTATCGTCATTCAGCGAGTGTTTATATAACAGTCCTTTCGAGTCCCACAAATATTCGAAATCACCGATCGGGTGTCCCAGCTCCGCAATGGGAGTCTCTCCCGAATCGGTCTCTTTCGATGAGTGTCCCAACCCCAACAAGGGGGTCTCTTTCATGAAAGTCTCCGAGTGTTCCAGCTCCCCTGAAGGAGTCACTCTCGAAGAAGAATTTGAGACTCCCGATCCCACGGGAGTTTCCTTCAATGCGGAATCCGAGTGTCCCAGCCCCCCCGAAGGAGTCTCTTTCGGATTCGCGTCATACCAATGGCCGGCCAGTGATTCGTCTGAGGCGTAAGCGTCTCGCATTTTCGATATCAACTCATTCGACCAATCGGGCGTCATCAAAGTTGCAGCAGAATTAAATGTCTCCGCACAGGGTCGTCGAGAAATAGGGTCCACATTTGAATGTACCAACCCGGGGCGATGGATTATTTTGAGCTTGCTTTTGAAAGGATTGAGAAGCATTGCCCATCTATGGATGCGAGCATTTGTTGTCTACGTGATGTTCCACAGCCATTGCAAAGCATGATGATCGGTCACAACCGTCACAGAGGATCCGTCCACATAGTGGCTCAATTTCATGAATGACCAATAAACCGCCAAGCATTTAAGTTTGGTTGCCGAGTAATTTTTCTCAGCATCCCTCAGCGACCTCGAAATGAACAATATCGGGTATTGACGTTTGTCCGTCGGATCCTCTTGTTGAAATGTAGCTCCGATGCCTTGTCCCGATGCGTCGGTGTACAAAAAGAATTCTCGAGAGTAGTCCGGATATCTCAACACCGGTGCGTTGCACAGACGCTTCTTCAACTCCTCGAAAGCTTTGACACGCTCTGCCGTCTTCTCGACCGGTCTTCTTCCCGCAGCTCTGGCCTGAGACTTCGCATCCGGTTTGGAAGACATCTTTCGGGGGGTCGCAAGTAGTGATGATAACTTTTCCACCGGGGACAAATTCAAGTCTCCGTTTTGTTCCGACGGTGGAGGCGTCGAGGATTTTTCCGCGTATTTGAGTGCGTTTGTGAGAGGTTCGGCTATGGAAGCGAAACGCGCTATAAACTGGCGGTAATAAGAGAATTGACCGAGTATCTGTCACGGAGTCAGGTAAGCTAGTCCTATTCCTCTCTAATGCATAAGACCGGGGACTAACTGTGACACGGACTGATCATCCACATGCTAGTTAGGCAGCTATATTTGGAGTTGGATTTCTATTAAGTTCTAGCCGCATCTCTAGTTGGATTTGTCAGGCAACTACCCCGCTTTGTGGCTGAAGCCGTAAGGGAGGTAGCTATGGTTTTCAGGGTCAAATGGACTCCCCGCGTTTAATTCTTATTTTCTGTCATGTATTTCGTTTAGCAGCCGGTCGGCTATATATACCCGACCGCCCACTTAGTTTAGAAGGACAAGCGAATAGCGTTGTTCTAAGTATCTATCTACTTTTACACTTATATCGGATTATCGCATCTTTAGTACTTTGTACTTAGTGAATATCTCGTCGCACCTCTTAGTACTAGGTACTTCCGCGAATAAGTCGATTCATCAAGTGAACCGTAACATTACAACGCTAAAGTCTTTTACCTACCACGACATCATCATCAACATCAAAAAAATGTCGAACTACGGATGTCTCCCCGGCACCCACCGATCAGGTCTTCTCATGGGAGGAGACGAACAAATGGAAAACTTAGAAGCAATGGTGGCCATCACCCACCCACAGCCAGAACGTCCACAACCCAGGCGTCCCCACCCCTTGATTGAGGATGCACCCAGCCCAGTATACAGCACCTCTTCGGAGGAAGAGGAAGCAAAAGACCAAGATGGCGATACCATCATCCACTCAGGGGCGGCAGCAAACACCCCTATCCCAAGGCCCGAATCTCGCGCCCCGTCAGTACTCGCAAGACTTAAGGACAGGAACCACATCTCCAGGGCAGGCTCCACCCACTCCGCGCCTCTTCGGCCAACCAACATTACAAGGGAGCAAGCCGAACGTTTGGCGGCAACTCTCCGAACCGAGCGAATGACCGACGAAGCCAATCTCAGACAAGAGATTCCTGCGTCAATAAAGCCCACCATGGAAGAAGCGCTGAAACAACTACAGGAAACCATGTTGAGGGCTATCACAATGCAAATGACCGAAATATAAATAAGATTCAATGGTTCCCTCCAGGAACTACATCAAAAAATCCACCAGGTCAAAACTGACCTCACCAGGCAACAAATCAAAAACACTGGTAAACTCGAGAGGGCAATTGGGGCAGTGAGAGAAAGTTTGATCAGGGAAAAGAAGAGCCGAAAGGAGCAGGTTATCGAACTGGCAGAATTATTGGAGTATGTCATCAAGCGCATCGACGCCATGGAGGAGAGCTCCAAACACAAATCTGTCGCCTCCTGGGTCGACAATGTTGCCGCAAGCGGAGCACAGGATCAAGGAAAAGGAAGAGCGGTACCACCCGCAGAAGCAGAAACACCAACGGAAGTAGCACCAGCGCCTTCCCCGAAACTCCCGCTTCGCCAACAAGTACTCGTGGGGAACTCGGGTCTCTTCCCCGCGACACAGCGGTTTCAGTCTGGACCATTGCCCATTCTAACATCGCTGGCACCACCACTACCACCACCAAGGAGACCACTGCCAGCCCAAGAACAGGTTTTCGAACCTACCAACCCTCCACGCAGGTACGAGGAACAAAGACCAGAGTTCAAGCTGGACCCACCACCGAAGTTTTCCGGAAAGAAAACAGAACTGGAGAATTTCCTGTTCGCCATGAACAACTACATCAGAGCCAAAAGGATCACGGAGGACGAGGACCGCATCACCCTCATGATCTCCCAATTCGAAGGCGATGCATTGACATGGTGGAGAGGAAACGATGGGAAAATCAGCAGCTGGGACGACGCCACCCATGGGCTCCGCCAAACCTATGGGGACCACCAGGCCCAGCAGCGAGCAACAACAGAGCTTCAAGCTCTCAAACAGACAGGAAGTATCTCGGCTTTCTTCACCAAGGTTGAAGAACTCAACCTCGAAGCCAAGATCCCCGTCGAAAACCTCCGACTAACGTTGATGCCAAACCTCCGCATCAACCTTCAGCATGCCCTCGCCTCTCAAGTCCTCAACAGTCCCACTTACCATCAGTGGAAGGAGTTGTGTATCTTGATTGGCACACAGCAGGAGGCAGTTTCCCAGGGCACACGCAACCAGGGAAACAACAACAACAGCAGCAGACCAAGTGGGCGGAACAATCGCCCACAAAGCAACAGCAACAATCGGGAGTCTCGCCCCCAAACAGGCGACACAATCCCGAAAGAAATCATGGCTAACCGTCGTCGAGATGGCAAATGCCTCAAGTGTGGTGTTTCCACACACCAGGTCCGTGACTGCACCAGCAGTTATAAACTTCAATCATGGGAAAGGGCCTCTTCCCAAACCACCAACACCACACCAACCCGCACAGTCAAGATGATTGCTGCGGCCCCCAAACGCAAACGAATGGACGAAGGATCACATACCGTCGCCGCCTCGTCGCGGAAAAGGAGGTCGCCAGAAACGAAGACTGTGCGAATCACTGAGCTGGACTCAGATTACGAAGAGGAGGATGTCGTGAGCACCGACCAATCGGGAAACGAGTAGGGGTCCCACCACCGGCCGTCGGAAGGACCCCTCGACACACTCCACTCCTGACGGTCATGGTTGCGTTGAGAGGAGGAATTAGGGCAGAAGCGGTCATTGACCCAGGTGCTACTGCCCCGGTAATTGGATGGAAATTGGGAAAGAAATTGGGTTTGAATAGGAGGAAGGAGCCTGTGCGAATAACGCAGGCTGATGGTAATAAGTTAAGTGGAGGATCTCATGTTTTTGATTCTTCTTTTAGGTTTTTGGAGCAAGACTCCGTTTTGGTATTGCTAGTCCCTACTTCAACTTTAGCACCCTCACCTCAGACAACCGAGTGGTTGCTAGACGCAGAAGTATTGGACATTGGACGGAGGGATTTAATTTTGGGTCTTTCTTGGTTAGAGGAGCATGGATTTTCGGTGGATACTGTTGAAAGGAAATTGGTTAGGAAGGATGGATTTATGGTAAGTTGTCGTCAGCGGAACATCCCTGAGATAATGGTAATGGAAGGAGAGATGGAGGAAGGGGATACTGTGTTACTGGTTGACGCAGCCTTCCATTACGCTGATTACGCTCGGGTGTTCTCATCCGAGCAAGCCAATAGACTACCCGCACACCAAAAATGGGACCACGAGATACCCCTCAAAGACCCTCAATCCAAAGTCCCCAACGGCCCAATATATAAGACCACTTGGGAAGAAGACGAGGTCCTCAGGGCGTACCTAGCGGAACACACACCATCAGGGAAAGTGCGGAAATCACGGTCAGCAGCTGGAGCACCAATCCTTTTCGTCAGAAAGAAGGATGGCTCTCTACGACCCTGCGTGGATTATCGTGGGCTCAACAAAATCACTACGCCCAACCGATACCCCCTCCCCCTGATGAACGAGCTCAGAGAGAAGACTCAAGGCTCAAAATGGTTCACCAAATTGGACCTCAAGAATGGTTACTACCTCATCCGGATCAAGGAAGGTGACGAGTGGAAAACGGCCTTCAAGACCAAGTACGGCCTATACGAGTACACCGTTATGCCTTTTGGACTCATCAACGCACCCTCATCTTTTCAAGAGATGATGGACGAAGTCCTCCAAGGAATCGAAGAAGAAGTCCATTACCTGGACGATATTCTCATTCACACCTCCGGAACCGAAGAGGAACACCAAGCAGTTGTTAAACGAGTTCTAGAAAGACTCCTGGACCACGATCTTGCAGTCAACCTCAGCAAGTCGGAATTCCATGTCAAAGAAACAGTTTTTCTTGGATATGTTGTCAACGGATCGGAGATCAAGATGGACGGCGCAAAAGTTAAAACCATCGAAGAATGGGCGGTCCCGCAAAAGAAAAAGAACCTCCAGGCATTTCTTGGTTTCGCCAACTACTATTGCCGGTTCATTCGCAATTACAGCCAAAGAACCAAGCCCCTAACCGAATTGACCAAGGACATTCCATGGTCTTGGGGAGCTCAGCAACAAGAAGCATTTGATGAACTCAAAGCGGAGTTCCAAAAAGCACCTATCTTGCCACAGTGGGATAGAAACCTGCCCACACTCTTGGAAACCGATGCATCCAACCAAGCGGTGGCAGGCGTTCTATCTCAGCTACACCCAGCAGACCCAATGGACCCATCGCGCAAACCCGAATGGAAACTGGTGGACTGTCATGCAACGACTCTCAAGGAAAGCGAGCGCAACTGGCCAATTCACGACAAGGAACTTTGGGGAATTGTCAGCTCAATTCTCCATTGGCGCTCGTGGCTCGCCGGCCTACCTCAACCTTTCGTCGTTCACACAGACCACCAAGGACTCCAGTACTTCCAGACCAAGCAAAGGCTGAATAGCCGTCAAGCGTCTTGGGCTGAAAAGCTCAGCGAATTCAACTTCACAATTCAGTACAAACCCGGTAGTCAGATGGGAGAGCCAGACGCGTTGTCCCGCCGCTCAGGAGAAGAGAAATCTAGAGCCGACGCCCAGCTCTTCAAGAACGGACAATTGGTAATGGCTATTGAAAGGAATACTCACCCCGCTGGACCAGACATGGATGTCGCCAGCTGGGAACGAAACCAAGAAGGCCTCCTCGTCGTACCTTTGGAACACCGCACCACCATCCTTCGCCATTGTCATGACTCACAAGTAGCAGGACACTGGGGACGTCATCGAACTCAAGAGATTGTATCAAGAGATTTTGTCTGGAATGGATGGAGGGAGGATGTTGCCAAATACGTCGCTGGATGCTCTCGATGCCAAAAGGCAAAGGCCGACAGGCACTCAAAGAAAACCAAGTTGGTCCCAATGCCAACCGGAGAAAGACCGTGGGAGGAGATTGCAATGGACTTTGTAGGAGAACTACCAGAAAGCGACGGCTATAATGCCATCTTGGTCGTCACCGACCGCTTCACAAAGATGCAGCACTATATACCTGCTAAAACAAGCTGGACCAGCGAAGATGTCGCTAACGCCTACCTCTGCGACATCTGGAAACTCCACGGACTCCCGAAGCACATTACCTCTGACAGAGGGCCTCAGTTCGCTTCGGCTTTCTCCAGGGCACTTAATGATAAACTTGGTATTGGACTACGACTTTCCACCGCACACCACCCCCAGACGGACGGACTTAGTGAAAGAGCAATTCAGACACTCAAGCAGTACCTTCGGATCTTCTGTCACGACAGACAGGACCGATGGGCACGATGGCTACCGCTAGCCGAGTTTGCACACAACTCGACTTCGACAACACATGGATACAGCCCCTTCAGAAGTCTCTATGGCTTCGACCCACGCACCATCCACGTGTATGAAGAACCCTCTGCAAGTCCCGCCGCTGAGGAATGGTTGGATAGAATGACTGCTGTCCACAACGACATCCACAACACCCTCAAACACATCAACGATAAAAGGAGTGGATTGAGTCTGGACAAGGCAAGATCATACAATCCAGGCGACAAGGGACTAGTGGACCGACGAAACTTGACCATCAAATCAGGGAACAACCGAACGCTCACTTCAAAGTACATCGGCCCCTTCACAGTCAAGCGTCGAGTTGGTTCACATGCCTACGAAGTGGAAACTCCCGATAGGATTCGCCTCCACAAAGTCATTCATACCTCTCTCCTCAAGCCATTTCGGGAACGCAATGACGACCAAATGGATATTGACGAGGATGAGCAGGACGAACTATTCTTTGTCGTAGAGAAGATTGTCAATAGTCGCCGAGTGCGAGGACAAGTTCAATACCAAGTCAGATGGCAAGGTTTTGATGAAGAGGCAGACACATGGGAACCAATCGAGCACCTCTCGGATCCTGATGTTATGCAATTGGTTACCTCGTTCCATCGAGAGTTCCCCAGGAAACCGGTGCGCAGGTTACTGGAGGAAAGATTGTGAACCCGCTAGGTTCTTCTCGTTCGCACTACTGTTTAATGAAACAGTAAGTACTCTCGTTACAGTTATTGGTTAATGTTCTATACCTTTCCACGCCCTATAGCGATCCCCTATTTTTACCTTGAACGGAGAGACAATTCAAGGGTTTTTGGGAAGTCTCCAGGAGTGGTTTTAACGGTGAACAACCAATCTAGGACGTAGCATTATTCTGGCAAAGTGGACGCAATGGCGGGGAATGGTTTAAGGGTTTTAAAGGTAGCTCTTACATTTCCATTACACCTCTCATGGACGATGAATTAACTGAGCGATCTAGGGAGATCTCGGTTTTTTTTTCGGAAGTGGTACTTTGGGGACCAAAGTCCTCGGAGGGAGGGGTAATGTCACGGAGTCAGGTAAGCTAGTCCTATTCCTTTCTAATCCATAAGACCGGGGACTAACCGTGACACGGACTGATCATCCACACGCTAGTTAGGCAGCTATATTTGGAGTTGGATTTCTATTAAGTTCTAGCCGGATCTCTAGTTAGATTTGTCAGGCAACTACCCCGCTTGGTGGCTGAAGCCGTAAGCAAGGTAGCTATGGTTTTCAGGGTCAAATGGACTCCCCGCGTTTAATTCTTATTTCCTGTCATGTATTTCGTTTAGCAGCCGGTCGGCTATATATAACCGACCGCCCACTTAGTTTAGAAGGACAAGCGAATAGCGTTGTTCTAAGTATCTATCTACTTTTACACTTATATCGGAGTATCGCATCTTTAGTACTTTGTACTTAGTGAATATCCCGTCGCACCTCTTAGTACTAGGTACTTCCGCGAATAAGTTGATTCATCAAGTGAACCGTAACAGTATCTGTCGAAGTTGTTTTACGGTCTTTGGAAAGGCCAGATTTGAAATCGCGGCTGTCTTCGATTCCAGGGTTCGGAGTCCCAATCTGCTTACTCTGTGTCCCAGGAGATCGACACTCGTGAAACCCCAATTGCATTTTCTCTCATCCAGCGTAAGACCGACTTTCGCGAAACAGGACAAGACTTTCGAGATGTGGGTCAGATGATCCTCCCACGTCGGAGACCAAATCACGACATCGTCAATGTAAGCCAGTGCGAACTGCCATCTGAACTTGCCCAGGAGAATGTCAATTGATCTTTGGAAGAAAGCAGGAGCGTTCTGCAAGCCGAATGGCACTCTTTTGTACTGCCATAAACCTTCCTTTTCAGTCACCAACGAGGACAACCACCGGGATGACGGGTGCAGTTTAAACTGGTGGTAACCTTTATTTGCGTCCATAGTACTGAAAAATTTTGCCCCAGAAAGAGCCGCAAACACTGCGTCAGGTCTGGGGATAGGGTATCTGTCAATTGGGGTGAGGGAATTCACGCCACGAAAATCAACGCAGAACCTAAATTTTTCCCCTTGTCTAACCATTATGACCGGAGCCACCACTTTTGCTGTTGATGGTTCAATAATGTCCGGATCTTTCAACGTCTTCATCGATTCCGCTATCAATTTGGACACCCTAGGAGATTCGCGGTATGGTTGTGTACGTACAATGATGCTAACCGGACCATCTATGTTAATGTTCATTGGGGGCATACTCACTTTCCCCAACCTGCTGCCTCCGAACGAAAAACATTTTGCGAATGATTTTATAATGGAACATAAGCTGTCGCGCCGTTCCAATGAAAGGCATTTTTCGATGCATATCTCCAGTGAGCGACATTCCGGGGATGGTCACTCCGTTTCACTCAGATCCAGGGTCACCTTTTCCACGATCCTGTCGTCGCTCGGCAATTTGTCGTTGAGGCCGAAAGGGTCGCTTGCGAGAGCGTCAGGGTCCTTTGGTGTGTCAACGCGTTTCAATGTCATCATTGACGATGTACCCGATCGCAGGGCATTTCCCTCCTTACAATCAAGGTAGCGTAGGATTTCATCATCGCGACCTAGCTTCCATTTTTCTTTGTCTGATTTCCTTTTGATGTCACGCCATTCTTGCCTGCACAGAACCGATGAGGCATCGTAACGATGTTGGGCGGGGTGACACGTTGGTACCTCCGAACGCTTTTCAATATCCATCCAAATGCGATCCAAAGCGGACATCGGTTGATCAACATGCTGGACTGGCAGCATCGAGGCCTTGGTGTTACTGTTCAGCACTTCCACTTCACCGATGCAAGACCCCTTTGGAATTTTTATTGGGTAGTCGCACAAGTTGGTGAAAGGTAGGAATGGTATAGAAGTGTTTACCATGGCGTGCGGGAATCTCCCCAAGATTTCTTTGCTAACATTGATGAAAGGGCTTGGTTCGAATAAAAGGGATCTTGACGCGGGGAAACACTGTGACAACATCACGGGAACTAGAGCTTCCCCACCCGGAGCAATGATGACATCGGATTTCGCTGTTACGTTGCATGAGACCGTACGGCAAACAGTTTTCGACTCCAGGGCTTGATCAGCAATTGGAATTGAAGTGCCTCCGATTTTCATTACCCCCTCTGATTCGACGAAGTCAATCCCATACATGCGCGTGGCATCACGACCTATCAGGAAATTGCAGTCGAGATGTTCAACCACCTGAAACTCAATGAATAGCTTTATAACTCTGCCATGCTTAAGTCCTTTAAGTGCCCACGAGTCAGAAAGATAGATGGGTATCGGCGTGTAACCCAAGGATCTTTCCTTTGCCCCGCCAACACCAGTAAATGACGGTGTCATTTTCCCTTCCCTGATGACGGCGTCAGGTACTTCAGAGAGAAGAATATCCTTGCGAATCATGCACTGACCCCCCGAATCACCACAACCTAGGATTATGGATATTT
Source organism: Peziza echinospora (assembly GCA_024516245.1). Classification (NCBI taxonomy): domain Eukaryota; kingdom Fungi; phylum Ascomycota; class Pezizomycetes; order Pezizales; family Pezizaceae; genus Peziza; species Peziza echinospora. The sequence continues at coordinate 459,579 of JAJLQT010000017.1, read as the reverse complement.
TCGGGGGAGGTTCGTTCAGCCATGCTTCTACCGGAAGTGGGTCACCGTTCAACCATGATATGCCCTCGCCGATTCCCTCACCCCGGGGAATCTCGATCATCCTCATGTTGCGGATCCGTGCCACTGTTCTTCTCTGTGCGAACGAATTGAAGGACATTTTGGAGACTGTCACTTTGTACGTGTTCTTTTCCACGGACTCGTCATCGGAATCGTCGGCCGTCGCCGAAGAGTCCCCGTCGGAGCAAGACGAGGCATCTTTGTCTACCGCAGAGATCTTGTACGATTTCCTTGATTTGTCATTTTTCTGAAGTTTCAGACATTCACATTTGAAGTGGTCTTCATTGCAAGTCCGACATGGTGGAAGGCCTTTGTCCGACGGCTTGTCCTTTATTGATGGTGAGCCAGAGCGCTTGGTGTCTAATCGCTTGTTAGATGACGTGTCATGTTTTGGGGATGGGCTGCGATGTCTAGATCTGTAGGAGTTGTCGCGGTATTTGCTACCGTAGTCGCGGTGTCTCCCATCCCGGGAGTAGTATGATCGTTTGCGGCGCCGTGGTCCACGCTTTTTCTCATCATCAAGCAAATCCACTCTCATTGACAATTCATCACGAAACTCTTTCAGACTGGCTTGTTTCCAAGACATTGACATAAGGTCTGGAGCGTTCTTTTTGAGTCCCAACCATATCTCACGCATGGCATAGACGTCAGAAATGCTTGGTTCAGCCCGGCGCACGAGTGCCAATTTGTCGTAGAAATACTTTTCGGGTTTCTCATAACCCAGTTTAAAAACACGAGCCTCAGCCTTCTCCTTTCGACGACGCTCGTCGTCCCCGAACGTTTCTTCCAGGAGTAGTTTCCAGCCCTTCAGTGTGGCCCAAAAAAGCATGTCCTTGTCCGATAAGGTAACAAACCAATCCCTCGCAACCGCTCTCATGGCCTTTGGGAGAACTGAAACCACCGCTTGCTCCGAGTACACCGTGCTCATTACCTCCAAATTCTTCATAAAGTAGTGCACATTATCGCCGTCGAAGGTGCCGATGTCCTCCACCTTCAAGCGTGATGTGTCTGGTTTCCGAGACGATGCGTGATCACCCCCAAAGTAGCCATTGCTTGAAACGGGAGTTCTGGACGTCCATGTACGGCTACGGGAGGCAGCTCTGTCCCTTACGTGATCGTAATAGTCCTGCCATCTGAAACGCGCAGCCAAATCCTCGTATCCACCAAGGCGATGACGGGGATCCGGGGAATGGTCCCGCGGGTCACCATGTCTTCCTGCTCGGTTATCCCTGTTCGGAGACTCCGCCCTCCTGCTGCCGGGAATCGGAGTCCTTGGTCTATTGGTAGGACGGGGTGTATTCGATCTAGGCCCCTCGGCTGTTGGGGGTGGTGGAATAACAGGGGGGGCTGGTGGGGGGAGGGGAGATTTCGAGCGACGTTGTTCGGGAGCGCCCGGCGGGGGAGGTTTCTGGGGCAGTTGATGCCTCTCTTCTCGTCCTTGTGAACCGTTGTCTCTCCTTAGAGAAGTCTCACCTCCACTCAAGGGTCTTGGTAGTCTACGTTTCAGCATCCTGTTCTCATCTTCCAAGGCTTCCATCCTACTCATCAACCTTTCCACCAGTTTCTCCATGTTCCTCTTCTTTTCCTTCTGCCTTCTTTTGGTGATATTCATTTTGTTCAACTGGTTCTCTATCATGTCCGAATCCTCGTGGTCCGAGAGTCGTTTGCCGAGGTCGTCACGTGACCTATTCAAGCTTTTGTCATGGGAGAGGCTTGGTAAAGTGGGGTATCTGATCGAGTCATCACCTTGTTTATTTCTATCCCTAGATCTGGCCCTAGGGTTCTCGTCAACGACCTCGTCTTCGAAGGAGGAGGACTCCACGTCATGCTCTTCTGGAGCCAAGCACGTCGGTGGCGGAGGCGGAGATCTTCTCAATGCTTGTGATCTGTGGAAACCGGAGGGGGGATCCTGAGGAGTTGCCATGCCGAGGTGTGGTGTTCTTTTTTTTGTGATAACTGGAGCCGGGGCCCCCGGGTGGACCTCGTTTCGAACGAGGTATTGCTACCAAATGTAAGGGTCAAGAGTCTATGTGAGAGGATGAGTGCCTTTCTATCTATCCGAGAGGCTGTGGCTTTATAACCCAGTCCACGCCTCTCTCTCGCTAAAGCCTTCCTGACTGAGCCATACCAGGCTTCGTCAGGGTGGCGTCCTATATACAGTAGTCTTCCACTGCCTCTATAAGTAAGGGCCACCTTACAGTATGTACATGTACTACATATGCTATTGACGTGGAATCGATCAAGTGACGATTGCTCTATAGCTATAGACATCTCTGGTTTATGTATACGTAGACTGTTGGATTTACAACTTGTAATTGATAATTACATAAGTATGTTCTTACTATAGATGCAGGATTATAGCTCATCTCGTGGCTCTCGTGGCTTTCGTGGCTCGAGATTGCTTCTGCACGGACGGATATCGATATCGATGTCCACGTGGGGGAATTCCAACAGTCAAATCTGACTGGCCATTATATTATAATCGTTCTCGAGCTTGATGACATCGAATCGAGGAGGGGTAGGGTGTCATCTTCCAAGCATAATAAGTATGTCATGGGCGGCTGAATCGATATATATGGATGGTGTATGGTGGCTTTTATAATCATGTACTTGATGTCAATTTGTTAGATAATCAAAATACTATAACCTGAAAAATTTCATGTCGTACAATAAACCTTACATACTTACTTTGTAGCCTAAGAATATAATTATAAGAAGCACTAATTTCGTATGACTTAGGCTTGGTGAATACATGGTTCCCGTGGGTTATGTAGCTATCGTTTAAATGTAGCTCTGCCTGCCTAAGGACTAAAAGTTCGATATCTTATCGACTCGATGCATTCAAATTTTGTAGCATTTCCAGGCCTGTAGTGGATTTGGTTTCTAAACTCGCATCCTACCTATCAGAGGCTATAAGAGGGAATATGGACTGGTAGATGGCCAGTATCATGATATTGCATGATGTCAATTTTCCTCGAAAAAGCCATGGACGTCCACGGACAATAGGTAGTACCCAGGAAGTAATTATTTAAGCACTAGCGCCGGGGCAGCCTGATCAGGAATTGGAATTCGAAGTCTGCATGGATAATGATAATATCAAGCTTCAGAACAACATGGCAATGCCACGAGGCTGGAGGATAATTACTTAGAATTTCAATGATATTGTTGTATATTGCAATTGCTTTGAATTGTTCGTGTATATAATATCGGCACTACTATTTTAGAATCTTGTGGTGATGATAGATTAGATTGGTGGTGTTTAGTTATTGTTATTTAGCTTATTTAGAGAAATCAGGCAGGGCCTAGCGCCCAATGGCCATAAAAATAAAAAAAAAATAAAAAAAAAATAATAATTTTTGTTTATTTTAGTTACTTTGGTTATAATCATGGTGGATTCAAAGTCGTAGAGCTAGCTAGAGAACTTATGCATTGTAACCTGTACATGTGCCTGGGAACATGGTTACTGGCGGTACCAGATGCATTAATATTCTGGGCCCTAAAATGACTGGGATCGATCTTGTGACATGATTGTGAGAAGATAGCCGGTCATGGCTGTCATGAATTCTGAATATTTTCCTGCTTCGAGGGGAATATTCTCTTGTTCTTTTGTTGTAAGTTTTGATCTTCAACTTGAATACCCAAGTAGGTACAGATTATTTATGTATTTCGACAAACAGGCGAGTACGAGAGCACTATAAAACATGTAACACGGGCATCATGCACAGCTATACCCCAAGTACGCCTCTAGTAGCTTTCGTACCACCATAATATCTACTCAGAGTATGTTGTGAGATGTGTGGCTTATGAAGTGTGTTTGTTCAGAGGGGATCTCGCCAACGATAACCCAATCGACACCATTTTGCAATCAATTTAATAAAATAATTCTTGCATACGCATGCACATATATATCAGCACATTGCAATTGGGTGGCCATATGGCCAGCGTCTATTTCATCGGGTAAAGGACAAGGATGAGCGAGGAGGAGCATTGAAGAAATGATAGCTTTTTTTTATCGTTTTTTTGTCTGTTTATATATCCCTGCCATCTGTGGTTTCGATGATGCTGTACGCCACAAAAAGGTGCTCGTACTCAGAGGGTGACTAGTCTCGTGGAGGGTGACAAAGTGAACCCGTTGCCGTTTGTGGTAGTGCAAAGTGCCAAGCAAGCGCCGCCAAGACCGTTGAAAGCCACAGAGGTGTCATGGGGCCAGAAGCGGTGCGAGGTGACACTCGAGTTCCCAAAAGGCACCTCGGAGAGAAACCAAATCCCAACCATCCATCCCAACAACTATCTCCAGCCTACGGAGCAACTGAGGACGAGGCTAGCTGGACCCTGTGAAGATCACCCTCAGAACTATTCTTTGATGCAGATAATCCGACTTTGTGGAAGGGGGATTGGGTTTCCATCACGCAAACTAAACTGAAGGAGGCATAGCTGTCTCACGGAACAAGGTGGGTTCCAAACACAATTTGGCTGCAGTATATCCTGATCCTGCAAAATATCCTGATCCTGCAAAATATCTGTATGTTCAAGTAGGAGCTGACGACTACTCCAAGCTAGACACCCAATACCGGCTGCCCCGAAATTACTAAAAGCTGTTGTGTCCATGTACGGGGTATAGCAGTAATCTGGGATTTCGAGAAACACTCCGTGCATAGCAGTGATCACACTGGGTGCATATAGGTAGAGCTCTCTGTGATCGCAAAGTTTTTGAGTTAGTCTTAATATCTGCATGGCAGCACGACATTAAAAGCTGACCAAAAGAGTGTGTGATATAGGATATTTTAGAGTATCTGTATACGAGTTACGAGCTGCCGGTGATTACAGAATTTTCACCGATAGCCCCCGATACACGTGAGGATTCATCATATTCATATCAATTATTGGCCTCAATTGGACAACCTCTTCACCCTCCCCTCATTCCACCCGAGCATTTTCGAGTTTCTTTTGAATACCAACCCCACCACCCCCCTGACTTTTCGTCAACCATGGTGCCACTAGCCCCCACACGTGGGCTTGGGTTTTGCATGTTTCATGTTGCGGCCGTTAGAGTGTGCATGCGCCACAGGTATTCCAGCCAAGAACGTAGAGTACCATGCCCTGGAATTAACTAATGCAGCAGTGGGGTCTTTTTCTTTTTCTTTTTTTCCTACTTTACCAGGCATACCTATGTGGGGTCGTTTTTATGAATTGCGGGCGGTTGGGGCTACCGTGACTGACTGCTCGATGGGGCAGACTGGTCGATGGGACTAGGAACTCTTTCACCAGCAAAAGTTACCGTTGTCCTATCGACCCATCTGTCCCATCGACCGGTCAGTCACGGTATTGATGGAATAATTCGTGGCCCGCATCTCATACCCCTCTTTTGTGCCAGCGGGGTGGGCATGTCATGAGGACCATTTTACGACAAGGACGAGTTGAATGGTCACAGCCCAAGAAGTCATAACTCAAAGAGGAGGAGTTGGGGAATGAGACGAAGTGGATTCTTGCCACTCAGGATATATATATGGATACTGGATAATAAACTGGGTATCTCGTTTACTGCCCGTGTGGAATAATTGTGAGGGGAGGGGTGGTGGATCAGTGGATGGATGGATGGATGCTTGGGGCAGACATCCGGCTTTCCAACCTTAACCAGGGGCCTTCGAATGGGGTGGGGCAGCAATTTAAATCCCCGACGCAACAAGCAATATATGGAATTAATATCCGTATACTGCATTATACCATTACTCTCAACACGAAAACTTGTGGAAAAATAAGTACACAGGTACCTTAACTATCAAAGCTGGGGCCAGTTGCGGGGAATTAAACGTGGCATTCCTTCATGCATTGTTCATCAAACGGGCGGTACAGCTGCAGTACATGCATCTACTTCAGAGGGGAGGGGCGGGCATGTGTGGAATGTTGTTGCATATAGGTACCTGGCTGATAACTTTACCTTGTTATAGTATGCTGTTTATCGGGGCCTGGAGCCGGAAGTGGGCCCAGGCTTTGGAGAGCACTGATTAGGGTGTGAGGGGAATTCGAACTAGGCGGATATTCCGGTTGGACTGAAAATGTCCATTATTGTCACGGAGTCTCACATAACCTCGGTTGATCTTTGTGAATGAAGCGGATTTGCACTTTGATCATGAGCTATACATTTTCAATGTATATACGCGCGTACGCGTCCCCCCTATATACCTCCAGAATATTTACGGATCAATTGTCAGCAATTGATATCACATACCTCCGATCTTTCACCCTGGCAAAAGAAGGGGGGTGGAACCCTATTTGAACTAATATACTACTATAACTATACTACATGCACGAAAGGCTTGAAGTGGTAATTATAGGTATAGAGGTGTAATAAGATACTTTTAATTATTCAAGTACAATTTAGGTATGTTCTTCTTTTTTAATATACGAAGTCATAGGTTCCTTCCCATTCTGGTTAGAATAGTTCCTAATTGATCCAACCCCGTTTTGAGCATTATATAGTAATGCTTTTGAAACTTTTCACACTAACATACAGACGTTTCTATTAGGTTTTAGGAACATGAAATGTGATAACTTTCTGCTTTGCTATTTTTTCGTTTTATTATCCTTTATGCCGCATCCGAATTGAGCTCGGCTTTGACCCTGGAACTTGAATGATCCGGGCACACATCGGCACCTTCTGCAGTGCTCATCTGCACATCAGTCTTAGGGCTTTCTGCACATGAGGGCGGAGACTCGGCCGATCGATCACACAATTCTAGTTCATTATATTACGGGGCTCTTCGGCACACAGACGTATGTGCGCTCAAACAGTCTTCCTTTCGGTATGTTTTACATCAGAACTAACTGTTTTATTTTTCCTAGGCTAGTACATACGTATGACCCTTTTGTTTCATTTTCTTTCGACATCAACATGAAGCTCTTATATTCTAAACCTTTTAGCAATGGCGGGGTAAGTAAGTACTGGCACTTTAAGCTGAAATCTGCATCTGAATCACAAAATCAACTGCACTGGGCCTGAACTGATCGTGATAATCCGACGCCCGATGCATCGATGCCCGTTTGACATGTGTGGTGTGTGTGGCGTGTGGGGAAGTTTATCCGGTACCGGCCGCGGTGCTGCACTAACCCTGAGCATGATGATCCGGGCTTGGGTAGGTGTGCGTTACTAACTTTGTGTCTCAGGTATTCTACTTCTTGCATATTTTGTGGGGTGAGATGGTGCCCTACGACGTTTTGTGAGGTGGAAGAATCTAACTGAGGATATTCGGAATAATATCAATAAATGACGGAGCCATTTATTTGCATGGAGACAAGCATGCACGGACAGAAAAGAAAAAAGAGGATAGAGGGAGAAATATACTTGGTTGTATATACGGAGCGGAATGTGGTGATATCACCCTGGTAGGTATTCACACGGTGGAGATGGGCAGGGGAGGCGCAGGCCAGACACCGAAAGTATGTATGCATCTGTATTGTCTCTATATCTTATGCATGCTCTATGCTGACCATCAGGCCATTATTTGACATGTGGTTTTTTAACGTTGGGGATGTAGCAGTGCTTGCATCTGATCTCTGCAGAATTATGCTTTCGGTCTCATCTACGCCTTCGGATGCAGAATTAGGCAGGTATAAGATAGTGCCTAAATTGGTAGTCTGCAGTGGAATTGAAGCAAGCTAAACCGAAAGAGGTTTTGGAATGAACCCGAATTGGAAGTTTTTTTGGGTTTTGAGTACCAGAAGAACCCTTGGCACTCCGATCATTGCCAATATACTGAATTTCACAGGCTCGTGGATTATTTCTCGCATGCAATCTGGATGGTACAGGACTGGATTTGAGCCTTGGATGGATTCCCCTCACCGGTTTCAACTCGCGGAGTTCTAGATCAGCCTTTCGACGTTGTGGGTTAACTTGACCGTGTTCCCTAGACTTAGAGCTCAGGCATTCGATATACGAAAGTTGAAATTTTTGTTAACCCCATGGATTACCATCGATGTCGACTCGGATGCATCCACATCCCCTGCTACACAAATTCGAACTACACATACTCGCAGCGCCTTTCGCGATTGGGAAAATTTTATATTGAAAGTAGCTATAGCTACTACTAATATCCACCTAGATGATTAATATATCATAATATACTATATTATATTATAATTATACCCCGTATACCCATCCTGGACAGGAAAACGATTTGAGGCAGAATTGAACGTGGAATAGAGAGTTGGGGTGCGATAAGTGGACCCAATTCAATTCCGTTCCTAAAACTTTTACCTTTTTTTTTTTTTTTTTTGCTTCCGTTCCGTTCACCCCGAGCTCGAGGTGTACGTATGCCCTTGATCAAATTGTGGTCTTATAATATAGGTTGGAAAGGAACACTTTTATGCATTACATTAATACTCTGCTGTCTGCGGATGTTGAAAATGTGGAGAGTTATTTACTGGAGTAGGACCGGAGCACGGTGCGTGCGTCAGTGCAAGTGCATAATTGAGATTCTGCACCTTAGGTGGGGACAAGTCCTAGGTAGGAACTTCAAGTCCCTATATATGCTAACGGGCCATTTATTAGGCCTGGATGTAGCCGTGGTGATAATCACCTCATGATCATTTACTATCTGAGTGCCCAATTGAACTGCATCAACTACTTAGTGGAGTCCCGTTACGTACATAGGTATGGGCCAATGGATTCCGCACGAGGTACCTCCCTTTCTGCTTCGGTTTGCACCCTGGTGGTACACCGGGTAAGGCAGCTCTCGATCTACGCTCGGTTGACTCGGCCTGAGGCTTGGAAGTACAACCATGTGGTATATTTTCCATTTGATTAAGGGCCGATCTTGCAATTGAGAGTGGTATAACTTGTCGTACAAGCATGGACGTACTCTATGCATACGCGGGGACGCGGGAGGGATCCGGAGGCTCCTCGCTCGGGTTTATTTTTCTTTTTTGGAAAATTGAATTCCTTTTTCGATCGGATATCAATATCGATCGTCATGATCTACCTGCTTCAGTACCTACCTAAAGCAGTCCTGTGGCCAAAGCCCCTGCGAGGTCATGGTCTAGATCATACACTCTGCTCTGTGGAATTAGAATTGCAATTGGGATCAGTTCCACCATGGCCAGCTCATGCATGCATATCATGAGACTTCATGCATATGCATATGCAGTGTATGCATACTTTAGGTATACAGGTTTGCCCGAAAGCCTGAAAGCCTTAGGAGTTATATTTGGATTTGAATGTTTAAAGTTGTTGCATTGAATGTGAGGAGATGGCTATGGGGACGTGGTTGTATAGCCTTTTTTTTTTGGGGGGGGGGGGGGGTGGGGGGGCAGCTAAAGTCAACTTCAGTGGTTCTATAGATCTAGGCCTCGAGTCGAGTAGTAGATGATGCCTCCTCACCAGGCTTGCCGGCGTTAGGGTCTTGCATGCCTTGACTCGTATAGCCCAGGTAGTCTCGTTCCACGAGAACAGTCTCGTTCCACTCGTACAGATCCACAACTGGTGTTCTCGTTACAGCTGGGGATATTTTGCTAAAATGATTTTCTCGTATATGTTATGCGATGCACGATTATGATGCCCTGTGCATATGCATGGATTGAGTACTTAAATGTTATAACTTGGGGGCCGTGTTGCAATTCCTGAGCTCACAACAGCCTTACGAGGCCTCTTTTTCGAGGCTATAGGAAGGGCTTTAACTTGGCGTTAAGCATATCACGAATCTGCGATGGGGAGCGAGAATGGGTACGAGTCTATCGTGACGGGAAACGAGACTACCTAATCTTGATAGTCTCGTAACCTTCTTGACACCTAGTATACTGGCCGTAAACAGTAATATCTCGTAACCGGCTCTGTATCAATACTTGCCGTATTAGGGAGTATAGAGAAAAGCGCTTGCCTCCCTAAGGAGGTACTTAGTCTCTTGCCCTTGCCCTGGACTCCGACTCTTCAGCGTAGACATGTGAATAAGGTGTATATAGAGAGAGGGCTGCCCACTCTTCAATTCCCTTGATCTCATGCCCAGACTTTGAGGTTCCCTCTAGATCTCCTTCAGCACGCTCCACGTCATACAGGATTACTCATGCTTGGTTCATACCTTAAGTACTTAGGTATGTATTTAGGTACTGGCACAATCGAGTTTCTTCTTCTACTTCTACTTCTATTCTTTTATCGATCCCACGGAGGGCAAGTAGCCTGGGAATGAGAGTACTCGAGTACTGAAGTTGGCCTCGTGCCCAGGCCGTATCTATAATAGGAAGTGTACTCGAGCTTGGGCATCTAATTCCCTTTCGGGAGTTTGAACACGAGCTGCGGGAAGGCACGAGACTACTGCGGGAAGATCATAGCCAGGCTCTACCGGTGATAAACTTCCCAACTTCCTTCCTCAACGTTCGTTACATTCGCTGAGGAAATTCTAGATCTACGGTTACGCCACGCCGAAGCTTGCTGATCCGGATCCGGGCCCCCGATAAAGATAAAAATCAAAGCTCAAGAATACCATACTACACCACTAAAGTTTACTCTATCAGCATCCGCACCCGAAGCTTCGAAGGTCGACTCAATAAAGTATCACCGCTCAGCTAGTGCTACGTTTCGTTTAACGTTGGGGACGTCGACGCTGCAGTCACTTCTTTTTTTACTTTTTCATTTGAGCTTATCACCTTTATACTCGAGGGGAGATAAAGTAGCGTACTTGCCGTTTGTTTTATTCGCTTCGGGCGTAGTCCACTTACGTCTCGCAGCTCGCGATTCGCGATCGCGAAAAACCGTGCTTTGCTCGTAGCTTTGCTCACTCGCTTCCTTTCACTGGTGTGGAGGGGTTACTCGAGTACCTTAGCTCGTGAGGCAGCCTAGAAGCTTAAGGGTTAAGGGTGGCGTGAACTATTTTTAGGCTCGAAACTGGGCGCCATGACCAAACTACTGCGGCCCCCCAACTGCCAGGCACCAACCAACGACTGTCGACGCCCCGGGCCCCCTGTCATTCCACACCTTGGGGTTGTCAGCTGTCGTGATTGTGATTGACTGGGAAATGTCTTTGATATCTTAGGATTGGCTTTGTGCGACGTTGGTGGAGTGGTGGAGTGTCTCGGAGAAGCCTTGAGAGACCAGAGTAAGGTATTAATATTGTGATTGTTGTTTAAAAGCTAAAAGCCAAGAGTGTTGACTGACTTCTTCGATAGTGACGCTGAACTCAACAACGCCTGGGACAAGGCTAGCTGAACTCATGAGTGGAGCAACTTCAGTCACAGGTAGATATATTAATGTTGCGCCTGGAATTCGAATATTAGATTCAACGAAAATGGTCACTGGCGAGAACCACAGGCCTAGGTAGTCGGTCACAATAAGACGGGACGAAGGATTCATGGTGAGTTGCGCGAGAAACCTCGAGCGCCGGATCACTAGGATTGTGGCTGTGGGAATATGATGCTGATGTCGAGTGCGGCGGTGCACATAAAATAATGCTGCATCTTGGATATATTCGAGGCCCTGTTTTGTTCTTGCTGGGGACAAGGCTACTCATGATCACGATTCTCCACACCTCACTACTTACGCGGGTTGCAAGCTTGCAAGGGTGATGGTGGTACAGAGAGCTCCATCTACTTTAGTACTTGTTGTTACATCACAGAGAACCCAAAAGGGCACCCACGAGCGGGGATAAAATTGACGAATAAGTTTTGAGTCTACTCGTAGAGTAGTTAGTCTGTTATGACTCTCTCTCAATCGCGACTCCCTCCTGGGCCCCTCCCCTGCTCTAGCTCTATGTGATGCGAGTTGCGGGCTTTCGAAAATATCCTCTGGCCCCGGAAGCGAACGGGCGCAGGTTCAGATCATGCAATAGCATTCAAATTATCATTTATACCAGGCCTGCTATTATTGCCAGGAGTGAGGTGGGTGTTATGCTTGCTACCTCATGGTAGTCGGTACCGGTACTTATAGGTTATTCTGGTTATAATTGAATCCATATGGATTGATACAGCACGTATCCTGCAGTGGTGATACTACTCTACTCCAGAGTAGAGTGTTTTGCTCGAGCTACTTTATTAATTTGATATATGATGTTCTTCTTTAATTATGGTGACACCCTCGAGTCATCCATGCCATGGGCTCAGGGCGCCCTCCCCCGACCGAGTAAGACCGAGGGGTTTCAGGCACCCCGACTGGGACGCCTAGTGAGCGCGGATTAGAGGAACGAGACGACGGAAGAGAGATTGGAGAATTGAGCAAAGGAGGGCTCATGTTGACGCGAGGCTCATGAGGGAAGTAGAGAGATGCACGTCTATTGCCTATAGAAGGAAGTACCGTTGGGGTAATTGTCTGCTTTCCTCCGGACTGCCTCTCTCGGCTTTTGTCTGCCCCTTTCTGATCTCGTTCTCTTCTTTTTATATCTATCTCCATTTTATTTTAATTCTGTTTCGCCGCCACCCCCCTCCCGGGCCCTCACCCCCCCCCATCATCATCATCATCATCACCATCATCTTGCGCGCGCTATATCAAATTTTATCACTGCCCACCCCTCCCCCTTCTCCACACTCACCCCACGGCCCAGACGAGGGTGTGTTTGCTGGGTATCGAAGTTGAAGAAGGGCAGCAGCAGCAGGCCGAATTGACTTGAATCTGTGCCCCGTCCAGCCCCGCACAAGCGAGCTGCCCATTCGTAGCAGAGCACCCTCCCAACGACAATACCCGCTATCAATCAACTGCTCAAGCAATCAATTGACCAACCGCGGTCGGCAGCGATTCCTCCGCCACTGCCATCACAATACCACCACCATCTCCGCCGGCGCAAGAAAGTGTCCGAGCAAACCAGCCGATTTGAAGAATTCCTGGCGTCGGTAAAGATCAATCAATACTAGGTGAGTAGGAATACTAGCCACAACGGCGCCTTTCGAGCGAGCGAGTGTGCGAGTTGTCGCAGGCGGCCGATCCATCCATCCATCCATCATCCATACACCCTTGGGTACGCAGGTACACTTGAGATTGGCTGGCAGCCTCACCACACCCCTCCCCTCCCCATCATCCCCACCCTGGCCCTCGCCCTCACCGTCACCTCACCTCACTTCTCAACCCCCCCCTCCCCCACTCTCACTCACACACACTCACACTCACGCAATACACACATATCTTCAGGGCGTGGGCAGCTGTGATCTGATCCTTTCTCTTCTCGACCTTCTCCTCGCAGTCCAGTTCTCCTACTCACCTAAATCAGCCCGCCTGGTACTCCTACTCCATCCGGAAGCACCGCGCGCTATCACATCGGCCATTCCTCCCGCCCACCTGCCGCCGCCAGCCAACCATCCATCCCAGCCCAGCCCAGCCCAGCTCTGCAGCGCATTGGATCTGGCGATAGGGACCACTATTCTTCTTCTGCTTCTTCTTCTCCGTATTCATCGACTGCAGTGCAGCAACTTCAGCTCAGGCTGAGCCTCCCCGTCCCCAGTACCTGCCGGTTAATCAAGCGTGAGTACAACCACCACCACAACCACCACCCCCCCAGTCCGTCTGCGGCTGGAATTGGGATTGTAGGCAGGATATTTCTGGGCCGTCGTAGGGTTTGGATTCTGACAACTCAAGAGCAGCTGCTTCCTCGTGCAGACACAGATAGATAGACATCCCATCCCGCGACCAGCAAAGCATTCGCAGGAAGCTCGCTAGGCAACTTCAACTCTAGCTACCAATAGCTCAACACACACACACACACTACTCAACTCAACCCTCACCACTGACCCTACTGCGACTAACCACTGCTATTTACAAACACCTGCATAACGTTTGTTTGCATTCGCCGAGTAAAGAATAAAAGGATAAAAGGTAAACGCAAGGCCCCAACTGCCTTTTAATCCCGGCAACGGACAGCCGCATTCGATCCATCCACAACACCATTTAAACTCATCGTCCCGCACCCACCCACCCCACCCTCATTCTGGGATCGCAGGTAAAGCAATATCAAAGGGAAAAGGAATAATCAATACCATACAAAAGGGGAAAGCAAATACTTTTGGGCCTTTATTTTTTTTCATCGGATCCTTCTCTTTCCTGGAAGCCAACCAGCATTGTCCCGAGATTGACCATCCCGGTCACATTTTAACGTGGGGGAAGGGCTGGAGGCCTCGGGTGTCGTCGTCCATACCATTGGGGAGAAAGTGGTTGTATCGGGCTTTGTTGGGCTAGTAGGATCATAGCGATTGGTCGAGGCGAGGTCGATCCTGCACGAAACCATCCATTTGCTTCACAACCGCACAACAACACAGAGCAACAATACACACGTCCACACCGGTACATAAGCTCCTACCGTCCCCACTCAGGAACCGGAAGTGAGAAAGAAAAGAAAAGTGAGACTGGCAGAAACAGGCTTGCTTAGAAGAGACATTGGTCCTTGGACGAGCATTGTTGGTAAATCCAATCACCCCTCATACGTAGGCACAATCACTTACTATTGGGCATTGAAGGGGTACAGCGTTGAGCGATCACCCGTACCGATCAAACCATAGACTGGGTGAGTGGATATAAATTTTCATTCTATAGAATTCGTTTTCGATATCCCATCTTTTGATGGCGTATCACGTAGCGTATCGAGAGCACGATGCATAATGCATCTGGCTATGGTCTAATGCCGCGGTTAATTATAACTTCAACCTTAATTCCACAACTCCATTCACATGAGCCCCCCCACCCCCTCCACCAAACCCATATCTGGCAAATCCCGTCTTCTTTTGTGCTGGGCTATTGCGTATGCAACTCTGCTATGCAGCAATGACAGCTATGGTGTGATGTGCATAGTCGACTTGACATAGCATTCATGATCACCACTTTTTCTTTATCCCCCGTCCGTCCCCTTTGTATGGCTATCCTTGCCCCCCCTCACATACACACTTTGCATGCCACACTCCATGACGGCACTGAGGCTTGCCTGCTGCGAGCATTGGCACAAGGCGTGCCGTGCCTGAGATGATGTATATTCATCGGGAGTACGAGGTGGTGGGATCGGTGCGTCCACATACAGGCCATGGGCAGTGTGGCGCCGTGCCTGCATGCGTGCCTGCGTGGGTGGGCTGGGTACGTGGATGCCTGGGAGCCCGTCCGGCGCCGCAGTGTCCTACAAACACAAGATGGTATTGTCACCGCCGCGGCCACGGCTACAGCACTCGCGCAATCTCCCACCTCCATCACCACCACTACTACAACTACATTCCCACTGTCGTTCCCATCCCCCCCTCTCCCTCGCTTACACAAACCCCCCGAGGCTCTCTATAGCCCCGATACTCGTTCGTTTACCTCTCATTCTTATTCCCACCGTCTCTACACAACGACTTTGCCAAATAAACAAAACCAACACGGTCGTTACGCCAGCTCTCTTGTGCAACAGGCAGCCGGAGGTAGAGAGAAGCAAAGATGCTAACATGGTTTTTCCCGGCGGCACCCAGTACTGCGACCTCAGCAAGTCGACAATACTACACTACAGACGAAATTATGACCTCTGTCCTCACAAGCCCAGAAATAACACATTCGGCCGGCAAAAGTGAGAAACAGCAGCGTGCAAAACTTACGAAACGACCAAAGACTCCTACAACACCCCGTACACCAGGCTCAGGCCCAGGCAGCTCCCTTTCAGGCAGCGGCTTTGTCACTGCAAATTCGTCAAACATCTCGGTGGCCACCAATAGCGGAAGACACAGCTACAACCAGAGCACACAGTCACTCTCCATGTCATTGACGGGGAAAAGATCAGAAGTCGATAACATGCCACTTCCGCCTCCAATAAAAATCACCCCACTTGGGCAGGTTGTCGGCGGGGGTTCGTTTCCTCCTACGCCACCAGGAAGCCACTCTAGCATATCCGGAGGAGGGGCAATGACACCCCGGCGAGATGACTCGCCAAGCAGATACATGGACGGAATCACGCCGCCATTCTTACAGGATGAGAGGAACAGTGGTTCAAATGGAAAAAATTCACGGCCTTCATCGGCAGGTAGCATGTTCTCTAGGCGCAAGAAGGAGCCCAAGGAACACAAGGAAAAGGACAGGGATTCATTCTTTGGAAGGGATGGCGAGCTTGGTGAGGATAGACCATCGTCGAAAAAACGCCACAGCGAGGAATTGAAGAAGCCATCCACACCAAAGTCACATTCGAGATCATCGAGTTCCATTGGCCTAGGAAGCAAGGGAATATTAACAACTCATTCGTCAGCTTCTGTCCCGCATCTGGCAGAATGGAACTATCCTCCACAAAGATCATCTCCTCTCTCTGCCCCAATTGTGAATCGCACAGTACACCACCACGAATACACTTCTACAGATGTTCCGCACTATCTTCCGCCGCTTAGTTTGCCGCATTTGGAGCTCTTTGAAGGAGGGTTTATGGCGCCTACCAGACGCCCCTCCTCTTCATCGGGCGTCTCGCCAATATTGGAGAGGAGGGCCAGTACCAGCTCAAGGCATTCTCTGAGGGATTACCGAGACGATAAGCGGAGGCAGGTGTATGGAGCCCAACCGGCATATCCGGGAGGTGGATGGGGAGAGCCCGAAAACCCAATTGCTGGATTTCTCACGACGAGTCAGGGAATGTACCACGACCACCTTCGGGAAGAGGGTGGCATTGCCTTTAAGTCCTCCCCCAAACAAAGTAGAATTCTTGGTCTGGACAGTCCGGGTATCAAGCCCACCAGCCCACCTTTCACCGCCGAGGGGAAGACTCAAACGAATGGCAGCACCAAGAGCGGCAAGTCTGGACTTGATCGGGCGCCATCCGAGAGTGGGAATGCAAGAAAGTCGATTGAGAATGGAGCTGTGCGGAGAAAGTCGGTTGAAAATGGGGCTGCTAAGAGGAAGTCGGTCGAGAATCTGACTGGAGCAAAGAAGGCTGTGATTGAAGCACCAGCCACCAATGGCGTTGTTGAAACTTCGAAACCCAGTGGAACAGAGCTAACCAGGAAGGCAAGTATCTCTGGGCGCCCACGGAGCAGCCAATCTACAACCTCGGCTCTGCGTCGGAGTGGTTCAAAGACGCAATTTGAAGCGGCAGCAGAGAAGAAGAAGCTCGACAAGGGCAAGGGGAAAGAGGTGGTCCGGATCGTGGAGGATGTCACCCCTGCGGTGCAAGAGCAACCTTATGCCGCTGCACCTTCTCCACAAGCCGTGAACGCGGACCCAGTCACCCCAAAGTCAGAGAAGCCAACATCCGATAAATTAAAAGGATCGCCCGAACACGGATTCATCTTTCCATTTGCCCAGGCGGTAACTGTCGATAAGCCAGTTGTCCTGCCCTCTGCAAATTTGGTGTATCAGACACAGAATGACGAAAATTCGCCAACCGCAGTGGAAAAGACCATTAATGAGGCTTACCAATTGCCCCGCACAGAAGCAAATGGTACCGCACAGCGAACTGCCTCGCCGACCGGACCTCAGAATGGGCCAGACGTCGGTCTCGGGATAGCACCCGGAGACATCAATCGTGCAAGCTCAAGTGCTGGAGGATTCGTCGGTGGTTGGAAGCTGGACACGATGATGGGTAGTCCAAGAAGATTTAGCAGGGACGTGGTTTCGAGCATTGGGGCTCCCGGTGGTGTTTCGGCATCCTCGTCCACAAGCTCAAACAGGACTGTCTCGAGCACTGGAAGTGGGGCACTTTTACCTCCATCTCTCAGGGCTGGCCTTACCAGAAAATACTCTTACTCCACGCTCGAGGGTATGGCACTCGTGGAAGGTGGTCGGAATGGGAACGAAGTGACATTGACAGACACAACAAATGATCAAGTTACCAGTTCCAAGCAGCAGCACGAATACGCTCCTTTCAGAGCAGTTACCGTGCTCCCACTGCCACCCAACCAAAGTGCCTCCTTGTTCCCCCCAGGGTCCGAGATTGTTCTCCAGGATGGCTCTCTTCTCCCGGTCCCGAAACCGCATGATCAATCTAGGCCACGAAGTAGAGCTGAGAGCCCACACTGGGAGCCCATGGTTCCCGTCGACCGTAAGAAAGATAAGAAAAAGACCAAGCGGCGGTGGTTTGGATCAATGCGAAAGGACAAAGATGATGGAGCTAAGGATACCACTGCAGGGCTTTCAAATGTTTCCTCGAAATCAAGCTACTCTACCGGCTCCAGTGGCTCCTCATCAGCAACGGGAGCAGTAAATCACAATGGCTCAGGATCGGATCGTTCGAATGCGGATTCAGCTACACCACCAAGTTCGGCAGCCTCGCAGAGTTCCGCCAATACTGTGGGTAAGAATGGATCCTCGGCAACAGTGGGACCTTCATATAATGGTTCGGCATCTGTTTCGGGATCCACCACGAATGGTATTGCGGATTTTGCATATACAAGTCAGCGATTGAATGCCATGGCTGCAGCAGCACATCCTTCAGGCCCCCCTCATTTGCAGTACCAACACCCCCCACCACCACCACCCCCACAACCATTCACCATTGTTCCTACGCCAATTGTCATCCCACCTACGCCCACGCAGCCCCAACCGCAGTCACCTTCAGAGCACAGATCACAGGCGCAGCAGTCATCATCACAAAATGTGCCCCAGCCAGCCCGTGGGCGAGCTCGAACCCGGGAAAGTGGTTTACGTTATGAAGTGCGTGACTCGCCCAGTCCCACAACATCCACCTCATCCACAGCAGTCCAACCACCTGCCAGTACCGCACCTTCGTCGTCATCCTCCTCCTCTGCTCCAAGCACCCCCCGCGCAAGCAGCTCCCGCCTCAGTGTATCTACCCTACAACAGGTACACCAACAGCACCGAAAGACCCACTCTGTATCTTCAACCGCCGGGATGACTGCAGAGCAGACTTTATCTGAAAAGGAAAAGACAAAGCCCCTGGGAAAGCTGTTTGTGGTTTGCTGCAACTGTGAATATTGGCACGACCTGCCCAGTCAAATGTACTATGAGATGCACGAGCGTGGGTGTACGGTCAAGTGTGTGTATTGTCTCCATGCGATGGGCGTGAAGTGCTGCACGGGGTATAGCTGTGCGGTGTATGTCTTGCAAAAGCATCATGGGAGGATATGAAGTGTGGGGTGATGTGGGATGGAGTGGCCTGAGTGAAGATCGGAAAATTGTTTTTTTTTGTATTTTTTTATGTTGTGTTGTGATTAGTGCACCTTTCTTTTCTTTCCTTTTACTCTCTCTTCTTTTCTTCTTTTTTTTCTTCTTTTACAGCTCTATACTTGCGTTCTTCTTCTTTCTTTTTTGTTTGTGTATACGTGGGGTATTCGAAATGTCATAATTAATGTGAGAGTCACTCGCTCTAATGGGTTAATGCGGAAAGGGCTTGGGAAAGGGCTTGGGATTGGGGATCATGGGATCGAGGGTTGTAGATGGGGGATACATGTATATTACATGTATGGTGTATATTTCGGGGGATATGGCCATTTGGGGGGGGGGGGGGGGGGTGTGGCGCGGGGGGTGGATGGGCAGATTGTGTACAGGGTTTGAATTCGAGATCACTTTATATATATACCCATATATACCCTCCCCCCTCATGATCATGAAGGAAAAACTTTTTATTCTGCGTACTTGGGTATCTTTTATTTCTTATTATTTCTGATCATGATATACATCCATTGGGGGTTTTTTTTTTCTATTTGTCGCTTATTTGTTTATAGTCTTGTTTATAATTTTGATTTCATTTTTGACATATACCTCCGGATCTAGCTATAGCTCCTTCATGATCGATTTCTCGATTTACAATTGTGTTTAGTGTTTGGATTTCGCCAATTTGCAGGTACTGTACATACATTTCTGCAGCTGCAGCTGGCGGAGTTTAATTAAACGTTTCGGATCCCCCATCTTCAATCATGAGAGGTACGTACGTACATCTACATAGGTACGTACGTATACGAAGTCCGACAAATTCCTGAACCGAACTGAAGTTAGCCAACGCGCGCGCGCGCTGAATCCCATTTCAATTTGAAGAGCTTCGAATTATCCAGTTGGATATAAATTTGACGTATCATTCATATATATGCATCAACGCAATGATCGCATCGCCCTTTGTTATTGTCATTGTTATTGTCAGTGTCATTGTCATGAACTGACGCTCGTTACGTTAAGTTAAGTACATACATACCTACCGAATCTCCCCGCCGCCGAGCCCGATAAGCTCAGCACCAAGCGAAGCACCAAGCTTCAAGCTCCGCCACCACCACCACGTACCAGTGGGACCCTGACCACATTCACCACAAGGGTCATCAACCCATCAACTCAACCCATCTCCGATCTCCAAGCCCATAATAATTAATTCCAGTAAATCTATCACAAGTACGAGTACAACTAGACGAAAACTCCCAAAAAAAGCTCCAGAGAGGGGAATTCCTATAACTCCAAAGATAATGGCTTCCTGGATCAAGAAACAAATCGAGAAGGCCGCGGCGCAGGCGGCGCAGGCGGCTGCAAGCTCGAGCTCGAGTCGGGTCCACAACAACAACAGCAATAGCGATCAGAATCAGAATCACAATAACGGTGGGTACGGCGAGGGGAGCTCGAGCTCCAGCGGTGGGGGATACTATGCTGGCCAGCAGCAGCAGCAGGGCTACAACGGACCTCCTCCACCTCCGGCGGGGTTGGGAGGATATCCACAGCAGCAGCAGTATCCGCAATACCCACCACAACCTCCTCCTCAGCAATACTCCTCCCAGCCACAGCAATACGATAACCAGCAATACAATAACCAATACCCTCCACCCCCTTTGCCTCCACAGCCGCAACCCCCCCAAGGTGGTGGTGGCTACCCACCAATCCAACAACACGGCTACAACACCGGAATATACCCCACCCCGGGGCCACCACCACCACAAGGCGCCGCCGCACAAACCACACACATCTACGACCCGACCGCTCCCCCGCCATCAGCCCCCCCGCCATCCTACACCTCGATCCCCACAAACACCACCGACACCGTCATCCTCGACCCCAGCCAGTCCCAAAACCCACCGAGTTACCTCTCCCTCATCCCCCCCCCACCTGCCTTCTCCGCGCACAACTACTTCCTCTCCAGCACTACCAATGCGCCCATCAGCAACGCCATCGCAGGGCAACAATACTGCCGGGACCACACGCTCCAACCCCCACTACACATCCCGCCCACAAACGACCTCCAAAGACAACAACTCCTCGCGCAAATCTCCACCGGCGGGATCCCCCTGGGCCAGCCAAACTGCCACACAAAATACGTCAAAGTCACGAGCGGGCCAACGAGTATCGTGCAGCTCTACAAGCGCGCACGCAGCGACGAGGACGACGATACTTCGGTCCTCTCCGAGATCCCAATCTATCTCGCAAACTACCACCACCCGCGGATCCGCTACCAGGAGCGCTATGCCGCAATGAATGGGGATGTGGATTCCGCCGCGGGGGAGACCGTGGTGATAGGCTTCGACGTGCACATTCTCGGTCTCCCCGATGAGGGGATCGTGGCAATCGGGATGGCGTGTGCGCCTTACCCGAGTTTCCGACTACCCGGGTGGAATCGCGGGAGTTTCGGGGTTCATTCTGACGATGGGAGGAGATACTGTAACGATGATGAAGGCGGCATTGACTGTGTTGCGCCGTTTCAAAAGGGGGAGAAGTACAGCGTCATGTTTATCCTCAAGTTCTTCCCCTCGAATAAAGAGCAGAGAGAGGTCTTTGGGGACGGGAGAGTCGAGACCGAGGTTGCGATTCTCAAGGGCGGGAGGAGGGTTGCCGGGTGGAAGGTCAAGGAGCCTGTTGTCGAGGGAAGGGAGGATCCGTCGATCGGGCTCTGTGGGGAGAGGGACATCTACGCCGCCGTGGGCGTGGCGGGCGAGAAGGGCGTGGAGCTTGGGGTGCGGATCTGGGGGGAGGCCGAGGCCAAGCGCATCTGGGAGCGGGTAGAGGCCGAGAGTGGCAGTGATGGGGGTTACGTGTGTTGATTCCACCTACGTAGGACCATGTCGTCTTCAGAGCTCACCGGAATGCTGTGCTATTGACCTGCTTATAGCTTATAAACCGTAGCGGTATATGAAGTAGGAATAATACCTCCAGACTCGAAGTAAAGTAACGCCTTTCCCGTTGCATTAACTCGACTTGTATCACGATGTGAATGTCTCATGTGGGCGGGTAGACAACGTAAGGATGTGGCGGTGTATACCTATGTATGCAATAGGCCGGGGGTGCGAGGGCTGCGAAGTGCGCATTGTCGGCTCTCCATTCATTTTAACTCTACCCGTGGAAAGTGAAAATAAATAAACCTGTTTGTGTTCCAGAGATTGTATCCTTGATGTTAGCCCTGATCCATCAATTTATACTCCTGGTAATTCACACACGAATCCTATAATTGGCTTACATGTCATCTGTATTGGCCGAGCGAACTGCCGCATACTCTAGAATACCTCACCTCAATTTTTTGCGCTACCACCCGGTGGGAATGCAAGCCACAAGAGGTACGTACCATTTCTTTACCTATGGATCAAGACCATACTCAGTACTCTATTTCAACCACGCACTAGACGCCGTTGGGGGCTGATGACGAGTAGTTTTTTTGTATCCCTCTTGTCATCCTCACCAAGAGCTTTGATCTCATGTGATGGATATTTGACTGTTAGAGTTCAAAGGACTGCCTCTCCCCCTCTGAAAGCAGAGGAGATATTCGGACTCGCCGTCACGATATCTGCCACGGCCCGCATCTCCCATTTCCCTCTGATCCAAGGTTATAAATTGACTCCGGTGGACTGAGAAAACGGTAGGTAGACATACAGGGATGTTCAAGTAAAGTAATCCGATACATCTGCATGGGAATCTCGATGGATGGTGACACCCAACCTCGTGCTGCGGCAGAATAATTGGCATTGCTTCCATTCTGGTCGTCAGCACAGCACCAGCACAGCACAGCACAGCATACGAATGTTGCCTGTCCCTGGATGATCCTGTAGATGCAAGCTAGCTCAGCCTGATTTTCTCGCTTCCCAACGCATCCCAGGATTTTGAGTGAGATGCTTATATGTCGTGTCACCGGAATTGATGACAACGGGTGTTTGATCCCGTCAAGGTTATTGATCAAATATATATAATATTGTGGCCATCCCCAGATCCAAAAGGAACATTCATCCTTCCAGAAAGGAAAAAAGAAAAACGTGCCATCTCATCTCCAAGATTCCGCAAACATCACTCAACCCTCAAACACACCCTCGGTATTTCTTGGAGTAGATATCTTTCAATCATCAATTCGATAAGCCTTTACAATCGAATGATGGCGCCCTCAATCAAAAGCTCCATTCTCCTCACATTTTCAGTTGCTGCCTCCCTCGTCTCCTCCTCGGCGTGTCCCCCCATAGCCCACTTCCCACCCCCTCAACTACTCGATAAATCCGTCAAGGACCACCCACAGCTCGGTAGCTACCTCAAAAGCCTCACACAACTCTTTGATGCATTCTCGTCGAACTCAACCCTAGCGGGATATAACACCACCCACACATCCTTCTCGATCCAAATCACAAATCCTAATCACAGGGAGGATGATCCAATCTGGGAATACAGTTATACGGCGGCCAATGTTGATCCCCGGGGAACCAAGAAAGTGACACCGAAAACACAATTCCGGGTTGGCAGCGTCTCGAAGCTGCTGACGATGATTGGGGTGTTGAAGGCTGGTATTGGGTTGGAAGACAGTATCGTCAAGTATATACCTGAGCTGAAGAATATCAAGAGAGCTGGAAAGTCTTGGGATGATGTTACAATCAAGGCCCTAGGAAGCCATCTCGCTGGAGTTCAAAGAGACTGTGAGTATATGGTTAGCTATCACCATGCCCCATAGAATGTATACTGATGGCCCAAACAGTTGGCTTTGCAGAACTCGCATTATTAGATCCCACGGCAAAGGTGCCAGGCACAAGTCCCGTATTACAGGGTGCTGGGCTTCCACCACTCGATACGGGGAAATATCCGCCATGTGAATTCCCTCCTTACTTTCCACAGGCTTGTACCAAAGACCGTAAGACATCCCTTGAGCCTTCTTTTGAGCATCAAAGCTAATGCTGTTTAGAATTCTTGAGTATCGTTGCTACCCAGCCACCTGTCGTTCTACCCTTCAGCCAACCTGTATACTCAAATTCGGCATTCCAATTGCTTGCATATGCCGTTGAAAATGCCACTGGGGTTGCGTTCCCAGAGTACATGAGGAAAAATGTGTTCGAGCCACTCAAGATGGAAGCTACATTTTTTCCCACAGCCAAAGACAAGGTGGATGATTCCAATGGCTCTATTCCACCAAAAAGCACCTTGTGGGGTATCGACTTTGGTTCAAACACACCTGGTGGAGGATTATATTCATCATCATCCGACATCTCAAAGCTTATGCTTTCCCTCCTACCTTCAACGGCAAACAAGGCTCCACTTCTCACCCCGCACCCAGCAGCCACAAATAAATTCCTCGCTCCAGCCTCGTTTCTTCAGGGCACCAATGTCCAGAGCTTCGGTACACCATGGGAGATTTTTCGCCCTGAAGCTAATAACGGTGCCCTCACCATCTACACGAAATCCGGTGGAATTGATGGATATACCGCTGAAGCAGTGATGATTCCAGAATATGATGTTGCCATTTCAATTGTTGCGTCTGGGGAAAGTGTAGCAATTGCATTGCTTGACTATATCCTCCAGTACATTGACAATGGCAAGGAGCAAGGACTCCTCGTTGGTGGATTCGGCGGGGTAGCTAGGGCCGAGACCAAGGCCCAGTACGATGGGGTTTTTACCGCCGAAGCCGGGCTGAACAGCAGCATTACCGTCTCCGCTTCGGAGGACGTTCTCGGTGGCTTGAACATCAAGAGTTGGACCAGTAATGGGAGTGACATGCTCAGCCTTCTCCCACTTCTGCGTCCTCGCTTGAAGGGCATCGACGCAAGGCTCTACCCAGTCAATCTGTTTGGTTCCGCCGAGGACACCAAGTACGAGGGCGGGC
The DNA here is from genome assembly GCA_024516245.1 of Peziza echinospora. Lineage (NCBI taxonomy): Eukaryota > Fungi > Ascomycota > Pezizomycetes > Pezizales > Pezizaceae > Peziza > Peziza echinospora. The sequence goes on along the minus strand of JAJLQT010000017.1, from coordinate 434,632 downwards.
TTCTTCGAAAGGAGGAATGGAAGGTCATCCTTCTCGAGAAACCCAGCACTTCTGCAAAGCCAAAGATCAAGAGCTATCTGGATGGATCGTGTGACCAGGTTTATTCCATCGACTTTGCGAGACATGCGGGCGAGCCTGTGGATAGAGTGTTAGTCTGGAGGAAGTTTGAAGGAAATAGCACCACTTCTGAAGCCGCGGGAAAGATTATCGGGCTCGAGATTCCTGCCTTGAGGGTTGTATTGAAGAAGGATTGACTATATGGGCCCAAAGTCGATTCACTCAGGCCGGGCGAGAGTTGTGATAAGAAAGAGGCGATGGATAGACGTCGAGGCATCTGGTTGGGAGAGGGGCATCGGGGAGTAGCGAGAGATCTTCTCGTGTGGTATTAGATCATACCAGGAAGGAACACGGTGATGGTTTGGAGGAGCGTTGGAGATATCTGCAGGTACTTGGAGGGGTTTGGAATTGGTTCCCACTTGGGGTTTTGCTTTACTCGAGTGCAGATATTCGCCTAAAGTAGAGTAGACTAAGTAGATTGTACTACTGTTTCTGTCCTAGTATGTTCGAACTAGCTCATTGAAACTTAGTGCACCGTCAAGAAGTCAAAATACATGATGTCAAGTTGTTTCATTTCCAATGTTTCCTCGGTGGTCCTTTAAATGGCTTCCCTTTTAAGGCTAACGCATCAAGTATAATTCTAGCTTCATTCCCCTCTACTCAGCCACTGTTCTAATCATTCTCCAACGGAGAAGTAAATCAACAGTGTGTAAGAGTGGCTGTAGCTGGTGTGTAGTGTGACGTCAGATCAACTGCTTTGGCGTTCGTTCGGTGCAAAGTGCCACACAGAGGACAAAGGAATCGATCATCACCATCTCAAACATGTCCCTAGCAGCGACAGACAATAGAACGAAACGCGCTTCCAGAAGCTTTGTGCAGGCTAGTCTTGAAGCATGCAGTTTCTATAAATAATGAAAAATCCCCATTACCAATCTCCCATCGAGCTTCAATATTCTTCGCCTAGTACTTAATCCACTTGATTAATTTGAAGCTTCTGATTAGGACCGAGATAAGATTCAACATACTGCTGCCCTATTCCCCTACCCCCTCAACCTTACATTATTCAGACTCTGGAGCTGGCCTGCATACCTGCAAGTCCACGGTCGATCATATCCCGACCTGTTCCCATTCCCCGGCCTATCGATCTGTGGTTCTCAAGCCCCTGGTGAACCCACAGCCACTAATAGCATGTCCGATCCGCATACATCCCCCCACATTACAAGGAGCATTACGCCAGCGTCATATAGCTATAAACATCCCACCACAGACCCCTCCGCCGGATTCCAGCTATCCGATCCAGACACCTGCTCGTGTTCAAATTTTTCCTCTATAAGCCACCCCGAACACACATCCCATGACGGCTCGCTTGATAATGTACCAATCGTCCATCAACAGAGTAGTCTCACAATCGTGCAACCAATACCACAGAGACATCAAGGCTTGTCAAGGAGCCCATTGGGGCTCTTTGGACAGAAGGATGACTTCAACCATGAAGACCGACGTCGAAGGAGGGCATTCAAACCCAACCTTGCAAGCTCACACCTTGTAAATGGCCTGAGAAGGGCATGGTCCGCCTCTGCAGCTCAGACACCGCTCAAGGGGACGAAGTCCGACGAAAGCAACAATCGCCATGTATTTTGTCCTCACCGCCATAGGCATGTATGTTCCCACCACAATAGGCATATATGTCTCCGGCAGCAAATATGTATCCACCGCGATAAGGTGCATTTTCATTCCAAGCAGGACCCCGATTCCTTTTATGAAACAGATAGCAGCGGTAGCGAGGACTGCCTTCCATTACCTTCGGTTTCCAAGTTTGATGGGAAGCTGTACGGAGCGAAGCATGGTTGGGGTATCAGTAATGCCGAAATACAAAGGGCATGCCGGATAGAAGAAGTAAAAGCCATACCACAAGATGTTCCATTCGTCTTTCCAGTTGAAGGCAAGAAAACGCCCTTGCCAGACGGAATATCAGCTAAAAGGAATGAAACTGCGGATCGTATTTCTGATTATTTGAATCTGGAGGAGGCGAAAGAATCTGGACAGGTGGAATCGAATGGCGGAATCCAAACCACAAATCTTTCTGAGGTTTTGGATGGCATAGCCAACGTGCCCGAATGCGGAGTAGATGGGTCAAAGGGGAATTCGCCAGAGAGAACTGAAATTGCTCCTGGGGTGGGAAGAAGAATCCTACCACTTTCCGCCTTAAACGATATTGCGTCAGGCAAATATAGCAACAAATCAGCGGCAGCGGCGGACAGTCCCAATGATAAAATGCAAGTACCCACGTCTGTTTATAAGGGCGCCGAACCTCTGCCCAAAAATGGCGTGAGTTCAAAAATTTGCGCTCAGAAGGTATCGCCTCAGTTGGCGAATTTGTGCCAGGGCGATCCACTATCCGCTTCAATGAAAAAAACTGCGAGGTCTCTCACAGATCCTAGAAATGATGGAATTGAGGCCGATATGAAAGGAGTTGCCCCTCACAAATCCACTGATCCCCAGCGAAGGAAAATTGCTCCTTGGGAATTCATTTCCCCTTCCACTCCCCGCCCCTATGCAGCAAAACATCCAGAGCTTGGATGCCCTCCGCAATATATCCCCGGTACCGGAGATTTCAATGTGCCTTTTGATGACTGTTCGGAGATCGATTCTGAGCTGCATCATGTCCGTGTAACTGATTCCCCGCAGGCTTTATCGACGTCCTTTGATGGGCCTTTGGGCTCAAATTCAGAGTCGGATGAAGTTAGTTCAAGTAGCAGTGCAGGAACTTTTGATATCGAGGATGAGTATATTACTATAGGGTTAAGTGCCGGGCCTAATGTGCGTTCATGTACCCATAGAGCATGGAGAAAGTTTGCGTACTTTCGAAGCCGTGAAAGGCATCCTATCTTGGTCTAATCAACAATCAATGAAGGACAGAAAAAACCTAATTCTATATCTCACGATCAGATTGTCGGCTAAACGTTGTTTTCGACCGCTGTGTACCATGAGAACGAGTTTTTCTTGTGGGTGTCCAACAGTCACTATGCTCGAATCTAGGGTCTCAACAGCTATGCATCCGGTGAAACGAAGGATTATGCTTACGAGCCTTAGGTGTATGGACGAAACTATTTGATGATCGTTCTCAAATTCGTATGTTGTTGAGGCTTAGTACAGTTGGAAGACGTGTAATATATTTGTAAAATTTCGGCGTTTGTGAAGCAAGGTCCCCCATTTTCAATCGAGTGTAACCGAGAATTGAGCATCTGGTACCTGAATTCTTTTCTCGTGCCCCTAGCCCCTCCAGGCTAAAACTAACTGGTTTCCAATGATCTGTCCATTGTGCCTTCGAAATCTCGCATTTTAGAGTCATTCATCGCAATCCAAGGACCTGGCATTAGCTTGAGGACGAGGCTAGCTTCAAATACCTGTAGTGAATTTTTGTAAATATTGCGCCGAATCTATCCGCTCCCACACCCATGGATGCAGTACCTCCAGCCACTTTTGCTCTATCTTGCTTCCCATTTTGGATGAACCTAGCCATGATATTCCCCAAAAAAGCTCTGGGAACGAGCATACCCCCTTGTGGAATTAAGCTCATGCGTTAATCGATCAAAAGCTGTCTTTTCCCAATTAGAGATTGGCGGCTGCAGTTCTGCACTCCACTTTAAAGGGGACGAGACGAGAAAGGGGAGGAGACTACTTGCAGACCTAGACGAGTAGTTCAAGTTTATTTCGGTTATGCTCAGGTAGCCTCTAGCCTTGTGGTTTCTTTCGAATAACCATGCGTGGATGTACCCAATCTTAAAAACTGGCGTTGTGTATGAATCTTCGAAGACGGGGCTGCTTTGAAGGTAGCTTTGAAGGCGGGCAGTCAGTTGCCTGAAGCTGCATCCTACATACATACATACATCAGACGGAAGGAATGAGAAAAAAAGGCTACTTACGTATACGAAGCGTGATAAAGAGGATAATCTGATCACAAAAATATCCAATTCGATAAATCATAACATGCATATGCATATGTATTATCAAGATGTCGGATTCTTCCTTTATATCGCCAACTAATGTCCCGAGCGATATATAGTACCAGTCAAATCCTTCTTGGAGTGAAAACGGTTGATATTGGGATATTGGCAGCACAAGGATACCTAAGTAGGCATGGTCTATTGTTATACTCGTACTCAAATTGGATCTACTCGTAGAGTAGATCTCGAATGTATCTGCATGGTTCAATACTTTATGGTCACGGAGTTGAAGCCAGAGCACGGTAGATTGACGTAAACAGCTGGGATCCACCTAGGGTCACAGGCATGTCAGTGGGAAATTGCTACAAAACTATCACCAAATGAAGGAATTCTTCATTTGAAAGACGATGGTATACAATGCTATGAGACCATAGATAAAAGTACTTATTTCTCTTATTTAATTACCAAGTTGGTAATTTAAGTAGTAGTATACCAGCATACTTTATAGGTGCTCTATGCTCTCGTGCGGTGCTCTCTGCACCTGTATCCCAAATGGCGCAGAAAAGCTTAACTTGACACATACCTCGTCAGTTCCCAAATCATAGCCTCACATACCCCCATATCAATTACTTGAGGTAAAGTAGCAAAAGCCATGCTGGATTTCAGCTCGTTGATTGCTCGTATCCTAGTCTCCATCCGCAATCATTTAGTATGAGAAACATAAGAAGCACAAAGCCAATATGAATTGTGACGCAGACTACCTGGTAGCAAAGGCACTTTTTTTTCATTTCATTATTTCACCGGAAAGCAACACACCCGGCACAAGACCAACACAATCCCTTCATGCATACTCCGCACTTGGTCCCAGCTACCTTGTCGGTTGATGCCAGCATATTTAGTGCCTGTTTACCCCATTGTGGCCATGCGTGCTTTGCGTATCGGCGCGCGTTCTTGTAAGATTGCTGCTTGGCTCGAAATGGGCGATCTGCCGGATCTGTCACTGGAGAGACTTTCTACAGAGTAGATTGTAGTTTCGAAGCCTCAGACCTGGAGTATCGACATCACGTCTTTATCAGATGTATGCACACCACAATAAGGACAAAGCATGGGGTTGAGAGTAGCCCTTATCTCACACCCAAAAAGCATTCCGAGCCTACTCGAGCAGAGCTGCTGCTGTATTCACCGGGGGGCCGTTTATGCATCAAGAGGTGGGCTGGACAGAGCTCCGAGAGAACGGAAAAGTGGAGCGTGCGAAGAGCGGTGAACAGTGGAGGAGGAAGGGTGAAGGGCCGAGACTGGGGAAGGGCAATGGGCACAGCATCCATCAGCATCGAGCCTAGCAAGTGCTTCCCACCTTCCCAGAATCCATCTCACTTCCCCTTCCGGGAGCCAAGAGTCGCCCAATCCCGAACTGGGGTCACGCGAGCGCCAAGACTCCAACCAAGAGCCCGGTCAAGCTGCAGCGCCGGGGATGCCTCAAGCCACCACAATCGCGAGACTGGGGCAAATCCTGGAGGAATCCTGGCACCATTGCATGCGTGTCGTGTGTCTCCTGTCTGGTGTTGGTAAGTCATTGGCCACCCCTCACAGTTCCACTCTTCTTCCAAGGCTAATTATTTGCGAGTGTTTGCAGAGTCTGGCTGGGACCTATGGCATTTAGCACACTTGTTTGGCTGTTGGTGCGTGCGAGAGTGCAGGCCTGCACACCGAGATCGATCTTTTGGCCTAACGGGAAAGGTTTCAACATTGATCTATGCTCTATAGCCATTTTCTGAAGATACATGCAATTCACTGACCTGGGGTGCTTCAGTTATCTTTTAGACTTCAGTTAGGCATCCACTGGCATTTCCACAGGCGTGGGCCATCTACCCCACATTCTGAGGGTCATCCATCCCACTAGTCTCGTCTCGTACCTCTGTGGAGAGCTTTCCCCGCCCCCGCAGAATATCTCCAGATAGATCACAGGTCTCACTGCAGCGTGGGAGCGCCGAACTCTTAATCACCGCCTGGCGCATTCCGAGAAACGACCAGCGCTCAAACCACTTCAATGCCTGTCCTCGTTCATGTCAAGGTCAAGGCCGGAACACCACTGGCTCTTGGGATAACAGCAAAATAGAGTTTGTTTGGGCTCATTCCCGGGAACGAGAACACTCACTTTCTCACTACATTTACCTGCTGATGGTGAAGCTAATTAATTGCGATTTTTCACACTCGTTGAGCACGCAGCACAAAGCCTCGACTCCAGCAGTGAGGAGCCCCAGATCTAGTGCGTGCAAGTTCATAAAGGAAGCACCATTGACACCTTCACATTGGAAATGAAATTGAGACTGATTGCAGGGCATGAGAATGTTCTCGCACGAGAAAACTTATTGCCCACATGCAAACTCCGAGACGGCATATACAACTGCGCATCCAATTTTCAGTGTTGCATGTTACACTTAAAAACCGCTGATATCACAACACTCTGGGGCAAGGATTCTCGTCTCAAATGCACGCCTTTTCAGAACCCTTGTGTTGTGGCCCATGCACATGCACTCGAATAATATCGGTTGTGGAGGGGGGTTTACATTTTATCGGCTTTTCGATTGTCTACATCGATATCGCGATCTTGCCTTCCAATATATTCTACCTCTTTGAGTATCTACTCCAGATCTAGATCATACCACGATATTTGTTCTCGTGCACGTGCACGAAATGGGGAAACTACTTTCAATTCGAAGCCTAACCAATGAGGGAAAAAATAGAAACATCCAAAGTACTCGAGTATAATAGCTAAGAGATGTTGTTCTTTTATTGAGGCCAGAACAGAAGCGATACCTATTCTGCAATCTTAACCAGTGTCGGCAGCTAATTATAAAGTTACTCCACTAGGTACCAACATACCCACCGGTGTTACCAAGCTCAAGTGAGGTTGAGATCTTGGCAAAAATCAGAATGTGAAAAACACGGGCCTCATTACCGATGCCCTACTCCACTTCAAGTTGTGCCATAATCAACGCTGCTATCGACAAGACTTTACAGAATGTCTTAGCTGCGTCATTCAATTTTACCTGCACCACTCTAGGAACAAATATTTACTACGAGGTAACCATAAGACTACCTACTCGTACAAGGCACTCCACGTTGATTGAAAACTATCTGCTCGAGTAGACTCAGCATGCAACGGCCCCTCCCAGATTAAGCTTCCAATGAAAGGCAACGAGAATAGTGGGAATAAGAGTACGGAGCGAGAGCAGAATAACACTAGACAGCAGAGGATATTAGGCTTGTGCTCGCCCCGGCTTATAAATTCATATTGCTGAGCTGTTATCGATAATCTCTTTCCTCACATTGGCAGGAAAATTAAGGACTGGGCACTCTACGGCTCGGAAGGGGGGGAAATCGGTGGAGGTAGGGTTGTTCTGGAGGGGGTGCCCATGTGGCGCCCGTTAGCTTCAGTGGACAGAGTCCATCAACAGAGCTAGCCTCGTCCCGAAGAAAGCGTTATGCGCAACAGGGTGAGCGCGCAAAGAACAGGGTAACCAAGTCTCGGGGTCTCCATACGTCCTAGCCACATTGAACAAGGTGCTTACTGACTTGCGCGACGGTGTTCAATTAGCGACCATAACCCAACCTCTTTCCAAACTCAAGCGGTAGATGTAATCTGGGAGAAAGGAGGACGATCATAACGAACAGGATAGCGGGACTAGAGTAAGGATGCTTAAGCATCGCACGGAGTCCCTTCCCCAGATTTCGTGTACTCTATTCGCACGAATTGACGGTGTGCTGCCTTTGTGCGAACGAATCGACGAGGACGAGGACGGGAAACATGTCCAGGACGCAGGCATCGGCGGCGCATGTGATGCGAGCGGACATGCTTCTGAACTTGGTGCGTCCGCACTTGCTGCTTTTGGCACTGCTGCATCTGGCGTTTCACGACGGGCAGAGATCGGCAGCCTGAGGGCGAGGGCAGCTGCGTGCCAGTCTCGTGCTGCGTGCACCCAGGCCTCTGGTCGCACACCGCACCCTCACGCCGCCCGTCTGCAGCAGCGGTGGGGGCCCTCTCATGTGAAGCCGAGCGACCTCTGCCGGCACTCTGCCCTCCGCTGCTCGAGTGCTGGACTGTACGAGTGTTCGACCTGCGTACCGGCGGTTGCGATCCATGAAGTGATCCACACCCACCCCCGCACCCCGGACCCACTCCACCAAGAGGAAAGAAGAAGAAAAGACGACGGCTGGCGACGGGGATGGCTGTTCGGTGGGAACGCTGCCCGTAGTGGCAGGCAGGTTGTCGGTAGGCAGTGTGAGGAATTATGTGGAGTTCCAGGCCTGGAGAGCAATTTGAGCGCGTGGCGTCTGGTTGGCCCGCAGCCAGTCGAGGCGACCACCTGAGGGGGGACACCCCTTCCTCTCTTTGCCACCCCCGTACGAGGTTGTTTCCTCAATCAACCGACCTTGGAGCTTGTCCTGTCGTCAAGGCCCTGTCAGGAACACTTCTCTAGTTCCAGCATCCCGCACCCCCTCCCCTCCCCTCCCCTCCCCTCCGTTCAATATATAGGTAGTCGGGGCCCAGCTCTTTTCTCCATCCAGACCTCCTCCCAACAATCAAGAATCAGTTCTCTTTCATCTCCTCAAACAACTACGCAACATGGAGAAAGAACTCGGAAAAGAGACTGGTGGGGTCGCGCCTCATTCTCATCACGACGAGTTTGTGCGTGCACCCGCACGGCCAACGAGGGGTTACAGGGTCAAGAGGCATTGTGCTGGAAAATGGTGGATGTATCTCGTTGGGACTGTTCTATTTATCCTAGTAATAGTTCTCATCATGTAAGTATCTCTTCTCAATATCGAGAATTCATTCTAGTTACACTGTTTGCTGACATTTTACAGAATATTTGCCGTTATTCCAAAGGTTGCACAAAATGGCTTCGACAAGACCACACTCACAATCAACTCAATCACTATTCTGGATCCTGAGCCAGAAAAATACCAGATCAGCGTTGTCTCTCACATTCACGGCTCCAGCAAGTTGGCTCACGGCAAGAAGATTGATGCCATGAAAGCAAAGTTCTACTTGGACGACTCTGATCCATTCATGTATCTTCCATTCGACCAGCTCAAGGGCTCAGAAAGCATCCCAGTTTTGAAAGACAACCACACAAATGAAATTCCCGATGCTGCTACTTTTGCCAAGTTCGCCGCAACATTGATGGGAACTGAGGAGTTCGGAATGCACATCTACGGCAAGACCAAAATTCATCTCGGCTCACTTGCACCAAAAGTCAAGTACAGAGAGCGTGTCACGCTCAAGGGTTTCAACTCGCTCAAGGGCATGCAAATCGTCGAGTACAGGGCTGCCGTTGGTGAATACAGCCTGCTTGGAAAGGTCAACATACCTAACCCAACTGTCTTTACTCTGCAATTGGTAAACATTCACACTTCCTTTTTGATTTCCCTCATATTCTAACCGTTTGACACAGGGCACAATTGCAATTGATATCAAGCTCAACGGTACAACCCTCGGAACTGGTGTCATTCCCGACATCATTGTCAGCCCCGGTTTGGATCACACCTACGACTTCAAGGGTAACCTTTCTGGACTCAACGTTTTGAACCTCGGCGCTGCCGTCAGAAAGGGGCCAGTGACCCTCCAGGTCAAGGCTACCAGTGTGAAGTACAACGGAATCGATATTCCATGGTTGATGGGGCCATTGGGAGCACATGACATTGATGTGCCAATCAACGTCACGATCGCTGCATAAACGGTTGCGGCAACCTTTTCCGGCGCAATGTAGATTTGCTTTTTTTTCTTCTTTCTTTTTTTTCATGTGCGGCCTCTTGTGACCATTTTCCAAGAGTTGCCTGTTTATTTTAATTATACCACATTCTAACGTATCTCCCTTTTTATTTCTTGGTTGATTAATCATGGGTTTTGTGGGAAGGGGAGGGGAGGGGGCGGGGGGTGGTGCAATTTGCTGGCTACCATAATGCGAATATTTTTTTCAAGGGGTTCATGGAGTGTATGATCATGATGGGTTTATCTTTTTTTTTTGGAATTTTATTGCTTTTTTTTTTTTTTGAAAAATTTGTTTGGTCCGGATTTAATCATACTGGCGATTCGATACGAGTTGTTTATCCAATTTCTTCCTCGAATTCCTTGTGGCTCATGGCATGCATATAGCTGATTGCAATTGGGGGAAGCGAAATTAATTAATGGAACAAATTAAACATCCAGTGCATATCGATCTGGCCAATGATGTGTGAGGATTGCGATAAGTTTGTCTGTCTACCCCCTTAAGTTTGATGCGAATTTGTTTTAAGTTTGATGTTGATGCTCATGGCCATCGGCCATTATTCGCCATCTTGTGGCTGAACTTGCGACAAGTCATTGCAGCAATTGATGGGATGGATGTGGTCAACGGGTTGAGGGCCGTTGCGAGCTGATGCATTCATGTCTTTGATTGATGAATTGTTGAAGGTTGAGGCGCATGCATGCATGCATGCACAGCTTTTTGTCTCACTGCGCGCGCTGCAGAGGTTCCCAGTGCAGGCCGGCCTCTTTCGTCATTGCCATTAGTATTGCTTGTTCTTGTGCTTGCTTGTTCTTGGATTCGGAATCGGCCTGGGGGGGAGGGGAGCTGTGGTGGTTCATGGCAACACAACAGGCGAGACAAGACATGGAGATGCAATTGCAAGATGCCACTTGAGACAAGAAACTCGCTTCAAATTTGCCACTTCCGAATACATATGGCTGGGCTTTTGGGAGGGTGGTTAACTTGCCTAGAGTGGAAATTTAACGTTGTGGCAATTCCAAGCAACGAGACTAGGTACTCGAGTAGGTACTAGCAACTCCACCAGAATAGGTACAGACAGCTGGATGCAGCGCATATGGCAAAACCATGGCAATGGCAATATACAGTAGAGTAACTTTCATGCATGCATTAATATTAATATTGATGGCCGGCAATATTGCCATTGCCATATTGGAAAAGATTCCGAAAGACAAAGGGGTTTCACAGAAAAATTCATGTATGAAGTTTGAATGGATTCGTAGCTCAACTTTGTATGTACGTTGTGATTTTATTGGTTAGGTATGTACTTGGGGTATGATTATTGCATGCAGGTCGGCCCCTGGATATATTATCGGTCGAAACAGTGCACGAAACATGAAACACGAAACACTGGAGCCTATTAGCTGGTAGATTTAGGTAGGTAGAGTCACTCAAGTGGGAGATATTTTATAATTACTGGATCCATGGAGCCCGCGATGTGCATGCATGCAATAGATCCAGGATCCACCGTCGCGGGTAACTACATTAGGTATCTAGGTAGGCATATGGGCTGTGATTGGTTGTTGTCCCCCGGGGGTGTAATTTGCATCGATATCGATATCGGGCTCATGATCATGATCAATTGAATACATATAAATTACACTGTGTGGCAAAGGCTTCCTGTGTAGGTACCCACCTAACCTAAACCCTGCAGACAGAGTTTTGCAGGAGGGAGACTTTGAGATTTGAAGGATTAACTGCATACTTAGGTAGGTATGCCATGCATATGAATGAGTGGCATCTGGATATCGATGCGGAGGGTTTGATTTGTTCAAGGCCAACTGGAATTAATATTGCGGTATTACCTAGGTATTTGCTGGCGGCGCCAGGTAGGTAAGTATGTAGCTGTGCAATTGTAGAACATATAATCTGTGTGCCACTATCATGGCATATTTAGAATCGGCATGACATGTCCTCGTACCACCATTGCAATGCCAGTGTTACGAGTAGGTACTCAAGTGCACTGTCCAGTGCGGGGGACACGCTAGCCTCGTCCCCGGGATTATCCCACCGTGGACTCCACATGTCTCCGATCGCCCAAAGAGAATTCGAAGCCAAAGTGTCATGCCTCTTTCTCCGAGCCTGTTCATCCGCAAACCCCAAGCAATAAAAGCATCGCACTCTAAGGTGCTCTGCCTCTTGCAATTTCTTCGCATCCTACATTGGAAGATATTCGGTGCATGCTAGCCTGGCAGCAACTTCATCACCCATCCTTTGTCCACTCTTATCCGCAGCCAGTACACGCCCGACAACATCCCCAGAATCACTCCAGTCATAATCCCGTATCGGCTCCCCGGCGCCGCGCATGTTTGCAAACACGCATTGCCGGAAGTGCCATCGCAGTAAGGAGTCTCGAACGCCATGAAGTCCATTCTCTCGCGCCGTCTCGCTCATATACCGCCCCCCAATGCTGTAGATGTCCTCGTAGAATACGGTGACTTTTGTATCCGCCCTGCCCACCACCATCACCGTTAATGTTATGTTAATACCACAGTTAATTACATTCAGGCAGAAGAACTGCATGCATGATTACAAGTTCGAACTGATATTACCAACATCTGGGTTAACTCCGACCTGATATCCGGCGAAAAGAGTATGTATACTAGCGCTCATGATCATGCCATTCTGGATACTGTTCATTCGTGGCCCAGGATCCAGAATGTCTGAATCGGTAATCCACGTGTGGAACCCCTGCTTGACCCACTCTTGACCCTTTTCAAGAGGGAAAATATGGCAAGCGTTGAAGCTTTTCCATTCACTGCGGTGAGCTGCTCGATTTCTCACGCCACTCAATACACATCCACCGCCCCTTGCTCTAAGGCCTTGGCGGAAGTCATCAACTCGTCCTGTCACGGACGTGGAAATCACACGGTCGATGTAAGCTTCATTGTTCACTCGTAACTCTACTGTATAATAAACAATAAATTTAGCTTTATCAAGGGTTGAGTGCAGGAAATGTAGTGCGTGGCTTACCATCTGGATGGCGAGTGCGAACCAGGTAATCCCCAGGCTGCAGTAAGGAGGCATCATTTGCTGGGAGAGGCCTACTGAGGCCGAGGTCCGATGTTTCGAGTTTCGAAATTTCAAAGGAGAATGGGCCAGAGACAGCACGATCAGCGTCCAATTGCTCAACCGGCGGTAAGATTGGTGGTGGTAGAATCAACGTTTGTAGCATCTGATGGAAGTTGAAAATCGTGATGTGCAGCGACATCGGGTCAATGATCAGGCCTCCAATCAGGACGTTGCCACCATGCAATTCATTTGCAAGGCAGATATGTACGAGGCTAGCGTCAAAAGTCGTGGGTCAACGTACTTTTTCAAAATCAATATTGAAACCGAAGAAAACCTTTGAGAAGCCTTTGAAATCAAGTGGGATCTCCAGAGGTATGAACATGGTTGTATTGAGGGCAATGAGGAATTATTTGAGGGCTAGAAAGAGCTGTAATGTCCTATTGTGCTATTTCCCTAATTTCATATTGACCCATGACTTTTGACGCTAGCCTCGTACATTACGACCGTTGCTTCGGTTGGCTGACATTGTGCGCGGGTGCTAAGATGGAAAATGAAAGTATGTGGAGTGATTAATTTGGCTGATACGTGCCCGTGTGTTGGGTAAACCAAAGTTTCCGCACCAGGTTTCGTTTTTCCTATGCTATAGCTACATGTAGATTCAAGTGTCAATATCGATCGTACGGCAGGAGCCGAGACTGCGGAGGGAGAGTATCAGTAACAAAAAAGTTACTGTAGGCTGGAAAAGTATCTGAGGAAAAAGTAGTGGAGACGAAGTAAGTATGGCTTGACGGATGTGGGCTGGTTATGATTACTTTCACGTGATCCATCCGAAGGAAGAGGCTGGTGTCGAGGCTACATAAGGTAATTGGACGAATAACGCGGATGGTACAGTATTGGTATATTCCGTCACGAGACTACTATATTCCTTTCTCCGTCGTAATTACAACGGCCGGCTCTCTGTTCTTGTAACCACTCTCTGGATCTCTGGGCATGGCCAGATATAGGTATATGTCTCCTCGCGAGGTAACCAAAGGGAAAACGAAGAACCACGAGGTCATTTCTTCGGAGCCTATCCGGCACTTATACTTTAGTCCAACTTTTTTTCTTTCTTTCTTTCTTTTCAGCGATGATCATGACTTTAAATTCTCACCCATCCCATGGCCAGGTGACCACTTCCATGCATTGCATATATATCGCGGCCGGTATACCCTCCGGACTTATTATAATTATAATTGGATGTTTTTATTTAATTAATCTATAAATCTAAATCACTGCTCGCCTGTACATACATGTACATGTTCTCGTGCCTAGGCCTGCTCGCCGAAATTTTCGAATTCAGCTTGCAAACAACGTTAACATGCTCGCGCATGCACATTTAAAATTCTCAAATTAATTTGCATGCGCCACTTCGAATTCCCTCTATCCCTCGTTTTATTTATTTATTTATTTTTTTTCGTTGTTTGTTTGTTGCAATACATATGCGCTGTTAATTACTGCAAGTACCTAAACTACGTGCACGTCCGGATCCGGACCGGACCAAGATCAGCTTTTGCATGCATGCATGGGCGCCGTGGGCGGAGTAAATTGATGTCAATGTTGTTGTTGGTATATACGTGCTGGAAGTAGCCTCGTTGCTGGAAGCAATTCTGAAAAAAAAAGTATCTACAAAGTAGTTTGTATGGTCGGTGTGGGTTCTCGAGCTCAACTACTCTACTCAATAAGTCTCCGGACTATGCACAGACAGTGCACAGGCATTTAAACTCCTCACTCGGGTGTCCGGAGACTAATTGAATTGACGAGTACAGCTGTGTGCTGGATTCGAACCGTTGGTGTGGCCATGGGGCGCCGGGGCGTTGACGACGTCTCAGCCACGGCATCATCCATCACCGCCGCCGAACGATCGATGTGGGAGCTGGCATGCACAATACTCTACTATAGGGCCCGGGAGGCTGGAGGCTACACAGTAAGGAGGTACCTACATAGATAGGTATTTAGCGATGAAACATCAGAGGTTCGTTACAAAACAGTGAATCAGCAAAATTATCATACTCTGGTAGAGTGCATTATGGCACTAGTATGTATATACTACCCCAGATTATATTAGAGACATGTAGTTATCGAAGTTGAAGTAGCTGGAAAAGTATTGACCACAATAAGCTCAGGCCGTCGACGTCGGGCGCTCCGACCCCGCAAAAAAAAAGACACATGACAGTGATAGCGAATCTGGGGTAATGAAGTAGAGTAATCACTTATAATTACTTACCATCCTTACATTTTTTTTCTGGGGAGCTCCCGCCGTGCTCATGAAGCATGCAGTGCACGTCGGTAAAGTGTACGAGTATTGCGCAGCTGGACAGACAGACCCCTGCAGGTATCGGACCCGTACAGATTACTTGAACAATGTATGTATGTATTATGTGTGGCAATATATTTTTTTTTTGGACGGATGACTGAACCCCGCATTTTCGGATTTCGCCTTGCACTCTAGAGGAGGTGGAGTAGTTAGCGAGCGAGGCGTTCATCTGTACTTAGGTAGTGCTCGAGTAGTACTAAGTACATGTAGATCTATAGGTAGACAGGCTTACTTTACGTCTTCTTCCACGTTGACTTGCGCTGATAAGCGGTAGCCGAGCTGCCTCGAAGTAGCCGAGCTCTATCTGCCAGCCATGGCCCAGTGGCTTATGTACATACTTCATACATTGTACTTGTATTTATGGTGGTGGCGATATACCGACGTTAATGAGGGCTTTTGTAGCGAGCCTATGGTCCGTGTAGTAATATTTAAACTCCACAGGCCGAGTGAGTGTTTTTGACTAAAGTTTACCAAAAAAAAGTACCTCAAGCGAGGGTAATATTTCCCTGACACTGGCATGAAACCCCGACAAGTAGAGTCTCTCGTCTTTCCCCGCATCGTTGTCGGCCTCTCCGGGCCACCCATCTTTATTTTGCGGGGAAGGGAAGGGATGGGTTTCGTTATTGAGCTCGGCGTTATGGCGCAGTTGTGTCGTGTGGTGTTTCGGCTCGCACGTGTAAGTCGGTCGGTAAGTAACGGACGCTCGCTCGCTCGGGAGACTAGCTCGGTAAAGTAGGCGTTTTGAGATGGATGATGGATGTAGTGCCAAGATCTCGGTAGAGATGTGGAGAGGGTGTGGCACCGAGACCGCTCGAGTATCCTGATGGTGGTGGGATGCGCCTGTCTTGAACCAAGATTCAGATGTCTCTGGTCCCCGTTCTAGAGATGCTTTGAGGAAAGTAAGGATTTTGTTTTTTTGTGACGTCACGGAGAATGGGAGCTGGCAGGTAAGATGTTTTTTGTGTGAGTACTAGTCTAACCTTGTAGTTACGTCCAGATTACCTCGCTGTAGTCTAAGAAGGATGATCGTTTTTTGAATTCACAGTATTGTTTCAACACCCCGACGGACGGACTAAAGGATCGGAGGTGAATGGGCTTGGAGTAGTATCAAGTCCGTATGCAGATTTCCCTTGTTTTCGGAGAAGGTGTTCTAGAGTAAGTACATATGTAGGTAAACTGTAAGGCTGCTCTTTGCCAGGTTTTCTGGTGCTGCTGGGATAAATAGTTTGCTTGCGGTCGAGTGCTCGAATAGGTACCCGGCCGTGGTACCTTCGTTAGGGTACCAAGTTCTGAATTTATAGTTTCATTCCGAATTTCTATCCCTTAGGAGCACGAAACTGTGTAAAATTCAATGCCAGTGGAGACAAGGGATAATTGCATAAAACCGGGATTAAAGTGGTCTGTGATTCTTCGAGACATTGCTCTCTAAACCAAATCGATCAAGAGAGACAAGAAGCTAAACTCAAAGGTGCAAAGAACTACATAATTTCCACTGGCATTGAATTTTACACGGTTTCGTGCTCCTAAGGGATCGCTCGTGAGACGACAATTCAGGGTAATTCTGAATCTGCCAGAGCTGAACGTGACCGGACGCACGTGACTGACTCACATGCTCCCCCACCAGCGGCTTCCGTCGGCGGCGGCGGGGGCTTGGCGCCTCTCGGCCTGAGTTACCCGTGGATATACGCCGCTTCCTGTGATCCGGCCGTAGACAAAAGGCCGAGGCGCGTTCAGAGTGCTCGTCCACCTCAATTTACTGCCTGTCCTCCGTACCCGCCAACGCTCCCGCTTCACTCACCGCCGCTACCCCACCACTCAACCACATCACGAATCAGCAATGTCTCTCCGAACAGTCGTCTCAAACCTCGCCAGGCGGGTGCCCACCAGCGGCCAGGCGGCCCTCCTCCGTCCCGCCGTCGCTGCCCGCAAGGTTGCGCCTTTGATGGCCCAGCCTCGCCGCGCGTTCTCCAGCGAGGTTGACGAGATTGCCCAGCAGCCGACCCCAATCTTCCACTTGACGGAGACCGAGGCAATGTTGCAGGACATGGTTAGCCGTTTCAGCCAGGACGTCATTCTCCCAAGAGTGAGGGATATGGACGAGAAGGAGAACATGGACCAGGAGATCATTGATGGACTCTTTGCAAATGGGTTGATGGGTGTGGAAATTGGTGAGGAATATGGTGGTTCTGGAATGGGTTTTGGAGGTGCCATTGTTGCAATTGAAGAATTGGCAAAGGTGGATCCTAGTGTACGTTTAAAATCAAATATGTCCTACTCCTTACTTGAAGGTTTTTTTTTCTGACTTTTTCTGATTTTCATAGGTCTCGGTTCTCTGTGATGTTCACGTATGATTATTATCCCCCCCACGAGCGGTACCGGAAATCCCCTAACATGATTTAGAACACCCTCGTGAACACCGCATTCCTGAAATACGGTTCCGACTACGTCAAGAAGACCTACCTCCCAAGACTCGCTTCCAATGAAGTCGGTTCTTTTGCTCTGTCCGAGCCAGCCTCCGGAAGTGATGCCTTTGCCATGTTGACGACCGCTCTCCCAACCACCCCAGCAGCAGATACTTACACCATCAACGGCTCAAAGTGCTGGATCACTAACGCCCAACAAAGCAACATCTTCCTCGTCTTTGCCCAAACCGACCCATCTCTCCCAGCCAACAAGCGCCACAAGGGTATCACCTGCTTCGTCGTTGACCGCAACACCCCAGGTTTCCAAGTCAGCAAGAAGGAGAAGAAGCTCGGTATCCGCGCAAGCTCCACCTGTGTCCTCACCTTTGACGACGTCAAGGTCCCCCGCGAGAACATCCTTGGCGAGGTCGGCACGGGTTACAAGATTGCCATGAGTCTCCTCAACGAAGGCCGTGTCGGTATCGGCGCACAGATGATTGGGCTTGCCCAGGGTGCCTTTGATGCCGGCGCAAAGTATGTGTGGACCGAGCGCAAGCAGTTTGGAAAGTACATTGGAGACTTCCAGGGTCTTCAGTTCCAGCTTGCAAACGCGAGACTCGAGATTGAGGCTGCGAGAGCGCTGGTCTACAATGCCGTCCGCACAAAGGAGGCTCTGGACCGTGCCCGCGCAAGCGGCGAGGACGTCACCGCAAAGATGAGCGAGTTTGTGATGCAGGCTGCCATGGCAAAGTTGTATGCTTCCCGTGTCGCCCAGAGCGTCAGCGGTAGCGCAATTGAGTGGATGGGTGGAATGGGATTCGTCCGTGACGGTTTGGCAGAGAAGATGTGGAGAGACAGCAAGATTGGGGCCATCTACGAAGGGGTATGTTTATTCTCTCTTTTTTTTTTGTCACAATCCTTTTTCCCCATATCCTCTTGGGGCAGGTATACTAACGAATCTCCAAATTTGTAGACAAGCAACATCCAGCTCCAGACCATCGCCAAGATCCTCCAGAAATCTTACCAGCAATAAGGTATTCGCCTGCACAGCGCTGGTGAACGTTGGTGTTAGGTTTTTTGATCAAATTATCTTAACGAAAAAAAATGCATGGAATTGTTAATTTGGATGGGAGCAATTGTCCGCATTGAGCATTTTTTTCTTTTCTTTTTTCTTTTCTTTTTTTCTTTTGGTATGGTATAAACCTGCATACATTGGGGTTTTTGGTTCTGTATTCGTATACTTTGTGTGTACGGTGTAATATGCGCATATAATGTATCTTTGTGCATGATCATGAGGCCAGCTACTGTGCATTTTCTCCTTTTTATTTTTATTTTTTCATTTTTTTTTATTTTTTATTTTTTAATCATCACAACTAAGCCTGCGCCGCCGTACATGTGTTACTCTTTTTGAATGATAATTTATATATAATTACATGTTGCAATGTTATAAATGAAGGTAATTACAGAAAGCATATATAAAGCATAGAGCATGAAGCATGTATCTCCATGGTTTGTATATAATAGCGAGTCAAGTTAGAATTACTTTAGGTTTTTTTTCTGCATTGATATAATTTAATTACGCTTTGAAACCTATAATGATCATGATCATGATCCAGTTTGTGATTATTATATAATTATACCATGCATATACCGTACGCGTACGTTCTTGAAGACCCCATGGCCACTTGCAATGGTATATGTACCTATGGTTAATTCTTTGATCCGCGCGTGAGCGAGTGAGCTATATACAATATATATACTTCCCACCTCGCTAATTATATTACATGCGCATACTTTTAGTTAAGAGTTCAGGGTAGTTACATACACATACACATGACGGAAGCCGGGTTAACGTTGTTAACGTTACGCGTATACCTACCTACATAAGTACTTCTTACGTACAGGCCTGAGCCTTGAACTTTTAAATTTTAAGCTTCCTAGAAACTCTTGTAATTGTAATGCAGTAATGGCAGATAGTAAGTAGTAAGTAGTAGGTAGCAGTAAGTAGTCCCCTACAAAAATGAAACCCTCAATTCGAAAGTGTGTTTAAATCCCTCTGCATGCCACTGGGGATAATCTTGGGGATTAATTTTAATTTTTTTTTTTGTGCCTGCAGCTTGCAATTGACTATCCGGAGTATAGTATCACTTAGGTACCTAGGAAATGGGCATGGGAATATAGACGGATGAGGTAGTGGCACGCTTCGAATTCTCGTAGGGGAAGTCTCCCTCTCGAGCTCTCTCTCTCGAGCTCTCTCTTCCACCTATCATGAGAACGAGCTGGGCAAAGGCAAGCAAGAGAGAGCGATAGAGAGCACAAGGACGAGGACTAGTACTCTGGGGAGAGGGGGGGGGGAGAAGTTTTTTCTGCATGTACACTTTTCACTTACACTAGTATAATATATATTAATAATAATAATAATCATAATCATAAATTAAAAACCGCAAAAAATTCTCACGTATACGTATATATATATCTCCTATAGCTAGTTTTCTTGTGATAATTCCTTTAGTACCTACGTATGTACGTATCCCCACACACAAAAAAACTACTAAAATCCTTGAGTTCCTTGAGTTTCTTGGAGATTATGATTTCGGCAAATTCTGTTCTAGATCCTTAATTAGGACACAAGTACCCCAATTGCAAGGAAAATAAACCTCAGGAAGCTTAAGCGGTAGAACATGTTTTCCTTAGGGCGAACATCACGTGTGTGCCATACTTTAGTTCGAGTTCAGGGTAATTCAGGTATATATGACGGAAGCTTACTGGGTTAACGTTAACGTTATAAACGCGTATACCTACGTACAGGCCTGAGCCTTAAGCTTCATAGAAGTCTCGACGGATATCGATAGCAGTAGCTACCTACCTAAGGGTTTGTACATACATAACTATACACATGCGTGCACCCCCATGGCCAGGAAGAAAAAGGAAAAATTTAAAAAATCTTGTAATTAATATTAATATTACCGTACCCGCCATATGCATATACTGTATATTTATGTTATCATTACAAGACGAGACCAGTATACAATTAGCTCATGATTATGATCAGCTCGATAGAGTAGTAGTCATAATCAAAAGTTTATACCTATGTAGGTAGCGAGTGTCACTCAGATCTGTACTTCATACTTCGAATTATCTATATTTGCAAGCATATATATACTAGGTATGCATACCCAAACTCCGAGTACCTACCTTAGGTAGGTACTAGTAAGCCCAGACATTAAATCCAAGCTGCTGCACGCGCCGCTTCCTGAATTCCGCCTCCACATGCTTGAAAATTCACTGTTCAGGGTAACATGTAGTAACATTATACAATTAGCTTTGGAAGAATAAAAAAAAAAAAAAAGTTCAAATGAGGGGCCAAAATTGAAAAAAAAAAACAGTACCACACACAAGGTGCAAATAGATATCAAAAAACCTTCAAGTTAACTTAACCAAAAAAAATATATATATATATAAACAAAATACTGGCGTATACTATGTATATATCCACTTTCATGCTCGCCCAATTACACCTCCTTCTCCTTCTGCTTCTCCTTCTCCTTCTTCGCCGCAGAAACAGCAACAGCAACAGCAACAGCACCACCACCACCACCCTCATACTCCCCCGGCGACGCCGTCAACGCCGCACCCGTAATCACCGCCTTCTCCACCCCCTTCCTACTAACCTCCTCATACCTCCCCTCATCACCCACATCCGACCCCTCCAAATTCACCACACTCCGACACCACCTCTCATCCCTCTCATCCGCAATCACACTCTCCGCGTCCCGCACCAACCTTGCCGCCTCCTCTTCCTGCTCCTGCTCCTCACCAACCACGCCCTCCTCCACCCCTAAACTCCTCACCCCCCTCAACTCCCTCTCCACCTCCTCCAACCTTACCTCCAGCCCCTCCATCTCCCTCAGCCGCTCCTTGAGCTGCTCCAGCTCGCGCGTGACGCTCGTGCGTTCCTTCTCGGTGCCGATGCGGTCAAAGTCCCAGCCGTAAGGATTTCCGGGGACGGTGCCGAGGAGGAGCTGGTAGGTGTGGTATTTCTTGAGGGAGAGGCGCGAGGAGATTGTGATTAGAGCTGTGGGGAAAATGTGTTAGTTAAGTTAATTGTTCTTTATAAAAAAAAAGTGAAAATCGGGGGACGTACTTATTCCCTGCGCTTTACACGTATCGTAGAGTAATCCCTCGACATCCGACGACACCGCCGACGTTCCCTCATCAATGAAGACGAATTTCGGTTTCTATGATATATCCCGTTAACATCCTTCCTTTTTGCAAGCAGTATTACCAAAACAGGAAACAGAAAAAACTCACATGATACAACACCCTCGCAAACCCCATCCTCTGCTTCTCCCCCCCACTCAACACATCCTTCCACTCCTTCCTCGTATCCCACCCGCCCTCCCTCTCCACCAGATACCCCAGCCTCACCATCCCCAACACCCTCATCAGATCCGCCTCCCCCCTGCCCCCCGCCTTCATATCCATCTCCGTGTGCGGGTAAATCACCTGATCCCGCAACGTGCCCACGCTCATATACACCCTCTGCGGGAGAAACATGATCCCCTCCCCCCCGCCCGAGAACGGGACTTGCTGGAACTTACTCACGGCCCCACCAACCTTGCGCGGGCGGGACACGAGCCCGCGATACACGGGCCACAAACCCGCCACTATCCTTGCGATGGCGGACTTGCCGACGCCATTGGGGCCCGAGATGAGGAGGTGCTCGCCGGCGTGGACGATGATGTTGACGCCCTCGACGAGGAGCTCTCCGCCGATGGGATACATATTCGGGGCCACGACGGGCACGTTTTCAAGCCTGACGCCGTCAAAGCCCTTATGTAACATGCCCTGCACATCCTCGAGACTATAAATCTCCGGGTGTGCGGAGGGGGGGTACGAGCCTGCGTGGACGCGGTGGAGGGTGCTGATGAGGGAATACACTCTACTCGTGTGGCCCGCGAGTTCTGCCAGGTCCTTAAACGAGTACATCATTCTCCCGCCGGCGTCGGCGAGAGAGAGCATGAGGCGTTTGTTGGTGATGAAGGAGCCCGTTCGGGCCTGCTGGCGGTTCTGCGAGGCGTGGGAGTGGTGGTCGGTGTCTGTGAATGTAGCCAGCTCGACTAATCCACCCAGACCGCCCCACGCGGGGAGGAAGATGGGTACAGACGAAACCAAGTATCCGAATGCAGCTAGATGTGGGGGTTAGATTTTATACGACAGGAAAAAATGGGGATAACAGGGAAGAAGACGTACACCAACTATACTTCAAGACAAAGTCCTCCAACATATTATACCTAATCTTCAAGCTATAAATCCCCTCCAACAACTTTTTCAAATCATTAAACCCCCTCTCCAACACCGTCTTCTCCATATCACTCCCGCCATAAAACGCAATCTCCTCCGCATTACTGATCAACCTCGTATACCCCGCCCTCACCGTCCCCTCCCCTCTTCCCACCATATCCGCCAACCTCGCAAAATTCGGCGCCATCTTGCGCAGTAGCCAGGCCGTAGCGATGTAATTTGCAGAGATACCAGTGAATGCGAGCAGACCTAGACTGCGTGCGAGCTGGTAGTTGAAGACCATGAGGTCGAGCGACGGTTTTCCGAGGGAGGAGATTAATGCGGCGGCAGAGTCGCAGAATAGCGTCAGGTCGGATGTGATGTATTGATCCGGGCCTCCACCGGCTGTCAACCCACCATCCAGGTTCGCGAGCTTGTAGTATGCGAGCTCGTCATTGAGGTAGAGGTCGTGTATGTATCTAGTCAGCCGAGTCCTAAACGCAATCGATATCTTTGATTGTAAATATTTGATCTACAAAAAAAGAAAAAGGTTAGCACAAAAAACCCCACAAAAACACTATCAAACATGACCACACTCACCATGGCATTACAATACACCGCCGGCGCGCCAACCCCAACCCACTTGAGCAACCCCCACATAAACCCCCTCCCATTCCCCGCCACCAAATCCCTCACAATCTCCCCATCCAACCTCGCCACCACCAAACTCAAGTACGTCCTCGACATCAAAAACACCGCATGAAGCAGCAGCAACATCGTCTCCTTCGACCCCACCCTCGGCACCATGATACTCCACAGCGCCAAAAACTGATGCAAAAACGCCAAATTCAGCCCAGGCTTCGTGTCGATCGGGGGGGGATGATACCCGCCTCCCTTTTGCTGCTGCTGCTGCTTCCCCTTGCCCCCCCTCGACACCTGCGAGAGAAACAGCCTCCTATGCGAGAGAAACGTGGTCGCCTTCGTGGGATGGATAACCACCCTCGAAAACACCTCCTTCCCACCACCATCTCCCGCTCCTCCTCCTCCTCCTCGAACCCCCCCGCTCTCCTTCTTCTCGGCAGAGGGGACATAGATAATCTTACTCCCGTCCTGCGCGATGATCCCGCTGTTCCTCCGCACGATCCCCCTCCGCCGGCCCTGCTCCTTCTCGTGCTTCAGGTTCCGCCGCCGCCGGGCCTCGTAAAGGAGGCTGAGCAGGAAGAGTGTTGCGCCTGAGCCGGTGATGAGCGTGCGCTTCCTGTCGGTCGAGGAGATGGTGGAGATGATGATCAGGAGCCGCTGGAGGAGGGATGGCGGCCGGAGCGTGGATTGGACGGCCATGGCTGCTTAGGTAGGTAGGTGGGCACCACCCCGGCGAAGGCAGGTGCCTCCGTGTCCGGCTCGATTGGTGCTGGGTGGTGGTGGGCAGGCTTGGTTGTTGCCTATTGTTGTTGTTGTTGTTGTTGTTGTTTTTGTTGTTGCTGTGCGTTGCGTAATTCGGGTGTAGTATATTTCTGTGTAAATGCAGTGGACGGCGGTGTGTGTATGTGTGAAGCTCTGATATCTTTGATGGTCCCACTCCCACTATGCCATCATCGCCCTCGAGCTGGTGGTTGGTAGCTTGGTGATGCTGCGTGCGAGTCCGTTCCGAGTGTTTGCGCGGGTGCGTGCGTGCGTGCGTGCGTGCGTGCGTGCGCTCCTGTGTAAGCGGGCTGCTGCCGAGCTTCGCCGCGGGGTGCATCCGTCGCCGGGAGCTGCTGCCTCCCCCGCCAAGCCAGAGCTCGATGGCTTCCGTCGGCAAGCTCGTGGGGAAAGTGTGGGGAAGGGGGCGGTCGCGCCTCGCATGTGACGTTGCCGGGCCATGAGAGCTCCCGTCGGCACCTCGGCGGGGGCAGCTTGGCCTACGTAGAGGCACGTGACGACTGGCAATGTTTCGAGCACGAGGGTGTCATGAACGTCAAGCTCCTTTGATTTACCAGTCCCACACTCATGTGTGCGGTGGGGGCCGAACGTGCAAGTATCATGTATATATGTATACTAGTACGCAGCTGTGCTCTAAACCCCAAAATCAGGAATCTCCGTACCTACGGGGGTCAGACGGGGTTTTGAAATTCCCTGAGCCCCGTACGGAGAATTCATTTGACTCAAGATCTTAAGATCTGACGGGGTTTGGGTTTGTTCACTTCTGAATGGAGCTGCCATACAAAAAAATTAACTTGCTCAAAACCCCGTATAGCCATACAAAAAGTTAACTTGCTCAAATTCCCTACGGGGTTTACGGAAGCACTTAACGGGCCCGGGGCTTTTGTAAACACATGTACAAGAAAAGCCCCGTCGTACGAAGAATTTTCTGAACGGGGTTGAAATTTACTTGACACATTTGTGGCACCATGGCCATGATATATCAACTGCTCCCTGGTACTCAAGCTCTACTGTATGTATACCCACCCTCACACCTCATGATCTTCATGACGTGAAATCACCACGTGCACCGAGTCCAAGCTTGAGCTTAATTAAGCACAAGCAATTAAAGTGCACCCACAATCATGCCACAGCCTAGATAGCTATAGCTCGACTTCCTCCTTCATGAGGCTGATCGATGGCTCCGGACCGGGGATCCTTCAATCCCACATTTAGAAATTCCAGAACAAAGGAATTTACCGCAGTGGCACACGCGGCAGGTCAAGTCTGGGAACGAGAACAGAATTCTCCGGCCGCAGCGTAGCTTAAAAGTAAAAAACACCCCCACTAGTGTACTAGACCCCTGATACATGACCGCATTCAAACTCCTAATTTTACCCACTTTGGTAATCTCGTATGAGCTTGTACAGCTCTGAAAAATACCAAGTATACTGTATCGGTAATTATAATAGAATAAGGGTCACGCTTACAGATCTTCACAGATATCCTGCAGATGGGCTGGGAGTAGCCTCGGGCTGGGAGCAGATATGGATGGATAGCCTCGTATGGATGGACGCCCCAGGAATTTGTGGACTTGTCTCACAACTTCAAATTGCACCTCCACCCACCGCATCAAGCAAATCGGCGATTCAAAATGTAAACCTTCCAGAAGCACTCAAACCCACCACAATCGCCATCCTCGCCAAGGCCTTTAAACCTAAAGCCGAAATTTCATCCCCTCTTGTGGCTACATAGATACCTCAACCTCCAGGGAGGCGCAAACGAAGTCTGCCGATCCCTTCCTACCTCCATACCACTCTTTGTCCGAAAAATGCTGGAGGTTAACATGTGGAGGCACTGCCTAGTCAAAAGCCAAACATACGCCCCATACGTCAAATTGGGATTGGGATGTTGATGTCGTGATGTCTCCTGTTGCAGTTGGCACTCTCTCAGTGATTAACTTGTATGTACTGGAGTACTCCAGGATCTCCCAAATCCAAGTCCTGAAATGTCGATCAACGGTCAAACTAGACAGCTCGCGTGAGCCACGTTTTTCCCCCACATCCACCAAGGCCGTTTGGTTTCGTCCTTTGCCCTCGTTGGTTCCGGACCCAGTACTTTGGTACTTTGTCACTCCATCAGGCTCAAACCGCCCCACCGTGCACCATGTTCACATCTTAATACCTTTTTGGGCACGAGACTGCTTTTTTTCTCGTTCTTGTCTCAAACTGCAGCTGCCCATGCGATTATTTCAGATGAAGTAATGGATATCCCACCAACTCTTATAAATAGTATGGCGACTTTACATGTGTATGTAAAAACATTCAGTTTTCATGAAGGGAATGAACCTCGTGCGCATGCATCATTCCCATAAAGGTGTAATAATATGAAAACCTTCCTTGCAAAGACATGTAAAGGAGTACATGCCTATATTCTCTTTCAATTTGAAGTTTTCAAAAGTCAGCATCCATCACTGATTAAAAAAGCCGATACCGAATGCGGATATGGGGACCTGGCACACTGCAGAATTAACACATGTATGTACTCAAGTAGTTACTCGAGCACACTTACTTGTTCTCCCGGATCTCATTGCCGAAACCCTATCTGAATGCAAGAAAATCCGCAGAATACTTTTCCACACCCACCCACCTCCTTCGTAAAGGGCAAAAATGAAGAGCCATGCTTTGAAATTTCCGCCACATCCGCATTCATAACCGTTGGAAGTTCTCTCACACGCCAAGGACCACCATGCACCTTGGTCGATAGTAAATGGTTCCTTCACGAGGATATGCTAATCGTGTTTTTGGAAAAGTTAAAGCCTCGAAATTCTGCTCTCGATCATATTTAGAAATCCGTCTTTATTCCACGTTCGTGGAATTCAACGAGGTCAGCATGAGCAGAAATCCACTCTTTTGGAGTGATAGCCACATGTTTTGTAGCAGGTATGCGTGTGCTCATTCCGGTTCGGGATCCCCTAGGTATTTTCTCGTTTCATCAATTTTTCACAATAACTGATTAATGTTCTCTGACCATAATCAAATAAATCACTACAAGAGGGTAAGGTTTTGGTTATCAATTTTTCTTTGTTTTCCTGTAATAAATGTAGGCAAGGAATAAACACAAAATCAAGTGCATTTTAATTACCGGGGACCTTCTCATCCCAAGCCTTCTCATCCCAAGCCTTCCCCACAACTCCCGAACCAACTATCCGCGTGCCCAACAACGGCCCACACACCCTCTTCGTTTAGTCTTTTTTCTCCTTTTTTTTTTTTAATATGTTCTTTCAAAGACACCACGTTGGTAGCACGCCACCCAAACCCACAAGGTGTGATTTCCAAATCAAGTCATGAATTCCCACAAGCATCTTACTCCCATGGAGAATTTCAACGTCATCCGTCATTTCTGAAGGAAACGGCAGCATTATTCAAAGCTGTTGGAAGCAGCTGCAGCTTGAAATACGTGAGTGAGTAGAGAGTAGCATTAGACAAAGAGTGACAGGGAAGATCAAACCAGAAGTCTTTGCGTTTGCATTGTTCCATTTTTGAGGGAGCTCAGAAGCGGATTTACCATCCGCATGATAAGGATAGGGAACAAGGCCAGAATGTAGTCTCGCCAGAATGTGTAAAGACGAAAGTCCCTGAAAGGAAGGCTGTTCTCGGAAGACATGTCCGATCACACCACTCTAGTTTTGCCGGCGTAAATACCGTGCCCTGAAAGGTTCTTCTTTCCGGCGGTTGATTAGTCCTTTAGGCTAGTCATGAGAACAAACGTTTGACACTTGGGTGGTGTGAAATGTATAGCCTTGATCCATATCGAATTGTATACTGACCTCAGTATATATGTGGGCACATCGAACATATGCTCCCTGCCTCGAATTTTATTTCTACATTTAGTATCATATTGAGTAGAGGGCAAACATCGATAAAATACATACCTAAGTAAATACTACTCATGGCGTCAGTACTTCATCTTGAGAGACTTTCAATATCTTCAAATCATTACTTACCCTCACCATCACCGTCACCACCACCATCCCAAATTCAACACTGGGAGGAAATCTGCGGACGTCCCAAGGATCCGGAGCTCTTGATGGCGATTGGAAGGTCACATCATGATCATGGAAAACAGTCATCAAATCCCTCGCGAAACAAAGGAACCCAAGAGAGCCGTAAGACAAGTAAAGCGGTCGACAATCTGAAAAACCAAGGTAGATATGAGAGAATTTTGAAGTCGTAATCTCATTGCCATCACTAACATAGAATTAGTCCAGAAATGCAATCGTTCAAAAGAAACTCACAACAAGAACAGAAGACGTACACTCACCACCATGCGGCATACCACTGCAACAGACACTGGAATCGAAAATCCTTTAGAACTTCCCCATCTCCAGAGTGTTCCAATATCCGAAATAATCCGCCAATTATGGGATTGGGGCTCCGTACACCTTCACAATACAACCAACGCAGATGTATTTGTGAGGGCGGTCACTATGTCCTCTGATTATGAGCGAGAACAGAATCCTAGGTTCAATGAGATGGAGCAATTGCAAAAAAGAACAGTACAGCCAGAAAATACATCCTCCGTACGAGTACAAATCCGAATCATTCCTGCCACGCCAAATCGTGAGACACTCACGATAGCAAAAACATTTCCAGTTAGAATATCATCATCTCATAGTACCAGAATTCGAGTATACTCTCACCAAAATACCACAAGGCGATACCCCTCACCTCGAAATACTCCCCCACCAAGCCCAGGAACTGAGACATACGAAAATAACCACACACCCGAGCCCGGGCCAGCAGTACCAATGCGTAAGTGAATTACCTCACAAAATGAAGCTCAAGAAATTTGCTAACATGGATCCTGCTGTATATGTAGACGTCGAATACGCAGTCTTTCGTGTCCCAATGCTTGGTTCCATGATGTTGTCAGGCTTTGTTCAGAAAGGCGACTCACTCGAGGTACCGATGCCCTGGCCCGATGAGTGGCCACAGGCTGTCGATGCCATCTATGTCGGGTGTGATGCTGCTACTTATACTAGCACCACCACTTCCATCTCAAAAGCAGTGCTAAAGGAAAGAATACGGGAGAATCTGGAGTTTCTGGGTTATTCTCAGGAGATTGAGGATATTGTACAGAGTGCATCATAGGTGATTCGGAGACGAGAGGATCTGATGAAGGAGGTTTTGTGGCTCATTACTGCGTTTTGGGTTTCTGAATTGGAAAGGAAAGAGTGGCATTGGACGAAGAAGAATTGGGGGATCAGCGCTCGGGATTGGAGACGAGAACAGGTTGGAGAGTGTTCTCGTGGCTGGGGGGAGTGTGGGGACAGTCTCATCCGAGGATGGAAGTTAGGGTCTTGGCAGGCGATACTTCCCAATATGGAAATATGTCGAATTAGATGACACTAGTCTCATTGCAATGACACTAGCTACAATAGATGAGTCCGGCAAGTTAAGCTTTAAGGCACAAGACTGCTACTTTCTAATTAGTATCGTGCCACGAGTTTAACTTTAGCCTCGAGAGTTCGAATGAGCGGAGATAAAGAAGGGATCGATCGAGGCCGATAAACAAACTTGACACCGATGAACATCGGTATCGTTTCATGAAGAGCCTCAACTTCCAACCAGAGTCGTCCAGCCTTTATTCTTTCGTGCCTCTCTACTGTGATGCCCGAGAGCGTCATGTGAAATTCACTCCCATCGATGAAAGAACCGCATTGATATCGCCGCGATCTCCCCGGGATCTATCGCTCCAGGCCTAGGATATTGGCCCCCAAGCTTTGTTTACTGTGTGCCATTCATTAAAAGCAGCATATCGACATCGCGAGTCATGGGCTGAAGCTCAAAACCCAAACCCCGAGATCGTGTGAGAAGTAAACGCAAAGCCTAGGCCTTACCTTTAATTTAGAACTACACACCTCGAGCCCTAATCGTGTGCATTGGCCAAAACTTAAGGCAATATAGGTAATATTGTAATAGAGTACGACATGAGAATAATACGACATGGATCATCACGTATGTGCGCTTTGATAAATGAGATGGTGTGTAGGACACGGCAGGCGGCTACATGCATATGCTTCCGAAAGCTTGAGCCCTAATTAATTAATGCATGAATAAGATACCTGGTCCGTGCATGCTTT
The DNA here is from genome assembly GCA_024516245.1 of Peziza echinospora. NCBI lineage: Eukaryota > Fungi > Ascomycota > Pezizomycetes > Pezizales > Pezizaceae > Peziza > Peziza echinospora. The sequence goes on along the minus strand of JAJLQT010000017.1, from coordinate 404,222 downwards.
CTTAACTCTGCAGATTTTTGTTCAAATACGAGACTAGTTCAAATACCTACATGGACCTCCCTAAAAAGATCATCTGAGTACGGTATTTTGTGTGCGTGGTTTTGATAGGATCTGTCGGTAGTTGGAGTGGATTCATCTCGCCGAGCTCGGGTGTTTTTTCGGTTTGGACAGGTTTGTGTTCCGCGGCCATGAGGACAGTGATCATGATGAAAGCTTGATGTAGGCATGTTTTCGCGGCTGGGGGGGATAGGTTCCGGGGGGAAGGAGTACAGGGAGAAGAGAACAAGGGAGAAGGTGCTCTCGTGGGGTGATACTTCCAATTGTAAATATTCTCGTTAAATTTGTCTTATTGAAGTAATCGCATGTCAGTCTCGTGCCCAGCCCCTCCTACGGACCGACGGAAATTGCTATACATGTTCCAGCTGGCAACGATATCATTGCAACTCTATCATTCTTTGATTCTCGCATATCCGAATCGAACGTAAATGCCAGTCTCGATGTAAAGGCCGCGGGTCGAAGGCGCTCTCGTTCCCAAGCCGTCAAAGAGAGTACTCTACTATAGCGAGGAATAAGGATCGTCGTCTGGCACCTAGTGTCGTACCCTGGCACCCGATTGCTCACCTACTTATGTATATATTTGTGATGCGAAACTCACGAGAAAGATGCGAAAGGTATACAGTACTCGAGTACCAACATTGCTCTCGTGCTAGCTACCTACTTAACCTACAAGGTAACCTACTTCTCTCGGAAATGTCAGTGCCACTTCGTTTAGTCTCGCACTTCGTTACGAGGGTCTGGGCAAGAGACTACACTTCGTAATAGTACGGCATAGATGTTCTCGTCGCGACGGGATAGAAGCCCAAGACAACCGAATACGCACTGCATGCGACCGGAAGGATTCGGGAAGATTGCTGACTTCGGACGTGCCTTCTCGCGATTGTACGAGACTAGAATGTACCACCTCAAATGCATAGGTATCATAGGCTCTACGTCTAGATTCGGCTTGAGGGATGAGACGTCGACTGACGATAAGGCAACAAACACCCCTGCGACCCGGCAGTACAGGGCTTTAGACATGCCCGAAATAATAAAATGATCAGCTAGGATCGAAGTACTTGGAGAGAGCTTCGAGTGGATACCAATTACCAAATCGATGTAGATTTGTTTTGAGAGAATTCAAAACTAGGCCCAATGCTGGGTAGATGGGAGTTGAGATGAAACACCTGATTTTTCGATTGAAGCGACTGGAAATACAGCACACATATGTGCAGAATGTAATGTTATACCGCAATAAAATACTGTTCTCGTGCGCCAAATAATAATTTTCATACTGCGAACATCCTTACATCCCCAGTCGCATTTACATCCCCTTTACCACTCGTAAATTGTTTCGAGTTACACACACACTCTGCACATGCTTGAAAGGAAATCATGTACTGCGTGACAGATTATTGCTAACCCAATTGCCAAGACTAACCCAATGGAGGAATTTGGCTTTTTGGCTTGAAGAACACCCCCGACGAGTCGCACGTGTACACTTGAAGCCTGCCAAGGAGACCCAAGGCACTACTCGAGACTACCTATTACGGACGCAAAGCCAGGAAACACTTAGTGGCGATATCCGTATTCGGAAGCGACGGAATTCAACGGCAGTCTTGGCTAGGTGTCTCGCCGCCCGACTCCGTTCTCGTTTCCACCCCTGGACTTACTCCTGAGATCTTCTCATCACCGTCACTTTACTCAATGTCCCACGCAATCGACTCTGCCTCGCAACTGATTGGTGATTTTTGAAGAAAATTGCTACTTCACACTGACCCAGGCCTCGAATTTCAGATGCTTAATCGCCCCCATATAGGACAATGCCAATCTCCCATTTCTTCTGTCAACCTGGGGCGAGTCTCACAGCTCCCAAAGTATTTGAGTCAACCCATCGAAATCAGCATGCAAAAAAAAATTGTCCAGTTGCCACTGCATACGACTCGGAAGAGGATCACGCAAGGTTAGTGGGCGTTCTACTTTCCGCTTCTTCAGGAAAATATGCAGGCTTCGAAAAAGGGTCTCCACCTGTCTCTATACGAGTACCAATAGCCACTTGCCTTTCCCAGGCCTGCCCCCTTCTTTCTTTTTCATAATCTCCATCCCGCCTATGCAGTCATGTTGTTACAACCTAGCCTTGTCCACCACTTACGCTTACAATCATCTAAATTTTATAGGGCCTCTACAGATCTACACTGCAGCAATTTTATAGAAACCTGGCCTAGTCACATACACTGTCTGCTAAGTGCATGGGTGCCTGGTTTCAATTTACTGCAACGGTTGTTCCAGGTAAGATTATCAGAGGAAATGCATGAATGTCGACCCCATCGTTACTAACTTTTTGAACCTATGTTGCAGAGATTGCTTCTAACGTCTGTTATCCCTAATTATTGCTGAAACGCAAACCATCAACTCAAACCATCCATTCGACCATGCTGCTGACGCTGCAGCCAGACTCGTCCGCCTAATCCCTAATGTTTGTAGCAGGGCACCGGTTTCGGGATCAGCTGCATCGGCTAGTAAGAGCTTTTCATCAGACAAAGAATTTGCCTTGGAACGTTGAAAACGGCAGGCTGATAAAACCATCTATTCCCAGTTTACCAAATTACACTCACCAGAATGGCAGGAAATATTCATGCAGATCTCTCTTGCTGACTCACCATGAATTTATCATTAAACACCCCCCGGGCTCAGATAATCAATATAAGTGTAGTGCAATTCTGACTAAATGTCACGATTATCCAGGGCGAATCAAACCTCCGGCTCAACATTGCCTCAAGACGGTTTACCCGTTAACGGTCGCTTCGATTCGGTACCAGAAAACGTACATCCTGCAATGCATTTCGGTTTTGAGATCTGGTTCTCTAGAAGTATTCCACGCCCCCCTGGACACATGTGCGATTACGATTACAATCTATATCATCCATGTATAGTTCTAGATCGAGCCTGTACTTTCAAAAATGCTGCTCTAACGAAGAATTTGAAGGAAAGAGCAAAGTTGGTGCCTGATAACCATATAATTGGGTCACAGGCCGTCAAGTATGTTTGGACCCTAATGTAGTGCTTGCATGCTTAGGCTATGGCAGTTAAGACCAGAAATTGCATGACCAGGTACGTTTGCGTGAGACCCAAAGATACCCGATCCAGATTACTTTCATAGTTTTCAGATGAACATTCAGCGGCACAAGGAGAGCGCTAGATTATGAGCGGCCATACACATAAATTATGTGTCTCAAGCTGTTTCGCCATCCGATATTGCGCAAAGCTCAGAAATACTCCGAGGCAAACCCATATGGTCAGCAGCAATACGCATGTGATTTTCAAATGAAAATAGTATCAGGAAGATAAACACTTTTTTATATCCTTCTATCAATCTCCATCGTACTATTTGGGCAGGATGCTAAGCCAAGGAATCACCACTGGCAGAAAAGGCAAGACCTTAAGAGAGTTCTGAATTAATCTTGCATCTGCTGATCTTTTATACAAAGATGATTACTTGTCAACCGATACACAAACTTGGTTCTCAAAATTTGCCACCATAGGCTCGCACTTGCTACGAAATTCGTGAAGAAATTCGTGAAGAAAACAAGCATTGTCGCCAATTTCGCAAAGCCAACATCAGGATTGATATTGTGAATAGTTTGGAAGAGGTCGATATCTCTTGAGTGTGGCAGCACATACAGTCTGCGCATCATTTTGCAGGCATGAAACTCAAAGCAATCTCCTATTCCAGTTATTGACGTGCCAAAATACACAACCACACTCGGGCATCATGAAGTTGGCTCAACCATCAAGGGCTCACGATATCTCCGAGCATAGTACATAGAGCTCGCAATTGCATTCCAACATCCAATCAGTCGACTGGGATTCAAATTGGAAGCATCAATTCGAAATATAAACACGCGTTTATAAAAAAAAAAAAAGGAGAAAGCAACATGCATTCAAATTGTGTTTCTACAGGCTTCCATTTTTCAGGCTGTGGCATTGTGGCCGGTATGAATTGTCATGAAACTGGCCTGCCGCGTTGGAAGCTATCAGCGCTATATTAATATCACGCTGATTGCGATGAGATGTTCGGCGAGTACCAAGGGAACGTGAACGTCACTGAGTTCACACCGTGCCCTTTGGCATACCCACGTGGGGTGTGATGTTCAATTGGCCTGGGGTTGACCGTGCGTATCGCGCACAGAGAGGTTGGGGAGCAAAAGCGGCAACTACTGAGCGAGCAGTGACGTTGCATTCGGCCAATGAGAGGGCTTTGCGCAACAACGTGCACTCTGGGGTTGGACAAGGTCGTTAGCGCCAAGACGCTGCCAAGATGTAGGCAGAAAACCCCCCGCAGCGCAACACCGCGGGATCCAGGCCAATCAGCCGCGGTTTTTTCCACACGGGGGATGGCAGCCCTAAGAGTTTAAGCTTGTCTTGGACTAAAGTGGGATCCTGGTCGCGGCAGCCAAGCTCATTGTGGGGATTGTGCGTGGTGAAGGGATTAATTGCATGCCAAGCGAGTGATATCTTGCACCCCCACACCTCGAACGGAGCTCTGGACTCAACGGGGCGTGCCGTAGCTCTCTGGTGGGTGCCCAAGAGTAGAGTAAAGCAATTTTGGAGCCGAAGTTGCGCGGGACTACCAACTCATTAGTTTGCGTATTAGTGATAATACTTGGTTTTGGATCAAGATTGGTCCGGTTTCGAACCGTCACCGAACTCCCTTTGCGGCAGTCGCGTGTCTAGGGGAAGAGCTTAAACTTTGAGGTATGTATGTACTCAATTTCTACCACTTAGGATAGATCTCGTGATGAAATTGACCTTTTCGAATAGGAGGCACACTACCACTCATTAATTTAACATCTGCCATTCATTTGGCATAAGAGGTATTTCTTCCTGAAATCACAACCTCGGCATTGGTTTACACAGAAATATGTCCATACCTGTACTGCAGTGCAGTACTTGAGTATCCAATTGCAGGATTTTGTTTCAACTGATAAGAGGCCTACCTACCTACCTAGGTAGGTAAGCATAGGTACCGGTATCAATGCGGGCTGAACTCTCATCAAATTATCCTCAAGCATATATCTGCAACAGTTGTAATGACTGAGGGATATTGTCAAGAGCTTTGAGTACTGTCCGGTTTGGGGATTTTTTTTTCACTCAGGTGAGACTTCCACATTCCCAAGAGGTCAGCCCATGCATGTGCATGTCCCATGGCCAACCCCAATCGATCATCAAATTCTGGACTTTCTTCCCGGTTTATTCCTGTGTCGAACGAGATAAGTCATTTTGGAGCCTACTATCACTCTTGCAATTGGTTCCCTGAAGGCGATGAAGTGTGAAAAAAAGAACGAGAAAATGCACCAGATAAGTTAGGTTCCGGGCCAAGAACATCTGATGGTAAGTAACCTATCATCTGGGGTCGACATTACTTTTTGACGCAATGTTTTTTTCTCTTTGACATGCATGTTTCTGTGGCTTGAAGCTCATGGGACCCCACCCCATTACCATGAGATCTAGAGTGCCAGTCGACCAGAGACCCAAGAACGTGGGTTTCGGCAATTCCAATGGGCCGCTTTCCATCTGAGCACACCATCTGAATTGGATTGGGTCACTAGACTTTCTCGGAGCCAAAATAACCTTTGAAATACTAGGTTAGGTAGGTGGTCGTTTATTTCCCCCGAAATACCTTATTCACTAGTGGCAAGTGAGGATTCGGGTCAAGGAGATGGCTAGCGGCAGCACGTGGGCCATTCGAACGGTCGTTCAGAGCGCCGGCCATCGCCTGAATTCGGCCAACCGTGGTGGGGTACGATCCAGAGTGGTCTCGCAATTAATTAATCGCAAGAGGCCAAGCCCCACAGCAAGGAAGCGTTTGCTTTTCTAGCTTGCTCGGACCTGCCAATTGCGCCGGCGTAGAAGCGAGATGGGCCGATTGCAAAGGTTAACCAAAGCAGCTTCCAGTCTCGCGACTCACTCGCTCGCTCGCCACGCCCTTTCGGCATGCTGATCTAGTCTCGTGCCCAGCCCTTCGAAGAGGTGCTGATCGAACACTTACTCCACCGATTTTTTTTGTACATGCTTGCATCTTGCTAGCCCCTTGCTGGCGTGGGTACATTTTTTTTATTTTTGATTTCCCTCTCCTTACGTCTGTCTGTCTATACCTTGCAATTGACGGTCGAGACAATCTGCTGGGGTAATGATTGAGCAGTGTACGGCAGTCGAGCATTCAGAAAAAAAAATTCATTCACCAAAGTGGATTCCTATTTGACGGTGTGGCGAGGTGTGGCTTGGCGTTGACATGATGGCGGTGGATGATCAGAGTGATGTGCAGTGATAGGTTGTATTAGTTTTTCATCCCCCCCCCCCTCTTCCCCAGATCCCCGGTGTCTTGTCTTGTGCAATGCTCTTTGATAATGGAAATTAACATGGCCATTTTGTGGGTGAGTTCGGAGAAGTCCTTGGACGTTGTACTGGCCTCCTACAAAATCTCTCCTTCCTACTTTTCTCCCCCAGCAAATTAATTAATTCTTGCTTTGCATGTTCCGGCTCTACGTACTCTAACCCTATGTTGCACTCGCAATTGTATATTAGAGTAGGCGCACCCGCACAGCTTGCATGGCACGCAAGTGGGATAGAACAAGCATAATTAAGCTCCATTGCGGAAATCCTCCCGCTTCCTTCCTCGAACCCAACCGCTCGGAACTGCCTAGGACTGGCTGGCGGCTCGTGCATATACGGTACTACACGATTATGCTTAAGCTGATGCCTGCATCTCCCCTGGTGGGGGGGGGTTGGTGTGTGTGGTGGTTCGAGACTGGTGTGTGATATTGGCCCAGAGTCGCACCCACTCCATCGCGATTGCCCCTGTCAGCTGTCGCAGCGTGGTGGATGCGGTGCTGTGAGCGGCCATGTTGTGTTAGTCCCGTTCTCTATAGCAGCGTGTGTGACACGCCTACCCCCTGGCGAATCGGGAGATCCGTGGCGGCATGAGACTCTGGCGGCGGAGTCTCCGCACCCCCCGTTGGATATCGTGGATAGTAGTGGTGCTGGGCACAATGGGGGGCGCAGAGGCGCACCACGAGGGCAATCAAAGACACATTCGAAGGGTACCAGAAAGAAAAAAAATGGAGTCAAGGAAAAAAGAAAAATACACCCTGGAAAAGTAGTGTGTATGCCCTGCGACAAGAGATATCGTGGTGACCCGAGGCGATTTTATAAATATACAAGGCCTCCGCGCCCTGATATTGCCTTGATCCTTCCTCTCACATCCACAACCCCCCCTCCACCCCCCTCTGGCTCTCGCACCCAGAATTCATCAAACCACGCCTCCCCCCTCAGTCGTTCGCAATGCCGAACCACGACCTCGACTACCTCTTTGCCATTGGCATGCTCTTTGCGTTCTTGGTGCGTTAGATCCAATCCCCGGGTTTCATGATCCCCAATATATATCTTCTCGGCACGTACTGACTCGGCTTTATAGGACGCATGGAACATCGGCGCCAATGATGTCGCAAACTCGTTCGCAACCTCAGTGTCCTCGCGCTCGCTCACGCTCATGCAGGCGATGATGGTGGCCTCGGTGATGGAGTTTGGAGGCGCCATCCTCGTCGGTGGCAGAGTCGCAGACACAATCAGAAACAAGGTCATCGCAGTCTCGAACTTTGAGGACCAGCCCGGCGTGCTCATGCTCGGGATGGTCTGTGCGCTCGTCGGCTCGTCCACCTGGCTCACTGTCGCCACTGCCATCGGCATGCCGGTGTCTACCACGTAAGTCCATCCCTCCTTCGCGAGTTGAGCTCTGTGCGCTGACAATCGCGGCAACACAGACATTGCATCGTCGGCGGCGTCATCGGCATGGGAATCGCAACCCTCGGCCACGAGGGCGTCAACTGGGGCTGGGACAAGAGCGGCGTCGCGCAGATCATCGCCTCGTGGTTCATCTCGCCCGCCATCGCCGGCCTCTTTGCGGCCGTCATCTTCTCCATCACAAAGTACGGCGTGCTCCGCCGCAAGAACCCGCTCAAGTGGGGCTTCGTCATGGTGCCCATCTACTTTGCCTTCACGTCCGGCATCCTCACCATGGTCATCGTGTGGAAGGGCTCGCCCGCGCTCAAGCTCGACGACTGGAACACCAGCCAGGTGCTGGGCTGTGTGCTCGGTGTCGCCGCGGCCGTGCTTGCGCTCTGCATGCTCTTCTTCATCCCGTACCTCCACCGCCTGCTCGTCAAGGAGGACTGGACGCTCAAGTGGTACGACATCTTCTACGGCCCGCTCCTCTACAGGCGCGGGCCCGTCCCGGACGCCCCGGAGGGCGCGCAGGTCGAGCTCGTCCAGGACTACTACCGCGGCCACGCCACGCGCCAGGACCTCGAGGCCGCAAACATCAAGGCCACCACGATCGCGGACATGGAGCACCTGCGCCGCGAGAAGCTCGCCCGCGAGAACGGCGGCGAGGTGCCCGCCCGCGACACCGACAGCATCGAGGCCGAGAAGGCCGCAATCTCCACGGCCAACGACAAGTCCCTCGGCGCCGTCGAGCAGAAGGACGCCGGCCCGTGGTACCTCCCCGCTAACCTCTGGCGCATCGTCGAGAACGCAGTCATGCGCGGCGTCCGCGTCGACGTCGTGGCAGAGCAGAGCAAGGCCTCCGCGCTCGCAGGCAACATCCAGGACGTGCACGCCCGCGCGGCCCACTTCGACAACAAGACCGAGCACCTCTACTCCTTCCTCCAGGTGCTCACCGCCGCCACCGCCTCCTTCGCCCACGGCGCAAACGACGTCTCAAACGCCATCGGCCCGCTCTCCACAATCTACCTCGTCTGGTCCGGCGGCACCATCGGCAAGAAGGCCCCCGTGCCCATCTGGGTCCTCGCATACGGCGGCGGCGCAATCGTCATCGGCCTCTGGACATATGGATACAACATGATGAAGAACCTGGGTAACCGTCTCACCCTCCAATCCCCCTCCCGCGGATTCTCCATGGAGCTCGGCGCCGCCGTCACGGTCGTCATGGCCACCCGCCTGGCCCTCCCCGTCTCCACCACGCAGTGCATCGTCGGCGCAACGATGGGCGTCGCGCTCTGCAACGGCGACATCAAGGCCCTCAACTGGAGGATGGTCGCATGGTGCTATGCGGGCTGGTTCATCACGCTCCCCGTCGCCGGCATCATTTCTGGGTGTCTGATGGGGATTATCATTAATGCCCCACACTGGGTGCCGCCTGCGGTTGTTTTGTAGATGGATGATGCATGCATGCGTGTATACCTTGCAATTGCCTTCATCATTTTTTGTTTTTGCTTTTTGTTTTGCTTTTGTTTTTTTTGCTTTTGGATAAAAAGAGCTTATCATGTCCGCCGGTTTGTATCACCCTAAACATCATTTCATATCATCTTGGTGATTCATGATGTTTTGGGGGAGATCCTGGCCTGGGCTACTATTATACTTGCGATTGCCTTTCCTTCGCTCTGCGTTTTGCGTTTTTCTGTTGCTTTTTTGGGGGGTTTTTGAATTATCATGATATCATGATCATTTGGTGGGAGGAAAAAGCGGATCCGTTGTGTTGTGATATCGATGATGATGATGATAAAAAAAAAACAATTGACCTTCTTTTGGATATTATACATCCTATATAAATTTAAACCCCCCGCCGCGCGCTTTGGGATACGATTAAATATCATTTTTCCAGTCTCGTGCTTTTGTGATTGACTAGTAATTACGTCGCCGTCGAAAAAAAACAGGGCCCGGGGATGGGTGTGAATTAAATTAAATTAGCCTTAAGCTTGTGAGTTTTTTGGCTTCAGAAGTAGGTAGCTATAGGGACTTAAAGGTTTGTCTTCGAATTCCCTTCCTCTAGTACCTAAGTAGTATTGTCTCCGGATTCCCCAGGCACCTACCTATAACCTTGGGTAAGTAGCTATAGGTATGTATGTACAGAGTCTCCTTCTGTAAAGCATACGTTTTTTTTTTGGTCTTTAAAATTTCCAAGTGATGTGGTGTGGACGTACGTGTGGTGTTTCTTGAGCTTGTTGCTAGCTGGCCATGTTTTTGGTTGTTTGTTGACCGAGAGGATAGGAGAGAGGCCCCCCTCCCCCCCCCGATGACCGCGGTTTGAGTTATAGACGTGGAATGTGGCGTGCGCACTTTTGAGAGGGATTGAGCGCTAGCGAGCACGAGAGAGAGAGAGAGAGAGCGGATTTATTTATTTTTTTGAGGGATGCGAGAGTTTGCGAGAGTTTGCGGTAGATTGGATCGAGAGGGAGTTTGATATTGACGTGATGAATTCGAATTGGGGGGGGGGGGGTGGTGCCGCCAGAATGGCTCTGGGTGTGATCTTTGCATGGCAGTCGGTCGATGGGAGGGAGGGATTGTTAACGTTGCGTCAACAATCGACGTCGGGGAAATTATTTAGCAAGAAATTTAAAGTTTAGATAAAGCGAATTTTGAGCATGTTTTGAGAGCTAATGAGGCTGTAAATTTTTTGAGGAAGAAAGTATACTAATGTACTAACGTACTAATGTATCTATCTTTTCAAATTCTCCGCGAGGACGTCGACGTCTGGGCACCGGCTCGAGCTCGGTCTGGATTGATACCTTTGAGATGTATACGTAGAGTCTCGTTCGAATTCTGTGAGCGCACGTTTTGGGGGGGTATCCTAGTGATTGATGTGATAGATGTGGACCGTGTGGTGTACATGTGGTGTGGTGTGGTCTTTCATGGGGCGAGGCTTAAGCTTGTAGCATTGGTTGTTTGTTGACCGATCGAGAAGAGAGAGCCGCGGTCAAATTTTATAGACGCGGAATGTGCGTGCGCACTTTTGAGAGGTGAGAGGTGAGAGGGATTGAGCGAGGAACGAGAGAGAGAGAGAGCGGATTTTTTTGATTTTTTTTTGTAAGGGATGCGAGAGTTTGCGAGAGTTTGCGGTGGATCTGGAGTGAGAGGGAATTTGGGTTTATTGACGTCATGTTAATGGCGGAATGGAGAACAGGCATGCATATGGCAGTCGATTGGAGGTACCGGTAGTGTTTCGTTAAACGAACAGGCGCCGAGGTCGGGGAAGTTGCAATTGGCGGGAAGAGTTTAAAGTTTAAAGTTTAAATGAAGTGGGTTTGAGCATACATATAATATTGAGAGGGTGAGAGAGAAGTAGCTGGTGAGCATGTAATTAATATTGTTGAGGAAGAGGTACATACTGTACCGTAGGTACCTGGGACTCGAGGCTACCTACCTGGGAGTAAGCGCGCATGCCAAATGTATCCAGATCTCTCTTTCGAATTCTCAAATCCACAACTCGGAGGACGTCTGGGCACGTGCACCTCGAGCTCAGATTAATACCTTATAATTATATGGTGAGTTCGAGGCAGGCACGTGTGTCAAGTAAACTCTAAAACTCCGTCAAAAGAATTCTTCGTACAGAGAATCTTTTGGGGTTCTCGTGAACCCCGGGACCCGTACGGAGTTTTTTTTTTTTGTAAACTTTTGTATGGATCCGGAGTTGCCATACAAATTTAAAAAATAACTTGCTCAAAGTCCCTCCGGCCGGGGGTTTTTGTGAGCTCCGACGTCCGCACGGATCCGGATATTCCTGATATTGAGGTTTAACGCACTATAGTAGTGTGCTTAATGTCGCTGTATTAGTATTTTTTTTTTTTTGGAGTAAAAATGTCTGAATTCAATTCTCGGAATTCAAGACAATTAAATTCAAAGTGACGGGGTATTGATATTTGGGACGGGATTTACTTGAAACATGTACACCTGCCTCACCATAGACTGCCGAGTCCCCGTCGTGCGCATGCCCTCTGTGATCGGAAGGAGAAGTCGACTACATACCTGTACGATTGATCATGATCATGAGCTCGAGGTAGGTACCCATAGATCCGAAATCTTCTCCGCAAATTCCAAACGAGCCTAGCCTCGCCTCTCAAAAGTCCAAATAAGGTACTACATCACGTGTGCTGCATGCCTCTTCGAGGCTGGGCACTACGTAGACTAGCTGCATGCACTTTCGAGCGTCTAGTACTACATACCCTAGGTAGGTAGGTTAGTGCAAAGATCAGGTTAGCTATTAGCCTGGTGTTAGCTATAGGACGTCGACATCGATCCAAATTGAATCTACAACCAACCAATTTCGAAACTCGAGGCTATTTCAAAATATGCAATCATGATCATGAGGCAATTGTACTGGGGATCCGGACGAGGTTAGCAATTGTAGGTAATTACATATTTATTGGATGTAGTGAGAATAGTAAAAGACGAGATCTAGAAAAATTCAATCACTTATCTACGCATGTATATACTGCGATTGTTACGTACTAAATTACTAAATATTGCATGCGCAATTTTAATGGGACTCCGCGCGGAACTTACAGCGATACTGCGCAAGCGACGTCGACGTCAAAGTTCACTCGAGTCACATAAATCAAGCATCAGATGCAAAATGCAAGGCAATGACCAGCCATGGGTATATATATATCAATTATCAATTCGAGTAACGACTTCTTCACTCCACCTCTACGCTTGACCTACACGCGCATACAGTACTCCCAATTAGTTGGAAAAAAAAAACCCCCCCGATCTAGATCTTGAAAATAAAAAAATCTGGCCATCACTACATCACATCGCTTCAATAGCAATTGCAGGTGAAGTCAACCTGCAAGCCAAATTTTTTTTCAAACTAACTAGACCAGAACAGTGCCATACCACGAGGTACTCTAACTGTACCACCACCCAACCCAGCCAAGCTACCTACCTATGCAGTACCTAGGATAGCAAAAAACTCAAAACTCAAAACTCAAAACCCAAACCCGACATCAAGCTTACATAGGTAGGCGATCGGAAGACATTTGGGACAGTTACATGTCACATATGAGCTAGCTGCTGGAGAGAAAGAAAGAAAAACACAAAAGCTTCAACGGGCCGGATCGTTAGCGCAGGCATATGCAGAAACTCAAATATTTTTTTGCTTTCCCCACAAAAAAATAAAAGTCTCGTCAAAAAAAGAAAAATGCACGCACGCATGCGGAGGTGCGCCCCGTCGGAGGTCTTGGGTTGGGTGGGAGCGAGGAGATAGACTTTACCTACCTACCTGCTTTACATGGGCACATGAGACATGCACAGCACTCGGGTTGTGGCAGATAGCTAAACCTTTTGTCCAACCTTAAATAAGCTTTCAAGTCTTCGAATTCTGGTGCAGGTTAAGGGCCATGGAAGAAATTGTACATAATCGAAATACAATCACAATGCACATGTGTTTAAAGCTAGAAGTCAAGTCCACCAATAAAGTAATGATATTCCTTAAAAGCTACCTAAATAGCTACAAGCAAATATGCCAAATATAAATCTGGCAGGAATATCAAAAAAAGAAAAATCGAAACCCTTCCCATGACCCTGGCCATATACCATCGATATCCATCAACATCAACCTATAGATAAAAAAAAATAATCATCAAAAAAGAAAACCAAAATGAGACACAAACCAGCTTTTTTTCTGCCACCGAGATTTTTTTTTTGTCTGCAAGGCCGTTTGTTTTGCAAGGCCAAGCGCGAATGAGAAAAAAAAGAAAAAAACAAAAACAAAAACAAAAAGTCAAAAAAGCATCCATATCCCATAATCATAAATACCATAAAACCTTCCAATCAACCTGTGATTCAACCCTTAAAGAAATTTCAGACCGCAAATCCCGGAAAATATTGAACCTCCGCATCCAATTCCGATAAATCCATCCCATTCCGATAATCATATTTAAATTTATGCCGGGGTGACCTTGACCACCAAGGCATCAGTGGTGCCGACGGTCTCGTGGATATCAAGGGTTACAGTGCGGAGGTCATTGCGCTTGTAGACGTCGTACTTGACCTCGGCGCCACCGCTGACCTCAACCTGGTAGTTCTCGACAGTGGTATCGACATCGTACCAGAAGATAACAGTGTAGTATGTGCCGAGTTCGCGAACTGGATTGTAGTTGTCGTGCTTCTTGGTGATGGTCAGGGTACGGACGCCGTTTACGGTTGTCTAGAATTTGGGACATGAGCGTTAGCCAACAGTCGATCAAGGACACTGAAAGAGATTGAAGATGAAAAAATGAGCTCACCTGTGCAAGAAGGACTTCACGGAATTCTCCCTTGGCCTCCTCGTCAACCTTGATCTCTTCATTGAGCGCTTCGCCCTTCTTGTCCTTCTTGGCCTTGACACCCTTCTTCTTCTTGGTAACGAGCTTGTAGCGAATTGAGTCCGTAGGTGCGCTGCTGCGGCTGACACCATCATCGAGGTAGGTAGTGTAGGACTATTTCGTTTTGGTCAGAATAGTTATGGGAAAGGGACAATAAGCTCGACTTACATGATCCTTTCCGGGATAGACGTTGTATTTCACTCTGTTTGGACCCTCACTGACATCACCAACATATTGAGTAACCCTGAGTTGTGGGATGATGGAACCTAAAGAGGTTGTCAGTTATCACTGGGCAGAAATACGGAAAGGCTCACACCATACCCTCCCGGACGTAGACTGGCACAACATATGGGAAATCATCATAGTTGTTGGTGATCTTGGCGGTAAAGTTAATAATTCTGCCGCCCTCGACACGCGGCAACAATGGGGTTCCCTGGTCATCCCATGGCCTCAAGTTCGAATTGTACCAGAAATTGGTGAGTGGGAGGTAAACTTGTCTGCTCTCGCTTGGGTTCTCGGATTTCGGGTGAATGATTGGTGCGACGAGAATGTCATTTCCGGCCATGTACTGATCATCCAAGAAATGTTGAGTTTCATTGAAGAATGAAGAGTCCGCGACATCGGTAAGCAACTAGAAGGAAAAAGATTGTGTCAGTATCAAAGGGAATGTTGAGTAGGGGGATGAACTGCCATACCATAGAGCGTGCAATTGGGAGACCATGGATCTGATTTGCAAACATGGCATCGTAGAGAACCTGAATCAAAGAGTATCTGAGTTCAACGTAGTACTTGGAGACTCTCTCGACGGCGTGATAGAGCCAAGCAAGGGGCTCAAGCTCGGGGTGAGATTCCAAGTGCTTGGGGTAAGCATATGGCTCCTGTTATATTGGGTCAGCACTCTGATCAACAACCATCGATTGAAATTTAAAGCAACATACCTGGAACCACTTCCTGGTCTTCTTGACGTAATGGTTTCTGAGCCATGGCAAGAGGAACGAGCCAGAGTACCAACGAATGAGCAACTCTGGGCTGCAGTATCTCTCTTCCTGGTTGTTAGAGTCCTTTGATGGCTCGAAACCACCTGTATCAGACCCTGCAATGGTCACACCGTTAAGACCGACTGAGAGAACTTGGGAGATTGTGATTTTCCAGAAGTCCCATGTACTTGCGTTATCACCAGTCCAGAGACCCGCATAACGGTAAGCACCAGCAAAACTACCGCGTCCCAAAATGAAGTTTCTCTTGCCCTCACGCCCTGGAAGATTATCAAGACCCCGGGCAGTTGCCTTGTGCAAGTTGTAAGAGTAGAGGGCCCACTGTTCGATCGCAAGTTGTTTCTTGAGTTCACGCTTGCCAGAGACGGGGTCGGCGTTGACAATCAAACGATTAGGGAGAGCCTTCATGTCTCCGTAGGATGTGTGAATTGCTGGAGTTGTCATATCTTGCCAGACGAATTCGAGACCAGTATCGTAGAGATGCTGGTACTGCTTCCCCCACCATTCTCGTACCTCTGCTCGGTTAAGATCCGGGTAGTAGCCAGCCTACAATGATTAGTATCAAATAAAAATATGTCAGAACTCTCAACTTACTGTACCGTTTCCGTAGCCGTAACTGACTGCGCCGTGGTATGGGTACCCGCTATCAAAGTTTGCTGGGAAGTCACTGAATAGTGATAAATTAGCGTATAATCCCAAAAGAGGGGGTTTTTCCAGAACATTTACTTACTAGTTGTCAATAAAATCTGGGCGTTGACTCTTATCGTTTGGGTCAACTTCATAAAGATTTCCACCACCGTAGCAGGCGTATCGAACATCCTCAGCCCTGCCAGAAGTCCCATCCTTGTATCGTGTATCCAAGATAAAGTATCTGAATTGATGTTAGATTATAAATCAAACATCGGAAGAGATCGCCTCACCCCTTTTCCAAACCCTCACGAAGAGTGGAGTAGCCATCTGGGCGCTCTGGACGATCGTTTATGCTAATAACCGGGGTGATGTTGGTTGAGCACTTGATTCCATTGTCCTTGAATTCATGAAGAAGCCTCTGTGCATTTGGGAAGGTGCGTGGGTTGGTTGTGAAGGTCCTGAAGCCATCCTATTTGTTAAAGGCACTCGTTAGAATTTTATCCTTCAAGATGGTGCCGGGACACATACTTGGAAATCGACGTCAATGTGAAGCCCATCAATGGGGAATTTGCTGTCGCGGTACTGAGAAACGACAGCAGAGAGGTCCTCCTCTTTTTCATATCCGTAACCTATATTGGGGCGATAAGTAAATTTCTCAAGGCAGAGGCGAATCCAGGAACTACTCACAAGCTTGATGGTTTCCGAGAATGAATCTTGGCTTCAACTTTGGCCTTCCAACAATACCGGTGTACAATCTTTTCAAATTCAGCGTTAGTAGAGTTCTCATTCACAACACTCGAACTGAAGACAACATACCTTACGATTTCAGGGACAGTGTCGGCACTGATGATGTACATGTCCATCTGACCAAATCGAGTACCAACTTTGATATAACCCGAGTTGGTCATACCAAAGTCAATGGCAATTTGGGAGTAGTTATCGAGGAAGTTTGCAGTGACGTTCTTGTGCTCTGGGTTGGAATTGACATCGAGCCAGAAAGGATCAGAGTGGTAGCTACATGCAATTAGAAAACTTTTCCCAAAGCGTGTTGAGATTGTGACTGAAAACTTACAGTGGTTCGCGAGCATCGAGGGGTCCCTTATTGTAGACCTGCTGGTATTGCATGTTATCGAAGTCTAGAAATTGTAATCAGTGCACATTCCTAAACGACTATGCCCGGATCTGTATAACTCACTGAAGTAGTTCATGAAGAGCGGCTTCTTCATGAATGACATGCCTCCTTGCTCACCGAAGCCGATGAACTCTCCCTGCCCGGCCTTGATGATGTCAAGAACGACATTCTTGATTGGCTTGAGCACAGCATCCAAGCTGTAGCGGAAAGTCTTTGGCGATGTCTGCCAGACGACTTTCTTGGCCTTGCGCTCTGTGTGTGGTGGAACGTCTGGAATCTCATAGAGATCTGGGTGTGGAAGCGTTTCACGAACAGCCTAATCTAGGAGTTAACTCGGGGTTACAACCACGATAAAAGAGCATTATTACCTGGATACGGAATGGGTTCTCGTAGATGTGGATTTTCATGCCATCATGTTTCTTGTAGTGGGAACCACCCTTCTTCTTGACGTCTGTGACTTTGGACTATATTTCATGGATTGGTTTAGCATTGCAAGTTCGGTAGAGGTCAATTGAAGAAGAACATTGGCGATTTACCTCGAAGACCCAGTGCTTTCCACTGGAGGACCTTGCGAGAGTTGTTCCCCAGACCAATCCACGGTGTTCATCCAAATCCTTGACAAGAACAGAGGTGTATTCTCCAATGATGATGTGACTGGATTGAACAAGGTCAATTAGCATTGGATTCACTTCAGAGAGGAGCATTGCCAAATTACCTGCTAGCGTCGTCGTATTCTTCCTGGTCCTTTACTGTAGGATCATAACGAACCCTGAACAAGGTTGGTCTGATGAATTGAACAACGGCAAAGGTCCCATCGTCAAACTTGAGGTTGACACCATGCCAGAAGGTTGGCTCTGGTGCAGTCGAGGGCGGCTTGTCGTTGATCGACACGAGCTTTGTTGGCCCGCCCCAGCCGGCAGCCCGCTCGAAATAGGTCTCGGCCTTGACGAAGGTGAGGGGGTCGTTGATTCCCGCCATTTCTCAGGTCTGTGTCAGTTTTGATCAATGTTTGGTTTCGTTCGTGGAATAAGAGCAGTGGGAGAGGGGAGATCGATTGCGAGAAGGTTGAGTGCACTGGTGGAAGTGTGATTTGACGGCGGGGGCTCGGTGCTCTTATAGAAAGAAGCCACGGCCCCGCCTCCATACATCAATTGCACTTTGGGGCATCATCGCGGACTCGCCCTTCGTCCTGATGCTGGCGGTGGCCGTGGGCCTTGGAGCCGGGGACGCACAGCCCTTCCCCATACGGTAGCTGCTAAAAATGACGCAAGGTCCCATGTAGGGGTCACAGAAGCGGAAGTGCATCTGGGAAAGACACATGCAAGCTTCTCGTATACGCAGTAGTCTCGTATACGCAGCGCAGGCCTGCACGGCCCAGCTCGTATAGCCATCCCGCGAGGCCTGCCGTATGCTCGCCGCATCATGGAGGTGTGTGGCCAAAGCAGGCAATAACCTGCAAATTGCTGTGCATGGTGTTCTGGACGCAAAGAGCGCCATGGAAACAAGTGGTGCAGCAGTATCTTCTATCTCGGTTGCAAACTTCAATCACGCCTACTTCTGATATTTCCCCGGTGGCTCAAAACTGCACCGTTTGGGAGTGCACTGTCGTTCTTGGGGCTGATTTGGTGGCTTTCTATCTCAGGTGTATAGTTAATGAATGACTAGAGTGCTTACCAGCTATATCGTGCATGTAATACTTCAATCTGCAGCTGGGTGTGTTAATGCTCATCTTGAGGTCTAACGCTGCAGTTGATTATGATTGATACTGAATAACCAGAAGGCTGCTACCCAGTCTCATTGCCATTCCCTACGATATAACTCCGTCCCCAGGGCTGCGATGTAATATTCTGCACCCCTGTCAACGTAGCGTTCGAGCTCGAGTGCAGGGATATTGACGGTACACTCTAAATCGCTGCAATCCATTGGCCGCAGGGCATCAAAGTCCACATGTTTCTGTAGGTGTGGTTCAAAGTTCATGTAAGCATGAACATCACTCCATCAAGCGGCTGGCTATAGAGGCGGCCTTACGATTCACTAATTAGGCTAACCATAACAAGTAGAATTTCCAAATGTGGCTAATTGATCACCCTATATCCAGCTGGCCTGGACGTCTGTCTTAGCACCAGTACCTGTTGCATTTGGAACCATCGCCGAATACTAGAACGAATACAAAAGGTACATCCTAAGGCCGGTCTCTTGGAAAAAATATACCTTTTCTGCTTTGTATCTACTCTAATTTTTGCGGTAGGATAGCTACAGTTGAAACTAAGTAATCTCGGGAATGAAGTCATATCCGCATGGGTGCGCGGTTTTCTGGTAACTTTTTTTGTCCTACTTGATCAAGGGAGATGTATTTTCCGGCTTCAAATCAACCTGTAGATCAATCCCAGAGTTACGCTTTCCCCAAAAACCTTAGATGTGATAGAGTCGCTAATAAAAACGGCCTTGTCATAAAATTAGGTTTTTTGAGTAGATACTTTGCAAGTGGGTAATGATGCGGGGACACAAACCTTAAATTGCGAATATCACTTTTATCCCCACGCAGAGTATAACTCTCGTATAGTTAGAGTTATTCCACAATCAGGAACGCGGCAGGGACACATTGAGGCTCATCCCCGCGCCGCCAATCAACCGAGGCATCACAATGTGAGGATGGAATCTGAACTTTCCGTGTTCATCGCCCACAAAAGAAAAAAGAATACGAGCTTCCATAAGTCGCAATGCGAGACCTACTGGCCCATTTTGGGTCTCGATTTCCCCGACAGGCTTCGAAGTTATTTTCCATCACAAGGACGATATATTATTGGTGATTGACTGTATGTCCCCAATTGTCAGCAGACGGATCCGGAGCATATCCAAAGTGCCAATTGGCTCTGCTTGCATGCCCGCAGCATTGTTGAAATTCGAGTCCTTGCGTTGGAGATACGGTAGGAAGTGGTTATCAGGGCCTCCAGTCGGCAATTGCCGGTCGTCGTTTTGAGGAATGGGCACAGGCATAGGGCCGGTTTTTCTTTTTCTTGCTTGCAAGTCTTGGCCATGAGAAGCTTTTATCTAATGTGATGGTTGGATCCTGTGTTTTGGAAATAACAGCAACGAAATCGATATCATATCAAGGACCATGTTTCTAGAGAGTGCGGGGTAGATTCCACAACTTTAGCGGTAACGGTAACCTAAAAATTACTGAATGTTCTCAGAATGGTGTGACCATGGTAAATCTAAATTGCATTTGTTTCTGCATGCAGATAATCATGAACTTTGGCCGAGAAATTGATTAACTTCATGGCCATGAGCGAAATATATTTTCATAGGAGCTCTGATGGCTGAGCAAAGAAATTTTTCTAGTACTCGAGTACAGTGGCATGTGGCATAAAAGCTCTCCACAATACAGTGCGCCATCGTTGCCGATTGAGTGTATATTGGCTCAACTTTATTCGATGAGCTGTAAGATATCGATGTCCATTCTCCACCGATTCTCAAACAGTGTTGCAGTCGTAGGGGTGTCTGAATCGAAATATGCAAGAGATTTTGTTGACATTTATTTTTTTTGTGGAACGTGTTGTTGGAATGTGGGATAGTATCCAATCATAGATTTAATTTCGAGATCCACGAAATGATTATCACCATGTAGCTGCGATATTGTTGCAGAGAGTCGTACGCGTACATGTACTAGTACATGAAACCTCCGGAACCGGCACCACTGCAGTTGAGGCCAAATGCTCCCCAAAAGGTCAACTTCGATATCAGCCATGCAGGCCAATTCAAAAGATGTCTCGAGCTCGGGTGGTGTCATGCATAATCGATGTTCGATGTCTTCGTGCCGTGTACACTATTGTAGAGACAAGCAGTGATTTGCAGATTGGCCTTCTTTAGCCTTCTTTGGCTCTTGCTTGTGACTGTTGCTGTGCGGATTATCGATAGCGGCCATAGCAAGATAAGCCTGAGGCGGCCAGAAAAGTGTGCTCACCTCTGTGGGTAGAAACTAGTCTCAGGCCATTTGATACTCCAGTACATGCATTCGGCGTACTCTACCTTATACCCCAGAAGAAGTACAGTACTCGTACTTACCTTGTAGTCTCGTACCCTTACCTTGCCCCGGAGGGTGCAATACGGGGGCTGATCTGGCGAAGTGATGCAGGCGGGAGTGGGGGTGCGACCAGGCTGTGGGCGGGAGGGCGAGCAATGTCAAGCATCGAGCAAGGATGGATTTCTTGCAGAGAAGTACCCTCCTGGAGTACCTACCCATCAGCAGGGCACCGAAAAGACGTTGGAGCGCGGGTTGGATACGAGGATGGTGCATGGGGCGAGGGACGTGCGGTCTATCAGAGCTTCACGGCGGCTAGCCATGCGGGAGCGGGAGCGGTAGCCTCGACGGGAGCGGGGCTTGGCCCAGTGGCGGCAGCGGCAGGCCTGACTAAGCCGGCCACTGGAAGTAAGGGCGGAATGCGCTGCCATACTCCCATGCATCACAGTCGACCCCAACATTCCTTCGACTCTAGTCTCGTTCCCAGCCCCTCATAGAGGCGTAAACTTGTTCTCGTTCCGCTTAAACTCGTATCCAGCATTCCTGTGCTCGTTGGTAGGCCCAAACAAGAAACTTGTACCGACGGCATGGCGAATTGTTGCAAGAGACACAGTTACTTCCCACGAGTCAAGATCATGTACTGATACAAGCAGATTGCTTAGCCTCGGCCGTATATGCGAAATATGCGGGCGCTCATTCCAGCCTCAGCTGTAGGAGGTAATATATACAGCGCACCCAATTAATCAATCCAAGGCGGCCAATCAGTTTGCGAGAAGCATTGCTTTGCATTTAATATATTGCTGCAGATCTAGTGATTATGGAATTCAACTTCAGCCTGTCATGATGGAACAGCCATGGCCAAGTGAACATTAAAAAGTAAAGTAAGATGGAAAAACGCGTACGACTGACATGTAAAGAAAGAGAATGGTATATATCTGATATTATATAAACGCTGTGTTATGTATGAAGTAAGTATGCCACAACGGGCTGTCGAATATAAGCCCATGTGATGATAATATTCTATATCAAGCTTTTCGCCGGTCTGAGCTGTTATTCGCCCATGATTTACAGTGCTGACATGATCCCTGCAATAAGTGCCAGAACAATCGCTGGCATCGAGAACTTTGCGCTCAAAGCAGCACGATTTCCTTGGCCGTTGGAATCAATAGTGTCACCATCACCAGGCAGATTATGCCATCCAAAATCTGTGCTCTGTTCTACGCTGCGGTTCACACAGTCACCATTTGCAAAATTCAGCCCCCTCAAGTCATCAGGTGTACTGAAAAACATGTACTGTCCGCTCTTGAGCGACTGAAACTCTGCAGTGTTGTAGGGCATGTGGAAATTGGAGTCGGTTTTGCTGATATTGCGCATCAAGATGCAATGGACCTGGCCTGGGAACGTCTGGACCAACTTGGGATAATCGCTGAGGACGTCCGAGTTTGAGGTGTCGCCAACAAGAACAAACTTCCGTTTAGGAAAAGTTTGGAATATTTGATATAACAATTCGCGTCGAGTACTGAATGTCTGTGCCACGGTGGTGAAATTAAGCGGCCTCGTGTCGAATGAGCCGAGAGGGTAATATGCATAAACGAAATCCATATAGGTGCGGGTGGCTTGCTCGGGGGTTGTGGTGAGGTAGTGGAAATGGTATGGCGAAGGTGACTGCGCACTACTCGACGAATTCGTATTTTGTGTGGCCCATGAAGAGTATATTGAGGGCATATTCAGCCAAGGGGTGAAGTCGCGAGCAAATGAATTGTAGAGCCCCTCCTTTGGAATGTAAATTCTGCGGAAACCGCGGCTTAGCCAAATAATTCAACAGCAAGTACGAGTGGGTTGCTTACTTCGTCACACGAAGGGTATCGTCAATGTCGGACAATATAGTTATGCCTTCTTTTGGCACTAAATATGTCGTTGCATTGCCGGCTGTGTGATTTGGGAATAGCGTTAACATCTCAGAAGATCAAAGAAGAGAAGTGATATAGTCAATTGATCAAGACTTACATTGGATCCCCTTCGTCCATGTGTCTAAAATTCCGACTACACCCCCACTGCCATTCCCTGCTGGCAATTGCTTGTTTGGGTCTGAGAGAGGAAGAAAACCAGATACTTCGCCGGCGGAGTTTGTTTTATAGGGAAATTTGACATTCTGTTCCCAGGTTTGTCCACCAGTTGCACTTCCTGGAGATTGTGGGGCCACTTTGAAGTAAAAGTTGACGTCCTGACCAGATTTAGGGACACTGTAGATATTGCCAGTCAGGTTGCGGGCGTTATCTTTTTCTGTGGCCGACAAGGTATTCCAATCGACTCCGGGAAGAAAATCTTGAGCTAAGTCATCTTGCTTGCTTTGTGACAGATTGAAATATGGCAGAGTGTACATCTGACCACGGATTCGAGCATTCCAACCGGAGGTGGTATAGTTGGCATAGCCACTGAGAAAAGTCAGCTTCATAGTCTCTGCTGGAAATCATGGCAACGCTTACGGAATGTTTAGAAACCCCGTCTCTCCATTTAACGAGTCCAGGTTCTTGACACCAAACGCATCCTTAATTTGCTGCTCGCCTGTGGGAAGGTCCTGCCACCAACTTGGCAGAATGCTGTGATCTAAGGCATCGCGAACGCCGTCGCTCAGCCCATTTTCTAAATCCGAGAGTAAATCCCGCTGCGCTAGGGATACTTCTTGTGTAGGTGTGGCCTGACAATGTTGGAAGGAGACCAAGAGAGGTGCAGCGAGCGTGAAGTAAACTTTAAACATTGAAAGGGACTAACGATTGAAACGAAAGTTTGGGGCAGAGAGGATATCGATGCTGCTGAACCAGAAACCCTGAAATATGGGCATCGATATTGTCTTAACAGCTGTGTTATATCGTGGCCTAAACCCATTTATCAATTGCTGCTAGATTTTTAAAAGTTGTGCTAATGTGATGTCTGCTAGACGTCACCACTATACCAAAAACTTGAATCCTTCAGTAGCAGCAATTGAAAGTAACCGGCTCAGGCACTGTTGATTAGTTAGGGTGCAGGGGTTGCTGCTACCAGTGGCATGCCGAGATTTTTTGCGGTAGTCCTAAGGCAATGATGGAGCACTCGATAGGTAGACGTTTCTAGCCTGAAGATCAATTAACTCGGGCTCACATGTAGAGCACAGCCTTGGCGTTCTTGCTAATGGGCTAAAGATCAAATTCGTTTCCTCACCTTGATATTTCTTCCGGTTGCCACGGATGTAGCTCGTAATTTCGAGAGAGGGATTAGCTGGAACGGCCCGTAATCGGCCTTTGGGTGGTACGAGGCCACTAGCCTCGTGGCTACGAGACCACGTTGGGTCCCCTGCTGGAATGCAGCTTGAGTAAGCAAAACACGAGACTAAGCAAAACGTTGAAAAGAATGGCGTCGAAGACAAGCTTAAGTCTCTGCGGTAAACGGTGCGGTGAAGAGAACAGGTGTGGTGGTATTCTGCGTGTGAGTCGAATGGAAAAGGTAATTTGGACCCTTTACATCGAGACCGCCTTCACCATAGCCTCCACTCCTCACGAGACTACCACTTCTCTTCATCATGTGTTTGATGCACCTTTGTTGGCGCTGCCGCCGAGTCCTGTAGGTTTCGTAGCAATTCTTTGAAGATGTTCTGGTTGGGGCGAGGGCTTGATCTCGTGCGAGAGGCTAGGTCTAATGGGGTTTTCAAAAAAGCGCTATGGTTGACTTGCCAAGCATGTGACGTAACGCCAAGATAAATCTTCCGACATGTTATTTACTCACTAGCACTCTCTAATTCACAAAGGAGACTACTGGATCTGGGTCTGGGCACGAAGTTCGACCTCAGAGAAAGGCACGAGACAGAGAAAGGTTACCTTATGTACCTGGTAGGTAGCCTCATGATCATGAAACTGTACTTCAGGTATTTACCTAATGTACTTAAATCTCATGGTCAGTCTCAATCCGGATATCGATCCCTAAATCTTTGGAACCCAACTTAAGTCCTTTGAGAAGTACTAGTCTCGTAAGTACTGCCAACTTCTCATGCCTATAACGAATTGCATTTACGAATAACGAGAGGCAAGCTGTTCTTTTGGTGCAAACAGCTTAGGCGAGGTATACGTAGTAAATCTACTAACTTGGAAACCTTTTCAACGTTATTTAATCTATGCTTATTATTTATAATTGATATCTCGTAGCTATAGACAGACTTACTTCGTGCCCATAATATATCCTAAACGAACAAGATGCCGACCGGTACCAGTCGACAATGGTATCGCCGTATACGTACCACTAGCCTCGACCCACGTACCACTTGTGTGCTTATATCGATCTTTTGCTTACTAAGTAGGTATGATACACGAGTTCAATTATGCTCATATCGGCTCAGAACGACGTCGACTGCAATATCTTGTATGCTTTTAACGGAAGTAAACTGTAGTCTCGTGAGGCTAGTCTGGTGTGACTGAGGCTACGTATACTGGTTGACTCTAGTCTCTTTCCCAGACCCTCGTAGAGGGGTTGACTCTGTGCTCATGAAGCTACCTATATGGTGCTTGATCCCGTATGGTGTTCTGCTTTATCACCTAGCCTAGGCGGTAGATATCGATGTTTCATCTGTTTTTATAAGTTGATGAATGTCGTGGGAATCGATTGTGCCTAGGGTAAGTCTTAAGTAAGAAGAGTAGTTACTCACCACATTAAATTGAAAGGCTCTCAAATTAGCCACGAATAATACCCATCTCAAGCGGAATACAATTATTGATCATGAGGGTAAAATAAAAAACTTTTGGTGGATTCAGGTGATGATATCATGAGTCGAAAGTTAAGTAGGAGTGAAGCCTCAGGTTCTCATAAAATCACTCGTGATGTAATGGTGGGACGAAGGATATCGATGTCGCAGATCAGGTATGGATACGGGAACAGATATCGTTGCATATGGCATAGCCACTCCGGCCATATGTCACTTGAGAGTTCTGCAAGCCGTTGCAGAGCCAGTCATTGTTTCATCCAATCTAGACATCTTTCCAAGATCATCCCAAGGCGGACCGCAAACAGTTTCCGGGATAGCGATATTCCTGTCTTTACATAAACCCTGGGATTCATAATTCGTTCTCCATTGAGTTGCAGCATCGCGGAGCTGAAAAATGGCAGTATCAATACGGTGTAAATCGAAATCCGCCTAACTTGTGATACTTTATAAATCTGCCTCGTTTCCATCGATTTCGGGGCACAGCCCCATAATTCCTTACTGTAGGCTGGACATCAATCCATCCTTTGCTTTTTTGCTCTGCCTTGCCTTGCGCGATAGCATTGGGTATATGCACGCTATCTCCGGGAAGCCTCCGCTGTTGATCTGCAGATGGTTTTGACATCTTCGGCGGGTAGGTGATGCATCATAATATAAACCCCAGCTCGAACCCCATTTGTTCAATGTTCGAAGGCACACTTGGCGAAGGCACCTGGCCCATCATCCCCAGTGGACTGATATACCGCAACACATCATCACTTGATGCTTGTTTTTGAAAAAGCATTGTCATTGGTTGTCTTGGTGTCGGTGATTGGCCTTCCAAATTCCTTGTGTAACCATTCGCATTTTTGGTGGCAAATCATTCGTTGCCCCGTGGGGCAGTACCGTCTTCTGAGCTCTTCATCTGAAGACGCATTGATTCCCTGGTCACTGGTAATCTGAATCGTTCCTTTCAAACTTTGCAGGCGCTTTGCAGGTACCTGTCACATTATATTTTTTTTTCTACCTCAGACACAACAAACAACCACACAAAGATGGAAGAAGCCGATAAGGATTGGATCTCTGAGAGGACCGTGGTATCGACATGCAGTGCCGATACATGCTCTTTATGCTGTGAGTAGGCCCCCGCACTGGAGATGCTTCTCTATATATACAACCATGGCGCCCTCCGTTCATGTTTGCTGAGAAGCGTTAACATTTTGTCCCCCAGGTAATGAAGACGACCCAGACATGGAGGTTGCCGGACTGGCGCTCGGTGCAATCGCCCTCGCAGGCCCCCTCGCCTCGACCTGTCTCTCGGGCTACGGCCTGCTCAAATCCATCGATGCCGCGGACGGAGACGCGGCCGACTTTCAGCTCCTCGTGGAGGCGCAGCGGATAATGCTCGAGCAGTGGATCGCCCAGTACATCGTCGAGGGCAGGCTGCGGGGCGGCGGCAGGCTCGGCGAGCGCGGCTGCGTCGTCGTGGCGGCTCTGCTCGCGCGCATCTCGGAGACGCTGGCGGACTCGGACCTGCTCCACAGCGGCTACGGCTTCGACTTTGAGCAGGCCGCCGGGCTCGTCCTGAACGAGCTTGGTGCGACTGCCGCATCGGGCTCGAGCTCTGCTTCCGGATCCGGCACTGCCGGAAATGGGGTTGGGCCGAGCTCGGCCTCACCCGCAGACATCATCGCGCCCGTCGCATCCCCGTCCGCCCCGTCGTCCCCACCATCACCAACACCAGCGCCCTCCACAGCCCCAAGCGCCTCGAAGAAGAATGCTGTCCAGGCTACCACGGCCTCAAGGCAATCGTCGACATCGTCCGCCCATCATCACTCACGCAAGAACTCTGCTGCCTCAGGCGCCGCTCCTACGAATCAACGCCGTCGTAATATTCGGTCATGGCTCTCCAGGGCCTGGTGCTTCAAGATCAACCGTCCCCGCCGCTCTGGCCAACATCCGCAAAGCCCAGAAGCCACAAACGAGAAGCCTTCCCCACGGCCGAGAAGAGCCTCGGATATCCCTACTTTGCTATCACAGAACACGGACCTGATGCGGTCGGTCGAGCATTGTTCGGAAGCCCAGATTATAAGTATACTAGCTGCCTTGGAGAATAAGCAAGCGATCCTGAATGCCAACATCTCGCGAATCAAGGGTTTGAAGTGGGTATTGGTGGACAAGGGGAAATCGGAATTACTTGTCAACGATCTTAGAAAGTGGAACAAGCAGCTGTTCAAACTACTTCCAATTTCTCATGTCGAGCCCAAGATAGGCATGTCAAATTCCCCACCTCACATAAATGTTGCGAAAGCTGACTAACATTTCAAGCATAGAGCCTGGAAAGCCTCTTCAATTTCGAATAATCCCACACACCGCTAGCCCAATTTTCACTGGCCGACTTCCTGCTCTTGCAAAATTAGCAAACATCTTGGTTGATGGAAAGCCAAACATACAACGCCGTGCTGTACTTTACGGAATCGGAGGATCTGGGAAAACCCAAATTGCCTTGAAGTTTATTGAGGAATATAGAGAGAAGTGAGATCCGCCATCTTGAAAAATCAAAATTCGTGCACAACACTGACACCAAGAATACAGATTTGATTCAATTTTCTGGATTGATGCCAGCT
Source organism: Peziza echinospora (assembly GCA_024516245.1). Classification (NCBI taxonomy): domain Eukaryota; kingdom Fungi; phylum Ascomycota; class Pezizomycetes; order Pezizales; family Pezizaceae; genus Peziza; species Peziza echinospora. Next base: position 375,917 of record JAJLQT010000017.1, on the reverse strand, counting down.
CTTCCAACGCCATTGAAAAGAGCTTCTCCGACATTGCAGCAGCCATCCCGCTGGGAACTGGCGATCCTCGAAAGACATTCCTACACTGGCTATCCCACCATGCAGAGAAGAATTGGCTCTTGGTATATGACAATGCAGATGATATCACGGAGTTGCATAATTATTTCCCTGCAACATATCATGGAAATATAATAATCACGAGTCGCAATCCCGGAACGCAAGATTATGTTCGAGATCTTGAGGAAGAAGCTTATCATGTTGGAGGAATGGACCCCGATGATGCGGTCGCACTGCTTTTGAATGCATGCAGACTCACCAAGCAGGAAAAGGCCGATGACGAGAACACAAGGCATGCTGCGGATGTAGTCAAGGCTGTCGGCTATCTTGCCCTCGCGATTGACCAGGCAGGGGCGTATATTTTCAGGAGAAAGTGTGGAATAGAACGCTATTTGAACCTGTACAAGTCCGACCGCTCCACATTGCTAGAGTTGCGAGGATATGAAGGCTCGGGATACACGAAAGCGGTGTATCAAACATGGAAGTTGTCATTTGACGCTATCTTTGAGAAGAGTCCAGCAGCTGCCGAACTTCTTCAAGTCTTTGCGTATTTTCATTGGAACGGAATTCCGATTGAAATATTCGAAACAATCTGCCCTCGCCTTGTCGCCCCGTACGCCGGAAAGGGGAAAGCACACGCTTCTCAAATCGATGAATCATCCAAAGCCCCAGTCACGCTACCCTTGCCAGCATTGAATGCACTCCTCCAGCAATGCGCGGTTCAGGCACCTTCCAAGTCTTCGGGACTCTCAGATAGTGAGGAGGCGGGGTGGGAGGCTACTCCTTTCGAAATGGCAATATATGAGATTGAGAGCTACTCTCTTGTGGAAATTCAAATGAGTCAGGATCATAAAGCCCGCTATTCCATTCACCCCCTTGTGCATTCCTGGATTCGAGACCGAAGCACTGCAAACGTGAATATACACAAGGCTGCCGAAATACTGCTTGGGCAGACTGTAGGCAATGCGACTGGTCCATTGGCGTATGCTGTTAGAAGTTCATTGGTCCCACACCTTGATTCTTGGGTCTATCCCCATATTGAAGACAATATCGTTGGTTTGAAAGCCCCTGCGGTGATTGGAAATGGACAAATTGTCGAGGATACTTCCAATGAGGCAGCCACAATTTCGCCAGATGAGCAGAAGCAAATGACGGACCTTATGGAAACGATATCTACGGCATATCATGAAACTGGGAGGTTAGCACAAGCTGAAAAACTCCGGTTTGAGGTCGCAGAGTGGCGCAAGACTCATTTAGGCCCGGAAAACGAAGCAACTATCCGCGCCAAACAAGATCTCGCGATGACATATCGTCGGAGGGCAAAGTATGACCTCGCCGAGGAAATCGACTCTCAAATTCTCCAGAGTACAGTTACATCGAGCGGAGAGGACAGCCCGCAAACTTTCCAGGCTAAGCTTGCGTTGGCGTGGACATATGCTGAACAAGGCAATTTTGCTCGTGCGGAAGAACTCGAACGGCAGGTCGTTGCTGGCCAGACTCGAGCGCTGGGGAAAGACCATATCATGGTTGCGAATGCTCGTGCAAACCTGGGAATGACACTTTGGAGGATGGATCGCTTTAAGGAAGCCGAGGTGGAGTTTAGGTTTTCGCTGGAGAAGAGGATAGAAGCCTATGGTAGTACCCATCAGGGTGTTCTTCTCTCAAAGGGTAATCTTGCGTCTGCCATCCGCGGACAAGGGAGGTTCGAAGAGGCCTTGAAGCTCAATCGTGAGGTTGTCGATACTCGGATCAGGGTACTGGGGAAGAACCATCAGGATGTTGGAAGGGCATTGTCGCATCTTGGATATACGCTTATGGAAGCTGGAAAATACAACGAGGCTTTGGAGGTTGAGAAGGAGGCGTTGGATATTTTGACGGACGCTGTTGGTGAGTATCATCTGTTTACGATGGATGTGAGGAGTAACATTGGGATGGCACATATTGGTTTGAAGCAGTGGAGCAAGGCGGAGGAAACGTTCCAGCAGGTTTGGGAGACGAGGAAGGCTGTTTTGGGGGTGGATCATTTTGCGACGAAAGATGCGGTTAGGTGGTTGGCGAAGGTGTTTGAAGGCCAAGAAAGGGTTTCGGAGGCGAAGGAGTTGCTGGGCATGATTGGCGAGATTGAGAAAGATACAGCAAAGGTTTAGTATTTCCGAGAATAGCTGTGCCATGTATTTCTTTCTATTTGTGATTATGTTTTTGGTCATTAGTCTCATGTTTTTTGATATATTTATTTGCACGTCGGTTTTTTTATTGTCATCTACTTAATCAATTTCTATGTAGCCTGCTGATTATGAATTCTTTTATTTTATTCCTTCTATTTCCAAGCGTATAGTGATTGTGATCCCATCCACCTCTCGCCTCTCGGCACACATGTCCCTGATGTAAATCTACGAGCATTCTAGACCACTTCCTATTGCTGCCTAGCCTCTACCTTCCCCGCCATCGTGAAGGCGTACTGTCTGTCTGTCGCAGCCGACCTCTCTGTCTGTCCTATTCTCGTTGCAAGTCTGTCCCTTCTACGTATATCCCCTTCCACCAAAAGTTCGGGGCTGCCCTTTACATTGCACTTAAGGGCTTGTCCTTTAACTCAGCCTCGCCCACCCCCAACCAAGTACGGCGGCAAAAAAGCGAGGGACCAAGCAAGCTTTTTACTGGAAGCGTTTATTTTTGCAAAAAAAACTGCTTTATATCTCTCTTATAAACTCTTAATAGCTCTCTTCCAAAGTCGCCTTTTGCCGCACGCGACTATATAAACCTCCTCTCCTTCCTTCCTTCCTTCTATCCCGTCCCGCTTTTTACTTTAACATATACTATGATAGTCTGATTTCCCTGCAGACCCTCGTGTACTAGGAGCGGGCACACACCAGCCACAATTCCTCACAAACCTCATAAAATAAAGACCCAAATTCTGGAGAATCAAATTCAAAAACCAAAAAAATAGATCAGGAGACTGATAGATCTAGAATTGGAGTTTTTCTCAAGTCACGTTTTTGGCAAGAGCTTGGCTTTTTATACCTACCTTGTACGTAGGTATGTATACGTTTGGAGTTGTACATGTACTTACTCCTCACGTAGATCCCCCCAACTTGCAATTGCTTTTTGGTTCTTGCTCCACAGCCGCCCTTTCAAAGCCTGTTCACATACAGATGAACTCTCGATGTTGAAAACTGCAAACTCAGAACCTCACTTGATCAAACTCAATATAAGAATATATCATATGCCCAGGAACCAAGCGACGCGAAGCGGATGGGTTATGGTGGGACCAAATGTAGGACCATGATGTGTAAACAAATAGGGAACGTTTCATGCCAAGCTTGCCTGAATTACAATATATATGTGGAAAGTATACTAAAACCCTTGCCCTTACTCTCGCTTTAAACAATACATGCAAAAACTCATAAGACTAGAAAAAGCTGTGCATAGGCGCTTTAGGTACTTACATATGTAAGTAGTTACTTCTTCTTACTCTTGCCCACGTACTCGCCCAAAAGCATGATGGCGAGAGCAAGTCTGACGGCAATAGCAAGCATAACGGCGAGAGCAAGCACAAGGACTTGAGCAGAGAGCAAGTACAAGGACTTGAGCAGAGAGCACGAATGACAGCGAGAGCAAGCACGACAGTGAGAGCAAGCATGACAGCGAGAGCAAGCACGACAGTGAGAGCAAGCATGACAGCGAGAGCAAGCACGACGTGACGGAAAGAGCAAGCACAAGGACGAGAGCAGAGAGTACGCATGAGGGCAAGAGCAAGCACAAGGGCAAGACGTGACAAGTGCTCCTGGGGGTCTTTCGGGGCGAAGCCCCGGATACGTGTAAATATATATCATGGGCAACATTTATTGAGGAAAAAAAAAGCCTCGGCTACCTAAGGATGCAGCCACTCTAAAGCCCATGACCAACGAAAGCCGCAGAGTCAATTATACAAACAACTTCCAAAATTGCAACTTCCTGACAGTATCACCCTTAATGCTATACCAGTTGCAGGGTGTAGCATCTTCCCAATTCCAAGTAAGATGAAAATAAAACTCCAGGTATTGTATTCCATGCCCCCAACCCCCAACCCCCCCCCCCCCCACCCCCTTTCCCTTTCCCTTTCCCCCTCATTCTCAAAATTTCTCGTTATAACTTTTTTTTTCCAGCTCCATAATTTTCCACCCCCGCATATTTTTTTTGTTCAGAGATTGTTCGCTGGGTATTTATTTATCACCGCCTTCGAATGGAGTCTCGGTTGGGCGCTCGGCCTGGGGCGTGATGCGTCCGAGATGTCTTCGGTGGCCATCAGTCCAGTCGACAATGGCAGAGTGAACGGCGAGACGATTCTAATTGGTACAGGTTAGAAAAAAAATCCTTCTTTTCTCGCAACGACAGACAGAAGATCCAACTTACTTCCCAAACAACAACGGTGCCTGGCTCCCACTTGACTCTTGCCTGGAAGTCCTGGCCCAAGGCAATGTGGTCGTAGAGGAATTTGAGTAGCAGGTCGCTCTCTTCGGTTTTTAGGCCGACAATGCTGCGCGTGACTATGGAGATACCGTCAGAACCCGTGGAACCTGGAGAGAAGGTGGTTTGCTATCACTTACATTGAGGATTGACGAAGATGCCCTTCTCGCCAGTCACGGGGTGTGTGCGGATAATAGGGTGTATGTTCAAGACGGGCTCACGGCGACTGATGCCATCACGAGCTATCGCAGACTGAGCCTGTTCAACAGCTAGGAGGAGAATAGTCAGCATCAATGCAGAATATCGATTGCAATACTAGGCTTTGTGAGCTCACCGGAATGAACAGCCTTGAGTCCGTGAAGCCTCTTCCTGAACTCGGGAGAGAGCCTGCGATATGCCTCTGCCGTATTGGCGAAAAGGGTGTCTCCTCCGGTTGCTGGCCCGTCAAGAAGGTATAGGAAGGTTGTTCCAGGTGGTTGTTGCTCATATGTCACGTCAGAGTGCCATGTGATTGTGTTTGTCCTGGTGCTCAGATAGCTCTTCAATGCAGTGGCATCGCCCGCACTTCTGTGGACAAGATGGATCTCTGGATAGCCTTCGGGGTGGCCTGACGTTGGGTGAATGTGAAGCCTGCCAAAGTGCTTGCCATACTCCACGGCATCTTTGATTGGGAGGTCCTTGAAATCCTGGTCACGGAAAGCCACAACCTTCTTCTGGGCCACAAGGAGGGCCAGCTCATCTTTACCGGCAGGGGTGAGTTTGCTCAGCTGAACTCCAGTGACCACGGCGCCAATTTGGGGAGTGAGATCTGTCACTGTCCAAGTTCCCTTTGAAGCGGCCGGTAGGAGATTTGGGAATGAGGGGTCTGCACGGAGGCCTGGCTCGTCGTGGACGAATGGCTCCAAGGCAGGATATCTGTGTGCGCATTGAGTTAAAGCTTTGATACATGTTGCATATGGCCATCCTACTCACTTTACATCATTCCATGTTGGCAAGTAGTGCTTGTATGCGGACGTACTCTCCTCTGTCTCCTTCTTGAAGGACCGTGGGCCATAGTCGACATCTTTATATGGGCTCGAGTTCTTGAGAACTGGAAAATCGGGTGTGATTTGGGCCGCCTCAAGGTCGGCGGTTAGACTGTTGACTGCAAGTGGTGGAGACATTTGTGAGTCTGTAGAGTGTGATGCTTTTTTGATGGTTTTTTTGGGGGGGTTCTGGCGAAGAGGAGTTTTTTGGTTTCTCCAGCTTCAGGTCGGATCAGGCATCTCTATATATATCCTCTTTTTATCCCAAACATTCGACATCCGACGTCGATTTGTTGCACGTGCACATATCTAATACCCTGATCACGCCTGGCTACTGAAATAACAGGTGCATCACATCGCATCACACCTTCAAACGAAAAGAATACCCACTGTGGGGTTCTATGGATTCACATGATATCGCGTTATCGCCTCTTTTTTTTATCCCTTCACTTTGTTTTGAAAGGAAACCGGAAGTTCGGCACCGGGCTTGGAAGCCATCTGGATATGAGAAACGACCAAAAAGAAAATACCCAAACGGGCAATTCTTCAGAGCCGATGATGGGTGTACTCGTAGAGTATGAACAATTAGTACATCCATTGGGGCATTTTCCCGAAGCCGTCACAGCATATTGCCTTTTTTGGGGGGCTAGTCCCGAGCCATTTTGCAATTTTGCGTAAAAAACGGGGGGGAAGACGTGATTATGGATTAACGGATCGATACATATCTCTGGAGTAGTCTTGGAAGGGCACCTAAAAAAACAAGGTTTTGAGCTTCTGGTGCGCGGTGCATGCACGCTCATCGATCTCTTTTCGGTAAATACAAAGTAGGTGGGTACTTGGTACCCAATGGCCTACTTCGCAATCTAGTTAAAATAGAACTCCCCATCGATAGCTGTGAAAGTACTCTAGCTGCGCGTGGACTGCCGCATATATTCCCACTGATCTGTAGTTCGAATGCATATGCACTCTACATCCGGATCCCATCTAGTACCTACTTACCTAAGTACTTTAGAAACTTCTTCTGAATGCATGCTGCCTCGCGATCGGGAACAACAAATGCAAATGCAATGTTTCGCTGCAGTAGAAACCCTTACCTCAATTACCAGCACTTTCATCATCATAAGAAGTGTGTATGTACATACTCGCACATACCTCCTAAGCAGGTACCGCGGGATCGATCTATCCACCTTTCCCGTCACTACTCCACCCCACTCCACTCCACTCTACTCTAAAGTGCAGCCCGTCGATGTCGATATCCGCTTATCTAGATCTTGAATATTTCGTGGATGGCCCCTGCGATTGCGCGATCGGTACCAAGCAATTTGCAACGTTAACGTTAACGCTCTTATCGACTTGTGCTGGAAGTAACCTACTTAAGATCTAAGGCAGGCAGTACCGTGGTATTTGGAAAACAACACCCCCCTTCGATTATAACGCCCCCCCCCCCTGTCACTTGGCTTTGGTGCTGAGACAGCTTTAAACGTGCGAAATGTTCTGACCTCTTGAGCTTTTAGCCAATCAATCCAGGCACTAACTCTTCAAAAGTCTGTGCAAGACGAAGAATTCTGCTAATTTCAGCCAGAGTCTGTGCGATAATCGAGCACGTAAGCAGGCACAGTCCACCACTTGAGAATAACACCCGGGTGCTTTTTTCCAAATACCACGGTAGTTAGGGTTTCCTAATTTATACTAGCTTGGGGGTTGTTTTGGTTGTTAGACTCGTTTAGGGTGTGAAGTGACAGCTACGAGGAGAGTACACCTCTAGATCTTGGCGCACGTAGATACATGTAATGAAGGAGGGAAAAGAGATCCAGAGTTTTCCTGTTCTCGTAGTCTCGTGCCCTGTTCTCGTGGGTTTTTCGGGTTTTTTCCTTTCAGGCGCAATTAGGTTGATTCTCGCTATACTCCGTACCAGACATCCTAATATATTATACGTACATCCGACCGGGTAACGTTCAAATCATGAGAATCTCTCTCCTTCTTAAGATCTTTACTATTTTTAAAAAAAATCTCGCGGAGTCCTAGTAAGCGCTTGTCCATACTTGTCATAAAATCTCGCAATTTCGAGCTCTATGCTTAAACATGATACATTTACTAGTTAGCTATATAGGAGATCTAGAGAAATCGCGCTTTTGAGGTGTTGAGCTGTAGAAACATGTGTCTAGCGTACCAGACCTACTCTAGATTTAAGACTCTTGCCTGGTTGTACGAGACACGAGGGGCTGGGCACGAGACTACGAGACTGCTGAAGTGGGATAGAGACATTCCGTCGACTGCCAGAGTAGGAAATTAGGCAGCCTTCCCCCGATTTGGGTGCCAAGATATCGATTTTCAACCACATATTTGAGCCACCGTACAGTGCTGCTACAGCTTCGTCCTCAACGAGGGTCTGGGCACGAGTCTACCGCTTCGTTAAAGGCTTGAGTACGAGGTAGGAAGTACCTAGGTACCTAGGTAATCATGATATAATGATCACTTGATGCATACTAATATTATTACGTGGCATGCGCATAGGTAATTAAAAACGCATGCCAAAACGCTGAAGGTCGAAATAAGAATAATTTGTGCAACTAATTATAATTTCGAAAGATTCATTCCAAGCTTAAGAGGGTCCCTGGGACTGTGCGCAAAAGAATTTGCATGGAGTTGATCCTGTCAAGCCATGGCCACTCGACTGCTCCAAACCATCTTCCATTGCAACTACGTATACCTCGTGCCTCACCCGAGTACATGTGCCGGTGGGAACTAGACTCGAGCTCAAATTAAATCTCCTGATATTTCCAGGGGCGGGGCAGCTGCAGCCTCGATATACATATTGGCTGGGATATATCGATCGGGATCTGTTCTCGTGATCCGGGTTCCATGAATTCCTGGCCTTTTTTTCTGAATTCGAAGTATCTTGATAAGTATATAAATTAATCTACTAGGAAGTATCTATATCAATCATGAATAAATGAAACCTCACAATCTCGAAAACTTTCGCTATTACCGACAATGAGACGTCCTAATATGTTGTAACCAGATGTCCAAATTCCGAGTTATCTACAGATGCAGCTTACAAATTGAACCTACCTCACATATATATGTACATACATACACGATCAATTTTCACACTGGCATCGATATCGCCTAATCGAGCCATATTCGCAAAAAAAAGAAAGACTTGCAAGGCCACGAGGTCATGATCAGACCGCAGACCTACCTGGATCCTAAATTATCGATGGGAACGATACATCCAGCTATCGATACCAGCTCTCGCGAACCCGAGCTCGAGCACGCCCATCCCTGCTGCTAACTTATAATAACTGGGAGGTATGTATAATCCCGCGGTGTTGATTGGCCGAAATGTAATAATTTATCGAGTCGCACTTAAGTGGACGGACGTCACGTCACGTCCTGACATTTGCAATTACTTTGTAAGCAACATAACATGCCCCACGCGAGAAAATAAGGTTTCGCTTAGGCACATCCTATCAACATCTGGGTGGATACCGCGGCCGAGGGGTGGGGGGGGTGTGGCAACTGAAACCACCAACCATGGTACTTACGAGGCTACTTACCTAAGGTACTTACCAAGCTTGACAGATGGGTTCGCATGCACGGGTATTCGGAGTTTGTGGGATCGATCGTTAACGTTAGCTTGGTTGCCTGTCTGTCGCATGGCAGCTGACTGCATGGCCATGGAGGCAGTACTGTATATGGCAGGGCAATGTAATCAAGCAGCTGCTGATGCATGTGTGTCAGTATAAATTTAAATACATATGTGAAATATTTCTGGAATATAGTGTGGCGATACTTTATCGAGGGTTTCTGGTGGATTTACTACGTAGCCAGAAAAGTAGCCACAAGTGCCATATGTGGGTCGCCAATCCGGCACGCTGCAGTACCATAGGAAAACGTAACCACCGAGAGATATATACCTAGCTCTAGGTAGTCAATTGCAACGTACGAGACGTGGGTATGAATGAAGGAGAATAGTAGCTTACCTTAACCCAGCTTGTCTGCCAGAATCAATGTAGCAGCTGTAGTATCGATATCGTCACCTTGATGTGCTTCCCGCTAGCATTGATCAATTTACTCTATAAAGCTACAACCAGTACGTAAGCCAGCCATATCTAGATATCTTAAGTTCCTAGGTAGTTCGATGGTGCAATAAGCTTTTTGACTTCCGCCACACCCAGTGCCTAGTCGAACGCATACGCTACAAATTTCAGGGTGTAGACGGCGCATGTACGAGTATTGAATTTAGACCCATGGATATATATTTGATATCTCCGATTAGATCTGCAGCGCTCTTGCTAAATGAATTGAATCGATGGCGACATCTTCCCGATGGAGTAATAAACCGCTTGAAAAATAAGCCATTTCCACTAATCCAGCTCTTTTCCACGCAGTATATGAGTTACTTGAGATAATCGTAAAAGTTTCCACAATGCGGGGGCTGAATGTGGCAGAAAACGTACGCGATCGATGAGGAGGAGATATAGAGAGTAGGAGGTAAGTAGGTAAGTTGAGATATTAGCTCCACACACTGGATGTACCGAGATAAGTTAAGTAATTATGTCCAATTGCAATTGGTCTGACTTGTTTTAATTTCTTTGAACATAGGTAGAATTTAGAATTGTAGCCTGGTTGTGCAACGGTAGATTGAATCCTCGTTTGAATTTTTTTTTCTTTTTTTGCAGGCGAATATAAATTATTTAAAACGCTTTTTTCAATCTGTCCTGAATGAAGCTTAAGCTGCGGTGCCATTTCTTTGTGATGCATACGAATGGCTTCATGACATGATCTGTTCACATGAATCAGTCCAAGAACAATTCCACCATGAATATATTGCGTGTCAGTGACAGGACACTTGCTTCTCGATGTCGATCTTGGCTCTTCCGCCCATCCGTTTGACACGGCAGAAGCATGGAATAATGTCATTTGTCGCCAGTGTGGTTTTCTAGGTAATGGCAGTGACCCAGCTGGACGAGACTTGGTTGGTTTTGATTACAGGATGTCAACCAAATGCCTGGTAACGCGGCTATGTCTGGCACTAGTTCTAGTCTCATGGTACTAGATAAACTCTTACCGAAGGTATCATCTCGATCTCGGCTGATAAGCGCTAGCTAAAGCAACTTTTGAGAGAATAAAAAGGGACGTCGACTAAAATTGGAGGGTTTGGTGACGAGGCAACTAACGTTATAGATCTGCCAAACCTAACGCCTAACGTGCAGCGAACCCTGCCATAAATGATGACCCCATCGCGGCAACGATGTCGTTATCACTTGCAAAGTAGAGCACCGTATGAATTGTGTATTGTGGGGCAACAGATGCAGTGTAGCGCCACCTGACTGGGCTTCTTCTTCTCGTGCCCGCTTGGGAATTTGGCTTGACGACTGGGGTCATTGGAAATAAGCATCTGGATTAAAGACTGTGACAGGCCGCTCTGCATACTTTATCGTTTGCTTCTAGTACTGCTGGCATAACCATTATTGTAATTGAGCAGTAATGCAAATGCCACCGAAAAGCATGTCCGCTATGAAGCACGCCTTTGCCCAGAGCCATGGCGCGATATTAAGTAGGGACTTCTTACCTTGTGGGTATTCCGAGGTTGCCGACAGCTTGGCGTGGGCATTGATGGTGCATAGCGAGAATTTTGTGGCCTGGAATTGGCGGGCATATTTCTTTGATCCATTGAGGCTTCGGATGCAATATGCACTACGGAAGACTATGGCACGCTGGACGAACTTCCGCGTGGCTGTGTGGAGGAGGTGCCCCCGTTCGTATTCTCTGCCCAAACTTTGTTTCCCAAGACTACTTTGTTTCTTGAGGTTTGCCGCCAGGGGCGGTTTTTGGATTGCTGCATTGGGACCTGACCTACTGCCTCTTCCAGAGATGCCGGTCTTGGCAGAGCAGTTATGCAAGTTTGGGTTTATGCCGAGACGATATGGCGAGACTAAACGGTTATTTTTTATTTTTTATTTTTTGATTCTATTTCCGCTTAGACTAAACGATTATGCAAGCTACTCTCGTGCTCTCTCTGCTCTGCCCGCCCACCATCTTTGCGTGCTCGCAGCTAGACAACCTTTCCACGATGTTCATGGCTTTGAATTTCTCCAGCTAGGTGAATTCAAATCCCCCCCCACGCACACACATCTCCATCCCAGCCAATGCTGTACCTTACCACCAGTCTCGACTGCCGAGGATGGGCCCGCCAGATTGGCTAGCCAAATGCTCGTATGGCTGGAGAATGCCCTGCAAACTTCATTCGGTGCGTAGCAGAGTGATGCAATTGAGGTCATCTATATTAACCTGCACAATCGCCATTGAATAATTCAAAAAACATCATCAACAGCGCACCCGGCCACAGCCTCCATCAGAACGTCCTACAATATCCCAAGAGGAACATCATCAAAGATGTCGGACATTAAGGTGATCACAAATGTCCTAACAACAGCCATCGAACCCAGCCCCTCGACAAGCCGTAAAAGCTCCGTCCTGGATGAGGTTCCAATAACAGCCAAATCGGCAGCTGGCAGCGCGTTCACTCGTGAATCGATTGGTAAGGACGGGGTGGACCACTACAGACCTATCCCGGAGTATGAGGGAATCCATCGATACGACCCAACGTATACGTGGGAACCAACTGAAGAGAAGGCAATCGTTCGCAAAGTAAGCATGTTCACTGCTTTTGGCGTTTGGATAATGGGAGCAAAAGACTGACAATTTTGACTAGATTGATTACCGGATATGCACATTCGTCTGCCTCATGTTCTTTGCTTTGCAACTCGACCGTGGCAATATTGCCCAAGCCCTCTCGGACAACATGCTCGGCGATTTGGGAATGAACACGAACGACTACAATACCGGACAAACCATCTTCTACCTGTGCTTCCTTGGCGCAGAACTCCCCTCGCAGCTCATATCAAAGGCAATCGGCCCAGATCGATGGATCCCCGTTCAAATGGTATCCTGGAGTCTCATCGCCAGCATGCAAGCCTTGCTCAGCGGCCGCACTTCCTTCTTCGTCTGCCGAGCCCTTCTTGGATTGATTGAGGGCGGTTTCATTCCAGACACCGTTTTGTATCTCACCTACTGGTATACCGGCAGTGAGCTTCCCATCCGCCTCAGCTTCTTCTGGGTCTCATACCAGGCAACAAACATCGTTGCAGCTTTCATGGCCTTTGGAATTCTTCGAATGCGTGGCATCAATGACATGGCGGGATGGAGATGGCTGTTTGCTCTTGAGGGTATCCTTACAGGTCTCATTGGTATCCTTGCATACTTTTATCTCCCACCATCGCCAACGCAGACTGCTAGCAAATTCCGCGGAAAGGAAGGGTGGTTTACCGAGCACCAGGAGAAGGTCATGGTCAACCGAGTCTTGCGCGACGACCCGAGCAAGGGCGATATGCATAATCGCGAGGCCCTTTCGTTCAAGGTACTCTTTGAGGCTATCTCGGACTACGACATGTGGCCAATCTACTTGATTGGTTTGACATGGCTCATTCCAAGCTCGCCAATAGGAATGTATCTCACACTCCAACTTCGATCTGTTGGATTTGACACTTTCGAGACAAATCTGCTCACCATTCCTGCGAACGTACTCTTCATTTCCTGGCTCCTCACCATGACTTGGCTTTCAGAAAAAACGAACCAGCGACTCCTAGTAGCTCTCATCAGTCAGCTCTGGGCCCTTCCACTTTTGATTGCAACTGTCCTAGTTCCAGCCTCTGTAGGGCCATGGGTGAGATGGGCGTTGAGCACACTGCTTGTGGGAAACCCTTATGCGCATGCCATCCTGGTCGCCATTACAAGTAGAAATGCCGGGTCCGTAAGGACAAGGACGGTCGCTTCTGCAATTTACAACATGTGTGTCCAGGCCAGCAGTATCATTTCATCAAATGTAAGTTCCTCATTTCTCATCTCTGGTTTATTCATACTTTTAAAAGTCAGATGCCTAACCAATACGCAGATTTACCGAGATAACGACAAGCCACTGTACCGACGTGGCAACAAGGTCCTCATTGCAATTTGTGTTTACAACATCTTCCTCTTTGTTGGCGCTAAGTTTTATTATATTTGGCGCAATTCGTTCGTAACCCCATTAAACCTTCTTGGATTGATCAGAATATTGAGCTAACCTTGTTTTTTTTTTTCCCTTTAGACAACGTGAGAAGATTTGGGGCCTAATGACTGCCGAAGAGAAGCAACATTATCTCCGAACCACCACAGACAAGGGCAACAGGAGACTCGACTTCAGATTTGCTCACTAGAGCTCTGACTCGTCTTTTTTTCCCTCGTTCTTTTTTCCACTTCAACAATACCCTCTTCCAGTTGGGGCTTGTTTTGAGCTTATTATTTTACCTCTTGGGTTTCACTCTACCTTGTTTCTAGTCTTGTCTTGTTTCCTAGCTATAGCGTTGCTTTTTCTTCTTTTCTTTTTATTTACAAAAACGGTGATGAGTACTCGGAGAGGGGAGGGGAGGGTATTGGCCTTTTCTTTAAAATTCGTTTACAGTCAGATATTATCAATGGTGTCGGTTCTGGGTCTGCGGGTTTCATCTTTTATACTTTCCATATCTTGGGACAATTTTTGGGTTTTGTGAATAACAAATTTCTTTCTTTTTTCTTTTTCTTTTTTTTGGGTGGAATATTTATAGAAAAAAATCTGTATATCTATAATCAATTTTCAAGTATATAGCTTTGCAATTGCAATTGGATGCAGTACATACATGCTTGCATGCGTTAGTCTCGAGCTCTTTGATTGACGTCAATGTTTCGCCTTAAGTTGTTTCGCCTTGTTTCGCCTTGTGGTTAGCGAACGTTTTTTGACTACCGAGGGTGCAGAGGAAACGAGACTAGGGCGAAGGGCAAGCAGGGTAGCTATACCTAGCCTCATGGGGTAAGTAGGAGACTAACTACAGATGACGCCAGGCTAAGATGACGTGACATGAGACTGGATGAAGTCGACTTTGGTAGTCTCATATGCATGCATGCATGCACAATCAAAGTTGTAAAATATAGAAGCTCGGCTTGAGGGCTATAATTCAGGAGCTCCATATTTTTCATGCCACACGATTCTTCTAGTTACTACGCGTATACGTAGAGTCCGGATCTAGGCATATGGATCCCATCAGGCTCGATCGAGCCACACGCAGATTTATGAATTAGCAATTGCAATTGCAATTTCATTGCAAAATATTCTGCAGCTGTCTCAGCTGACGTCGGCGGGCCCGAGTTTGAGACGTCGACTACTCGTATATGACAGGTTTATCATGATGTTTCAAAGATTAGGTATGGATTCATATCTGATCATGAGACAGTCTGAGACAACATTATAATCAAGTTCCTCTATACCTAGTGTCAAGAGTGATGTAAAAAAAATCACATCAATATCTGTGATATCACATCTGATATCAACTTGAATTTTTAGCGAATGATTGCAATTGCATGCATTTATATATGCTACATTCTGGATTTATTGCTGGTGACAAGGGTTATTGTAAATTGTAAAATACTTAAGGTACGCGGTTCAGTAGCTATAGTACAGCTGCCTACGTATACCTGGCCTTTGCATTCACGCCAGTTCCTGAACGTTAACCCGGGCCCAACATGAGCTTAAGCTCTCTCAAGCGCAATACAATCTCGTTACAAGCATAATGGCCGACAGTACTGGTCCCAAAGGTACCTAATGCTTATAACGGGAGTCATCACACGAGAACAGAGCTCGAGTCATTTGTACTCGAGACGTATAGTACTAGTGCAACCTTCTTGCTAGACATTTCCAATTGGGTGCTCCAGTTGTAGCAATATGCATTGAATGGTGTACGTATACGTATGTTACGAGGGCCGGCTAGGCCTCAAATCCAACCGAAGTCCGCAGCAGGTTACTCGAACAACTTTCAGAGAAAAATAAAGACTCGATTTTGTTTACAAGCTCCTGAACTCTGTCCACGTTCACCTAAACTCATGACCATAATACATCCGTTCCATGTTGACCTCCGTTCCCAGCATTCCTAACACATGGTGCATATGTTCGAACCATGGTCCACTTTCAGGGTCTATGCCGCCATGCTCATTTGCCTTTTTGATGTGGGCTTAAAAGTACCTATTTTTTGATCTCGTGCCCATCGTATTTTGCTAGCCTCGACTATTTTGCGGCCTTGGCAGAAACGTTAACGCAACACGCGAAAGGCACCTCATACTCGTGCTGGCCTAATTGGGTAGTGATTAATTGGGCTTCGAAGCAACGACCTACCCAACTAGGAAGGTACCTAGTAAAGGTGATTCTGGGCCAAGACTCTCGCTAGAACGTGGCCGGCTGCTTCCCACGGTCTCGATCACTTCTCGCTTTCATCCATTTCCAACGGATAATCTCCTAGAATTTGGATATTCTCGTGCTAGTGATGCCAACGGCAAAACCCATACCTTCCTGGAAGCCCAACACCAGACACATTTCTTGCTGTCCTCGGGCTGGAGCACCTTGGTCTCGCCCCCCATCCCGCCTATGGAGACACCTGGTCCCAGGCCCCATGCCCTAATACACGCCACGCCGAGGCCAACTACGAGTGTAATAACGGATTTAACGGACTTACTCAAACAGCATGCAAAGGCCACCATGTTGCGTTTTCTGGGCACAAAAGCAGCTGCAATCATGATCATATCCGTGCGGGAACAATTACCAATGAAGCAATGTGTTGCACGAGGGATCAATATGCTGGCTTTGAAATCTGATATTTGTAATGATTGCCATGCTAACTTATACGGCAGCCTCGTCCCTTATACGGTGTCTGGCTGCAATCCTTTGGAACTACCCAGGCTATCCATGGACTAGAACAAGTCGTATTAGTCACGGGCCAGCCCCGGGCCTCTGTTCCACGAGAACGCCCCTTCACTTTCACCGACAGACGAGAACACATTGAGGGAGGCTCAAAGATAAGTTTTTGGACGCTTCGTCAACAAAGTCAAACTGAAATGCAATTGCCAGAAGTAACACGATTTATCCTTGGCCATTGATCACACAAACGCAGCTGTGAGAGCACGCGCGCATGAGACTGGAACAAGAGGCTCTTCAAAATGCCAAAAAGCAATAATCGAGGGGGTAAGTGCACCATCGAAGTTAACAGAGACTTGCAACAGGCATCAATAATCTGGTTCTCAACAACCAATTACATGCCTAATCATATCTGAATATGAGCCGAGATGGGATCTATGATAGAAAATGCCTTTCGACCACCACTAGTAACGACATAGATTCCTATGTCTTACAGTTCCTCCTGACTTCACGATGAAATGGGACATGCCCCATTTCTAAAACTCGGCATATATAAACGGCTTCAAGTATTCCCGCTTGGCAGGAGGTAACTAACGTTACTTCTTAAAATCTTACAGAATTGTAGAAATCTAATCAGATCTGCTGATGGTTATCGTTTGCCAGGCGCCTACGATAACTTCAATTGGCAGATGTTATCAGATCGCATCCTAGAAATATATCGCTTACGGTTGCTTGCAGAATTTTTGCATATTGGGTTGTTTATGGTCTGCAGGCCTAGGGCAAGTGAAAAGCTCGCGGTAGAGATGCAAGCTACACGCCCAGGGTTGAGTGCTCTCTCGTAGCACTTCGGCATTTGGTTGTGGAGTGGGCCCCTGCAAGCGCGCGGGCGACGTGCGAATGCCGACTCCACCCACATATTTACATCCTAGCCTCGTCCCAGTTTACATCGATATCCACACAATTGTCCAGAAGCTTGAGTGGGGGCTTGACTTTCTACGGCTAGCGGTCAGACTGACGCGGCTCGCCAAAATTACCACACTACCAACAACGTTCGGCTGTACCAACAACGTGGTGGAAGTGCGTAAGCATCTACTCTACAAATGTACTCGATTGCACGATACTGACATTTTATAGCTCCTCTTGCCGAAGTTCTACAAAATTAATCTCGTTTAACCACCCCTTTTCCACACTGTCAACACCAAGACTCCAACTCGGCTCCCGAGTTTTATCCCAATATCCTCGATTGTTTTGTTCTCATGCGCCCAAGCTCGTATCCAACATAGCTCTAGATGCATGCTACCCTGTCATGTAGCTGTTGATACACAGTAGCACAGGCACACGTGCAATATAGCATCTGCCTGCTTTCATAGCCGATGTGGAAGCCGAATTTTTGATTATTTACGGTTGCCCTTCTCTACGACTATACTCAATGGGCTCGGGACACGGGAACCCGAGTGCAGGCTACTAAACTCACTATTTGCAACATGTACTCGTTTTTCAAAGGGTATTCCAGCCCCCACCACAGGCTATTGGGTGAGTACGCGAACAGTCGGGCGTGGATTCAAGTCTGCGTACGAGGACAGGCGTGGGGCGTGCTTACGCGGTGTGAAAATGTATACAATCATTTCGGGAGAATTCGAAATTTATCTTTGTATTGGGATCTGCCCGAGTTAGGCTACGTGAAGTAAGAGAATATTTTCTATGATATCTTTACTTTCAAATCAAAGCTGATTCGATTTAGGGAGATTAGATGCATGGCCCCTGATCTCGTGTCCATGGCCCCCGTGCATACCCCGAAGAATTTCTATGTTATCCTTTATGCATGTTCAGGATACGATACAAAACTATGGAGAATATCTCCATATCGATATCCTTCTTGTTACAGATGAAAGTGGTACGACGGTCAAAGCTTTGCATATGGGATTGGGGTAGGGCGCCTAACAGGGTCTCCACTACTGGGATGGCCCCTTTCATATCTCTAGATGTAACATTCATTGATCAGGAGCTAATGATTAAGCATCGTCATGAGTGCATCGATTAGGAAACAGTGCTTCGTCCACGCAACAAGGAATTCGAATGGTACGAACAGTTCTGCATTGGAGATGTCAGGCTGTCATATTGAAACTCGGTGTATAACGGGTCTTTGTGTGTATGGGTTTGCTCGGCCTCATTTCGGGGGTAGCTCACCTTCTCCAGTTGCATCTACCAGGTATTTGAGCTCACTAACCACAAAATCAGGTACTTTGCTCACTAAACTTGTCACGATCGCTTATCACACCCGAATGTATGTATGCAGGTCGAGGAAACCCTAATATCTTTGAATACACGAGAACATTTGAATACCGGCCCCCTCAGTGCATTTCATGCAGGGATGTGTGCATGCTTCTTAATAACAAAAAAAAAACCCCTTACAACTGCCCTTACAACCCCAGCATAGAACACCCCAGCATCCACTAATCCACGATTACGACATGCCTTGCGGTGGGCGTTTTTTTGGCTTGCAGCACCTTTGACTGGGGACGAGGCTACACCTTTGACTGGGTACCTCCTAGTAGCTTACCGGGAGGCCTCGTTCCATGAGGGGCGCCGCGCGTGCTGTGCGGCCCCTACTCTAGATTCAACACGATATTCCCAGTCACTTCAGCACTCTATCCGAACTCTGTCCCCAGTCTCCTTCATCCCTACCTGGTATCTATCACGCACTCCGCAATAGGTAGTGCAACTACTTACATGAAATGTAGCCTGGTCATGCAATGCATGTGCATGAATGTTCCTTCATCAGCTGTGCTTACAACGGCAAAAATCAAATATAAGAAACATTGTCGTTTGTCTTAAAGCAGATTGCGTTAACCGCAGGTATACATACATATTTCGTGTGCACATGGCATATGTATCTCCTTCGTGATAGATATTGATCTTATACCCCTCTTCTTCAATATCATGGTGGTAGTACCGCAGTAGTGGGGGCTCAATTGCTGACATTCATATATATACCGACATGAGACAGGTATTCATACCACTCGTTTCCAGAAACTATTTCCGGCAGCCGGCCAAAATGCGGTGGCTTAAACAAGTATTGGAATACGGATTTGGGATTATGAACAGAATATCCTATTTAGGAGACAGGATGTCTAGGATAGGGCAGGCTGGATCTAGGCCTGATCAATTGGGATATTTCTGAAGTTCTTGCATGCAACATCAATAACAACGTGGAATATTTGTACAACCTACTGCGTGGCACCACTGGTTTACTCTTTGAAACATGGGGCCCAGATGGGGGCAGGATGCATTGGATGCTAACCTATAATATTGGCATGATATAGGTGAAGAAAGCACGGGATCGGGAAGGGGTTTCACTAGCTTCGGCGAGCGGAGGAAAGGTCGTATCCTTCACAACATTGAGTCGGCTAGGCTTTCATCACCAAATTCGAAAGCACATTCGCGAGTATTGCTTATGTAGATATTGCACCTTTGTTGGTATACGCATATTCATACAGTCGGTATTCAACTTCCTCAAATGGACATCGATACCCGTCATGCGTTTAGGTTTCAATGTTGGGGCACTCGGCAATTCGGAGATTCTATATACAGTTTGAGGGATTATATACTTGATGTATATGTACTCAAAATCCGAGAATGTTTTCAAGAATCTCGATTCAATCGATAGCAATAACTAAAATACAACGAATATGTAAGTGCATACCTCAGGGCCTCATTAAACTAACCCTTGTGAACAGCTAATATACTTACTTAAGAGACGGTACCCGGACATTAGCCTCGCCCCGGACATATAGGTATACTAGTTCCGCGATATCGGTACATATGATAATTTATTATAGTACAGGAAAGTACTTTGCACTTGTGTAAAAAGTACTTACGTACCTCATTTGCATCGATATCTCCAGATTGATTGCAACACCCCCCCTCCCTCCTCTCATACCCGTCTTGCCAAAAATACCGCGCCGCTCAGGTGTATACGTACACAGCTACAGCGTCCATGGATTGCATACCAGGTGAACCTTCGACATAATTTCCCAGAATTCATTCAGGCTGGCCATAGCCACGCTTACATCGTCCCATCAATTAACTTACCTAGGTCACATTTTTAAACCCAACGCAATGTCACCTATGCCTAACATCAACCCACAACCTCGGCATATCCTTGCCCTTTTATTTCCAGCTCAACTTTGTGCACTTAAGATTGATATTAAGTTACCAAATTTGGCTGACCGTGAGATTTTATCCAGTCATACTTTTTACGTATACGTGTGCATTTTGGTGACATATTGCCCAAAAATATCATCATCTCATGGAGGATGAGGACCAGCTGCCGGTATCGGTATACGTACACATGTATTCCAACCCACTTGACTGACCACAAAGGTGCACGGCGGTTGTTGGGGTGGGGCTTGTCTGATCTGCCTTGTTCTTACAAGCCCCCAAAGGTTCATGGAAGATTTGATGCCCGCACATGGGGACCGGTGCATACAGACGGTATGTTGTAGTTTCATGGCTTCTCAGACATGGGGGTCCCCGAGGAGGAGGAGGAAGAGTTACGTTGCCCTTGATGCTGGCCGGAATTGAGGAGACCCGAAATGCAAATTTTTGTGATCTGATTTGGAACCCGGAGCCCGTCATGGGGCCATCAATTGATCTGACCCAGCTGTGAATGGTTGATATCTCGGGATATATTTGGCGAGGGCGTACAAAAACATTTTCCTCATGCCTACCCCCAAGCTTGCAATCCTGGTTGCCGAACGGACCTGTTTCTTGGCCCATATTCCATAAGTGGAAGTGACTACTATAGCTATATAGAATTCAGTTTAGAAATTGAAAAAAAAAAACAAAAATACATCCCCGACACTGCCTTCTACCTTTCGACTACCTGCCGGTACCTACCTAGACTCGTATTCCTCCCTTGCACGAAATATATGCAATTGTGAACGGGCACCACGCTCCACAAGATTCTAGACTTTCTAATCAATTGTTGATATGATGTGATTACATCCCTCCATGTGGGTATTTCCTGCTATAGTCTCACATTTCCATAAACTACAACCAATAACTTCGTATGCATATGCCCAAATGGGGCGTGCACCGTGATACAACACAACCCTCCCCCCCCAAGAAACATGCATCTCCCGATTTTCCTAGGATTATGATCTCCTCAGCATATACACCACCACGTGCCAGACATGATTTGCAGACCCACCACCACCACCACCACCACCACCACCACCACCACCACCACCATCCATCAATTATGATACCATGTGCAGCTGTGTGATTCGACCCCACACGGATAGGAAGTTTTTCACCTGGATGGAAATGAGTATGCATGCAGGTTGGGTGAACCGTTACCGGGGTGGTGAGCTCGAGAAGGAGGTGGGGGTGAAGATTGCACTTGGGGAGGGAAGGTTTTCTCGAGTATTCACCGATAGGCCTAGGAGGATCAATGCATGCATGTAATGCACATGTGGTTCTTTTTATTTGTGTGTGTGTGTGAGGATCCAGATGGGTGATGGTCTGTGATGGGCGATGTTACCGGTGGTCTTTCGTGGATATCGATGCATCGATGTGAGGAGGTGAGGAACCGGTGCACGTTTCTCTGATGTGATGCCATATTTCAATCTTTGATGATTTTTATTCATTTATTTAACAAAGTAATTATGTACTTTGTTTTGCTTGTATGAATTCGTGATGTCCCGTGGTGATTGGTCAAGATGTTTAACGGGCTGCATTTAAACATGTTTATGCTATGCGGACGCCGTGTGCGTGCAGTGCAGTAAAAGGAAGTAGTTGGAGGGACTTGGTCATATTCGGCAGTGTGAGATGCACCGAATCTGAGCCCCCCTCCTCACTTCTCCCAAATTTCTCCATGTCTCTCTCTCACACCTCGACACACCCCATCTCGACCTATTCCCACGGAAATGTCCGACGGGCCTACCTATGACATTTGCAGACTCGACCCGTTCACACACGCAGCGCGGCCAGGATCATGGCCATTGCCTCGAAGCTGGATTCCTGGCTCGACTCACACGTACCACCTGGTAGGCAGCCTCGCCCACCGCCCCCTCTCACCACGCCGACGGCTTACCTGCCCTGCCCATGGGGCCGAGTGGGATGGGATGGATGGACCCTTGGGGTCCTCCGCAGCGTCGACGTCCGAGCACCGTACCCCCCCCTCCTAATGGGCGTGCTAGGCCACAAGCGGCCACGTCAATTGTGCTCTGGCTCTCTCGCGCCCACGCTGCTGCGACTCACTCGGTGATCGAGGACATCGATATCGACTCGGCCTTTGCAATTGCGGACTTAGTGCGTCGTGTGTCTCAGGGGATATAAAGCGGGTGCCTCTCCCCCATCATCATGTCTTTTTTCCTCACCACCCTCATCACATTCCCTCCCATCACCGCTTTCAGCAATCCTCTCTCTGGTGCTCTCGTCTATCGCTCAATCCTCACTATCTTTAAGATTCAAACCCGAGCTCGAATTCACCATGAGATCCTTCCTGTCCAGCAGCTTCATCTTTGGGGCAATCCTCATTGCCAAAGTCCAGGCTTCCCCAGCGTATACCAACAAGTTCAGCGTCCCTTTGCCGATCCCACCAGTGCTCACGCCCCTCACGTAAGTACTTTGACTCTCCTCCTCAAAAAGAACATCCCCTTCGAATTGGAATACTAACGAGCTTGTTCAGTACCTACACTCCCTCCTCAAGCGGAAGCAACCCCATTGATTTCTACCAAATCACTGTCCAGCAATTCAACAAGCAAATCTGGGATGGCAAGCCTTCCACCTCCCTCGTGGGATACAACGGAATGTACCCAGGGCCAACCATCAAGGCTTCCAGGGGCAGAGAGATTGTTCTCCGAGTCGTGAACCAAGGCGACGCCAATTCGGCTCTTCATCTGCACGGTTCGGCTACCGTTGCTCCATTCGACGGATGGGCCGAAGACATGATCGCAGTTGGTGAATACAAGGACTACTACTATCCCAACTTTCAGAATGGGCGCACTCTCTGGTACCACGACCACGCGCACATGGTGACTGTATGTATCACCCTCCAGGCGGGATTCAAACGATTGTGATTTGACGCTAATTTTGGATTGTTTAAAATGGTAGGCTTCCAACGTCCAGAAGGGCCAAGCCGGCTTCTACATCCTCGAGGATCCCGCCGGAGAGGCTGGTCTCAACCTTCCGTCTGGGGATTTCGACATCCCATTGCTGATTTCCTCAAAGAACTACGACGCAACCACCGGCGCCGTCTTGCCCCCATCCACCGCTGGTGACACGATCGAGGTCAACGGGCAATTGTACCCATACCTGGAAGTTGAGCCCCGCCAATACCGCTTCAGGATTCTCGACGGAGCGGCTACCCGCACCTTCACCCTCGGAATGTATGAGGGCAACTCGACCACGGGCCCCTTGGGATTCCAGGTCATTGCATCCGACGCCGGGTTGATGGCCAGCCCCGTCTCCGCGACCTCGCTGAAGATGGCCATGGGTGAGCGCTACGAAATCGTCATTGACTTTACCGGACTCGAGGGAAACACCTACAAGCTGAGGAACACCGAGAGCTTGACTTCGGACACTTTGGGGCAGATTCTCCAGTTCAGAGTCAAGAACGTCACCCCCACCCCCGGTGGTGGCACCATCCCATCTACCCTCCGCACCATTGACTTCCTTCCCCAGCCAACGACTCCAGTCAAGCAGTTCACCTTTGCGATCACCAACGGCCAGTTCACAATCAACGGAAAGACCTTCTCCGACGTCAACAACAGAGTCCTTGCCAACGTCCCCCGCGGAACCACTGAGATCTGGGAATTGATCAACGGCGGTGGTGGAACACACCCAGTCCACATCCATCTCATTGACTTCCAAATCATCAGCCGCTCCGGTGGTACTGGTGGAACAACGATCCCTGCACACGAGGCTGCCGCACTCAAGGACATTGTCATCCTGAACCCCAACGAAACCGTCCGCCTCTTGGCCAAGTACTCACCCTGGGACGGACTCTACATGTTCCACTGCCACAATTTGGTACACGAGGATAACGAGATGATGGCTGCCTTCAACGTCACTGCCCTCCCTGACTTTGGATACCCAGAGACCACCAGGTTCCTTGACCCAATGGACCCCGCATACGCTGCTCAGCCATTCACAAGCACCGATCTCACTCTTGTTCAGAGCACCACTCTCCCAGGTTTCAGCGCACTCAACGCATACAACCACATCCCCGAGATCATGGAGGCTTTGGACACCTACCACGGAACCCGCTAAAGCGTGATGGGGTTTCCCTTTCTTTCTTTCTTTCTTTTTTCCTTTCCCTCTTCTGAATTGTTGTTGGGTGGTGCCACAACTCTTTTCGCCTTCGCTACCTTCGCTAACTAGCCTGACCTTTGTGGTTTGGTGGTAGCATTACTAACTTACAACCTTTAACCTTAGTGGTTTGGGTCTTCTTTTCTTATATAATCGACCGTCATCACCATCATCACATCTCACTTGCTCAACTTTCTTTATTTTTCCTTTTTTTTCCTTATTCAGTTTTGGTTATCCTTTGATTATATTTTCAACACGTTGAATTTATATTTCCTTGGATATCGACTTTGCTTGCGCCGTTGTGGGTTTTTTGGTGGGTGGATGGTTAGTGGGATATCGATTGGTGGCGAGGGACAAATGGAGAACAACTAGCGGCTTGGGAGGAAGGAAGGGATGGAAGAGAAGGATACAGGAAAAGGATGTTTGGAAAGGGTTTCTGTGGACGCATGGGTATCCGACTGACATGTTATCTTTTTTTCTTTCTTTTCTTCTTACCGACTTACCAACCTACCGCTATTCTTTTTGCTGTTTCTCAATCTCGTTATGGTTTTTGTTTTCTCTTACATTCTTCTCGTTCTGATATCAAGGCCCATCCAGCCACGGGACCTGAGTGGTACCGTTGGCTGGGTGGTTACAAGCTACATGCTAGAGCCCAGTTCTATAATTTCTTCTTCTTCAGCAGCTGTTTATCTTTGAATAAATTCCCGAATTTGAAATTATCTTGAATTAGTTCTAAGCTTGAGTGACGTGCATGATTATGGCTAGCAACTATGTAACCTACTTAAGTACTAGGTTAATGTATTGTCCGAAAACGCAATAAGACGAAGAGTAGTACTGACCTTGCGAAGCTCGTATCTGCTGTATTTGATTTGAATTCAACACAGTTCGAGCTCGGTACCTAGGAGCTCGTGTGAGCATGAATGATCATGAGTGAATGCATATCTGTAGAGTACCTGTAGTCATGAGTGAGCATGGTGGCTGGAAAGAATTCAGGTATATGATATCGTTTAGTCGACTCACTTGTCATTGTCATTGTTGCATGTTGAATATTGTCGGGCGGGTCCACCAGTATACGTACCTGGGTACATGTCAGATCTGATCCCAACGAAATTAATTGTATCTTTACATACCTAGTATATGTATTCTCTGCCGGCGGCGGGTACTTTCTTTCATTTTTAATTGGCCATCTGCATGGCCCATGGGTCCCGGTGCCATAACAATTTCTAGAATCTCTCGCCGCCTCGTATACGTAGAGTAGAGTCGGTCGGCCTACCCAGGTTACTGGCGGTTTTTTTTGTGGGGGCCCGTTTGCGCATGCGGTTGATTAATCTCTCCGATAATTATATGGATCATCAATGATGCATATGCGCGCTAGTAGGGGCTGCTGGGTTGGTGGTGGGTGCAACGGGCAATTGCCTGCCTGGGTTTGGTACTCGATAGCCTGGGAGGGGCACGAGTCTACCTGGGAGTAGACTCGTCCTGGGAGCTTGTTTATGTATTTCCCGATCGGGAATTGCACCCCAACGTTATCCCCAACCCCCACCCCCATGACCCCTTGCATCTTCACAAGGCTAGACTCGCTGGTCAACAATCGAAAAGATATGCTATTTCTGGAACGAAAGAGCTCGTATGTGTGCACTCGAGTAGTGTGTAACGTCCTTGCTTTAATTTTAATTGGGAAGCACCATCTGGATCTGGCCGAGAACATTGTTGAATTAGGGTTGCAATTGGATGGTTTGGTTTCCGAAGTAAGGAAGTAAGGTATCTGCTGATACTGTGATGATGATGATGTTGTTGGTCGGGACATGTGAGTTGGGTATCCCACCCGAGTCTAAGCAATTCGAGAGCTAAGTAAGTAGGTACTCCACTGCATAAGTTATTGTAAAAAAAAACAATATTTATTAATATAGAGTATGACTGACTTACCAGAAAAATAAAGGGTGCCATGAGACTAAGTACGTATATTGAAAACTAGAAGTTACCGTCAACGTTAACGTGAGCGAACTTTGGCATACAAAAACAAAGTTCTGGTCAGAATGCTTGTGATACTTGTGAGCCCTTTCTTCTTTCATTTTTCCTCTTCTTCTTTACTTTTTTCGGTTGAACGCTACACAACGATCGCGACATGCAGTTCTGCCCTTACCTACTGCCTACATTAGTACCAGAATTCTCATGATACTGGGGTTGGGATCTGAAATGATATTTCGGAACAAACGTTGCCCGTGTCACGCGCGTGCGGGTTCCGAAGTGCACGCTGCTTGTATTTGTTGAATATTCGAATTCAGTGAAGCTAAACTGAACTCAGAGAACGATTGTCGTACAATGTCTGTAGCGAGTAAAACTGTTGTTCGGATGCCCTGTGAAAATGATTCATGCGGCAAATACCGGTCTCAGCTGGTTGTTAAACGTCGGTAGGAGAGGAGCTCGGGTACAGTTCGTACTCTACCTACTATACACGAGTGTCTGTTTTAGAGGAGAGGGCCTCTTGGTGTCGGTTAGACGAGACTATCGGTTAGTTGGATTATAATTCCGCGGCCGATATCGATGTCTTGCAATGATCTTCATCCATTTTCGGCTAGATAACCCGTTGCTTTCGGCTTCGGCGACGGGGATTGGATCGCGAACAACGCCTGAGCTCCTGGATACCTAAGCTTTGTACATCGTACGTACCTAGCGCAGACAAAGCACAGAAAAGCTTGATTGTATCTTTTTCGCTAATGTTAAAAGTTAGCCTGCATTTGTATAGGGATGTCTGTGTACTCGAGTAGAGTAATTACCCCTTGCTGGCATACGTGTAAAAGTTACATGCATGCACATACAATTAGGAGTTCCTCAACCCAATTGCAAGCGATTTCGTTTTCCTTACATAACTGGACCCCATCTCTGTCTTTGGAATCCAATTAGAACTTTTCCTGCATGTCGTTGCAACGCATAGAAAATAAACACTCTCATCTTTCTACCGTATCGACTCGAGTTATTCGCTGACCTTCCCTTGAGAGGAAACGATCAAACAACAAAAGGGGAATAGACTTGGGGATCACGTCTGCAGCAACACAGACTCACCAAACAGAAGTAAGACAGCCTAGCGAATAACTCGAGTCGATACGGTAGACAGTTTGCAGTTTGCAGCCCGTAGTGGCACAACGCGCGGAAAACGCCGAAACCGTTACACTGTGCTAAATTCGGAATAGGTAGCTGGCCTTGTACAGACGGTATGAAAAAGTGATCGGGCAGTGGCGCCGCCAAGCTCAGGTTTTTGTATACGGTCAAAGCGGTGGGAATACCATACAACCCAGTGTATGGAAAATGCCCTGCTTGGCGGCGCCACTGCCCGATCACTTTTTCCTACCGTCTGTACCTTTGGAATTCAGCCACGCAGTGCACAAAGGCGACTGGCACTGGTTCTGAAGGGTAGGTAAGAAACTGGCCGCTGTTAATGAACCATGACCACATGAATCACAGACTTAAGGGAGATGTTTTCCAGCATCTGGCTCCATCAAAAATAATCACGGTTCCCTATTATAATCGCTCAATTGTGATTGTTAACTTTTGATTCATCGGAAACATGTCATTATTTTTAACTGCCTGTGGGGTTGCCTTCGCCTTCGTGATCAGGCGACACACATGCGACCATGTTGTGATGAGATAAATGAAGCAGCCCATAGCTGGTACCTCTTGTAAGCCAGAGAATAGTCAGCAACGAATAATTTATGATTGTATCCGCGGTGTTTGCGTGCTACTACAGTACTTACTGACCGATTTGGAATCCTTTTCCACCAATTTAGAAAGGTCCAACCATAAGTTTTTTTAATTTTGTGGAGATCGTATTGGAGATCGGCAGTGCTCAAGCTGTTGATCATGAGCACAGAGTACCATAGCTAGAGGGTACAAAACCCAATGGACCAGGACCCTAGTTCGGCCAAGGATTAACAATAATTTCCCGAAGCCATTATTCAAATTCTCTAGGGATGAGGTGCAATGCAACGTTCAAACACAATGCCAGTCCTCGAATCCTCAGCATAGGCTATAGGCCGGAATACAAGTGGATTTGGTGTGCAGTTAATATGGCAGCCTTCCTCTTTTAGAATAATTCTCCGTGGCCGAATATACCTAAAGTGTGCGCGGGATATCAATTTTATGTACTCAATGTACTCGTCAAATCAATTACCGCGTGAACTGGGAATTAAGAGCCCTTGTCAATTGCTCGAACCTTTGCGTTCGTAGGTAAAACCAAACCTCTTCGAATCAGTTTATGCCGTGCTCTGGCACCCGTTGCAAAGAAATAGGTACTGAGAGTGTCTCAATATCGACAAGGGCTCTTAATTCCCAGTTCACGCGGTAGTCTCCGGACACCTGAGTGAGGAAATGCCTGTGCACTGCCTCATTGTCCGGAGACTTATTGATTTGACGAGTACAGAACATGACTTAATCATGGAAATTTGTTATCATACGAATAGGGTATGAAGTGTAATCGATATCAGCGCCGCCCAGCTGGAACTTTAGGTGTTTGCAGTTCGATACCCAATCGTGAAATTGAAGCATAACATCAGCCAGCCCACTTCAGAAAAAAGATGGTGCATAATGTGCCCATGGCCAACTGTATTGTGATTTGATTGGTACGCACCTTCCCTATAGGTTTAGAAATTAGCTTTATAATCCCATGATTTATTATAATTGCATGTGCTATATATCCATGCAATTGCAATAAGGCTGAGCGAAAGGTCAATCAATATACATCAAAATGAGGGCGGTATGTATTCACAACAGACCAATTTAGATTGAGGCTTATATGTGCTAATATTTCTCCAACATTCCCTTAGAACTTCGCCTCAGATTCTAATTTATATGCTCCATATCGATGTCAATATGGCGCAACATGCATATGATCTCCATGATAGAATCTGCACCAATCAAAAGTCATGCGAATTTGAATTTGGAGGTGACATCATTCTTCAAATCTCTTGACACGTGCAATGCCATCGCAAGGCTGCAAACTGATCAGCAAACCTTGCCCGAGATGACGGTGCATTCCAGAAACTTATTTAAACACCGCGCAAAATTCGAATGAGGTATGTAGGTGGAGGTTACCGAGAACTCAAAGGCTATCGCTGGTCGGGCCGAACATTCTATAGCCTCTCTTGCCGAATCTAAGCACTGTGCCCAAGACCATCATTAATTAGCTTTTGAACCTATGTAGGTATGTAGATATGGGGCTCAAACTCACAAAAATAATAATAAGGCTGATCTCGAACGTTACCTTAATTATGACTGTCGACGCCGACGTTTTTAGTAGGCTTATGATCAGCATCATTGGATTAATTTGTGAGGCTTGAAATTAACTACACCTGCTGATCATGAACTTACAGATGCCACTGGCGATACAACGGCATGAGCTCGAATGGTGGCCATGCCCAGAGAAGTAGAAATTGGAAGCCCGAGGAATCTATAGATAAGCTCATGACTCGGGTAGGCATCTGGATCAGGGACCGATATCGTTGTTGTTCAGGACATACCCAACCCCGCAGCTCGTTTCCATGGGCCGAGGGAGCATGACCATGATTTTCAGGGCTGAGAACAGTTGATCATGATGCTGTGCTGACATCGATCGGCCTCAAGTCCTATTCATGCACACGGGCATGATATGGTTGGTGCGTTTGCGGCTTAACACGGCCGGTCAGAGTTCAGCTCGGGTGTCTTTGCATGCCAAGTTCTGACAGTGTCGGTTGCAAGGTTGAGGAACTTGAAAAGGGCCGAATGCTGAAGAAAATAGCAGTCCGCCCTACCGAATCTATGAATTAGGAATGCATTGCCATGATAAACGCCTCGTAAGCCTCAAAATGAGGCCTAGGGGTTGAGAAGTGGCCTTCAGAGGTACTTAGCCCCAAACTTAGGTACCAGCTGGTGTCGAGTACTTGTGTTCTCAATATGATAGCTCTTGGATCTTTGTACCGGGTATGTTCAGCTGAAGGCGTTGAAAAGGGTTTGGTGGTGAGGGAGAGAGGAAGGGAATGGAGGAGAAGATTTGAGGTCGAGATTACTTGAGCGGTAACTCCTAAGCAGGGTCTGGGCACAGTAATGCTACTCAGCACTCCGTGACTGGTTTTCCGGAACGAGAAACGGATATGAGCTCTAAACGAGCAGTCTTCGTCTGGACCAAGGGAGTATGGTCTCTGACCCGAAGAAGAAGTAGCGAACAAGACGAATTAGGCAGTAACGGTAGCTCAGCCTCATGACACAATGTTTAACGTGACTTCCTGTAAGAGAGCTGCACATCTTTACTTTGCATTGTTCTCGCGTGGCCTTGCATATTTATGAGATTTAAATTTGCTATATTTAATAATTATCATGAAGTAGTCTCGTTCCATCATAAGATACTTAACACCGATTAAAAAAGGACAGGCACGTGACACCTTCCAATACCTCGTACACAGACCTAAGGCGAGGCTAGATCTAATGGTGGGTACCGGTGATAGCCACATTGCGCCCCATACACGTGTTGAGCTATACCTCCCAGGTTTCTCAGACTTCAGATGCCATGACCTATACGTAACTCGAGTGCATATAATTCCAGGTGCCCCTTGACCATGGCCATTGTTCGACCACCACAACAGCACACAGCCTACTTCTCACCGTCTCCATCAGTGAATTGTATATATCTTTTCTCGTTCATGTGATCATAAGCATCACCCTCAAAACAATAGTAGACTTCAAATACGTATACATATACGTACTCACCCAGCCGGTAAGTGTTCTGCATAAAACATCCCATCCGCCACCATCCCCACTGCCCCAACTGTGAAAAATGCAAATGGGACGGTGCTGTTATAAGTCTCGTGTTGAAGGGGGTAGGAACGAGGACAGGGATATATAGTCGGATGACCTCGTATGGATCGTACTGGTACCCCTATGATCTTTGAATCTCCTCTGAGAATGCCATGTCCATGGCTGGGGAGCGTGCATAATTGTATGACCTGCAGTTATATCACAGCCTTACCTCCGGAGGCCAGGGTATTTCGTAAGTGTATAGTATACCCGAACTTATCAATATAAATGTTAGCTTAAAAAATTCATATTTTATTGATAATACGAATAAGCATGGATAATTCCAGGTAATATTAAATGCTAACTGAAGGAGATACTTCGTACTTTGTATGCGATATGTGTGGTTCCAATGTGCTGTAGATATCGATGTTGATGTTGTCGAAAAGGCAGTACAGCAGACCTTTCTCTAGATCTGATTGATCAGCGCTCAAATAAGGTTTAGGACGAGAACAAGCTTTAGGGAGCTGCATTATGTCGATACTGTACATTATGCACTGCGATGCAGGATAGCTGTAGGCGAGAGTAATCCGAAAACGAAAGAATTCAAAGCTTAAGACACCTATAGTACTTACTTACCTTGGGCTTGAAAGAACAAGCTTGAACCTGTTCTCGTTCCCAGGCTTGAACCCTGCTCTTATGCAGTGCATACCTACTAGTACAAGGATACCTTAACCTTATATTCAAATCATTTATACCCCACGCCCTTTCACGAGATTTTGACTTACATTGGCCATCTGAAACTCCTACATTCTCCTCCTCTCGCGATCGTGCATGCATATATACTCTCGAGCTCGTGAACTTGGATAATGCCTGGAAGTGCACTGCCTGCAGCCTCGTCACTGCCTGATCATGAACGTCTGAATGTCTCAACTGTCAAATGAACGTTGCCAGAAAGCTACCTGGGGAACCATGCTGGGGAGGCCGGTCAGCTGTAGCGATACCCCAGGCCTAGGGCCAGTCTCGAATCGATATACCCTACCCGAAGTACCTTGAGTAGCCAGCCACGCTGTAAAGCACTGACCGGAAGTGATCGGACATACCTCCGCATGCCGCGAATTTTGCATTGAAATGGCATGCTTCTGGAAGCAATTTGACCATGGCCACGTTTTCCGCGGAGAACCGGTTTCCCATGGATGCTGCATAGGTTGGACGGTGAGAACGGGTAAAATGTATACGAGGAGAACCTGGGCAAAGTACAAGAATGAGTTAGCCTCGTGCCAATTGGTATCACGACAATTAGAATAACGTTAACCCCTCTACCTGGTTCGCTTGCTCGCTCACTGTCATTCCCCGCCCCCGCCTCCGCCCACCGAGCGGTTGCTGGTTATGCTTTAGGCGAGATCCTCTTTCAAGTTCGATTTGTGGCCAAGCTAAGTTGAGGCGAGGCTTCCATTCTCGCACTTCTTTGTGATTTTCGGCAGATGAAACGCGGTTCGTTTGGTCAACTTAGCTGGGGCACGTCCCAAGACTCGGTAGCTAGAGCACGTCGTTGCAACGTTGGTTAGGAGTGGTAGAGTGGAATGGGATGAAGTTTCGTCCTCCACAAGAGACCATCCTCCACGATGGCATCGTCTTGACTAATCGAGGCATTCTTTCCATCCACATGTCGACTACCCAATTCGGAATAGACCCCCCCCCCCTACTACGCTCACCGTACAAACCCCAGTCAAGCCTCCCGATGCCCCGGAGAAAAAAAGGAAACTGTCATATTGTACCCCAACTAGCTCGACTTCCACCCTAGACAATCTAGAATATACCCCCCCCTCCCCACCCCCACCCCCGCAAGCCGACAGACACCCCATCACCCCCACCACCCCGTTTCTTCAACACAGCATTCCCACGTGTCACACCTAAGTACTATATATTAGAATTCAAAGTAAGTAAGCTTCAGAATTAATCCCACGCCCAGCTTTGTAAAGTACTTGATTTAAGTAGGGCATAGATCTCTATAGAGCAGGCCAGGACTGCAGGGGCACGAGAACAGGACTGCAGGCTTAAGCCACCAGCGGCACTCACCATGCATATGGTACTCTAGAGTAATCGATCGACTCACTTCGAATTTCCTCAAAAGAGAAAAACCACCCGAGACCGAACGCGAGGGTACTGGTGATACAAGAATCTAGCATCACAATATGTATAGGTATGAATATTACTCGACTTATAGTTATCCTTATGTTCGAATGTATATACAATTACTCATACCTTAGGTACCTACTAGAAAGTTATACCAAGAGACCCATGCAAGTTAACCGGTATCCTCTATAGGCCTACTCCGACTCCGAAGCTCCACGCACAAGGCTCAGGGGACTCGGAAACAATATGAACCCGATCGCGAAGGAATTTAAACACAAACGTTGGGCCCATGGCCAGGAACGAGAAGTATCCGGAACCCAACAACGTGCATACAAGCATACCTACGGAGAAGATCCTATGAAACCACAATATTGCTCCTATGTCCGATGTCCGATGACTGGCAACTGATCAGGCGCAACGATCAGATCTTCTTCCTCTTCTTGCCTTACACTAATTAATATTACAACTGAAGTACCCGGCGCCGGCCTCTGAATTCGAATTCCTATTGGTTTGAAACCCACTTAAATTATTTGAAGTAACTACCTCTTAGTAGCTGAAGGAACCTAAACTACATCAGGCAGTTCCGAATCCGCCTTACCTATCTGATCATGAGTGTACTCTACTTACTAAACGTAGTAATTGATAATTACATATGTACCTACCTAAGTAAGTACTACCATCATGATCAGTTGATATAGCCTGAACGAGGCTACAGTTGATACACATCTTTCCGTACTTGTCACCTCACCCATATGCATCCCAAGCCTCACTTCGCACTTGGTATGAGACTAACTTCGCAACAACTAGTAGGATACATACTCACCTTCGGACATCTTATGCCTTACCATGCATCATCGTGCACGTTAGCCTCAAATGAAATTAATCACGTAGATAAATAGGTACGTATACCTTAGGTAGCTTCCAAGCAGCATTCACCAAATTCAAACACTCGGGACCTTCCATCTCCGAACTTCCATAATATCAAATGTCACACTTCTCCGGCCGGCTCGGCCGAGCATGATCAGATATCTATCAATCATGGCTCCAATTCCTCGGCCGAAGAGTTCGGGAGGTTAGTAACAGAACGTCGTGAATCCATGTATGTTTGGGCTGGGGCGGGTATAATTATGCAATAAACCTAGCATATGCATATAGCTATAGATCGTGATATGTACATCTTATTCAGGGTTAAAAAAAAAAAAAAAAAAAAATCGGGAGTTCAAAACATAGCTAATCAAAAACAAAAAACACAAAAGACGGAAAGACAGAGCTGTGACATACATGAAAAGATATCCTCCATCATGTCCTGCAATCAATGGTGGGATCGATCAAGCATCGTGACCATCGCCAATCTGGGGAAAAAACCACAAAAAAACATCCCAAAGCATCATATATAAAAGAAAAGAACAAACAAAACCGACCACCACTAATAAGCTGTCTTCCTATCCTCACTATACTCCCACTTTGCCTGAGCACCCGCCAACTCCATGGCCTCCAGCGTCCCCGCATGCTCCTTAACCCACGCCTCAATCCGCGCCCCAACATCCCCCACAAGCTTCTCATACCCTCTCCTCTTAATCTCCAACTCCCTCTGCTCCGCAATCTCCTCATCATTCACTGGCGGCCTACTACTACCCGAACCTCCTGCCGCACCCTCTGCATTCAGCTCTGGTCCAGAGGAAATTCCATCAACCGGTCCAGCATCATGCGGCTGAGTCATGACAGTATTCTTCGAACTCGACGACGAGTTATCCATAATCTCCACCCCCGCCAAAAACAACCCACAGTGCGCGCCTACTTCATCAGTGTTGTGCATCGGCACCTTCACCCAAAACTCATCCGTCACGCTTGTGGGTGCCTGGGATCCATCCTCTGGAGCCTGCGCCTCCCGAGGAATGAGGCAAAACTTCCTCTCCTTCTTTATCTTTGGCTTCTTGTCTACGGCATTAAGCTGAGAGGAGGACGGCCGTGAGTCAGAGCCACCGGACGCAGCAGGGACGATAAATGGCTGCTGGGTACTATTTCCACCAAATGCCACATCCTTTGCTTCGAGCTTGGATAGCACTTTCTCTCGCTCTTTAATAAGCTTCCTATGGACCTTTTCCTGTCGGAGATGCTCCTTCCATAGTCGCTTATTCTCCTTCATGTGTGCCTTCTGCACCTTGGGGTCTGTGATATGCGACAGCTCTGGGTGCAATGGCGGGGGTATTGGCGCTGGGGGTAGACTAGGCAGCGAATACCTCGCCGATCGTGCATTGAGGTCATTTGAATCAATTAGAATTGCAGGTGACCTTGGGGATAACTGTCCAGCTGCATCCAAGCCCTGGGTATTCTGGTAGGGGGATTGTGGGGGCTGTGGTGAACTACTAACCAGAGCCACAACGCCCGAGGGTGGGAGATTCAATTCCGACGAGTGAGAATCAATCGAGCTTCGCGCAGAGTGGAATGATCCCTGCTCTGACTTTGGGGAAAGGTTTGGATTGTCGATTGACTGGTAATTTGGCCCTCTGGAATTCGTTTCAGGGGTCCTGGGCCTTAGTGCACTCTCGACAGAAAGTGTATTATTGTTTGGAGGGGTGCCTAGAGAATTCCTGCTATCCTGCCTAACATGTGAAGAGCTTCTACTTGTGGCGGGGGTTAGGTCGGCGGTTCCACTAATTGTGGGTGACAGTGCCCCAGAAGTCGTCTGCCTGGTTTCCTCCTTTTCCCTTCCGTAGCACACCGTGTAGTAGTTGATGAAACGAACACGGTAGTTGCCAGTCGCAGCATTGGCAAGTTCCAGAGACTTTAATCTCTTGTACCGTGAATTCAGCCCCATCGGGTCTGCCAGGCAAGCCGCAAACTCCATGTGACTGAGGACGTATTGCATTGTTGCGCCTGGAACATTACCTCGATGTTTATTTACGAAGTTCCAAACACCTCCCAGAGCACCGCCACCTTCGCTGTTCACTATTGGGCCACTGCCTCGAATAGGACGGTTTAATCCAGTATTGAAGTGTTGTGGATTCTGAAGTTGAAAAAGATCCTCTGCGGAAGGACCTTCGTCATGATTCTCAACCTTTGCGCTAGACATTTTACCCGTCACTGGACTAGCTGGTGGTGGAGGGGCAGATGTCTTTCTTTTATCTCCAGGCCGAAAGAGGGAACTTATTCCACTCGTGATGATGCCTGGATGCATTCCCAGAAATGGAACATCAAAGCCAACTAGCCCCATAATCTTGTGCCGATATCTTCGCTCAGAGCCAGAATCTCCATAGGCATGCATTGGGGGTAAAAGTACCACCTCTCCTGCAAGAATGCCTCCCATGCTATGGCCAAGTAGTACAATATCAGTATCATCCCCCTCATGGTCGGCTAGCCATTGCGAAAACATCTCTGCCGCATCGCCAATGGCATGTCGTGTTTTGAACCGGGGATAAACTTTCGTGTGGACCGTGTATTGTGGGCAAGATATCGAGAGGAAATATGTGAGCAAGTTGTGCAAGTGGGTGGGTAATTGGTTAAATGATGTGGTATTTCCAAGGAACCCATGGATATATACGAGTAATAGCTTCCTTTTACGATTTAATGGCGCAGCATCCCTTGCACTAGACGATTGCACTCCAATCTGAGAATATATATGTTGTTGGTATTCGGCAGATACTGGGGACTGAATCGTTTGCGATGGCGACTTCTCGTGACCATAGTACGAGCTATTATCCATACCCCGCGGATTGTACGAGCTATCAATGTCCCGAGGACTGTACGAGTTGTCCATACCCCGAGGGTTGTATGAAGCGGTACTCATGCTACGCTCATGAGTAAGCCGGACATAATCAGATGATTGCGCTGTCGATATCGTCGGCGGCCGAGGGGGGAGGCGTGGCGGGGTATCTTCCGAGCTCTCGCCTGGCCGCACGCTTCTGGACGACCCAACCGAAAGAATCCTGTGCGGGGGTGGAGGTGGCGGGGTATCGTCTGGATACGAAGGGTACGAAGGATGATCTGTGTATCCCGTGTACTTTGACCCGGCTGCCGACAACACTGATGGCGTCCGAGGGGGCAAGGGCGGCGGGCGCTCGTCCACGGGTAGTGATTGTGGCCGCGACGAGGGCGGGGGCGCTGTTCGGTCATCGACGAGCGAGTACGCAGGAGGAGGGATATCGTGTGTTTCCTCCATGGCTGTATCAGCCTGGCGGTCGATGGCGTGGTATCTGGTGCGTGGTTCTGGGGCGGTGGTCAGTGTCAATGTCGTGATGGTCTGGAGTGGAGTTGTTGTAGGGCGCAAGCACAACTCATGTGAGTGGCGGACGTAGTGGGGCGGCTTGGTCCCTTGGTGGCCGCTTGGCCGATGGCGGTGCAGCTGGACTTGACGTGACTGTATGACGTCACGCCACAGATCACGTGGCACTGTTGTTGCACGTCATGTCATGTGGGGTGACAATGGCCTGTCGTATATCATATGACTCGTCATTTAAGTTTGATTCGAATTTAGCCTGGTTCGAATTATCTGTTTTCGAACCTCTTACGAGTTATTATTTGACGTCTCTTGATCAGATCATATATGCAACTGTATCTAACTTGTTCTACCTGGTATGAAAGGACATGATCGCGCCGGAACGGAGAATTCGAAAAGCTAGTCGGGGCGAATATTCTGTCATTTATATCTACTTAAGTACCTAGTAGGTATGGACCTCAGGTAACCTCGAGTCTAGACGTCTTGCCACAAAATACAGCGCTGTAGGCTAGAAATAGCTATTGGCCTCATGCCCAAACGTTAACATTAGGGGAATTTCTGCGCCCAAAATCATTGCTGTAGTACCTTGAGATCGATCAGCTGCGTATCGGCCCGCAGAATATTACCGTTACCGGCACCATTGCCGGCGCCTCGGTTCGGAATGTGATTTATATATCATACCTCTGAGCTAAATCAATTGAAGAACACGGTAAGATTAAGGTATCGATCATCAGAGAATTGAAACCCCTAAACTGAGGGTCTGCAGCTGGATATGAGACCATACCAGACTACGATATTCGGGCCCAATTGATCACACCTTGCGATTGTGGAAAGAGACTACGTATGCGTAAGACATGTAGATTTTCCAGGCCATTAATTGGGCTTGCGGGCGAATCGGCAGCACGAAATATGACACATATAAAAAAATTTAAATCAAAAGAAAGTATGTACATAGACCAGAAGACTAGTCTAGCTGTTTACTCTGGTCTTCACCTATCATTTACCATCTCTGGAATTTTCCCCTGACCGGTCCCCGCCAAACCCTGTAGCTATAGATTCATTTTCAATATGTGTTAACGTTTTCTGCAATGAATGGCCCACTGGGACATGCATATGCCAGTGGCCAATGGCCTTCGTTCTGAGCGGCCCGGAACATACCTACCAAGTAGACAGTAGACACCCTAGTCGTTCCGAATGGGAATTAATGGTTGCAACCAGCGGATCCGGGTCCGGGTCCGGATCAAGAACTGCCTACCTTAAGTATCTTGACAGATTGGGCCCAGACACCTTTATGTAGACCGGTCAGGACGTTAACTAGCGGAATAATTCGAACAAATAAATTTTTTTTTTCTTTTTGAATCATTAATCTAATACAGGCTGATCTAGAAGCCTGTGTCGAATATAAACATAGATTGGGACTGGGCCCAATTGTACATAAAAGAAAGAAAGAGCCGCAATACCGGTACTAGGCGTGTAACAATTGCAACGAGGGCTTGGGATGAGAAATTGCGAGGACATGCAGGAGGGGGAAGAGAGGGGGGGAGACGAGGCTACAGGTAGGCAATCTGGGCACGAGGACAGGGTGAGGACGGTAAAAGTGTCCAAAAGTGGTAAAAGTAGACAACTCATCACTGCCTAAGCTATCACTACTACATATTACACGCCATCTAATTTTAAGAAATGATACCATACTTTGTACAATACTTGCTTTACAGCTGCTGGAAGTCTGGGCAATTCTATCAAGCGAGCCCTAAAAGCGAAAATATCCATTGTACAATTGAGATCATCATGAAGCTCAAACATCACATATGATAATAGGAAAATTAGAAAAGAGCCTACAAAGGACAAACTTTCCAAGTAAATAGTGACTACCTAGAATTTGGAATATTCAGCAATGGGAACCTTGTTGGGTATAGCCCCACATAAATGCCGTTCTACTGAAAGCCAGAAGGTCATGTTTGACAAGTACTCATGATCAGTTGTTATTCGTAACGGGGGTTGTATCTTTTGGCTACAAAAAAGCTAAGAAGAGTGGTACTGTGTACCAACTATACAACGATATCTTCGGTGTTTTCTAGTTTTCACACCCAATTTCCATTGTGCCTGAATTCCTCGTAAGTACTGCCATGTACCTAAGTACTTCAGTACTCGGGGCACAGCAAAAGTAATTATACGCCAAGTATATACCAAAGTAGTGCAGGCTTATATGTCTTATGATTGAAATCCTCTCGACGCTCTTACTCGGGGTCCGAGACATATATAAGTGAAGTGGCATCTTCATTTCGAGATTGTCCCAGATGGCAATCGATATCTTTGGGCGAAGCTCAAGGCGGTACTATATTGCCCTTTCACGAATTGCCTATATCTCTATTTCCACTGCATATATCTTATATCCGCGGTGAAGGCCATTTCGCTACCTAGGCAAAGGTTATCTTGATTTTATATCGATATATTTCTTCTTTTCATGCCATTGCATCCTATAGCTATAATCGCAACACCCATACACAGCGAAGTGCACAGAATGAGGCTTCAGGTCCTGAATTTGAGATACAGGAAGTCCAGGTCCAAGTTCCTGCAGCCTCCAAAGAACCTCTTGCCGATCTTTCTGATCTTTACGGTTCTGATGCGATCGGTACCGACTGCCTCCGCAAGTTCAATTCTGTACCATGAGCATAATTATGGACAACAGTCGAACGAAGGCCGAGCAGTGTATACGACGGCTCCCACAGGGACCAAGAGTGTGATTCTTCCTCGGCATAACGAGACCAGCTCAAAGCCTACGAAAGTTGTTAGTACTGAAGTTGTTAGTACTGAAGTTGATGGCCTGGGGAAAGAGCATCTGGAGGCGAGCATCGAACAGTACGTACACTTTCCATATCAATTGCCCTCTTCTTATGTCAGTTATTGAATCAAATAGCAAATTGCCAGCAGGTCTGACCAACGATGAGCCGGGTCCGGTGTTATATCAGTGCGTTCGTAAAAAGAATTGCGAAGGAGAGGATTGCCAGTACATTTGTGACTTGATAGAAAGAGGCGAGGCTCCTGATAACGGTAAGTGCGAGCCATAGTTTGATCTGCAGACAATTGAATGCTAATTATGTAGTGGCCCTTCAGACGAGATTATCGATATCAGTAAACTTGTCATTAAAGACCAGGAGTCCTTCATCGTTAAGGTTACGGTCTCGTCTGCAGCTGCAATGTCATCTCCTCATAGCTCGTTGCTAGTCATCAACAATAACCCGGATGGAGCCGAAAAAGCGCAGAAATTTGCTTCACTGGCTGTGGCGTGTGTTGGTCTGTGGGTTCTTTCGATCAATTTATTTAGCATGCTTTATCGATTTCTAGAGCGTAGAAGAAATCATCAACAGGGAACAGATTTAGAGCGAGAAGCAGGAATGCGGCCGATTTACTACCAATTGTTTCTGGATGAAAACTTCAGAAAACACCTTGACGAGCTGAATGAGGGCAACGCCGAGGCTCTGCTTCATGAACAATTGAGATTGTGGCAGGCAACTACGGGACAACGTAGTCTTGATCGCGGCAGCAGGTATACCCAACTGAACTGCTATCGTGACGGAAGACATTATTAGCTAACTTTTGTCTAGATCAAGTGGGGCACAAGATGAGCGAATACGCCCAGCAATCGAACCTTCAAGGAAATCAAGAGAGGACTGGATCCCCAATTTAACTGGTTTTCTCCAATTCGTAACACAATTTCTTGGTTCTTGGACGGGTACCAGCTGATCCCACTTGGGCCCCGATGAGAAAACAAGCTATGTGCTGGAATCTTGAGAGTCTTTGATCGAAATCAAAGGGACGAGTAAATTCTGCTACCTCATTCATGAGAAAGAATGCAGAAGTAAACTTGCCATGATGGGGTGTTGTATGTTCTCGGTGTTGTATATATATGACAAACGCTAAAACAGCTAAGAATTAGTGTTCGGATGTACTTTAATTTTGGAGGGATATACTTTATTTCTGGGGGATATACTTTCATATTTAAACGGCTATGGCTGCTGGTTTGTATCATAATTAGATTAGAGGAGTTGAGGCGAAGGCATCTGTGTTTTTTATTCGTTCTAGAGTCTTAATCTAAGAAACTTGATCATGTAAACGACGCGGCTGCAGTAGGTGACGATATTTTCTAAAAGACTCACCTGCGAACGTTTGAGCTACCATATCGATTCCATCTCGATATTAGTAGCCGTATAATCTCGGCGATCTGGATAGCTTGGAAATAAAAGAAAGCAATAAATATTGAGCGGCTCTGACTGGTGGTTTTAGAATGTGCAAGTACTCGTCTTGTTGTAAGAATGATGTGGAAGAGTAGAAGGAGGATCTATTGCCTGGGAGGAGGCTGGCGGGCATTACTTAAGTTACATAAGGTAGCTGGCCCCACCCGCCCAGTGACTTCCCCATTGGGTAGCGCTTACGAGCTTACCGAATAAAGTAATCGGACCTCACTCGGCTAGACTCAATGTGGCAGTGCCATTTGTCTACCATCTCACCGCCTGACTAACCAACCACAAAGCCCCCCATCTCCAGCCCGAATCTCCTCTTCAGCCTCTCCTTCATCCTTATCATATCGTCCTCGCCCATTTTACCCCCGGCACCACTAGTATATGGCCTACAAAACACTACTACCCGAGACATGGCAAACACATCATCACCGCCTCCAACGACTCTTTTACCTCCTTTTACCTTTGACCTCCTACCGCTACTGCTATGGTATATAACTACATCCTCACTAATATATACAGTTTCAAACCTCAGTGTCTTCATCAGACTTTGGAATTCGGCCCAGGTTATGGCGGATTGTTTACCGCTATTGCCACCACCGCCAGCGCCCCCACCCCCGCCAGTTCGCTTCTGGGGTTTGGTGGAGGAAGTGGGGGCGTTGAGGAGCTTCGTGAGAATAGAGTAATGCTTATTGTCGAGTTTGATTGGATCTTTGCCTTGTGAAGACATGGAACCTTGGAACCCGGTCTTTCTTGATCTCCATGAAGGCACTGGTGCAACTGGCGGTCCTGTATTGGTGGCCTTTTCCGTGTCAGCCTTTTTGGTAGTTGAGATCTCCTAATCAGTTTTTCAGTTCTGAATTACCACCGAAGATCTATGACAGCACGTCCTACCTTTGAATCAACAGGGGCATCAAAACTCAGCATAAAACTTCGCAAAACCCCACGAAAAGCACCATCAAGGCCACTAATTTTGTCCGTCTCAAATCCTTCCGAAAAAGACAGATGGACCCTGTCAAAGCACTTTTCCATACCACCCTCATCATTCAAAAATTCCAATGACTTCGAACTCGATATAAACCCCTCGATATCCTTCACAAGCCTTACTTTGTTAAATTTCATTTCAAACACATCCAGATCTGGCAAATATTTTGACCCTGTGCTACTTTCCTCTGGTGATGGAATAAATGTAATCTCCTTGAGCGCAATCAACAACTCACAACTGACCTCCAATTCTTTGAGTAGATTTCTTGATCGCCGGAGGAGCTTGATACCCCCTGCTGGCAAGTTCTTCTCATAATCTTTCATCTTTGTGAGAAGTGATTTGCAGAGTTCGTGATCGATGGTATTTGCTGACGCCACGGAACAAAGCTGCAAAAGCCATGCAGCAAAAGGATCTTTTTTTGCAATGACAGCCAGATCGCTCTTAATTCTAACCACACTGGGGTTATTGTCGTAATATCCTTCGTGCGTTGCACTAT
This sequence comes from Peziza echinospora, assembly GCA_024516245.1. NCBI lineage: Eukaryota > Fungi > Ascomycota > Pezizomycetes > Pezizales > Pezizaceae > Peziza > Peziza echinospora. The sequence goes on along the minus strand of JAJLQT010000017.1, from coordinate 332,484 downwards.
CTTCTGAATCCGCAGGCATTGTTACTCCCTTCCGCACGAAATACTTCATATATCCTGGTTCCGTGGATATGAAGCGACCCAAACGGGCTACATCAGCCCTCAACCCCCTGCGAGCAATTGCCCAAAGCTCATCCTTTAAGTGCTCAATCTCCATGGGCTTCTTCTCCAAAAACCACACAATCGCAGCTAGCCCTTCCGCAAACGCCAGCCTCTGATACGCACTAAACAAGCTCTCAAACAACGCAATGGAAACCCCACGGCGAGTCTGTAGGATCTCCTTCTTCCCCGCCTCATCTGACACCCCCTCTGGCAGCGTGTCTGCAAAATCCAACACAGCCTCAACTCGATACTTTGGTTCAACATAAATCAACCCTACATTCTCCTCCCCAATCGCCATCATTGCAGAAACCAGTATCTTGAACCTTTCCCAATTCTTTCCTCCTTTTATGATCTCGCTCGCGCTAAGGGTGGTCCTCAGGTCATCATCCCCACCTTCCCTCAATGGCCTCTTAGGCTTGAAAGCTTTGCTCTTCTCATGCCCAGAACCCCCCGCACTCTCCATCTCCATCTTCTTCTCGAGTAAATCCGTCATCATGATCCTCATGGCAAGATAGATGTACGTCTGCCTCTGCAGCACAAGATCCCCCAGCCAATGCGGAACCGCCCATTCCTTCTCGAGAAGCATGTTTAGGTGGGATATCGCGCCGTGCTTATCGACTCCCCGTTTTAGCCCTTCCATGCCGTAGACGGTCCCGTACATGTTTTTCTCGAGGTAAAACATGATTGAGAGGCTGGTGGGGAGGATCTCGGGGTTTTGGAGGCCGTGGTGCTGCGTTTGGGTCTTGATGAAGGCGTGGTCGGCGCGGAAGTGCGTGGTGGGGTCGCCGGTCGAACGGGTGTCGAGGAGGGTGAAGAGGTGTTGTGGGTTGGTGGTTAGGTCGTGGAGGTTTAGTTCGGGGATTTTGAGGTTGATGTCGCCGAGTTTCTGGCCATGGATTGTTAGGAAAGATGTATAAGGAGTTTGGTACAGTACTTACCGTATCATTCCTACTCGCAAGAAACGAATCCTTCCCGGACACCGACCCCCGCAGAACCACGTCCTCGCGCTCCTGCGGCGTCAATGCCAGCCACGTCGATCTGATCACGGCTTTGTTGGCGGTGTAGATGTTTGTGAGGTTGCGCTGGTAGTCGAGGATGGCTTGGCCGCGCTCTGGAGTTTGATAAAAAGTAAGTTTATCTCACTTGAGACTTATCATGAGACTAGAGATTTATAGGTGTTTGGCGTACCTGCATCTGTACCCCAATACGTCCCTAATGGGGGTGGGGTTGCAGGCGTGGGCGTGCCTGCTGCTGCTGGTTTTTGGCTCATGTCTGCCTACTTTAGAAGTAGCTAAAAATCGAGGTTGTCGATTTCTGGATTGGGGTGAGGGGGTGTGATCTGCAGTTTAGGTAGTTTGAGTAACGTCCAGAGATGCTGAATTGTGCTCAAGATTAGTCTTGGGCTCAAGATTGGTTCTTATAATTATCGATGCTAATGTTCGAGAGTTGTAGAATATTAATTGTGCTCAAGATGCTCGATGAGGAATTTTCCAGGACGTTGTTGCGATGATGATTCTGGATTATGAGTTACCAAATTCACATCATGCGCTTCACGAGACACGAGGCTCAATAATTGGCGGGGTAAGTAGATTGGAACGTAGCATGATATTTTTTCTCGGCGAATTCCATTTGCAGATGGGCCGGCGACGACGACGTCGACATGGTTGCAGATGTTTCGCACGAGTAGGTAGGTACTCGAGCATTCGATTTATGTATGGAGCATGTCACATGTATGTACCTTCCCACGTATGGTTGTGAAGAATTGGACTTGCCCATTATGGACTCTCCATGATTGAAGCAGCTGTACATTTAGTCTCGTAGCAGCTGCAAACGTGATAGTTAAATGCTTATAATGAAGTAGGTACTTAAATCTAGTCTCTTGCCCAGACCCACTTTGATCATGATCATGAATACCTACTTAGGTTCAAGTAGGTAGCCTTAATTAAATGTTGGGTATCATCAAACATAAGCGCTATAAACAAATGTAAAATAATAATTATAGAGAAACAACAAACTCGCGGATCATGACCATTAAATTTAAAGATTAACAGGAAAAAAAAAACCCTTAAACATTCAGAAACATAAAGAGTAAAAAAAAAAAAGGAAAAAGCAGAAATCTCAAATGCATCATCATGGAGCATCGATAACTCCTACACATCTCAAAAACCACCGGGAAGGGCGCAGACAGTGCACCATACTATTTCCCCGTCACGAGAAAGCACACAAAAAAAAAAAAAAAAAAAAAACAGAAAAAAAGGAGTGAGTACATATGTACTCATCCACCCAAGGCTTTCTCCTCCCTCATCATCTCCGTCTTCTCATTGTGTTGGCTCCTGCGTCTCCCTCTCCCGCCACAGCAACATCCGACAGACCAATACAGCACCACAAAGAACATTGCGGCTGTGGCCGCCCAACTCAGGCCCATGAAGTAACCCCCGTCGTTGGCCGCCCAGACGTTCACGATGTCGCCGAGCTTATCGTTGATCACGTCCCTCAGTTTCGTGGCCATGACGGTGGCAATGACGGTAGCGATAGCCAATGATATTAGCCCCAAGAAGGAAATGATGCCGAGGATCAATGCGATCCCTCGCGACTCTTTCCACCCGATTAGGACGGCCAAAAGCAACGATAATCCGGAGAGGGCGACGCCGATGGCAAGCGTGATGAACATGACTTTGTATGCGACCGTCAGAGCCTTAATCCCCCGCTCAACGTCCTTGGTGATGCCTATACTCTCCAGGGTGATTCCCGGGAACAACTGCCGCTCGAAGATGTCTGTTGGGTCGAATGCGTAGAGGCCGTTGACTGGGGAGCAGTATGTCGTTTGTGTCCTGTTTTTCTTGTTGTCGTCGTCGTGGAGGATAACGCCCTCGCAGTAGTTCAGGACATGCGAGGTGTAGAAGTCCCTCAGACCGAGCTTTTTGGCGGTCGTTTGCGTGAGTGAGTCGAGTAGTGAGTCGGGGATGTCGAGTTTTAGGCCGTCAGGGATGTCCAAGCCGAGCTTGTCTGCTATCGAGTTGATATCGAGGTTGAGCCCAGAGGGTTTGATGTTGCTTGTGTCCAACTAGATTGATTGTTGAGTTAGAATTTCTATGATACCACTTGGTTGTTGATGTGAGGGCGGGGATACATACCCGTAAGAGGTAAATGTTGGTGAGGAAGTCTGCGTCTCGCCCGGCGATGAGGACCAGGAGAGAACATATGAAAGCCAGGACACCCAGTAAAACTGGTATGAGGAATGTGATTCTGACCATCTTGCTGGCCTGTGGAGGGTATCTTGAGGAAGAAAGTAGAGCGGTTGAACTCGAGAGTCGAAATTATCGGTCTTTGGTGATCACTTTCTGTCGGATTTTACAAGATGAAGCTTCTCGACTACTATTTAAAACGAATTAGCTCAACTCCAAACAACAGTGGAAGCGAAAAACGGAGGGGTATTGCTTAAGTACTCACCTTCTCCGCAAGAGAGAGAGATATATTAATATGACACCTGGTTATGAATGGCTGTGGCTGTCGCTCGAATATCTTCTTCCGACAAGGTGTTATCCAGGGAAGCAGGTGCACGTCAAGTTTGGAGTTGATGGGCTGCTGCAGAGTGGAAGTGTGTTGCGGGGGGGGAGGTGATGATATATGCGAAGCCAAAAGCTTCACGTTGAAACTGCGGGCGCGGCGCCCCCAGAGGCCATATTGCCCCATTAAGTACTATTACGCAGAAATTGATAATTTTATCCTTGCTTCACAGCCTGAAGCTTGATTTTTTTCATTCCAGGGACCGCCGTGGTGGTTGGTTAGAGTAGTGTAGCACCAGGCTATGGTGTAGCCAAATCAAGAGGAACCTCTTTGGCTACGGCCCACGCGTCCATATCCAAATAGCCTCGTACCCATCCAAACCCCCCACTACACCCAGCAAGTCTCTAGTCTCCGGTAGCACGCACAAGCACTATCGACATCAAGCACAGCCATGGAGCGAACTGAAAATAGTGCGTATTTCTCCTTCTGTTCTGTGGCCGCCGAAGATCATGACGGCACAACGCCAGCGGGTTGGCCTCAACGTGATTCTCCGGAGATCCCTGGCAGAAAAACACTCTCGACCCGCAAGGTCATCTGGTTTCCTTAACGGCGGCTGGGCCTCTCTGCTAGCTTGGTGAGCTACCCACTCTAGGGTAGCCTCGATACCGGCGGTATGCGTATCGGGATGCGTTTACGGTTCCTCGCACGCACGCACGTACGTATGTACTAGCCTCGACGTACGTACGTCGGGTATGAAAAGTGAACGGTCAACGCTGGATGTGCATTACTCGGTGAATAAGAATTTTGTCTACCAAAATCACCAAGAAAACGAACTTTTAATCCCTGAATGTGACTATGCACCTCTAGCGTTGACCGATCACTTTTCATACCCGACTGTACTCGGGGGGTTCATGAAGTATTGCAACATTGATCGTTTTGCAGGGGTTATTGGTCAAATCTTTTAGCTAAAGGAAGTTACTGTACAGGGTATATAACTTAAGCTCACTCGGCAGCGACAATAATTTCACAAGAAACAATACTTTTGAATTAGAATATCTTAAGCTACGGAACTCGTATGAACTTGAAAGTGGCACCGAATAAAAGCTGGAACACAGGCTTTTTATCCTATTTAGGCGGCGTGTGCTCTAAAACTATATTGCGGCTGCTAGAGGAGATCGAGTAAAAATGGACAGGTCAAAATATTTTCATCTATACTTATTTACCTCTAGCGGACCATATTAGCGGTGTTGCAATACTTCATGCACCCCCCGAGTACATACGTACGCACAGGGGGACGAGAGGTAGGTTTACTCGTAACCCAGGTGGGTTTTTTACCGACCTCATCCTTCTCCACGTAACATCTCTTCGTGCGTGCGTGCGTGCGTGCGTGCGTGCGTGCGTGCGGAGTCTTTCTGTTTGTGCGTGCGGAGCGCATTGTACGCATCCCGATATGCATACCGCCTGTATCGAGCTAACTCTAGGGATCTGGAATTGGAATTGGCTGGCATGGTTGGCGTAACAAACAAGCTTGCGATAGTCTAGTAAGTTAGTGCTGGCCGATGTCCCGCAAAGGGTGTTGCGGTCGGGATGCCGAGAAACTGGGAGGGCAGTGCAGGGCCGATTGCGTCCTCCTCCTCACGTCATCAGGAATGCCAAGACGTGGATGAAAACTTGGAACAAGCAGCAATATCGATTCTCATGGCATCCTCTACAGCCCGCAAGATCGTGCCGTCATGTGAAGGTGTCCTTTATGTTTTTGTTTCAATGCCAGAGCAGGAACATCAGGTGTCTCAAACTTTTCTCGTGATGCGCGCAGATCTAGAAATCTATAGCCGAGCCTGGATCGCGAGTATTCATATCAAATGGACATTAATTGGAGAATTCAAGAATATATAATTGGGCATTTAAACATTAGATCTGTTGAAGCCAAGAACTTCTTCTTCAAATTGCCAGCTCTCGCCGCCTCATAAACTACTTGTAGCATCTAGATGGCAAGCTTATACGTAAAATCACATCTCTGTTCCAAATAAATCGACCCCAATTAAATCCACCCTTCGAGATCCATCAAGCAATTTGGTGCCTGGCGATCGATCGCTCGCACAAGACAAGCGAAAGTATATACCACGACTCGCTATATCTTTGAAATTTTGCTCTTCGGTAGTCGAATACGGATAAGAAGTCCCACAAGGCAAAATACGGGACTAACTAAGTACAATGTAGCAGTAGGGAAAATCTTGGCAGAGAGATCTATATCGGGAGCATCCCTTTGTTCACGTTGATACCACTTTGGGAAGTCATGATGTGTGACTGCGGTCCCGATTACGGAAGTCAGCCTCGTCTGGTGGAGGTGGCTGACAACGGAAACCCAGATCCATGTTCTCCAGGCTCGTTCCGAAACCCATCTCCTTCGTCCGCTACACTCTTCCCTGCTCACTTTCGAGCAACAGCACCACACTTCACAACCGCAGCAGTCCAGCAATTCATGGAGACATCATTGCAATCTCTGGATATCGAATCGATTGGTCATGGCCAGTTTCTATAAATATTACAGACGAAACGTAAAAATACATTGTACTATCCTCTGCCTTCTCCTCTCCCTTCCCATTCCCCTACTCCAACTCTCTTTCCCCCACGTTCTACCATCACGGAAATCGTCCAAAAAAAAAACACCTACATAGGTCCACTGTATAAATTCCCCAATTCTGGAAACTCCTCAATCAATCAATCCAAGTAACGCATGTCGGCTCCCTTCCTGACGGCAGAAGCATGCTCGCCAACGGCACCGTCCCAAGCGCACCAGTGCCCTTATTCCTCGCATATATCGCAAGCCTGTTACTATTCTGCGTCACAACGGCCAAAAACTCTCCAGACGAAGGATCGATGGAAAAGTGTCTGGGCGTGGAGCCAGCAACAGGAGTGGCATCCTTGAGAGTAACCGTTCCGTCTTCCTGGTCAATCTCGAACGTGATGATGGAGTCGGAGACGGTGGTGTTTTTGTTGGGGTCAGGCCCGATTCTGGCGTCCTTGAAGCGTTTGTCGGAGCGGTTGGTGGTGTAGACGAATTTTCCGTCGTCCTGATCAATCAAGTCAGAAAAAATGGCTAATGAATCAATTAAAAAAAGGCAAGTGAAAACATACCGAGACAGCGACCTCAGCAGCAGTGGGCGCCGGGTTGAGAGATGAATTTGTCCCAGTCGGGAAATTCGAGATCTCCTGGACGGGGGTAAAGCTGATTCCCTCCTCATAATCCACCGAAAAGACATCTAACCGATTCGCAAGCTCATGCAAGAGATAGTAGAACGTCTTTCCATCTTTTTGCACATTAAAGGCACCGTGTCTTGGGCCTGAACCTGCTTTAACCGGGATCGTGCTGTCCTCAGAGACCTCGCCGATCGATGTATCGATGCTGAATACACGGACAAAGTCCGCGCCGAGGTCGGGAACAAGAAGATACTTCCCCGTTGGATCGACCAGGACTTGATGGGGATGAGCGACGTCTTGTCGTCCCTTTACGGGCCCTGGTTGAGCGAGTTGGTATTTGAACTCTTGGAGGAACTGTGGCGAGATTAGACCAAACTCGGGATCTAATGAATAGACATTGACTCCGCCAGAGTTGCTATTAGTCAAAGTGGTTAGTATTGACTCTAATTATTTGGATAATCCAGATATAATAGTAAGGGGAAGAAAGAAACATACTAGCTTGCAGAGAACACCAGAGTGCTATCGTGGGATACGGCAACACTAACAGGCCCCGTGGCGATTTGTGCAGATACCGTTTGGCTGACCGATTGCAGTAAACCCGAGGCGACATCCAATTGGAATACAGTGAGTCGATCCCTCCGTCCATCGTATGCCTCGCTTACAGAGATCAGGTACGTTGTTTCGTTCGACCCGGCTATTGTTTGCCAACTTGCGCCTGGTGTGGCATCGAGGTTGACTGCAACATTTTTCAACTTCTTGGTTGCTGGATCAAATTCGACAGTCGTAAGCTCGCCTGAACCGGACCCAACAATCAATTTCCTCGCAAAGACCGTGGATGTTAGGGAGAGAGTGAACGGTATCGCCCACAAGAAGGCGTTTGAAAGTTGCATCTTGGAAATAAACAAGAAAGAAAGAATGGTCGAGAAGAATTCACACAGAAATTGCTGGTTGGAATTGCAATTCTCTCAAAAAAAAACCCCTCCAAGAGAACCGGAAGAATTGGGAGCCATCTTATATATATCCCATCCTACACTTCCGAACCCATGATGAGAATGCTCATTTCTTGCCGACTTCCTCGGGCCCGAAATCGCGGATTTTATCATGCGCATTGCTGGATCTGCCCTATTGCTCTTTATTTCGATACCCCATCAGGGCAAGGGAACCATGCAAAAATAAAACGAGGTTGCAGATCTCAAGCACACATGTGGCTCTCCCCAATTGTTGATGTCCTCCAATTGGCAATCAATTTGGGGGAAGCTTATATGCTCTTGTGGTGGGTGGGTGATATATCTCAGGAACAATTAAGTACGTATACCTTGTCCCGACTCTCGGCTGGCTTCCCTCCTCTTCCTTTCCTTAGGGTTAGTTGGTTAGGGTTAACGTTGTGGAAAGCTGGAGCCGGGACTATTCCATATGGAGGGAGGGAGGACGGGGGGGGGGGGGGTATCGATACCTACCCCACATCAACCTCTAAAGTTAACATCAACCGGTCCGCCCGCCGCCGGGCCCTTTGTTGTCTAGAGTAGGTAGATGGTTGATGCCTGTCTGCCCTTAATGATGATCAACAATGTAACCCCAATGTGTCCGGACTCTCTACCACTCAGAAGTAGAGTATACCCGCTCGCGAGGGATATATGATCATGATTTAGTGTGATCATGAAACGTGAAGGTTGATGCCATCCATATGCATATGGGAACTGATGGTATTGGTTTTAAATTTCTGGGGGGCTGCAACGAACGAAATTTGACTAGGTTTGTCCCTGGAGTATAGTAGAAGAGCAATGCAGTGGCATTGATATTGGGCCACCGAATATATGTGGAATGGTTGATCGGTCCGAATAGCTACTCATTGTAAGTAGAGTCCAGCGAATAGCTGTGCGCACACCCGCCATGCGATCAGAAAGTACATACCTAAGTAGGTACATCCCTACATTATAAAAGGGCCTCGACTCTGTTCTCGTCCTCGACTCGATCACCGGCTGCCTCACAAGGCTTCATTCAATGCTGGCGCCAAGGTCACAATGAGCCCTTTACGATGAAACGGTAAACCGGGGGTACAGGCCCGTGGGAAATCCCTAGCCTCGTGGATTTCCCGGGCCCGGGGAATAGAGCCACCAACTACCTAACCAACCCCCACCACCACCGTGCTGCTTAGCTGTGCTGCAACGGTTTGAACGGGTTTCTCGACTCCACTGTGTTGCTTTTCGGCATGGGCTACCGGCGTTGTGCGTTGTATTTAGCCAAATGTGATGAATGTTGGCTAGAATGATCCGAAGCTGAGGATTCGAGGTTGGTCTAGGCTGCTACTTCCAGTCTCGTGTCCGTTGAAGGTGTCATACCCAAGGTGAGGCAGAAAGTAGGAGGTTGAGAGAGGCATGATGTAGTGTACCTAGGTACCTGACCGGAGGACCCCACGTACATCCGCGGGCCGGCTGCGGGGCATAATCCCAAAAGAGCTTCAAAGTTCAAGCACATCGCGATCGGTTCTAGACTGTAGTGTGCGGGAGCAATTCTTCCGCTCAAGCGCAATGCATTTGTCGTCGACGTCATACCTAAGTAGTTGTCATAGTTTTGTAAGCCTTTTGCCTTTGCATGGTGCTCGATCGCTACTTATAATTACATAAAGCTTAGATATCATCTCAAAAAGGGTTGCTAGATCTAGATCCACTTTGGCTACGTATACTTCTATACTTCTCCACCCGCGGCACGAGATTAATTTCTCAGATATCGATCTCGAATTGGAATTCTCGTATTCGTATTCGTAATATTCGCTAAACAAACACGCGCACGCAAACATGTGGGTTGCAATTGCAAGAATTCATATGATATGTAGATACAGATCTTGCGCATCATGTCATGGGCCGCGGGGCAATGCAAAGAAAAGCTTATTTAAATATTTTTGCAATTGTGTGATGGACGATATCGAGCTTGGTCATAGGTTGCCATGGCCATATTATAACTATATTGTGGATAGTAATTATATCGATCAGGTGGATGATCGTATTATAATTACCATAAGCTGAATTCCATGTTAATTTGCAAGTAAGAAATAGATAGCGATGAAGAAATATTAATGCTTACTATTCACGAAAACTTTAAAAACTTTAATGGCATTTGGTGTTACATTACGTTGTTTACTCGAGCTCTATAGCTACCTAAGCTGCCTTAATAAGTGGGCGAGCCGGCCGCAAGCCATTGTCGGTGTAGTCATCCATATAGGTACTACCAGTTGCCAATATGAACGACATGAGCAAATAACTAGAAAGTTTCTAATTTTTTTCGAGCTCGTACTCGGTACCGGTCAAGTCTAGACCGAATATCCCTTGCTAGAACTTCGAATTCGCTCATGCACGCCACATTCCTCCATCCATAATTCGCAAGAATTTTTCCCCACCTATATAATTTATAGCTACCCTATATGATTCAAACGAACAAATCTCAGAATATAAAGAAAAGAAGCGAAAAATATTGATCATCCAACATGAAAAAAAGCCCTAACCCGTTCATCACCATATAAGTAATGCACAAACGTATAAAATAAATTGAAAAAGATTCTGCGCCCTTGTTCTCATGCAGCCCCCCCTCGCCGCATTCTCCTCTTAGAACCCTCACTCTTCCCCATCCTCTTCCAGATTCTAGAACTCCAAGACAGCTTCATGCTTTTACCCAATTCCTCGCTCTTGATCGGCCCAGACAGCTTCGATTTAGCATTCACCAGATATCAGGATTTCCGAACCTCAAGGTTTTTCCAGACCCAATGTCGACACACTCTGCTAGTTTGAAGAAAGATGAAATCCACTACTACGATTGATACTCATTGTAGCCAGCGGGAAATGTGCCCCATACTCCGCAATAACATTGAACAGCCCCGGCATGAATCGTGACGCCAGTTCCTCCCTACAAAAACCCGACCACCACTGTTAGAAAACGGCAAAGATTTCAAGGAGCGCAATAAATTTTGAGGGCACTTACGAGAGATAACTATGCTTTTGGCCATGCACCTTGTAGGAGTTATGTGCCAACTCATGCGCAAGCGTGGTAAACCACTGCGGGAGACTTTCTGCGTATGGGCATTTGTGGTGGCCCATGGCTAGCCAGCTATGGAGGTTGAAAAAGATGCTGTTTTTGTAGTTGAAGGCGATTTCATTGGCATCTGGCTCAAAACAAAGACTGATGGTTCTGTGGTCCAGGCCGAATACCTATATAGAGAAGGGATATACCATTAGCTCAACTAATCAATGTACCGCAACGCAGAAATACACGGTAATAAACAAAAGGTATCATACATCACCTGCTAGAACTGTCGCCACTTTCGAAAATTCTATAAAATCCTGGCGATACTCGTTCATAAGTTCCATTCTCCGGGAAGTTCTCTGCATAAACACCATGATTCCGTTATAAAGTGTCTCTTGATAGACAATGTCAACACTTGGACTGTGCTCGCAAGTGGTGGCCGGCTCAGCGTTGATAGTGGTGTAATCGTCAGACTCGAGTATTGCACCTTCATAGACCCTGGTGGCTCCAATAACGCTCATCAAGTCCCGATCAATTTCATCTCTTGACCGAAGAGTATTTTTCTCATTATCACCTTCCAACCCATAGTTATCCTGCGTGGAAGGGTTATTGTGTACTTCGATTATCTTCGCCTTTTCCTTTTCCTTGAGAATACGTTTGACGTTGATGCCTCTTTTATCCAGAACTTCAAGGCTTTCCTCGAGGAGAGATTTCATGAGGGTGACGGAGGCTGGCTTGGACTTTTCACACAATCTGTCAACCAACCCGTATGCAACGTCATATGTCTCCGGAGTGGTGATATAGAGCGTACTGCCATCCATCCTCGAATTGTGCATTTTTGTCGGTATAGCAGCTGTCAAAAATTGCTTGGTGGCTATCATAGGTTCCTTGATGGTCGCAATTTGGAACTTCCGTTCAAGGCGTATAGTGTCAACCACCTGAACCGAGAGACCTTCAAGCCATGGCGCAAGCTGAAATTTAAACTTCTCCTGGCTCTGACTTTGGAAAATTGGGGTTCGTTCTTTGACCAATTTCTTCCAACGATTAGCCTTCTCGGTCGCATTTTTAGTATTTCCGACAAAATATTGTATCTGAATCACGTCTGACACCTTCTTTCCACCAAGTCTAGCATAAAAGCGTTCAAGAGTGTCATCGTAAGGGCAGCGATCGATATTTTCCCGGAAATACTTGTAGCTATTGTAGTCATCCACGATGAGAATTCTGCCTGCAGAAAATAAGCCGACCGTCATGGCGCTTGGTGAATAGTGGTCCCCATAAAATTCGTCTTCTTCCCCGACTTCCTTCTCACCAAGCAGGAAAGGAGCAATGCACATTTGGCGACCAATATGGTTTGCTTCCCATAATGAAGGTGATGCGGCGAATCTCTTGAGCATAGTTTGATATTCTTCCGCACCCAAAGTACTGAATACCAATTCGGGTTTTTTCAAAGCTAGCCGCAAATTATCCTCATCACTGTGTTCGCTTTTTGCCCCAATCTTCATAAGAAATTGTGCAGCACTTGAACCGAAATCCACATAGTCGAACAGCTGCGCCATTTTGTCGCCATACCCAGAAGTGGTGCCTGTGAAGACCTCGGAAGGTACTTTATACTCCCATTCTATTTTTGAACCTCCTGACCCTTGGTCATTATTTTTGGCTCGCACAGGCACGATCTCTTTCAAACTAAGCACCCGAACATGAATCTCCTCCAATTTATCGATGAAGTTGGCTAAGTACGTAAACATTTCCCTTGCCATAACATCGTCTCGCGGTGGGTGCTCGACGAGATATTCAAGAAGGGGGTTCAATGGTGGATGTTCTTGAACTCCAAATTTGCTGGCATGTGGAATCATATCTGCATATAAGACTGGGTGACCGAAGGCTCCAGCTCCGGCATTTGAAAAGCACCCGCTGACACTTGAGAGTTGATGCTCAGTATAGGAATACATAAGCTCCTTTGCTGGTACTTTTGGTGGGATGATGGGCAGAAACCTCACTGAATGGCTGGCTAGCTCTTTTGCAAATTTCTGGTAATCGTTTTTCTCCCAATTTTCAACCATGTACTTGAGAATACTATCTCGAGTGTTGGAATCAAACGATTTGTTGGCAGCCATGGTTACCAATGTACCGAGATCTGGCTTGTATTTCAAGCCAAGATCTGCTAGTAACCTCTTTGCCCGGGGCGATGTAGTGCTCCAATCACCAGGCCAGCGTAGAACCGGCAGCTTCAATCCGTTCAGTTCCCAGATTGGTTCATACAACTCGTTCGGCCTAAACAATCTCTTCTCTCCAGCTGCCGAGCAGAATGCAATGGATCGGAGGGCGTCCATATCTGCTTCTGAAACATGCTCTTTAGCCTTCATCAGATGCTCGATCAATTGGACCTGGAAACCCGCCTCGATGACATTCACACCCGCAGCGGTTGCCTGCTCCATCAGAATATGCAATATGATCCTGACATCTACCGAGCTCCTGACGCCGATAAACGCTAGAAAATCAGGTATAAAGAGCTTGAGCGAGGAATGTAACACAGGCAGAGATATCTCTATGTTGCAATTGACTCGCTCAAAGTAGACGTCGGTAGGATTGCACAAGCCGTGTTCTTCAGTGGGGACGCATTTGTGGGCTTGTAAAAGTTTCTTGATTTCAAGTCGCTGTTCCTGGTCAATGAAGTGCCAGTGGTCGCTGGCAAGCTTCAATGCTGCCGTGGCAGCTTCGACATCTGTGTCTAAGAGCAATCCGCTTTCGCAATTGTGGCGAATCCATTCGACGGCGCCAAGCTCATCCCATCCGAACGCTTTGTGCAAGTGCTCTGGGTTATTGGCGAGGTCATCCGAAAGGCAGGCTGTTGGGATGCACGACGGAGGCAACGGTAGGCAACATTTCCTCAGTCGGGCGGCAGGACTGAGATAGCAGTCGACTTCAGCGAGTCTCACGTTCGCCATGGTGCCATCTCCCTGCCTTGTCCCTAGGCCCCGCTCCGCATCTGCTTTGACAACTGCGATAGCGAGGATCTGAAGTGCCTCTTTGGATTCGAGCCTAGGCAAGACTGTGCGCTGTACCCTCTTCACCAGCCAAGAAAAAAGTGCCCGAGCTTCTTTGACGTCAATATTTCTGCAACCCAAGTCTTGCAAAATCTGAGCGACCTGGATGATCTTGAAGGGAATACGGTCATTGATCATTTTCACGAAGGACGGGGATGCATCGATTATGCTGCGGGTGATAAGCGGTGTCGTTGTAAGAAAGTCCTCCAAAAGCCAATCGCAATTTGTTACAACCTCCTGCCTTCCACTGGATGAAAGCCTGCTGACTGGAAACCATACCGAGGTGATATTTGTGAATCCCTGTGAGCTCCTGATCTGGCATCTGTTCAGCATCCCGGGCACATCGAGAAAATCGAAAAATGCTTTGTTGATAGTAGCGCCAACAAGATGTGACGGCGTGGATTCTCTGAATGCATACTTCTGCATCATATGCTTTGCCGCCGAATCAACATTAAATGTGGCTTCCTTTTTCTGCTTCAGGCGAGCTGATTCACCCTGGAGTCTCAAAAGATCGCGCTCGTACATGCACCTTGTGAGGACACCGGCCATTTTGAGCATCTCGATATTCCACAAACTGACATGCCGTGCATAGAAGTCGATACTCTCCCGTTCAACAGTAGGGATGACCGAGTGTGTCGAAATATGGCACTGGAAGCCTGTCGTCTGCTGGGTCTGAAAGCCTATGAAAACCTTCCCAGCTTCGAGCGCTTTCCCATCAGGGAGTTCATCTTGGGGCGTCGTGAGAGGAACAATATGAGAGAAAACATGTAAAGCCTTGCTTGCGGATCTCGACATCAGGTCTGCTGCCACCATTGATATTGTGGTCAATTTCGGTGGTGGTTTTAGAATGGCCCGTGTTAGCTCTGCCGCCAAAGCTGTTGTGACGGAAGTCACGATTTGACCAGTTGTGACCTCCAGCGACACTTTTTCTAACAGGAATTTACCACCATCTGAGCCCTCCTGGTAATATCGCACCTCTCTGTCGACAGGAAAGATTCCAGCCATGCAATATGCTTTCATCTTCACAATCCTAACATCTGCCGCTGCCAACTTCATCTCGATACCACTCTCTTTAGCTTGAGCATCTGGAATACTCGCAGTTGCTGTCGAGAGAGGACCAGTAGGAATTTCAACCGGTGATGAGGCTGTGGCATTGTGCTTTTCGATGCGAACCAGCTTAAAGTCATCCACATATACCGTGATACTCTCAAGCCGTACAAACACCAAGCTTGTTGCGAGAAACCGTATGAGCTCGGGCAGATCTGGTAATGGTGTCGGCTCCCTATACGGCATACTCAAAACTGTCCAGTCCACACCTGGCATCCCTTCCTTCTCCACAGCCGGAACCTTTGCTATTCTTGTCATTAGTTGAGTTCCGCCCGGCCCTCCATCCCAGTAGAACGCCATGGCAGCTCCTCCCGAGTACACTGTAGGCTCGTCACACTCGCTGAATACCGAGTAAAATCCAACACCAAATGCCCCAATCTTCGTTTCGTCCGGGTTTCCTTCGGCGATGCGTTTGAGTCTCGCCCAATCTGCGGGAGCGAATGCCTTTCCATCGTTTTCGACCTTCAGTCGCCGATAGGTCCTTCTCTTCTGTAGACTTCCCTCGGGTAATTCTTCATATAAGAGTTTTTGCAATGTTGGATTGAACTCGATTTGCACCTCAGGATCTGTCGACGAGCTTGAAATAGAGGTCGTAGGTTTAGACTGTGTAATGGTTGCAATCAGCATCATCACTCACTTGAAGAAACATGTTCTTGTCTAGTTATTATTATGTAGCTCTGAGTCATTTCAAGGTTGAGCCCGAGTGGGCACCTTGAAGACGAGTAGTCATTACTTACTTTCGCTTGGCTCGGTGTCCTACCCCTCAAGAACAATTTCTTTCGGAATTGTATCGTATTCTCTCCTTCCTCGAGAGAATCTTCCTGCTTTCTCTTCAACTTTCCAGGCCCTTGATCAGTGTGGCCTATGGGGTTAGTGCTCTCCCATCGAATGACAATATTCTTTGCATTCGCGTCACTCGCATTCTGGAAGAGCTCGCGGAAGACGGTGTGTTTTGCAGAGTATCGGGCCAGCACCTTGTCGATAAGAGCACGGGTGTTTACGGTCACTGCCTCGCCGGCAGACCAGGAGACGCCGTGATCCGTGGTGGATGACATTGGCGGTTATTGTGAATGTTGCCTTTGTTATTTTGTGGCTATGATATTTCTTTGCGTTATTGATTCGTGTCGGTCGTGTAACTGATGGTATTGGTCGCTTTTGTCCACCTTCACTTCAGATGGCAAGTCTTTCGCCTGGCTTCTTCGTCGTACAGACAACCCGGGAGTGGAGACTAGTGTAAGGTTTTTCTTGTAAAGTTCTCTAGCATGCTATGGTTGAGAGCTGGCTGGAGCAGCACAAAGGCTAGGTGCGTATATATATCTATGCTATTTGTGCTTCTCAAAAAATAATCTGTTTAAATAAATCTTTTAATTATTTATCCACATTATACAATCAAAACAATCGAAAATGGAAAAGACTTACGGCACCACGCTACCACACATATGTCGGCATGTTGCACACGGTGACAAAGTAGGAGACTATATGCGAGTTGCTGAAATGTGTCTCATTACTCGCTGTACCACCAATGTTCTACTTTGAATGGCGCGGCAGCCTCAGAGCGCGGCGATGATTGTGGAATCATACAGTATATGCAGTTTGTAATTCGTCCTGATCATCAATTTTTGCTGGGACACGGGGTGCGATTTGTTTCGATGGGCGCGCGGGGATGGGGACCCTGCTGCAGGTGGTGGCGAATGAGGGGAAGAGGATTCAGTCTCAAGACTTGAAGAATACAATGCAGTGTTCCCTCAGCCTCAGCCTTCTTTTCGTGCACCAACTTCCCAAAATGGAACATTCGTCTTTTGCCGCTAACCTCTACGAGGGTCTGGGCACGAGGCTAGCCGCTAACCTGCACTTGCCATGCAATGAAGTATGCATCTGCATCTGCATATATATGCAGCTATTGCATTCGCCAGCCATGCTGGGGATATATGCATATCGGTACCCAATGAGTGCTTCACGAGATCAGCTTGGAGGCCTTTGGCTCGAGGCAAGCAATTGCAATCTTTCACATCGAATGGGATGTTCGTCGATTAGAGAATACCTAAGTACCTACTTATCCCTAGTTCTAGGCTTCAAACTACCGAGACTACATAATAGGCAATCATATGTTGTAAATATAAAGTAAGTACCTAGGTATATATATGCTGTGATAAATTTCATTCTCGATGCATACATAACTACCTACCTAAGTAGGTAGGTATTACTCGAGTAGATGTGTTGTCAAACATGTTTTTCTGGCCTTGCCATATCATCCAAAAATGAGGCCACATCCAAAACAACACTGGTCGGTCCAGTTGGAGGGCTTCTACTCAACCAACGCAACCCCCGCCTTGCCCCTTCCCTCCACAAACTCTGCGGTAATTGACCCGAGTGAATACCATATCAATCCCGCGACGGGTAGTCTCGTGCCCAGCGACGGGTGGGGAAGCGTACCTACCTACTTAGGAAGAAATTCATGGTCATTCGAGTAGGTTGAAGGGAATTAGCTTAAGCTGATGGGGTTCATGATGTGGGAATTGCTAACCAGAAAGATAAAATATAAAAGAGAAGGAATGAAGAAACGTCATGATATATCCCACGATCAGTCCTGTTAAGCGATCGGCGTAGGAAGTGCGCAAGTACTGAGCATAAGAATACCCACTTCCTAGTACCCGTATTAATCAGCGCTCATGCAATCATCAGTCTAGTCTCGTGCCCATCAGTCCCTTGGTAAATTCAATGAACTCTGCCACGTTGGTGCTCCCATCCTCTGCCAAGCACCCAATTTCCTCCCTTTCTCTCATCACCTTTTCCATGTAATCACCCACTCCGGTGATGTGGAGAATTTTGGCGATTGCAGCATGCGCTGCAAAAAAATGTCCATTTGGGAGGGGGTATTGTGGGGCTGCATTGTGAAGGGTGACAAGGCGGTCTGCAACTAAGCTCTTGTTGAAGTACGACGGAAAATGGGGATAAGTGACGATTCGGTAAATGTGCTCCCTGCTCTGATAACTGTTATCCCTTGTTCAATAAACAATGAAATTTGAACGCCTCGCGATAGGGCGTCCTGTAGGGCGAGAATTGGTTTAAAGAAATCTGTGAAAATATTGTAACATACAGTTGGTTCCAGAGCCAAAGAAAACTCTGCGAATGCGGAATGTAATGAACTCATCATCGTGGCCGCATTCCACGGTTCGTCTATTTTTTCCGGCAAAAGATTGACGCGAGAGCGAACGCTCGGAAAGCAACGGTAGATGGTATCCCATATGATCGCAGAAGTTGGTCGCTCTCGTTCCGTGAAACTTCCGAGGTAAAACGGAATGATGTGTGCCACTTCCGTTTTCGCAAGCATGCGAGTCCCCCATTCATCAGGCGGTATCTTCAAACTCTCGTCCACATCATAAACACCGGTGATGATGCATTTAGTACCATCGCGGAGTAGACACGCTTTCTTTAACAAACCCTGTTTGGAGCGAGTACTTGGTCCAGTCTCTGCTGACAAGTCCTCGGCATCTCGTAGTGCGGCAAAGCCGCGTGAAGGAGTGACAATTGGGGTCTGCCCCCTTGCTTTCACTATAAAATTTTTGAGCAACAAACTTGTCAAGTAGTTCAAATTAGAAACTTACTAGGAATGAGGAGTGCCGTGAATAATTTTTTTGCCAAAGACTTCAAGTCCTCATCAGTGGTACTCTGCAGGATATCCTCGCAGACGTTTCTCCTCCCATCGATCGGAAGGTACTTGCTGAACGCATCGAGAATTGATTTGGTGTTATCAGCCGCTGTTGTAGCTTGGTATCGTTCCAAACGTTCCTGTACATCATTTTGAGTTGGCTCATACTTAGTGAGGTTAGATGGGAGTGATGTCAACGTGGAAGTAGAGGGTGAGTGAGCCATGTCCCCGGAAGGAGTGTTGCTGAAATCCATTGTTGCGTAGTCGGGGGTTCAGATATGACGGAAACAGTCTTGAGGGCGAGGCTGGGTTGAGGGAGGTGGGCAAGTGTCACGAATGATTTGCCTGAGTACCACAGCCTGAGTACCACAGATTGAGCCGTAGGTGTTGTGGTGGTAAACCACCATTTGCATAGTGGCGCCACGGTCATGTGGCTAGTATAGGGTGGTGTGGCTTGGTAGTCATGATTGCCACCATGACGAGGGCTTGGCAGGTTATATAGTCTAGCTGGGTTCCTCTAGGTCTTGGATCATTACACATCATTAGACACAGTATACGGACCTACAGGTGTTTTAAGGATAGGGAAAAGGGTTATTTGGGACAATTACACTGGAAAGACAAGTGGTAGATAGTCACGTCTGGGTATGAGAACAATTCCATCCCACTGACTTCACTATTCCCCAAAGCTAATCCAGTTTCCTGCGCGTGTCCATCTGTCCATCAGCGAAATGTGACATCGTACTTATGTATGTATGTAGGTACTTAAGTCTTCCCCCCTCATAGAACTATACTGGTCGGTGGAGTATGGATTGCCTATATAGAACCCTCCTTTGCTCACTCAACGTTGAGAAGTCCCTACGCCAAATTGTAGAAGGTAACTACGGTAGGTAGTTACCCTGTGATAGTCACCAGGTGATATGACATAATCACTGATTCATATCCCTCCCATGATTCAACACCAGGCCTAGTATGGTACTGTGCTGCAAACGCTATGGGGCACGAGACTAACACTATGGATCGAAGTCAATACATCTTCCCACACGAGACTACTTCCCACTCGAACAAGACTATTCCCACTCAACCATGGCACAGACCAGATCGCAAGAAAAGCTCCCCGACCTTGCCGTACCCTCCCCGCTGGTCGACCTCAGACGGGTTCTCTCAGCGACAGCAGGTTTAGGCTTAGGAGAGGAGGTAATTCTGGAAGGAATAAATCCTGATTCTGCTGAACAGGTCCTGTACTCGGCAGAATTAAAGAAGGAGACAAGTTTCCGGTATTCCTCCCCCCAGCCATGCCATATTTTATTTGCTAACTGCTAGTTGGCAATTAGTGCTAGTTACAACTCAGTGACTCGGTCACTTCTGCTTCGTGGGATGCCTTCAGAACTTCACGATTCATGCCAAGTCTGGATTCATGTGGAGACTATTCACATGTTGCAAGCGGGATGGTTGACATTCGAAGAAAGTTTACAATTAGTAAAAATAGTGGGAACCAGTATGTTGTCTTGGCCCTTGCATTGATATAATTTGTGCTATGTCGCCCCCCAAAGCTAACGGTACCTATCTGTAGCCATTGGGAACTTCCATATGCCATGCACCAATTCCATAAAAGAACCTGATACTGCTTTGAGGGTCCGAGGAGAGGGATTCCCATCCCTAGTTATCGAAACTGGTTGCTCAGAAAGCTATCCTAAGCTTAAACAAGATATTGATTTGTGGATGGTTGGCACTGGGGGAGTAACAAAGGTCTGTATTTTGGTAAAATTCAGCGCACGAGCAGGGTCAAGGCTGGCAGGCTACATAGAGGTAGCGAGGCCCATGTTGGGTGGGGGGTATACGTTCGACGTGAGGCAGGTAAGTTGAATCAGGCTCCGCAACCTCCGTTTGGCAACATACATCTTTGGGCTGAGTGCAGTGTGGGAATTGGGCTCGGTGACCAGGGACCTGACCTACAACACTCAATCTGACTATAACAATCACAGGATCTCTTTCCCATGTCCCCAAATCAACCGCAATCCATCAGAATTACGCGTGCGGACCTATTTGGAAATCAAATTGTTGCAGGAAGGAATTCATTAGACACATGGGACCTGCAACTGGACAGATTTCGTGAGGTGGCAGCAGAAGCGGCAGCAAGACAAGGTTTTACTCCACCGTAATAGTGCAGCAGGGAGCTTGGGGAAGGATAGGTGGTGGGGCAGGGTTTTACAGGTGTTGAAGGTATTACGTTTCTATTGAAAAGATGATTAAAGAGCAAGAGCTGCTGATGGAATCTAAGGCCCTAGCATGGGGAAGGCTACAGCATGGTGGAAGGTTAGAGAGGGTGATTTGGTTCTTGTGTGAAGGCACAAGTTGGATAACCAACATGGCACTGGCAGAAAACTCGAATCGAGATGGATGACAGGCGAAGGGGTATTTCAACGCCCTCACCCTATGGAGCGAGTTTGTGCCTTACAGCCCCTATTTTTCCAAGTTCAGGAAAGAGATTGCACTCATCTTGTCTGATAACAAATTCTGGCCTGTTGAGGCCTCATTGTGTGAGAGAGAAGTGGGACTTAAACAACTTTGCGCAAATGTGGATGTGGAACCGATTACTGCTCAATGTCCATGTGACGTTTCCACAATGAGTCGTTCAACAGCATCTAAGGAAGATATCGCGGAGAGTCGTTTCACATTTGAGGAGGATAGAGATTTCACAATTAGTCGTTCAACCACATTTGAGGAGGATAGAGAAAGTATGATCGGGGAGAGTGGCTCTCAGTACCAGAATGATGAGGTTAATCAACTGGTTGTTCGAGGAGGAAGAAAGTATAATCGAGGACTGGCTGTTCGCATGTATGTTTAGTGATTACATCGCCCCCGTGGGGCATCGATTCTCAGTTACTTGAATAAACTCATTGCCACAACCACCACAACCATCCGTGACTTGTTTACATGTCGTTACAATTTTGATTTTAATATATGCACGTGATCATTGCTTTCCTTAGTTCAGGCGTGGAAATCGCAATTTGCCATTATAGGTAATCCATACTCCACAGATTAAACAAATTTGCCATGCAAATAGCTAGCCGCATGCTTATGCCCTTACCCACTCAACGTTGAGTATTCCCCACGTTATCCACGCGTCAAATTGGATCTTGAAAACCCTTTAGCTGCGGCCAACCCGGGAGTGCCGTTTCCGTGCCGTACGGTTGCATAGGTATTAAAGAAGAGATATGGTTTACAATGCCAGCGACAGCAGGGGTTGTGGTTTACAATGCCAGTGGGGTTTACAATGCCAGTGAAAAACCACAATTGCAGCCATTTCCTACGCTATACGTCCCTTAGCCTTGCAATACTTGAGCCCATGTATGCCTAGCCTCTTCTGGTGTGCGCAGTGAATGGAGCAAAAGCTGCCAATTTGCAAGAGCATACTCCGTACAGAGGCCATCAGGTACAAAATATAGAGGCGTTCCAGCACTGCAATGACCCGTAGAAATATCTCTCATTGCTCAGCATCCTCTTCAGATTGCCTCCTCAAATCATCCTCGATGGTCTTTGCAATTGGCAGATGTCTCGTTCATGTGCAAGCTAGCAAACATCTCACTGGCATTGCAAACCCGCTGGCATTGTAAACCACAACCCCTGCTGTCGCTGGCATTGTAAACCATATCTCATTAAAGAATGGTGGTGGGCTGGGCGGCCTAGTCGAATAAATATGTGTCAAACATATAAAAAACTGCCTATTGTAGTAACCCTAGTCTCGGCCCTGAGCGAATGAATAGCAAATATTCCCTGTTCCCTGAGGAAAGGAAGTAATTACATAGGTATTGTCGTATGACTTTTCCCTTTTTCTTTTTAGGCGCTCTGGGTGAAGGAACGATACTTTGGTAAAGTGAAGTGATATTCTGATGATGCGTCCTCTGTGGAGTAGTGTGAGAGAACATCCCACTTCTACTCCCCAGGGGACGCTACTGACTAAAACGCTGTTGAGTAAGCTAGCTACATGACTATGACCCCCTTCTCACATGGTATCGCATATGAGTCTGCATACCTGCATATGCCTGGTCGACCCAGAGGCCCTATCTTTTCTGCTCGCTGAGCACTTGGGAATCCACACTTCTTCACCAAACCCACCCTTCAGTATATATGCTGGCCTTTCAGAGACGAGGTCCCCACGCAAAATAAATCACAATGTCGACATCAGCCTCCGACTCCCGTCCTCCTCCTTCGAGACTCATACTGTCCCCTGGCTCATTGCCTGCACTCATCCCCGACGATTCTCCACTGTTGCATAATTGGCAACCGATTCGCGTGAAGCTCGAAAATGCCGTACCACAACTTGGACGTAGATATCAAGCCCCTGACCGGATGGTTGAAATCCTTGACGCCTTCATCAGATACACCCCTCCTTTGGAACTAGCCAGTCGATTGCAAACATTGCAGGAATGGGCCTTGGAGGTGGAGATGAGGGAGCTTTTTAAGAAGGCAGTTTGCTTGGCGCAGGTTTTGCACTATGGCCTGCAGGCAGCGGTGACCCGAATTGGATCCCGTGGGAATTCTTCTACGGAAACGCCACCTTGGCTCTTGTCTTCGAATATTGCTCCGGTGCCACAAGTACCGGCCATGCCTGCTATTCGTAGGTATTCCTTCACCTCTGCGTTCTTGTAATTTTCTAACAGGGCTGTTAATTGATTCTCCCGTTACTCCAGCCGTTCAGTACCCAAGGGAGCCCAGCCAAGTTACACTTTGCAAGCAACGAGACTGCAACCGATGTGCCATTACCGGCAGCTTGATCATCGAGGTTGTGCATATTATTCCATATAGTAGTGCATCTTGGTCCAATGCATTTGAATTCTCTGCTCTCTGGCATTTTATTCGTGCATGGATTGGTAACGACAATGCCCGCAAGCTCTGGGAGTATGTAGGTTACGACAATGTCAATAGATTGGAAAATCTTCTTACACTTTGCCCTAACGAACATCGTCTTTTCGGGGATGGGAAACTCTTGCTTGAGCCGGTTAGAACATACCATCGAGATAACCTTGCCATGCTGGAAATCATGAAGGTGGAGATTCTCGGTCCGATCGAACCAGTTGGAACATTATACCCCCCTGTGGACCCTGCAATCGTGAATATCACGACCGCCGACCTGACAGGGATGCGTATGATTTGTGCTCCGAGGCTCCTACAATCTGGTTCTCTGGTTGCTTTTGTAACCGAGGATCCTAATAACCTCCCTCTCCCTAATACCCACCTACTGGAGCTCCTCACTGCCATATCTCGAGTTAGGAAAATGGCAGGCATGGCTACACCCGAAATATTGGAAACTTTCAATGATCCTGAGCCACCTATTATGACTATGACACCCAAGGAGCATGCTACCGTATTGGCGCGCAAGTTGGCCAATCTTGCAGTCAAACAGGACAAAGGTTCCCCGGTGTGGAAGAGGAAAGCGGTCGACTAATCCAACTTCTGGTACCATCGTTGTTCCACTTCATTTCCCCCAACCAGCCCGCCCACTGGACGAGCGCGTCATTACAAACCTCATACGAACATTTGAGATACAAGGCTGCCAACAAGACAAACCTCAACATGCCATCCCTGTTCCGATGTGCCACTGTGTCGAGCTGACTTTGGCCTGGGGGAGGAGGAGGAGGAGGAGAAGATGGAAGAGACGAACTGGGGAGAGTTGCCATTGAAAATGCTTGACTGGTGGGCTGACGAAGCATATCGACGCAAGCCAACCAGAAGGGCAACACGAAAGAAAAGAAAGATGGAGGGTTTAGCACATGAGAAGCATAATGGATCGGCAACACCAAAGAGAAGAAATATGTAGGGTGATGTGGAGGAAGTGTGATTGGTACATACATCCATATATATGATTGATAGCTTTTTACATATAACAACATAAAAAATGGTTGTAGTAACCTACTCAACGTTGAGAAGTGGTGAGCCTAGTCGTCCGGCCCATGGCAAAAATGAATACGTCAGACACATATATGGCTAGTGGGAGCTTCCCGGCCCTGTTCGCCCAACTATTGTGGTTAGCCTCCCCTTCAATGTCAGAAGTATTATACAGGCGACCCGGGCTATAACGAAGGGATGGTTTGATGCCGAATTGCTTCGTTATAGGAGGTTTTCACTATAACAAAAGAGTGCAGGGGTGCATTTACTGCCATGCCAGGCTGGCGAGGCTACAGATAAACAACAAAAGTCACTAGCGAACAAAATCGGAAGCCCTAGGGCAATTCAAAAGCAATGTACCAAAAAAATTTCGATATGGGAAAACTGCCCTGGAAAAAGTGGAAGATAAATCAAGCCAAAAAGACCGTTCATCCCTAAATAATACACCTATCTAGCCCTACTTCCTTATATCAAGTGTCTCTTTGACTGCATTTAATATATCAAGCGGTGCCTTGTTTTTCACTTTCCTTATGCTTCAAATTTCCTTATAACTAGTATAAATTTGCTCCAGTAGAAACCATGCGATCCTCGACCTTCCTTACAGCCAGGGTTTCAGTAAAGCAAGTTTCGTTATAGCTCGGGTCACCTGTAATAGGTACTTGGTACCTGCATTTCGGTGGTCTAACCATAATAGTATAAACCCTGTCATAAATAGAGTATGTACTTAATATTCCCGCAATCTTAGCTTAAATCTGACCAAGAACACTTCAGCTTCTTGCAATGATGTAAGTACTACCTAGATAGGTAGAAAGATACTCACCGCCTTTATACGGAGGCGCAATCGCAACCATCCACCTTCCGATTTTATTTGATGTTTTGAAACCAGAGGGGCAACAAAATTTTCTCTATTTTCGGCTCGAGCCCGCGAGCTCGAGCGCAATAAGGTCAATTGCAAAAATTTGCCCACTCTGGTACGTAACGTGCGCAGAGAAGCATGGTTAAAGTTGAAACATTGAAGGATGTAAATAGTAAATTTGCCAAGTATCCCCTGAGCCTACATTCCCGTACCCATACTCCAACCATAAACCATAATCACTCTAATCCACTCCGACCCCCAAAAATAACCTCCTCGAATATTCCTGACCGACCCATATATTTCCAAAACCCGTGCCAAAATTGGCCCCGCGCCATATCGCTATCCAATCCATGCGTAAATTTGATCCAAAGAAAAGAAAAAAAGTAAAATAACATCAAAACGAATGTGAATGTGAGTTCGAATCTAAAGGTAAAAAGGTTAAATGTTCCGCCAAACGGAACCCAAAGAAGAAAAATGAATACCCAAAATATGAATGTCAAACTATTGAAACTGAAGAAATGTAGAAATGAAAGCAAACAAACAAGCGAGTGTCTATAATGAAATATAAAAGGAAAAAGGTAAAAGGAGAAATAGATCAAAGGAAAAGGAAAAGAAAGATAAAATATATAGGTAACTTGCAAAAGAGTTGTGGGGAATGAGTTGAGCCGTCGATGATAATGAGGAAGTTTATGTGAATGCCTGATTCGAACTTGAATAGAGCCGGCTGTGTATGCGGTGCTGAAAAAAAGACACATCTACGCCAGTAGGAGACTGCTGGTAAACTTGCACTCCATGCTGAATCTGTCATGGATATTGAATGTGGCATCTTTCTGCTGGAGAAGCATTGCACCTAAGCGTTATGTTAGCAAGGCTTCCATAGTCTAGAGTGATGTCAGAAGGTGCATACTCTCACTATGAATCAACTCCCGAATAGAATTGAAAATCACCACGACATCGTGTCCATACGCCTCGGAAACATCCCTCATCACATCTTCGGCATCAACCTCACGGGACAGCGGTCTGCTGCCCTGGTTTATTGATCGGAACACATTCACCAGAGTCTCTGCAATTTCTTGGGCTCTTCCCTCTGTGAAATCAGAACAGATTGTTTCTTTGGTTTTCCATGCCAAATGGTTCCACAGCGATCTCTCAACAGTCGCCATTAGGAGATAGATGGTGAAAAAGATTGTTAACCAGTACCTTCGCTTTTTGCTGAATACCATTCTCTGCAGTTCAACAAGTACTTCTTTCTCTAACTCTGCTCGGCGCCCATCGAGAAGAAGCTCTAATTGCACTTGCACAAATGCTGGTGCAAGGCTTCTAGCATATGGTTGACCTAAGGCACGAGAGCTTGCACCAGCCTCAGACTGGATGAGATAGTTCTGAAGGCAGACCGCGCTGTATACTCGGAAGGCCTTCTTCAACATTGTATCCTAATGATCATGATTAGTTATGGCAAATTACACTGAGATTGATCTTGTAAATACCCTTGAGATCTCTGCATAATGCCAGGCAGCGAGCATCATTGTCTTTGTAAAGCCATACCCTTGGAAAGCTTCGGAAAGAGCACTGATAGGGGAAGTTCCTCTCACAACCCTATCGCAATCCAGATATGCGTCAAGTTGATTTTCTGTGAGCTGAAATTTGCGTATAGCATAAGAGGCCGTTATTGCTTCGTATGACGATCCATTCAATGGCGAGCTCTCATCATACCAACGCCAGTAGAATCCCAACGCAACCTCCTGCGCATTCGCTGTTGACCACCTCATTGTCAAAGGCTGGCTATCCAAGGGGATCACCGCTTCAACGGCTATTTGTAGGGGCTGGGCACCACTCTGTGGGTCTGTATTGTGAAAACCATGCGTTACGCCAATAGACTCCTCAGTACCGCTCCAGGCAAGGATATTTGTGTTTAAAAATGTTCTCTGCTTTGTTTGAACTATGAAAGAATTAGAAACTGCGTTTAAATATCGAGAGAGTGCACTTACGTCCAATATCAGAGAGACCTGAGAGATCTGTGATATTCACCCTCATGCAAGGGACAGTCCAAACTCGCCCACGTACGTTGACACATTGAGGGCAGGGTGTACCAACTCCACACTTTGCAAAGTTAGATGTGCTCCAAAAACTATACACAGAGGCATTTGTAACTTACTGGTTTCTTCAGCCACCTACAGCGAAAGCAGGCGCCAGTCTGTCTCATGTTCCTGACTTCCAGCCTTCTCTCAGGATCAAACGGTTTTCGTGATCTCTGTTTCTTTGCTCCATTTTCCCCTTCCACATCTGAAGAAGATTTTCCCGTGGAGGTGGAATTAGCGGTCGAAGTTGACTTGCAAACACGCCCTTGTGTTGCTGCCCTCTTTCGCCCACCAAGCTGGGGAGAACGTGTAAGGCTATTGGGTGGGATCTGAAGAAGGTACTGCTGGGCCTGTGGAGACCCATGAAATTGCATAGAAGCCATTGGCCCAGGACTGCCACTAGCAGCACGAGAAACAGCTTGACTGGTGGCTCCACTCTCGTATCCATCTGAGTAGGCATATTCTGATCCAGGTGCCGAAATGTCCAGGCCACTGCTACCTTCGAAGACATTATCTGGGCTGTAGTGGAGAATTGGGCTCGTATTCATGGCGCCCGGTGCAGTGCTCAAATGATACGGCATTTGAGCATTGGACATCGCAGTGAACTGGCCATCTTGAAGGGACAAGCTGCTCCTGTGGCTCCCGTAGCCTGGGGTTCCGGGCAGGCTGTGCTGCCCATCATCGAACACAATGGCTGGGGCCTGTTGGGTGAGAGCTCCAGTGAGGCCTCGTTGCTGGGCGAAGGATCCAGGCTGGTCTTGCGGAAAGGAGTTTTGAAAGTGTGCCAGTGCTTGAGGCAGGCCCGGGAGGCCATGCTCCGAAGGGTGATAGTTGTCAATGCAGCCCGAGCCATCAATTCTGTGATGATGGGCAGCAGAGAACCCGCCCACGTACTGCTGGCCGTGCTGCTCGCCGTAGTGGAGAGACATGTCCCCGTGACCGTTGTGGCATTGCCCGATTGAGAAGTCATCACTGGCGGCGTCTTGCTCGCGTTGCCTGTGCTGGTCATGTGACTGGGCGTTGTGGCGGAACATTGTGCAGAATATTGCAATTCCAAGAGCTCGAGAGTGCAGCGTTGTGAAGGGGTAGCTTTAATATATATTCGAAAGGCTCCACTCACTGCGATGGCTTGAGATATCTTCGATGAAGAACGCCTACCAGATGCTGCGGCCACGGCTTGAATGGCGGTGATGTGTAATTGATCGATGAGGAAGTTTCCGATCGAGGATAATATCAAATGAGAAAGGGTAAATTGAAAGCAGAGCTCTGAGATTTAACTCTAGTACAATGTATGGTTATGCTGTAGTACCAGCGGGTCCAAGGATCGTGATGAAGCGGTTTGGAAGCCTCGATAGAAAGCGACGATGCCCATTATTTGTAGCTGCCGTATAGCTAGCTATACGATGTCTTTGAGCTGCACACATATTTACGAAGGCATGATAAATCTCTGGTAACATGAAGTTAAAAATGGGTACCATCTACAGAGATCTGCATTTTGACACACGAACCGACTGCATGTCCGAGCTCGAACGTACTACTCACACTATACCTAAAGAACCCCTCGATTAAGAACACCTCTACATAGTCTCATGCCCACCTCTACACCTCGATTACATGGAACGCTTTCAAAAAAAACTAGTCATCATTATTACAGTTGCGGCGTTCACTTAAGCAAGTTGAAGGCTAGCCCGTTGCGGAAGGCTTCCCTAGTGCGTAAAGTTAGCCTGGTTGTGCCGTAAAGTAAGCGATATCAGCAATTGCAAGGTAGCTATAGGTAGGGAGGCCTCATGAGTAGTCCCGCTAGGCTCATGGCCATTTGCCGGGGGGTACGTTGATATTCCCCTTCAGCCCGCACTTGATACTTTTAAACAATGCTCAGACAATGTATTGGTGTATATCGGCCGGTACCTTATGTGGGGGCAGGGTTCAACATCATTCTCGGGGTCCCTTTGTGAGATGCTAGGGTTGTTTATTGGCGCCGAGGATGGTGCTCGGCGGTCAGTCTCGGCGGTGTCAAGCTTGCAACCTGGTTCCGTCGCGCAGACTCGAGCGGAATATGCCATGCATTATTTCAACGACCACCTAAGCTTAAGCCTGGTATAGATTGGAATTCGTAAAGTCCAGTGCCAAGTACCCATATTTCTCAGAGGCATATCCTATGTGCACGTGCAAACTACCATTTGACGTACTTGAGAAGAGCAACATGTACATATGTGGAGGAGGATACCTAATGTAGGTTTGGCCAGCTGTTTATTGACCGAACTGAAGGTAGAATATATGGAGCTGGTGGTCATTAGCTGGACTTGATCTATCAAGGCCAGGCTCATAATACGAGAGTTACGAAAGTTACTTCACAACGTCCCATGCCAATCACAGTGTCTGGGTGAGGCTACTTTACAGACATTTGCATTACATACATGTGGAAAAGATCCACTTCCCTACGTGTGCCCCGCGTTGGATCAACCGTGAGCCTCAACTATCTCGACACTAGTTGAGGGCTGTGAATCATGAGGCAGCCTTGCAGCGCTCAAGGAAGTTACAATCCACTTCCTGTCGAATTGCAATTTCATCAATTTCGTCAATTTCACCACACCATTTATACATTCAGCCTCTGCGGGGGCCTAGAGCGGTGAAGCGCACTGGTAGTGCCGTCTGCTGTATACATGTAGTCTCGTGCCCAGCGTCTGCTGCATATGCCAAGCCTCCCGTTCTGGCAGTGGTCCTGAGGCTTCGAAGCAGTGCATGGGGGCAGCACTATCTGGATTAAACCTCAAGGCTCGATCAACCCCAGCCTCATTCCATCGATCCATACACCAACTCCTGACATTTTCTCGAGCTCCTTTATTGCATTACCACGATTTCCGAACGACGGCACACCTGGAGGAAACGTGGAATTCGAAGCGAACATTCGCACCAACAGGCAAGGCATGTTTCCTCCATTACACCGCCCTCGCCGGTTCCAAACGATAACCTGATGGAGCCCATGATACCAGTTACCTTAGTCATTCTCAAGAACTAAGTGGCGAGGGTCTCTGAACGAGGCTACTGTTGAAACCATTTCCGCTAGACCAAAAGATCGATCTCGGTGTGGAGGTTTGCACCCTCACACTCACCAACACCCCGCCTCAAACCGAACACCGAGAGACCTCAATGTACCATGCATAGACTTGTAATGCCTCTTGCAATTACTTCCTTAGTCTAAACCGTGCATGATTGCATACATACTTTATTTCTCTCGATATTTAACCTGTCGGGTGCCAGTTTGGCCTAGCGGAGAATCGAACTTGAGCAGCTACGCTGTCCGGGCTCATAACCTGTTGAAACCATTTCCGCTAGACCAAAAGATCGATCTCGGTGTGGAGGTTTGCACCCTCACACTCACCAACAGCTACAGAATGGAGGCAACAAGGCCGACTATGAGTGGACGGCTCCCGAGCATCCTTGTCATTGTAATGGTGCAGATGATCGGAAATAGATTCCGGTAGGACGGCTCCTGGACCATCTATGCATCACGACCAAAGCGACCATCAGGACAGCCAATGGGCCCACAGAAAACAAGTGCCGCAGTACAGAAACTACGCCTGAGGCCAATGTGATTAAATTTAATGTGTGCATCGTCAACCCCCCCTACTGCGTGTCCAGCTGTACTCTACATGTCCATCAGCGCAAAGTGAAAGCTATCCCGGGTACCAAGTCTGGGACGAGAACACCCGGGTACCCGGCCACGTGTTTTCGATCTTTGAGGGGTCACTCTGCTGGTGGCACAGCAAGTTACGACCTTTAAAAGAATACCCATCACTGGGAGCTTGGAATCGGTGACAGGGATCAGACGCCAAATACAGGTAGCGTTCCCGCACAATGTCAAGGATACTCGCTGTGCCGTCACATCACCAACTTTGCGCTGACTACAGCCCTATATGGGGAACACGATACGACTGGGCAGCATAATACATCACAATGCCTTTCATGGAACGCCTCATCTCTACATCTCTTCGTCTAATTCTGGCCTTTGACCTTTGGGAATATGCGATAGTGAAATAATTATCAATACAATTGCAAGATACATACCTGCGCATGAACCGATACCTACAAAATACGAGAACGCAACGGTCCAAAAGGTTCAACGGAGTTCCCCCCCTTGCTTATGAATTCTTAAACCAATGATTGCAGCTTCCTCAGCTTGTCACAATTTATGGGCTTTATGTGCCAGGGGACATGAACACGAGGCTCAAAATTGGAAATGTATTTGAGGCAAATCCGGGTCCTCATGTTCACCCGCGGATTCGGCATTTGGACTTATTAGGCATTGCCGGCGTCGAAGATAGAGCCCCGATGAAAGCTTGATCTTAAAGCTGAAGAATCCCGGCTTCTTCTCTAGAGATCCTTGGAAAGGCGGTCTGGAGATGACCTAGTGGCATGCAACGCTGCACAAGACCGGCATCACAATTTGGATGTTGGAATTTTCTTTTGAAGTTGACCTTCAATATATATCTCAAATTGAAGTCTCGGTGGGATCCGAGTTAGCTTTGATTTCTTAGTAAAAGGCATGATTGACCTATAACATCTCGGGTACTCGGGACCTTGTTAACCTTGTTCTCCTCGAAATTCGCAGCCGACAATTTGACGGTACGAGGCTACAAATTGACTGCCTGTACGATTATGGGGCCCGCACATGGCTTCATTCATGAAGCGATAAGGTTTACATGGTTGTCTGCCTCGTCCCAAGTTACAAGGTGTACGTGTCCGACAAAGCAAGATTACAAAGCTTTAGAGAACCCCTGAGCAAATTTCGAGAAAGGAGCGCATGTGACATGTGGCTATATGGCTATAGCTAGGAGAGTTTGACTTGCAAGAGCCTCTTGATTTACTTTCGCGCTTGCACATTACAACCAGGTACCGGTAGCCCAGAAATACCCCCACCTTTTGTTCCCTGATCATGATCAGTTGAATGCACAATCGATGTTTGCGAGTAACCTATTCGTCTAGGTGGCCACGGCCTTCGTGAAGAAACTACTCGTGAGCAGTCTAGTAAGTACTCGTGAGTGGTCTCATGCCAGTGAGCTTAAACCTAAATATAATATACGTCTGACGTAATTCGTGGACGGAGATTTTTTGGCTGTATTTAGTCTCGTGCCCGCTGTATTACATGTTGCATCGCTCTCCGTTTGGGTTGAGCTAACTGTATTTGACCTACTCTACTGCCCAAATGAGAAGTCGGTGTGACGTTGAAACTTAGTGCAAGCATGGGTGATCATCGCCTGGGGGTGATCAGGCATAACCGAGACCAAACAAACGTCAGTAAACGTCAAATTCCTGCGGTACGCTACGTAGGCCCTAATCTAAGTGCACAGCAAGTTGTTTTTTAGGCACATAACTCTTTGTTGAAATGAGTCAACTATTTTTGTGCGATTTATTTCTGGCCCGTCGACGTCGGGGAAGGTATCAAGACACTTCCCGATTGGGAAGTTTCCCACAACTATCATTTTATGCCACCACCGGTACGTACCAGTACCACCCCATGATCACGCTTTCTTTATTTTTGTATTTTCTTGAATGCGTTTGGAAGGTTAACTTAAGCAATGCATGATTCTCTGCAATACCAGGCCTAGGAACGGTTGGTCATGGCCGTGGTGTGGTTTAGGACGTGTGATTCTAACCGAGAACTTTGCGATAGAGATGTTTGTGACTCTTGAGTGAATGCATAAATCGGTGGGCTATATTCGAATTGATCAGACCGAGTTTGGAAGGTCCTACATTGATTCATTCCCATGCCCAAATATTGCTATCATTTTGATGGGATTTTGTTGAGATGTGAGATCTAGATCTACTTCATTCGAATCGATCATGATCATGCGTTTTTGCACACTTGTGCGCTTGATACCGAAGTTTAGCTTTGTTAGTCTATTGATTCGTGTTTCGGGTAAAAACAACTTCATGAATCATGGTCTTCACGATTCTATACAAGGTCCCTACCCTAGACTTTGAATAGATATGCATATGCTTTCCACGGCTAGAATGTCGTACTAAATTTAGTAGATTTCTGAGTAATAGTCCGAGCTTTTTAGTACTCGAAGATCGATTGCATGCATATATTTGCACATCGAGCAGTACACGGTACATGTAGTGCTGTGATACCCACATGCCCATCAAAATCAAGTTTTATGGCATAGATATCGACACACCAGACTAAGATATCGATTGATCACGGATTGTTGACGAAGCCTCAGCCCAGGCTAGCGCTTTGGGTCTTTTCTTTGTAATATGGAAGCTTGGACGTCGACGTCGTGAACATGTTTTAAGTGCGGTAAGTAAAAGCTGGAAGTATTGACCTCTTTGGGATCGTTGTTCCGGTTTATCTCGATCATGTTCAGGGGATATTAAGGAAGCTAAGCGTGTAGTTTGAAGTTTGGGTAACTCGGAATAATATCATGATCGATTCAATGCATGGCTTCACTTATAGATATGGATCTGGAATCCCATGCACTGTCATGAATGTGCATGTATAGCCTCTTTGTGCAATTATGCTCGAGCTCTCTCAATTGGATAAATCGAGGTTTCGGATATTCATTATTGCCTGGCATGATACGTATACGGACGTAGGTGTGTACGTAGACAGTACCTGGGTCGATGTCCTGGGTTTGTAATGTTCCGATATTCGGGTGTTCGAGAGAATGTTCTTTGTAATTCATATGCATTTCAGTTCTCCATCAATGCATGTCTTTAGCTATAGGTACCTCACCTCCGGATCGATATCCCTCAGGTACTTTAGTAATTGCTACCTGGTAGACATTCTCTATGCCTGAAGATTATAAATCTTTTAGTTAGATCGAGATCTAGAATGTAGTAGTTTAAGGTATATGAAATGCGGTCAGTTGAGATAAAGTTCGCTAAATCTTGTGGTTGGCCATGTCAGGGTATAACACACACTCCTGATCAACAAGGTTAGAACCGAGGCTTGCAATTGCAGGGCGGTATGACTACAGTTAAGGCGATCCAGTATATCAACTGCATTATCAAGGCCATATCCGAGTTCAATTTCGATTTCAATTTATGTAGATGCACTGATATTACAAAGATCAACCCCGGGCCCCAGATTTACTAGTTTGAAGATCATCAATCAACAGCTTTTCATTTGTGGTACGTATATGTCAAATTTGAAATTTCGACGCCGGCAATTGGTCAATTGTGCGGGTTCTCAAAAATGACATGATGATGGATGTCTACCGTGTCCGGAAGGAGCATACATTGATTACTTGTACGATAAACGAGCCCACGTGAGAATAAGGCTAGGTTGTTTTAGGCGGTGTGGACTTCTCCTTTCAGTAGTTGCAAGTGAGGGCACGAGACAAGTAACACCTGGGGCCGATACCGGACTAAGGATCACTCTCTCCTCTCCCCGGATCTCTTCTCCTCTTCCCAATCACTTCCAGCTAAACTGCGTGTCCGCCTCAAGGTTCACACGTCTATTCGCCCCATACCTAAGTACCCTCCCCCAAATGCTTTTCCATTGCATTTTCCACGAGCCATGAGAGAATTTTGAAGAAGTGCTGGCAATGGCCATATCGGCATTTCTAGCCCCAATGACAAGGCGACTCGAACTCGTCAAATAATTAAGGTATCTGCCCGATACCATCCAGCATCAGTGGTCCCATATGCCTGAGCTGTCCATTCACCATGCAATGTAAGTGTTCGTAACAATGTTTGCTTGAAGCCCCGAAAGCTTAAGGTCACCAATATACATAACTAATTGTTGTCGGGACTGGAACAACATCCAAGTACCCGCGCAGATAACCTCTGGACGTGCACCCGAACTCTCAAATTTTCCAACTGATTGAAACTGAATACAGTAGGGACATCACTGTACTACAGCTCGCAGACTAGAGGAATACCGCTCAGGTTCCCTTAGATGGCTGCAACCGGATGCTGCTCTGTGATGATTTTGTAAATGTGGCTACGTTTCGAGCAAGATTTCACGTCAAGAGTTTTAGGGAAAATATGAGTTTGCGGTATGCAGATTCATGATATAGGAATTAAGAGTAAAAGGAAAAATGAAAAAAGAGAAAACTGTAAGTAAAATACAAATCGCTCCGGTTCCTTAGTTCCCAAAATGACTTTGCTCAATCCTCCAACAGCAACAAGTTGCCCATCCAAAATCCCATTTCCCAACCCTTTGTATCCCTCGCAATGGTTCCAAAAATTGCTGAAAATGCACTAACTGACGATGAAGAAAATGAAGTAAAAGCCTCCGAGGAGGTTTTTACCACTTGGGAATGCTCAAGATGGCGAAACCACCTGGTTGCACCCATCGGACATCGTCGTTGTCTCCGGTTGGCACAAGTTCGAACTCCAAGGTTCCCTCGGTAGGGCAGTCCCAGGTCTTTCCCCATCCGAATGTCTCGACAGTCGAGCTTCCACCTGGCTTGGCACTGATGGTAGCAACGTGCTGGTCCCGGAATGGGCGGTCGTTCCAGGTGTCCGCAGATGTAATGCGATCCTCATCATCTCCAACAGTGAAGACTTGGATGCCTTGCGACCCGGAGACGCTGCTGGGGTCGACAAAGTGGAACTGACAAGTGTGATCCTTGAGCTTGCCATCAAACACAAACTGAGCAAGTGTGTTGATATTTTTGGATCCATTGACCTATAGAATTACCAGAAATATAAGTAAAGACACAATTGCGTTGCTTGAGTGGTATTAGCTTACCCTGTGGACTCTGCCGTTGGTGGAAACACCATATGCCTTGTCTGGGTGGGATTCGTGGATTTGAATCAACCACTTTGGCTGTTGCCTATCGTGGTACCGGTTTGCACGGGCCACGAGGTTGGATTCCTCAACGGGTGTTGGGGCGGCGGAAGTGGTCAAGGCCAAGGCCGCAACTACCAAAGCAGAGAAGAACTTCATATTGACTTTTGTCTGTGGTGTTGGAAGAAACCAAAGATGAGAAGTAGGGCTTGAGGGAAGTTCTGAAGGGTAGTCTGGAACTGTTGAGGTGGACTGGGTGAGGATACCGTTTACTGACGGCCGGCATTGTCAATATTTATAAAAGTCCGTAGGTACAACTACAGCTTGTATCCGTGCATCAACCGTTCACAATACCCCACCACTGTTCCTATTCTGGCAGTCAAAAATACATGCACCTTACAGGGGTTTGGCGAGGCTGAAGACATCGATATCGTGATCTGAGCCCCCATCTAGGTTTAACACACCATCTTGAACTCGAAATTCATTGTACACACCAACAGGAGAGTTTTACAACCCCGCCTGCAATGCAGCCGCAAGCTTACGCTCACATGGAGAATCACACGGGCTCAATTGGATTACAAGGCACATACCTCAACTCTGCATGAATTGGGACAGATTTGGGTTCTTGTTCTTGGCTCATCACCTCCCGTGAAGAATGATGGTGGTACGGAGAGACATCCGGGGGCATTCGCATCTTCAGCCTCGATGAAAGTTCACGAATTAACTCCAGGCAAGAGATGTATTTGAGTAAAGTACATTAAAATCGGCATACTACATGTGTCCTAGGTTTCATATCAGCCCGATACTTTGATAGACACGATCTTAAGCTAATGGCTCAATGGAATCGATAGGTTACAATTAACGAACCTTTGGCAAATTCCTAGTTGTGGCATTGGACGATTGGGATGTTCTACCTATCCAACTCCCGATACTGCTCTTACAACAAACAAATCGATGTCCACCTTCAAAGAGGAGGAGGCTAAAAGAGGAGATACCTTAGCACAATATGCACGCTGTATAGTAAGCTGTGCCCATAAAAGCATGTGCAGCGGAGGTATGTAAAATCTCAAAAAACCGCTTCAGCCCTGCCATATCAACTCTGCATGATTTGGATTGTTTATCTGCTGAATAGAAAGAGTACGGCGCGATTAGTACCGGAAATCTTCAGGTAGAGAGCTCTAGAGAACGGCTGAAAGGACATCCAGCACAGCCTGTGTCTTAAAAGTAAGATGTATGGCACCATGCAGCCTTGGCGAATTCCAATGGGCACTGCTGGTCAGATTTGTGTAACATCTGGTTCACAAATGGAGCTTGCCGGCCTTGGATGGAAAAACTCCAATTGATCAATAGCCGAATTTCTAAATATCAACCATGACGAGACTACAGCCATGGCCAGGTAGCCAGGCACTCAAAGCGTATGGTTTACGATTACGGGTACCATCAAAATCAGAATGATCATGACCATGTGGGGTTCAAGCCATTGAGCAGAACACAATTATTCGGCTCCCCCCTTTGGCCAAGCACAAGTACCTCTGCCCGGTAGGAACTTCGAAGACCTTCTCGGTGTCGAGGCTGGGCTCTTCTATTCAAATACACATTAGCAGGCCGTCTCGAAGTCCAACCTTCAAATGAGACAGCCAATTACATATGTCACCTGTCAAGCTGACTGAACAAAGGAAACACCGAGCCTATACATGTACAGATACTGGTGCACTCATGTGGGAGTACTCCCAGCATTTTTCCAAGTCGAGGCTCAATATGCGCGAGGTACTCGACAATCCAATGACAGGGCCGAGATGCAAATAATTGCAAGTTGCAAACACGATTGGGTGACATTCATTGCTTCTTGTGGGATGCAAGGCAATGCTAAAGTGGGCTTAAGCTTAAATCTCTAATCGTCTGTACAGCCTCACTAGCGATAGCTTCGTTTAACCAGCGACATTGGTCCAATCATGGCGTGCATCCATGACCAAATGCAGGCGAATCGGTAGCTGAAATTCATGTGCCCACCAGTTCTCAGCCCTACGTTTAGCTGGCATGGTCTCTTCAAGGTTTCTCGATTTTTACCCAGCAATGTGCCAACTGACAACGGGGATTGTACGACTGGGATTTCAGTCCATAGCTTTAGGGCAAACTCTCAACCAACGACACAGGCTAAAAATGGCTAATAAACATGTACAGTGAAGCATATCAGCAGCACTGTAATCTATAAAGTAAGTCTCATGATTAACTTGGGGTCTTCTCTGCAACAGCTCCTGCTTTTGTTAACTAATCAATACACATCCAGCGATGCTGACAAGCAACACAAGTTCCTCAAGTCTGCCAAGCAAGGTCGTGCCTAGAGCGCACTCTACATGTGAGCCATGTATCGTGGATAATAGGCATAAAACTTCCGGATTGAGTATAGACAGTCGGTCATTCTTTCACGAGGAAGGCACATGTCTGTGCGCTGCTGCGGATTGTGAGGTATTACCTGTCATGATCAAAGAATGTCGACCCCGCTCCCAGGCCTGGCTAATGCACACCAGTAAACTTTTATCGATGGCAAAAAAAAGATACGCGTAGCATTGCTTCCACTCACATTACTTTTTTTTTCTTCCTATTTTATCTGCGGCTGGGACTGGTTGACTCGGAAAAACGATAATGGTGTTAAAGGCCACGAGACTTGTCGCATCGCAGCAGCGCTCATGGCATCATGCAAATTCGCTAAAACGACTTCAGCCCCATGAGCTCAGCGCTTGGGATCGATAGGTCGATAGACCTTCTCACGACCTCGCTTCTGAATTATTTCCAACTTTTAAATTGACATCTAGAGGCATAATGCAGATTTTTTCCTTTGTGAACGTGTTTGAGCTTCCGAATTTTATCAAGTCGGGTACTAAAATTGCACAGGGTCATGGTATACTAGACCTTTCAATAGTTGCCCCGCCTCTGTTCAAAGGATCGATCCATGAGATCTAATGATATGTAGCTTGGAGCAGAATTTGGCTGTGAGATTTTGATTCGACATCAGCCGCACCGTCTTGGCTCTTGTCACACTCACATCCTCGGTGTCGAGCCAGTGAATTGATATCGCAACCGCAGGAATCCCTCGGTATCTACAGCTGCTTTGTCCTTTGTCCCCCATTCATCAAAAGTCGATGACACCCGCTGGCGGGTACCAATTGGCAATCTACGAAGAGGTAACTACCTAGCTCAGACTCCCCCCTCCATTTTTTTTTAAAGTTATGGTCATGATCAGAAGGGAGGCAATTCATATAAAATTCCTTAAGCTAATTGCCAGCATGCAATTATCTCATGATAATCCTCGAGTATGATATCGATGGTGCAGATATTCTAAAGAATCTACTAGTTACATGTAACTCTGCATGCATGATGCCGAGATTCGAGGAAAGTTTGGTGTATGGGCTAATGTATACTCTCATTCAGTGACACGTAGCTGTACGATGACCGGAGAGTTTGGTATTGTACATACCTAAGGTACCTACTTAGACTCTAGGTACATTAATTTGTGCTTCCGCTGCTTTTCCATTGATTTTAACCACTGGTCATGATCATTGTGCATTAGAAAAGCTATAGCTAAAGGCGGAGGTTACTCCGCAGGTCTAGAGGGTTTGGTGTGAGAGAATGAGAATAGGAAGACTGTGCTGTCGAGGTTAACGAAGACGAAGACATGGGAAACTAGTTCTTACTACCTGGATACTGAAGTTTACGTCTCTTCTGCGGCGTGCTGAAATTGGCCCATGGAGTGTACTCTGTACTCGAATACTCTGATCTCAGCCGTGTACCAGCATATAGTAGAGGGTACTTGATTGGAAATACGGCGGATATCGATATCGAAAGGAAACATACGAGCGAGACAATTGTAAATTATTATAAACATGGTAAGTAACTTCCTACCTCATGATCGCCCAATTACAGCACAACCGGAGACTTATCCACGAAATTTTTTTTCCTGAATTAGTTAGTTAGCCCTCGATTCTTTCACAGACGTATGTACCCTCAACTTTATACTAATACATGCACGTATATAGTATATATTATATACTATTACCCCTTTCGAATTCCATCAGCCTTTGAATTTACACACCTCTTATGTACATTCGGGCTTTTACGTACCTACCTACCTAAGTAGGTAGCCTCCTTACCTGGTGGAATCTGGTAGGTACCTACCTACTTAAGCTTAAGGTACTAACCTCGACATCGACCTCCTCCACCCCGAGTTCGGAGAAGTCTTTGGGGTGAATTCTGAGGCCTGGGCCTAAGTAGTTAGGGGCCGACCGGGGAAAGAAAAAAAAAAAAAAGAAAATACGAGGGGTTGGAAATATTTAATTGGATATCATGATATGATATATAATTGAAGGAAAAGGAAAGGAATGAAATGTTGCAGTCTAGATCTAGATCACACTATATAGCTTAAGTAACACGTACGTACTCACGGGAGTATTTTTTTTTTTTTTCGTTAGGAATGTACAATTGTATACAGACAGACGGTAATAACAGTTACTCAAGTATACCATGGCCATGGCCATGGCCAGGTACATACATACATACATACATACATATGCACACGTATAGTTAAGTAGGTAAGTAAATAAGTGTCTTTGGACTAGTACTACCTGTAATTTAACAGCGGCTAATATATATATCAAGATTGGTATGGTATATATTAGGATCCGGAGGTATAGAGGTAGGTATAGTTTAAATTTATTAGGTACGCTATATATGGCTTAGCTATCTGAGTGCATCCATCCATCGATATCTACACTTCCTATAGGTACTTTATTAAAATTATAATTAGCCCTGTCCTGTCTACATATACTCTATGGCCAGGTACGTATACGTGCACTAGGTACATACCAGGTAACTAGTATACACTATAGCTAAGTAGGTACAGTTAGAGTATACGTACTTGAAGTACTGTTCTGTTTTTTTTTTTTTTTTATGGCTGTCATTATATATACAGGTATCCCGCGACTGCGTCGCGTAAGCCCCCCAGGAGCTCGCTAAAGTTGCAGTTACAGAGAGCAATAGATAAGAATACAGTATATTGTTTTATATATTCTCACTGCATCAGCAAAGGTCAAGTTGGCACTGTCATTGCTGTGGCAACAACCGCACCCATTGGAGTTGTCTACCACTATAGTGATAACTCTTCTTTGACATAGTACTGCAGCAACACTTCACCTATAGTATGGCACTACAGCAACAATGTATACACAAAATGGCATTGCAGCAACACTGGAACAGGGTATGGCACTGTAGCTCCACCCTACTTCTATAGCAGCCGCTGTCACTACAATGACAATTCTTAATGAAATGGCCTTGTAGCAACATATCATGCTACTCTCATATGACAACTCTATGGTGGCTGCTGTCACTGTAGCAAAGCTTCTCAACAAAGTAGCATTGGAGCGAAGAATTATTGCCCCTTCCCTTGATATTTCACTGGCGGCCGCTGTTGCTGCAGTATCAATTGTGATCTATTTGTTGCTACAGCAAGAATTCTGGACAAAATGGCACTGTAGCAACAGATTATACTATCCTATTATGTTGGCTAACTGACGGCCCCTCCCGCTACAGTAGTAATTATAACCTATTTGTTGCTACCGTGGCAATTCTCAACGGAATAGTGCTGTAGCAAGAAATTGTGCCACATTATATAACAGTTGCATGGCGTCCGCTTTTGCCACAGTGCTAATTGTAACTCATTCAGTGCTACAACAATAATTGTCAACAAAATAGCGCTGAGGCAAAAGATTTAGGCCCCCTTCTAAGACAGCTCCCTGGTGGCCAAAGTAACTACAGCGCCAATTGTGACACGTTTGCTGCTACAGTAACAATTGTCAATAGAATGGTACTGAAAAACATATTATAGCCCCCTTGTATAATGGCTGCATGCCAACTGCTGTTATTACAGTGCCAATTGTTACACATTTGTTGCTACAGTGAAGATTTTGGATAGAATGGTACTGAAGTGACATATTATATCTCCCTCTCAGGACGGCACCCCGGTAGCCCCTCTCAATGCAGCGCCAATTGTTACCCATTTATTGCTATAATGACAATTCTTGAAGAAATGCCGCTGCGGCAAAAAGTTATGGCTCCCTTGTATAATGGCTGCATAACCGCCATAACCACTACAGTGCCAATGGTGACCTATTAGTTGCAATAGCAATGATTTTCAACGGAATTGTGCTATAGTAACATATTGGGTCCCCTTACTATGACAGCTTTTTAGTTATTACTGTTGCTGGGGCAACAATTGTGACCCATTTGTTGCTACAGTGATAATTTTTGACAGAATAGCACTATAGCAATATATTACAAAATTTATTTTCCTGCTTCTCACATTAAACACACTACCACCATGCTTACACACGTTATTTTCCTGCTTCTCACATCAAAAACACTCCTATCATGCTTACACACTTAATTTTCCTGCTTCTCACTAATAAATTATGCTATTTTCTAGGCAACAATAAATTGCAGGTATGCTAACCCGATTGGGATTGATTAACCGGGGATTTTGATGAATTAGGCGTCACAACATAACCCATTCGCTTCGCTACGCTGAGCTCCTGGGCATACGTATACGTATACCTAAGTAGGTGCCTAACGGTATACCTTCGAATTCGATTCTTACAAAATTTACTTTCCCTTGAATTTCGCGGGCGCTGCGGCTGGGTATATAATGGACGTATTTCTTAGGTAGGTAGGTAGGTAGGTACTTGTTACTTGTTACTTCTTACTTGCAGGCACCGGTACCATGGCTATATGGTACGTACTTGAGCTTGTACATGTGCGATTATAAATAGTGATATACGAATTCTTGTAATTATAATTAGTGATCTATTTTGCAATTGGGAGAAGCATATACATAGTATAGATACATGTGGCTACCTAATATACACTAGTAGTTCTTTAAAATTAAAACTAGTAGCTTATAATGTGTTTATTTATAAAATTAAATTTACCAAGAAATTTTTTTTTTTTTTCTAAAAAAGATCCAATATATATAATTATATAAAAAGTCAATGTAATTTATAATTGATCATGAGGTAGAATTTGCACTAGAAATTTTTCGAAAAAAAAAAACCGGGGAAAAAAATCATCATACCGCTAGCTATATAAGTAACCTATTTATAAAATCATGAAAAACCGAAAAAAGAAAAGAACAAAAAAGAAATGGTGAAAAATGAAGACTGCAGGAACAATTGAAACGAAATTCCATCCATCCATCCATCCATCCATCCCATATTCATACACACATACACACACAAGAAAAAAGATACAACCGGTACCTGCATTAATCATCGATATCGATGTCCAACTCCTTTTTTTTATCTTTCCTCCTTCCTTTCCGCACGAGAATTTCTCTTTCCTTCAAATCATAATCACATATCCCCCCCACCCTCCCCCAACAGCAGCTCCAGCAGATCATACCCCCCCACATCCGGCCCCATCTGCGTCTGCGTGACACTACTCGCGCCACCATACCCACCCCTCCCGCCCCCCCCGCCACCACCACCACCCATCCCCCCACCAGCCCCACCATT
This sequence comes from Peziza echinospora, assembly GCA_024516245.1. Classification (NCBI taxonomy): domain Eukaryota; kingdom Fungi; phylum Ascomycota; class Pezizomycetes; order Pezizales; family Pezizaceae; genus Peziza; species Peziza echinospora. The sequence continues at coordinate 288,741 of JAJLQT010000017.1, read as the reverse complement.
CCCGCCCACACCCCCCGCCCCCGACCCCGCACCCGACCCCGACCCGCCACCACCACCCCCGCCATTCCCCCCGGACCCGAACCCCCCCCCCCCACCGAGACTCCCGCCAAACCCGTCCCCGCTCCACCCCATGATCGGATCGATCGGCAGCGCCAGCCAGTCCTCGTACCCCGCCGAGGGGAAGAAGCCGTTGCCGTCGTCCATGCCGCCCTGCATCTGCGGGAAGTATGAGTTTGTGGAGAAGTATTGGCCTGGGGGGGGCATCAGGGCTGCGGAGGAGGCGGAGGAGGGGGGGAGGGATGTTGTGGATTCGTCCATTGCGGAGTGGTTGGTGTTGGTGTTGTTGTTGTTTGTGTTGTGATTATTATCCCCATTATGGCCCATATTGTTGCTATTCCCTCCGATATCGGCATGCCCACCATCACCCTCATTACCCCCATTCGGGTACCCCCCCTTGCGCTGAGCATCCTCCCCATCAGCAATAACCTTCGCAAGAACGTTACTCGCGGCCACAAGCCCCGTGACACCGATCCCCCTGCCGCCATTCCCGCCCGCGCCAGACTTTGCCCCCTCCGTCTGCGGCGCCGGGGAATCCCCCCTGCTCCCGCCCATGCGCACAAACTTCATGCGCACCCGCGTCGTCAGCGTCTCGAGTAACTCGCCGAAACGGAGGCCGAGATGCACGTCGTCCGCGCTCTCCTTGCGCAGCGCATCGACCGTCTGGTCCATCAGCCCCAGGGAGACCGTGATATCCTCCTCGCGCGCCCCCAGCGCAAATGTTTTCAGGAGGAACATGGCCGCCGACAGGATGCGGAGGTAGATGCGGACGGGCGCGTGCTTAAGCTCGCCTGAGGGCGCCATGCGCTCGACGACGGTGGTGAGCACGCACCGCGACGCATCGATCACGTCGCTGAGGAACGAGAGGTCGTTGCGGTTTGCGCCCATCATCGCCGCGAACGACGGCTGCTCGGCCGCGGACGGGGTCGCGGAGTTGCCTGGCTTTGCGATTGGGGGGGGCTGCACTGTCGTTGTTGTGCAGCGGTCGATGATGGCCTGGAGCGCGAGCGAGTTGACGTACATCCGGACATGCTCGTATTCCAGCGTCAGGATATTGTGGATGGGTGTCGGGAATCCAAAGGCCTCAAATCCCTCCTTCCAAGAGCGGAGGAGAGGCCGGAGATTCTCTAGGAGTAGGACGTATCGTCCGCTACGCATCAGGTCGCGGGTGCCGACCCTGCTCGGGAAGCAGTGCTCGCCGCAGTACTTCATGAGCATGGTGAGGTCTGTCCAGCATTGGAATACCGTGTCCTGGAGGTCCGTTGGGGTGCGGTTTATTATCTGCACTCCCGAGCCATTGAATTGTGGGGTCGCAGGCTTCGGCGTTACTCCTGCTACGGCACTTGTATGGGCGTTCGGGGGTGTAACTGTTGGCATTGGGGCTGCAGGACCACCGGCGGTAGTTGGCCTCGACGCGGAGTTTGCATCGGTGGTGTAATTTGCAAATGTATATTGTACTGCTCCACCCACAGCCACGCCTGCAGATATGTTGTTTGGATACTGGCCTTTATATCCCAAGGCATCTGTTATATGCTTGGGAATCATGCTCGTCCATCCAAGCCTACTTGCCAGTTGCGTGACATACACCACCAGTAACCTCTGGATCCTTCTACAGCGCAGCCTATAGGCCGTTGCCGGCGGGACATATGGCGTCGGCGGGTGCCCGGCATGTGTCGATGGACTCGGCGTGGCGACCGACTGCGGCGTAGAAACCGACGAAATCGGCTCGTCCAGGTCATCAAACACGCCGAGTTCATAAGACAACGTGAGTGCATTCCCGAGCAACATCCACGACATGCGGTCGCTTCGCCACGCCGGCTCGAGGATATTCTCGATCCGGTCACCAAGGCCCTCGACGACCCCACGATTCCCGCGGCCACGTGCTCTCCGTCCTGGCAGGCCGCCTGCACGCCGTCGGTGCACTGACCCTTCCCCCGCTATGCTTCCAGCGTCGTTGTCGTCCTCGTCAGGGTCATTTCCATAGAGCCCGTCAAAGGCGCCCCAGCCTCCTTCTCCACCGACGGGAAAGTGCAGATTCCGCACATGCCACTCGGTGAGTACCATCAAGGCCTCGACTGTGCCTAGTGTGCGGAGACCCTTACCCTGAGAGGAGCCAATTCCACCCAGACCGCCTCGGCTCGGAGGTCCGCCGCCACCGCCACCCCAAATGACACTCTCCAATCCCCGGCGAAGCTCCCGCCATAGCATGTCGTGAATCGCATAAGAGCGAGAATGGCCACCGGGGCCGGGAAGATTGAGGTATCTTGATGCAATTGCCAAAAGTGTTGTGGCTAGGAATGGCTCGTTCTGCAACAGGGCCGGGTGAGTTGAATGGATAGCGTATGATGTCGTTAGCAGTGGTGAAAGAGGGTGGTGGTGTGTAAAGAAGCTATAGCATGTTAGCATGCTCCCCAACTTGAAGAATAGTCCATACATACTAATCAACGTAGCCAATGGCCTCTCTGGCTGTAAACCATCCACTTTTGACGAAACGTGACTTGCTCCATGCCTTGACAGCGGACTTGAATCCCTCCCGATCCTCTCTGTCAATCTTTCCCGTTGCACCTCCACTCGTAGTCGACTTTTCCGTAGCAGCGCTGTGGACAGACGCCGAGGGCCGGTGCCGTATGCTGGGCTGGGCTGTCTGTGTCTGGGCCAGTCGGGATGTGTTTGGAGATGCCGAAGCCGACTTTGGAGCTGTGCCCGGAGGTGCAGGGCGCGCCGGGTATGGCTCCTGGGCCCCGGCAAGGTCCTTGTGGGGCACAGGCTTCGTTACCGGCCGGCCTGTGCCTCTGAGATACGATGTAGACGTCGAGACCGACCCATTGAACCGGCGTCCCAGCGGATGTATGGAATTGTCGATGTCGTCGTACTTGCCGGGATAGCCGCCGAGCGTCGGGTGCGGCGGCTGCCGTGCGTTTGCAGCGGCGGCCTGGTCCGTGAAGGCGTCCGCCATCGGCTGGTCGTCATCCACGCGCTCCGGCTCCTCCGTGTCCTCCTCGTCATCGTCCTCCTCGTCATCGCAGCCGTCGTCATCGTCGTCATTCTCTGACTTTGGCTTGGGCGAGAGCGGCGCGGACGCCCCCCTGCCGGCCGCCTCAAACAGAAGGTGCAGAGCGTCGTGCGAGTTGTAGACCTCTCCCTGGAGCAGGCGTGTGCGGGACGCCGAGGCCGCCTGCTGGTGCTGGTGCGTGTCGTGCAGCGGCTGCGGCGGCGGCCGGTACGAATTGCGCGCGGCGGCCTCCGCGTCTCCGCCCGTGGCCGGCGCCGCAAGCACGGAGGCTCTGTACGGCGCCGGCCCAACCGCCGCCTCCTCGACCTTCTGCCGCTTGCGCACCGCCTGCGAGGCCAGGCTGCCGGTGCTGACGCTCTCCAGGTCCTCGCCGTCCTCGCCGCCGTCGAACGCCGGCCCGTCCGCGGCGTACTCCCTCTTCGCAACCGCGCCGGCCGCCCCGCCCCCGCGCGGCAGCACGCCCGCCGCCCGCGCGCCCCCGCGGCCAATCACCGCGGCCGAGCTGCTGCGCGTCTTGCGCCGGGTGACGGAGAAGAAGCATTCCTTCGACTCCCGGCGGCAGCGCACGCACGGCGGGGGGTGCGGCGCCTCGACGCTGCCGAGGTCGCAGCGGACCTTGCGCTGCCGGCAGGGGATGCACGCCTGGTAAGTGCGCTTGTGGATCTGCGGAGGCCCGCCGGACGCGGGCTGTGGCGATGAGGACGACGAGGCGACCGAGTGGGCCTGCTGCTGCTGCTGCTGCTGCTGCTGCTGTTGGTGTTGCTGGTGATGGTGGCTATGGGGGTTCTGCGAGCCCGAGGCGCTCGTCTGCGAGGGCGACACCTGGCTGAGGTCGCGGTAAGACATCAATGGCAAATCGTCGTCGTGGTATATCAAAAAACAAAAAGGGAGCCTCTGGCGAGCGAGCCGCGCAAGCCGTTCGATTCGCCTCGCAAACCCACTTACTTGGTATTAATTGGCGTCAAAAGGGAGGGTGAAAAAATATGAAAAAGGGTAAAAAAAAAATTAAAAAAAAAAAAAACAATGAAAATTCAAAAGGAGAGCAAGCACGCGGTAGGCAGTTTTTGGGGGCAGCCCACCAAGGTGCCTAGCGACTATCGAAATTGTAAATAGCCCTCCCAGTTTAGACGCAAAGTCTAGCAAAAGTCACAGGCAGCAGCAGCAGGGCACTTGCCCGCGGGGGAGAGTGATCGATGGCGGATGGCGGGGCTTGCCAGGGGCTGGGGGTGTGGGGGAGATGTCGCGGCGGGTGTGTGGGTGCGGGTGCGCGGGCGGCGCGCGATTGCGATTGCGAGGGGCCCCAATTCGCACGCAACGGGCACACTAGCGAGCAGACGGAGGAACCAAGGGGGGGGGGGCGTGAATATGCGAAGCAGCTGTAGGTACGGTACTGTGTGTGGGGGAGCAGCGAGACCAGACGGACAGACAGGCGAAGGAACTTCGGTTGGGTGCGGGTTGCGATGGGTTTTGAAGGGCTTGGAGGAGGGGGCAGAGGGTCGTGGGTGGTTGAACTGGGGGGAGGGGGGGGTGGGGAGAGGGACGATCAAATGGGGGGGAGGGGCGGAAGATGGGTTGACTGACAGGCTTCGGAGCGCTGTGATTATTTACTGGCTGGGACGACCGGGACTGGTCAGCGGAGACTGGGTCAGCGGCGTTCTACAGCAACGGGAACCCAGCAGCATCAGCATCAAGCATCAGCAGCAATGGCGACGACGACGTGATCAATGAGGCTGGGCCGCTGGCCTCTGGCTCGCTGGCGACCCGAAGCGCTTGGCCCCGTGAGACGTCCGATGCGCGGGTGCGTGTGGGTGGGTGTGAGACCCCATAAGACCACAGCGAAACGGCGGAGACAGCAGCATTCATTCGAATATCCCACAATTCACTCGTGCGGAGGAGCGCATGAGTAAAAGGACAGAGAATTCAGATATGTCGAGTGTGGGTGAATTGCGGCGTGTTGGTGATGATAATATGGCGATAGCTAGTATGATATTAACCCTGAAGGTGGAAGGAACGCGCTGTTGCGCTGTTGCCATTTGCTACTCCGTAGACTGCACTCTATTCGCACTTCTGCTCCTCTGCTAACCCGCTCCCGGGCCTAGCATTCTTTCCTCGTCGGTTCTCCCTCTCAGTTCTGAGCATAGCGCGAGCCCGACAAGTCTGGTGATCTACAGTGCTAGAACGCTGCCAACTCCACACGCGCGTGTGCAGAACATGGAGACAACTTTTGTTCAGGGATCTTGTCTGTCGCCTTGTGTCGATACAGATTGGTGGATTGGTGGCTTCAACCTCCGCTGCCTTTTCTGTCTGCTTGCGGAATTCTTATTTGCTAATAAGGATTTCCGGTTACTAGTTAACCTCGAATGCATACTAGATGCAGCGATGGGTCGCAAGATCGATAACGAGGCCATCTTCAGCTATCGGGAGCTCGAAGTTTTCGGCCATGCATCGCAAACTAAGTGAGTTACAAGCAAAATTGTTCTTCACGGGCTGTCCAGACTGCTAATTCAGGATTCAGTGCGAAAATCCCACGCCTCGATCGAACGTAGCGCACGGTCCAGCTGTCGCGAAATCCCTAGTCTCATTCCCACGAAATCCCCTGCTTCCGAATCCTCCTGTCTCAAACTTTCTCGCTTCGGCAACGATATTCAACACACCTGTGGGAGCTAGCCTCGACCCCAGGTGGGAGCCCCCGTCAATTGAATCAGCCCTTGCGCATGCGTTTCCCAAAAACTGGGAGCCCCAAAAATTTAAAAGTTGCACGGCATGTGAAGTGCAGTGTGAGGCAGGTACAACCCAAACGGTAAACCCAATGGAAAAATGAAATATGGTAATACAAGGAGTAAAAGTCACCATGGCATAGTTGCTATAGGAGCTGGAGAGGTCGGGTTGAGGTGTTCTCGTAAGTTGAAATCACATTGCAGAACAGAGTTTGTGGTAATGTGGCAATAAGATAGAGTGTTAGTTATTGGATCTTTGGATCCAGAGTCACAGGCCTAGCAGGTAGGTTTCTGTGGGACGAGGAGTTACATTGCGTAGCATTTCCTGAAGTAAAGTCTATCGGGAGTACTTTATCGATCAGATGAAGTATCTAATCCTTCACCTTTCTTAGCATACAAGGAGACACCCATGGGACGATCGGTCGTGAATACAATCCTTACTTCGATTTCATCAGCTTCAATGAAGTAAAGATGAGACATGAGCTTGAAAGATGTGTGGAACATACCTAAAATTCTCGCTAATCATGGACGGTCTCAAGATCTTGAATCGAATTTGAAATTTGAAATTTTGTGTAACTGAATCATGGATCACACGATATCGGCGAATTCGGGAACGAATTAGCCAAGGTCGCTTATATGGGTCTGTACTCGTTCTATCAAGTGTTAGGTAGTATGTATGAAGAGTGAGCATGGGATGTTCTTTTCATGATCAGCTGTCAGCTGGTTTCTCAAATGATATTTAATATCGGATGCATTTTTCATCCTGTACCTGGCATGCTTTCAAGAAGTGCATTTCCTAGCTGAAAATATCCATGTATCTTATTTCCAATTTGTGTATCAGCATGTATTTCTGGTTCTTTTGTATGACGCTTGGCAAGGGCGGTGGTGACTCCAATACGTATCCAGTCTTGAACCAGGTTGGTGTGAATTGTTCTCGTTCCCTGGTGGTGACTCCATTCCTATTGCAATTGATAGGTGATAGGCATCGTTGTACACGTGCACGTCAATTTTTAAGTCAGTGAGGAGTCCTCCGCATAAAGGGCAGAGCACGTCCGAAATCAATTCACTTTGGGTGAAGCGTTGTTTCTAATCCTTCCAACATCTTAAGTAAAGGGTCCCATGTAATCTGCGGGCCCTCAGGGCCAGGAACTGTCCAAGCCTTTTTGTTCAGCCATGGCTGCTGATTCGGGACACAGCTGCGTGAGGCAGAGCAATAGTCTCGTGCCCAGACCCTCGTAGAGGAGCAAGAAGTTGGATGTCGGGGGCAGGGTATTCTCGTACCCAGACTTGACCTGTGTTACAGTGTGTTCTGTTACAGTGGTCGAGCGAGCTGGCGAGTGGAGAAGTGGCGGTTGGAGCGGCGGTGAGCGAGCGAGCTGGGGCAGGGTAGAGTTCAGCATCAGTAGTCCTCGTCCCGTTCTCTACTCCTCAATATGGCGAGTCTTCGTACAGAACCATCTTCGAGGGGCACGAGACTATACGGGACGAGTGTCGAGATATTACTGTTCATGGCTAGTATAGTCTCGTGCCGGTATGTACTAAAATTAGATAGTCTCAAAAAAGAAGTAGCCTTGTGCCTGATTGTGCCAAATCAAGTACAAGGTACCTGCCGGTAGTCTCGTTAGTCTCGTGAGTCTCGTTCCCCTATGAGGGACTGGGCAGTCTCGTGCCATCGACGTCTTGGGGACTGGGAACGAGACCACCACCAAACAACGTCTTTGTGTGCCGTGGCTGTTCTCGTGCCCAGATACCGCGGCCAATTACTTGCGTTTCCTGATCCAATTATCCGCGTCGGCCGAATTTCCAGTGCACTGGTTTGGCATGCGCAGTTAGTTGGATTTTCCGTGCATTGCGGGGAAGCTGGGCTGCGCAGCTAGCATCTATCGATCCCGTCGATAGCTGTGATGCGGGGGTTAGCTTGATTCCGGGCGGTGGCTTGAGGCTTGCAATTGGGTCGGTCGGTCGGTCGGGTCGGAGCTTGTCTGCAAGAAGTTCTTTCGTTCGTTAGGTTTGGGTTCTTTGTTGGATAAGGATTTTGTCTGGGTGAGTGCAGGTGTTGGATGCCGGAAGGTTCAGGATTTTTCCGTGTTCTCCATGGCGGTTATATGTTCCGAATCAATAGCTCTTTGCTTATTCTGCCGGAGGGGCACGAGACTAAGTAGGAGGGCCTGGGCCCGAGACTACCAATATTAGAAGTCAGCCTCGTACATGCACGTCCGAAATCTATATCTACACATTCTGCATTCCAATTCGTATAATCATGAAACATAAAGGTATCGATTTTTTGAAATGCCAAGTAGAACATCAAGTTGCTGCCGTTCAGGGCCGCCGGTCGGTGCCCCGCTTGAACCCGGCCGCTTCCCCGCCGCGGCCGAATGCATACCTAGGTACGATATAACCTCCATGCATGCACGGCGATAATACAACCGCATCGACGACTGGCAAACCTTCTCGTCCAATATCGGCCGTCTCGTCGAGCATCCACAGATCCAGTCAGAGACCCCACGGGCCGAACCCTCAGCCCCTCCGCAAAGAGCCTCCCCGCTGCGTCAGCACCCGGCCGCCAAGTGTGTGCATCCGCGCCGCCAATCCCGTGATGTCATCTCGCGCACACGTCTCCCCATCAGCCCTGATCCTGCGGCGCTGTTTGCTCGACCGCCCGCACAGCTCCTGCCTCTACCCACGACGACGCCCGCTGCACACGAACCCGCCCGCCGCCGGACCGCACGCCGACGCTCGAGACCGGCAGGCCCCGCTCGCCCTCGCCCCCGGCCGCCCCCGGCCCAGCCCGCCGCCGCCCTCGGGCACCGTCTACGGCCCGCTGCGTGCGCTGCGTGCGGCCCCGTTCAGCATGTCCCGCGCCCGCGACTTTCCCAGCTGGCCGCCCAGCGGCAGCGGCAGCAGCAGCTCCGGCCAGAACAGCTCCGGCCGTGGCAAGGGCTCAGGCCCGCCGCACCCGCATCGGGGTGGCAGCAGCAGCAGCAGGCGCCCCGTGCAGCTGCCGTCCATGCCCTCGGCCGCCGCCCCGCCGGGCTCCAGCCAGAACCCCATCTCCATCTCCACGCCCTCGCCCTCGCCCTCACCTCCACCGCAAAAAACGCTGCCCCCTCCCGCACCGCCGTCCAACCCGAACCCACCCACCTCGGTATCCCGCTTGCACCAGGCCGCTGCCATCCTCCAAGGGCTGATGCAAGGCAAGGTGGGCACATCCACCACGCCGGCATACTACAGCATGATCGACGAGGAGGAGAGAGACAACGAGGTTGCACAGCAGGTCATCGACCTGACGCAGAGCAACGACAGGGACGAATTGGTCTCGCTGGGCAGCTTTGACATCCGCGTCGTCGGCATCAGGTTCTACACCGGGGTCACGACGACAGGAGAACAGGTTCTTCTGCTTCGAGAGCCAAACAACCAGTACGACCGCAATGCCATCCGTGTATGCAACGTGGCCAGGCAGCAAGTTGGCCATCTTCCCAGGGGAGCTGCAGCCACGCTATCCCCACTCATCGTATGTATAGCCCACTTTGACGAGGGGTCTGCATATATTAATATCGCGTAAAGGACAACCGCCAAATTCAACTAGAGGGAACTGTGACTGGCCCAAAGGAGGTCTATGAAATGCCAATGCGGGTCGATGTCTATGCCACTGCACCCCAAGCCTCACGTAAGAATATCTCGGCCCTGCTGTAGTGAGGACAAGTGCTAAATTTTGAAAAGATGAGCAAATATACAACACTTTACGCCGTGGTGGAATACGGCTCGAAAATTCACCTTTTGCTCTTGCCATGCAGTCACAATCTGCCAACAAGAGGAAGGCTGAAATCAATGCTGCTGCTGCCGCTGCTGCGGCAAAGAGGTACAGAGGAATGTCGACTTTGGCTACATCCAGCAGCGGAAGCCAGCCTAGGGGGATCGATGTCATGGCCCCATTTGAAATTACAGGATATAACTATCTAGGTGTGTATTCTAGAGCCCTATCTTGCTCCCTATACTTACATTTTTTAAGGTGGACCACCGTTGGGAATGGGAGGCCGAGCCCCCCACTATCCTCTGCCACATTGGCCGGGTTATGTGCAACCCCAAATCCCACAGCCCAACCTCAAAGACCTTGTGGAGGATGCTCAGAGATTTAATCCTCGCGAGCTGGGATCAATTATTGAAAAATTTGGAATGGGGGAGGAAGTTCTCGTATGTATCGCCTCTGTCTCTGGTCGTGCTTTACTAACCTTGATTGTAGGAAAAAATGCCACTTGCCAAACAGCCCAATCGTCTCTCTATCACTCTCTTGCCATATCAACTCCAGGGATTACAGTGGCTACTAGATCACGAATCGCCCAAATTACCTACAAAACCAAATGATGTAGTACAATTCTGGAAGCCGACCACTCGCGGACAGTACATCAACATAACGACAAAGTTCGTGCTACCTAACCCATCGCTAGCTAGTGGTGGTATTCTTGCCGATGATATGGGGTTGGGCAAGACGGTTCAGATGATAAGTCTCATCATTGCAGATGTAGAAAAAAATGGGCCTAGAGCCCCTAGTTGTGGTGGAACACTCATCGTTGCTCCTCTGAGCGTGATGAGTAATTGGAAAGACCAGATTTCCAGACACGTGAAATCGGAAGAGCCCCTTGTGATTTCTATATTTCATGGGGCTGGGAAGAATGCAAAAGTCGACATCAAATCCTGTGATGTCGTGATAACAAGCTATGGTATGTTATGAAGGGCGAATATCATCTTATCACGGTTAGCTAACTTTGTTCAGGAACACTTACGAGTGAATTCGAAAATTTTCAGACCAGCAAAAAGAGCCCGTATGTTATTTCATTTCTTCCTAATTCAAAAAAGACTTTTGCTAACATCTGATAGTATCTTTGGTTTGAAATGGCGCCGTATCATTCTTGATGAGGCACATCAAATCCGCAATCCCAAGGCAAAGGCTTCTCTTGCATCTGCGGCCTTGGAAGCTCAGAGTCGGTGGGCTCTAACCGGAACCCCGATTGTGAACAATCTCAAAGACCTATATTCCCTTGTGCGGTATCTTCGATTCTCTGGTGGCCTCTCTGAAATCGATATCTTCAATCGTGTCTTTATGAGACCGTTGAATACAGGTGACAAGGAGGGCAGTGAAAGATTGCAGGCGCTGATGGCAACAATATGTCTAAGGCGAACTAAGGAGATGAAGTTTGTGAACCTGGGCCTGCCGGAGCTCAAGGAGTACGTCCACAGGGTGAAATTTTCAAAAGAAGAGAGAGATAAATACGATGTTCTAAAGTTAGTAACCCCCTTACTATCCATGTTTGAAATATTTACTTAACTATTATATAGGGCCGAAGCCGAAGGTCTTTTGGAACGATATGTCAAAGGCAAAGCTTCTCGTATGAATCAACAAGCGGCCGGCAGTACTCATGCTCTGCAATCACAAGCATCAGGGTCAACCGAGCCTGCTAACAATGATTACCGTTGCCTTCTTGAATATCTTCTTCGCATGAGGCAGATGTGCAATCATGCAATGCTCTGCGGGGCCGATCGAGTCAAGGCTATTGAGGAGAGATTGGCCGAAATAGCTGAGAATGGGTTGAGTGAAGAGGCCAGGAGCCTGTTACAAGAAGTGCTACAACTGGCTATCGACTCACAAGAAGATTGTGCAATTTGCTTGGAAACATTACATAATCCAAGAATCACAGTCTGCAGACATGTATTTGGCGAAGAATGTAATGATCCCTTTATTATATTCCCCAAAACGCATACTGACCGCATTTTACTTAGGTATCGCACGAGTAATTGAAGAGCAGCACAAATGCCCAATGTGTCGACACGACCTTCCAGATAATACAAGTTCAACTCTGATTCAACCTTATGTGGAGTTGAAACCATGGGTACCTCAATCGCTTGAAGATGGAACCGCCGTCCCAGCACCATCTAGCAAAATTGAGGCCCTGATTGCAATCCTCAAGGCGACTCGAACAAGTGATCCAACCAGCAAAACCATCGTCTTTTCTCAATGGACTAAGTATCTGGACCTCATCAGCCCACATCTGAACCTTGCGGGGCTTCGGTTTTGCAGAATTGATGGCTCAATGAGAGTGAATCAGCGAGATGCGGCTATTGCACGCCTATCCCTCCCCGAGGATGACCCAGAAGCAGTTGATGTGATGCTTGCATCTCTGGGAGTGGCCAGTGTCGGCCTTAATCTCGTTGCAGCAAACCAGGTGATTTTGGCAGACAGCTGGTGGGCCCCAGCAATTGAGGACCAAGCTGTGGACAGAGTCCACCGTTTGGGTCAAAAGAGGGAAACCACTGTATGGAGACTTGTGGTGGAAGACAGCATCGAGGAGAAGGTATTGAAGATTCAAGAGGCAAAGAGAGAGCTAGTTGGCAGGGCTTTCAAGGAAGAAGAAGATGCGGATGCAGCCAGCTCTTCCACTAGTGGCAAGAAGAAGACAAGGCGAGGAAAAGGAAGGGAGACGAGGCTTGCAGATTTGCAGATGCTGTTGAGTAGGACGCCAGCACAAAATCACAACTAGACCGCCAGGGGAAAATATCTTTCATCCTGTGGTTTTTCTCCCCTTGCGCTTAGTTCAATGTTTTGTTGACGTTTATATTCTTCCGCTTGTGTTCAGAGTCTGGACAGGGCACCGTTCTTTGGAAATATCTTTAATAACGCCTTATTTTTTTTTTTTTTTCTAATTCGCCATGGTTCGATTTGATTGCAGGGTATGTTTCTGTTTATCTTTATTTTTTTTATCTCTATTTCTTTTTATCTCTATTTCTATCTTTCTTATCTTTATATGGGGGGGGTGGCTTCTTTCGGAAAAAAACATGTATCAAGCATGCGCACGGTTTTCGTTTTCGTTTTCGTTTTATTTTCTTATTTTGAATTTATTGCTCGTATCTACGGTATGTCTTCTTTTGCGTTTATCTCTTTAATAATTTTCTTTATTTTGCGGTTTGAGGGATGATCGTGATCATGATATCGATCATTTGCGGCCACGGGCGCCCCGGGGAAGGCTATATGTTTGCCATTTCTTTTCTTTTCTTTTCTTTCTTTACGTATACGTGTGGGCTCCAGAGCTTCGAGCACAATTGCAAGCACATGTGCAATTAAATTGCCATGCCACGTCTTGCGTGTGTGTGCGCAGAATTCGAAAGACACATAGGGGCCGTCTGGGGAGTGAGTGAATTGGCCATGGGGATCCGGATAAGGAATGGGGGAATGTTTATGCAACCTTCTAGTACTGGTGATGGATGGATATTTGCCTCGTCATTGATCATATGTCGATATCGATGGGGGGAAACCTACCTTCCTACCTATAGATATATAACTGATGTTTATCCGCTTTAATATATATCGAATTTCGTCTTCTAAACTTTTTCGAGCACCTTTTCTTTTTTTTTCCCGAGCTCGAGGCCTAGGCCCGGTCGTTGGCTCGACACCGAGGTGCAATATCATGTGTGTGTGTGGGGGGGGGGAGGGGGGTAATAGTTCTTTCTACTCCAGATCTACTCACTTATTCTTTCCACCGTACACTATGTGTGACGTTGGTTAACGAGCCACTTATTATTGGGTGGCTTTCTATGTATACGTAACTACTTGTGTTTCTTTGTTGGTTGATACTGCATTTATAGAAGCTACCAGGTACTACTTCTCGATCTTCAAAGTATGAAGTATGTATATATGCTGGGCCGCTCGTGGTTTCGTGCCGCTCATGGGAGGCATACGTGCTATGCCTCTCACCAATTCTCTCACCCCATTGATCATGAACTAGTCTCGTGCCCAATTGAGCCCTATTTTGACCTGCCAAGTACGGGATTCAAATTTGCGAGGTTTATTTTAGCATTTGTAAAGCCTTGTGCTTCTATTTTGCAAAAACAATACTTAAGCACAAAACCTATAAAAATAACAATTATTTTCATCCAAGAGTGTTTTAACGAATTTGCATGCCTATTATTATTTTCCATTGAAATTGTGGTCAAGAAAAAACACAAAGGAAAACTGACAGGCATAGCACGTATGCTTCCCACGGGCGGCACAAAACCACGAGCGGCCCAGCACCTACATATCATGATCACAAGTGCCTTTCTAGGTACCTAGTCTTATCCTCTAGGCTTTTAGTGAAACCCATACGTGTGCTCTGCACTCTACAACGGTAGAGTATTGTCAAGTTGATCAGTTCCATGATCGATATCGATGCAAGAAATTTTAAAGTATAATTTTTGTATTACTGTTTCCATCCCTGATGTACCCACCCCAAAGTATGCATGGGCCTCAAGCACAGCGCAAGTTTTTAAGAAAAACATAATTAGGCATGCTATAGCTACTCAATGCATAGTCTTCCAGCGCCACTTACAAGAATTTTCGAACGTAATTAAGCGATATTTTGTGCAATATTAATGTAGAAAGGAAACAGATGATGAGGTACTATGCGAGTGAAAAGGCTGTGAAATTATGAAACTTGTTTGGAATATGACTGTTGGTATATAATGATATCGACAGAGAATAAAAAAACACAAACAAGGAAATAATGTCGCAGACCACTTCTAAACAGGAAAGGAAAAAAAAAAAAAAAAGACAAAGATTCCCTCCCGAAGATACATGTAGTGCATATACTTGTGTATGCAGTCTACATTTTTTCCACTTCTAATTTTTCCGGTTTTCCCCTTGACCCATCCACCCATCAATCAAACCAATTTTTAATTGCTGATTCGCGAGAAAAAGAGGTAAGATTGATTTAGAGTGTGGCAACGATTCCGGCAATGACGGCAACGAAAAGGATTCCGGCGGGCAAAGCGGACTTTGAGGATCCACTCTCATCACCACCCTTGGTGTTGTTTCCGCCCTCAGTCTCGTTTCCAGTCGTGGTGTCATTATCCTTTGGCTCTGGGAGGATCGTAGCGGAACCCGTAACCGACGCCGTGGCCGAGCCCGAGGCCTTGGAGACAGTTCCAGTAGGCGAGCCAGTAGGCGAGCCAGTAGCGGATGCAGAAGCGCCAGTCTTTGTGGTAGTTGATCCACCACCTGGGCAAAGAGTCACCACCAATCCACCGTCGATGATCTTCCTCAAGAGGGTTCCTGGGCCGGCAAAGGCCTGACGGCAGGCAAGCATGACGTTTGTGGAGTGCGTCTGGAGGTCGCTGATGCAGGCTTCTGTGCAGGTTCCAGAGGTGAATTGGTCCTTGCTGCAGTTCTTGATCTCGGCGTTGTAGGCGGTCGTGCAGCCCTGGACGACCTCGGAGGAGGAGATGGGCTCGACGTCCTTGAGGGAGACGGCGGCGAGGGTGGTGGCTGGGAGGACGAGGAAGAGGGCGGTGGCAAAGGCGGAGATGGTGAACTTCATTTTTGCGGTTGTGTTTGAGTTTGTTTGTTTTGAAGGTGTGTGTAGGATTGAGGGAGCTGTCCTGGTCTCTGTATCAAATGAAGTGAATGGCTGGATTCGAAAAAAAAAGAATGTAATGCGTGGCTTTGGCTGGTTTGCAAGGCTTTGCAGGCGTGGGGAGAGATGGAGAGAGAGAGAGAGGCGGTGGTGGTGGAGAAGAAGAAGAAGAGATGGTGATGGGGAGGGGGAAGCGTTGTTTAAAGGGCCGCGCCGTGGGACGCAAGGCCCCGCCGAGAGCGCCGAGCGCGGGGGGTGGGTCTTTCCTCTTGCGTCCAGCTTCACAGGGGCAGACTTCCACGGCCACTCCCACTGGTCCGTGGGCTGCGGTGCGTCCGTAACACTCCACTCTGCTGCAGCCACTCGCTTCCCCCCATTTTTATTTTATTTTTTTATATTGTGTTCCCGCCTTGCTTTCCCCATGAACATTCACGATACTCCGCGTCTACTCGTATGAAGCGTGAGGATTCTCTATAAAATGCTCTCCTCTCGAGGTTACTCTGGGTACTGATATTGACTGCTCATGGCCTTCAGTAGGATACGATTCCCCACGCCAGACGCCAGAAATTGCAGAGCACACAAAGTTCCGAGGCCGGCGTCCGAGCCAAACCCTAATATCCCTCGCTACTCTCCCCGTCAAAAGGGCACCAATTGCTCCCTCATCAACCGAAAAAGGGTCGTGGCCTAATTCGACCCCCTGCGCATATCCCAGTCGCCCTGCATCAGAGCAACTGGCGGTAATGCCGGGACCACAGACATGAAACGACGCTAGGACGTCATTTGTATTGGTGATTTGGTCAGGGGGAAATGCTCATTGGCGGAGGGGTTCTGTCTGGAGCTGATTTGCAGTCGAGTTGGGCCTCCTTGAGGCAAGGTGAGCTTTTGCTGTGAGAATTTCTCGTTCATCGGCCCCGACTCGGATGCATCCACTGCATCAGGAGAATGATTGTCTGTTATTTGTTGCGTGGTTCTGGAATGAGCAGGCACACTTCCACTGCATCGCATAGTGTTCCTTTCGGGGTGGCGTAGTTGATTTGCGTGTTGCAGATTGATTAAATACCACAATTCCGGGTATGCACCTCCCAGGGAATTTATTGAGTTTGATGGGACTATGAGCAGGCAAGCGGACAAAAGAACCCCAAAGATTTGTGCCTGCCCTTCAAAGGCAAACAACAGCTGAAGATTCGCGGAATTTTTCAATCCGAGGGCAGTGTTTTGAAGCTCAACGGCAGCTAACTACTGGCGGGATGGTTGCACTCGGTTGGTTAAGAATTGTGGACCGCCAATGTCTGACCGCTAGGATAAATCGAGCTTCGAAACGTAGAGTACACGGCCCCACAATCGCCCCGCATGGACCTGTGCTCTGGATCAATTTCAAAATTTAAAATCAACGGCCGGCGTCCTCTTGAATGAGACTTCCTGCGAACGTCTCTCGGCATCTTTTTTTACCCGCTGGTATGAAGAGTTTCGCACTCTTGTTCCCAACATCGATATTCTCACCCACAAAAGGACCAAAGACCTTTCTTTGTGGTGTTTATTTATTTCATTGTTGGGCATCACACGCGGAAATTGCCAGTACCCGAGGTACCTATCAAACATCTGCGTGATAGGAGAGAATTCAACATGGGCGCCTCAAATCATTACTTTGTTTGTGCCGAAACACCTGTTAGTGTGACAGGCAAGGGTATTTTGGCCTGAGTGATCCATGGCAAAGTGGTGAGGGACCCTCGTGCCCAGGCGCGATACAGTGAAATTGTATGGTTCGTGAATGAGCGCCAAGTTCCTAGACCCTGGCGTTTGCGTCCAAAGGGTCAGGTAATTAAATTGACAATTTTCAACCTCTCTCCAATCTGCGCACGCTGATGCTGTGCTGCTAATGTCCATTAGAGTGAGG
This sequence comes from Peziza echinospora, assembly GCA_024516245.1. Classification (NCBI taxonomy): domain Eukaryota; kingdom Fungi; phylum Ascomycota; class Pezizomycetes; order Pezizales; family Pezizaceae; genus Peziza; species Peziza echinospora. The sequence goes on along the minus strand of JAJLQT010000017.1, from coordinate 271,680 downwards.
GTTCGTACGTAATGAAAGGAAGGTGCGTTTAATCTCAATTGGATGAATTTTCAATGCATATGCCCATTTTTATATTTACTTGACATCTCTCCGTCCATTATATCTCTTGAGATGGACAGATTGATAAAATGCCCTAAACAATCCCTTAATGCTTCCTCAATGCCAATGCAACATACTATCACAATATACCCCCCCGGCCGCGGTTTATTCTCTTTTGTTCAAGTTTGAACAGTTCCAGTCATAGTCCCAATCCTCCTACGCCTTCCCTTGTACTGATCCTCCTCTTCCTTCGTCGAACCCTCGGTATCCAACAGGGCAAAACCCCGCAGGTCATTCATTGCAACAGTATTCAATGCCCGCTCGTGGGTAGCGGCAAGATCGACAGGAGGCACCGTATCTCGGGTGACTTCGCCACGCTTGTAAGCGTCGTGGACTTCCTTCCAACGGGTGGCACAGAGGCACCATTCGGTGCCTTGTTTCATGCCGGGCACAGCCCGAAGGTCGTTGCCTCGGTCGGCCGAGAATTTGAGGAATTCGGACGTCATGACGCCGGCGACGGAGTGGTTTCCTACGTCGGTGGGGTCGGTCTGTACCAGAGGAGGTTGGAAATTGTGAGAGCAGGTTTAGTGAGTGCTTACTTCATTTCTGTGGAATGATTGGATTGGGAGGGAGGCGGGAGGGGGGGAGGGGGGGAGGGGGATCTAACATCGCAAAATCCATCTCGAAAGTATCCAGTCATTGGCATTCTGGAATGCAGCTTGAGGGGGTTGGAATACACATTACTCGCCTAGAAAGAAAAAACCTCACAAAAAACAGAAAAAAAGAATCAGCAAAGACCCAATTAATTAATATATCACAGCACCACCGCTTCTCGATCCACTTTGGTTCCAATGCATCTCAGCTCTCTTTCTTTTGTTTTGTACGTACAGTCGGCCTGGCCTCGCGCTTGTTCCGCTTCATGCTGGTGGCAGACATGTTTCTGATGTTCCTGGGAAAATTGCGTGCTGCCGTCTTGACCCGTTTTCTTTGGCGATCGTTTGGGATAAGAGGTTATCGGTGTGGATCTGGGTTTAAGGCTTGACTGGAGAATAGGGCGAGGATATTGATAGTATTGGATTGGGATCGATTGCTGAATTAATTTTTTTTTGATAGGTTGAATATCTACAGAGAGTACGGGGTCTAATGATATCCTGAGAGCGGGGGAGGGAAGGGTTCAATAGCTGAGCTGACTTGCTGTACATTTTCGGCTCTGTGACGTCGTAGTATGAAGGTGGCGCATATTCTTGTCTGAATTGTCTCTTTGTCGTCATTGCGAAATCAAGGGACGGACTACCTAGGTATCCAAAATGGAAGTTTGGCGAGTGTACGCGAGGTTGGTAGCTTCGTCTACGGTTCCTCGCTCGCTCACTTAACGAGAGCCCTGGACCGAGACTTACGAGCGATTATAATAGGCCCGACACTCGGGCCCTCGGGCATGAATTTTACTGACATCATAAAAACGTTAACATCGCGATCGTGATTCATTCCAACTACCTACCTAAATACTATCTTTTTCTGAAATCCAAAAAATACAAATTTTTGATGATGGATTCCAAAATTCTTCCTTAAAAAAACGCATTCACTTTACGGCATGCTGTAAACGTGCAATGTAAAAAAAAAAAAAAGTTTCCTAATGATTTTCCTCCTTTACTATCGTATCCTGATCGATACCCCCAGCTTGTTCAACGGCCTCCTCCTCCTTCACCCCCTCCTCCACCACCTTCTCCCCCCCCTTTTCCCCCACCACCACCTCCTCCTCCTCCTCAGCGGGAAACCTCCTCCGATAGACCCACCCCCCCACTCCGCCCACACACCCCTCCGCAAGCACATACCCACACACCCCCTCCACAAACGCAATCAAAAACGCAACATCCAGCCTCGCGCCCCACGACCCATCGTCCTTGGTGAATCTCAGCACCTCCGCAAACTCCCCCTCCTCCTTGTTCCACATGCTCTCCAGCAGCGACACATGCACGAACGGGGGTAGGTTGGTGCGGTTCGTGTTCACCCTGACGTGCGCGGAAAAGTAGTCGCGGATCAGGCGCAGCGTGGGCTGGTGCGTGGCCTGCAGCTCGATTGCGCCCGAGGTGTGGGTGATGAGGAGGAGGTGGTTGTAGTCGGGGGGGAGGATGTTGATGCCGTTAACAGTTTTGGTGAAGAGGGCGTGTGGGGGGGGGATGGAGGTGAGTTTTGGGAGGGGTTTGAGGGCTGGAGTTGTAGATGCTGGGGGTGGTGGTGGAGCTGGTGTTGGAGCAACATCGATGCCGAGGTTCATCTCGTGGTCGTCGGGGTAGTCCGTGGACCCTCTACTCCCCCCACGTAACGCAGTCGTTGCTGCCGCGACAGCAAGACCATTCCCCCCACCACTACCACCATGCCCATGCCCATCGATAACACTCCACTCATCCGTCTCCGTCTTCCTAAGCTTATACCCCGCCGAGCTCCACCCCTCGTCCTCCCCCGGAACCCTCTTCCTCGAGCTCGGCAACGACGACGACGACGGGGACGACGTGGACGATGCTGAAAATATCGCAGGATCGACATCTACCCTCCCCTTCGTGCTTCCACCATGGTCCTCCCACCCTCCAGCCCCCTCCCCATCCTCATCAATACTCATAAAATGCCTCCCCCCCCACCTCCGAAACTCCGCCTCGTCCCACTCACACGGTAAATCCAGGCACCACCTCCACCCCCCATTCCCCCTCTCCTCACTAAACCAGCTCCTAGGCCTGGTCCCTTTACAGCACCTGACCCAAATTCCCTGCCTATAAATCCCCTCCCACTCCTCACACTTGGCCACAAACCTCTCCTGAAAGCCCCCCTCGTCGTCGTGCTCGTCGAGATAGACGACCAGTGCGTCGAGGTGGTTGATGATGAAGGTCGTGATTGTGGGGATGATGAGGTGTGGCGTCGTCCGAAAGTTTGGTAGAAACGTGGTGTAGATTGTGGGCCACGAGGTGGTGATGTTGAAGGGGAAGCCGAGGGCGTCGCTGAAGCGCGCGAGGGCGAGCCGTAACGGCGAGGTTTTAGAGATGAAGAGGTCGTGGAGTTGGGGTTTGAGGGCGTCGGGGAGGTCGGTGTGGGGGGGTTGCTGGGGGGGCATTATTGTGTATGTATGTAGTGATGGATGGGGATGGCTAGGGCCTCCCGCGTATGCTCTCTAACTTCCTGTGGGTTCGAACGCGATGAAATAATTGATAATGGTGGTGAGACTGGAGGCGTGGGAGGTATCGCCAACGATTCGAGACTCGAATAAGTTCACGAATTGTTGTTGTCTGACTACGAGCTGCAGCACATGTGTTACCGCGCATCCTTGCCGCAGCTGCTCAGCCGCATCCAATGGTAATCGAGGGAAAGTGGTGTGATAGTGATACAGCTCTAATCCGAGCTCGCACAAGAAATTTTGAACTGACTTGAGGGTAATAGGTACATATGTAATTGTGTTTCTTAGGTAAGCCAGCTTCTTCCAGAATTCGAACTTAATGAGACTAACTACTATAGAAAATCCAACTGCGACTTGATATCATGATCTAAAGTTGCAATTGCATAGAATAGCAGTTAACGTTTCTTGATTTCTAATAGCTCTGTTTTCCAGCAAGAAGAACTTATTCAATTGTTGATCGTAGCAATCTGCAGTGTGGTATTTCGAATTTATAGAAGCGATAAACATCCAAGTCATTATAATCCTGCAGCTGAAATTGCTACATAAAAAAGTAATTGAAAAGCAAGAAATCAAACATGTCTAATTTTGCTCAAATGAATGAAAACTGAAAACATCTGAAGGATTGCGAGTGGTATATTGGTATGTGGGTATGTGAGCAAACAATCCCATGTAAAAGAAATCACCTAACGGAAAACATTGCTACATATTTTGACGTAGCGTGCGCCAAGAATAGTAATCGACTGCCCAAAATGGTATTGCGGGCTAGCAAGTTGAATTCTGAAAAGCAGGTAAGGTAGGCATGCTGCCAAAATCCGTTATTAACATCCCCCATATCAATCGAAAACAACGTCATAATCATTGATCAGCCTTCAGTTAGTTAGGTGGAGTTAATAAAAGCTCCATTTTGACGCAATTCTCCGGAACCCAAATGTCCCTCGTCTTTTGTTCCTATCAAGGCCTGTAGGGATTGTGCTCTTTTTCTCTCTGCTCTATTGGGATCGAATGATCTCAGAGCTCGCATGGGTGTAGTATCAACAAAGTTCTGGTTCTCCTTCCTAAGATCATCGACGTCCTTCGATTTCCCCCTTCCAATGCTTGGAGAATCTGGATTGACGGAAGTGAATTCGTGCGCTTCTTCTTCGAGGTAAGAACCACTCCCAGTGCTGACAGAAATTAGAGTGCTTGTGCTTCGTGGTAGCGATGAAGAGCGTAGCGGAGGCAACCTTTTAAGCCTCGGAATCGAACTTCTAAAAGGTTTCCCTGGTTGTAATTCCTCCTGTGTGTCCGGCCTGTGGACCTTTGGGACAACTGGTGGTGTTATATTCCCACCTTTCCATCCTTTACGGACTAGCGACAATGCTTCATATTTCCGCTTGCGGAATGCCCGTAGTCCCGAGGTATTTCCAAGTAAGGAAAGGACCATTTCAACAGTTTCCAGGTGCTCGACGATTACATCATCCTCGAACCGTGTACGGTTGCCTGAGAAAGCCTCTTGAATTAATTTATTGCACAAAAGAATTGCTTTCCTCGGATTTTCAGGGTTGGGGTGAGCGTAAGGTCCATAGAAATCCAGTACACTGCAAGAACCGAGTCAATAAAATTAGCATCTACACACGTTAATAGAAACATAATTGAACGAATATGGAGGAGTAACCTTATGTTTGCTTCTAATAGCTTAAATCCGGCACAGATTCCCCATTGATGGCCAGTAAGATGGCGAATATCGTTTGAATTGACTCCATTTTTCTTTTTGCTAAGTGATGGTATCCTGCGTAACATTGTTTGCAACCACTTTTTCTCGGTGATTGGTTCAACGCAAGATAGCGGCCGTTTTAATGGCATCGATCGTCTGATACTTTCCGAGCTGACTTTTGAGAATTGGCTCTTCAGAAAAGTGTTCACAGAGTCAACAAGAATGTCCTCCATCTGACCATACAGAGAGCCTTGTATGCACTGGGGAAGCACACTCGACAAGGGTTCGCCAACATATGCAATAGTTGATAGATTTTCAGAGGACGATGGCATGGTAGTTGAACAAGTGGAGCTTTCTTGTATTGAGACGAGGGTTCGATTTTGTTTCATAAGTTCAGGAGCCGGATGGGTAATTGGATTGAGTTTCATCGAGAGATGAGGCCCGCGTGTAATGCTCATCGGAGCGGAAACTACAGGCTTCTTATTCCTCTGGTTGATCGAATGGGGAAGAAACCGGCTTTTGGCCTACATTCATCAGTAATGTTATCCATTGAATCAGACGAAGATCATACCTCTTCCCATACAGATTCTCTGCCATGGATACTATTCGCTCCTCTCTTGACTTTTAGATCAGAAAGAGATCTTTGGAGAGTTATAGTAGTATCAGATAATGCTCTGTTCCTGCGTTCAGCAAGTATACCGAAAGCCATACTCTGGTTTTTCGACTCCCAATTATCACGCCGCTTATGATCCAGAGGACTTCTTCCAGAAGGAACTTGGTGTGCTTGATTCTTCAACGCGGCTATGGAAGATCGGGGCCCATGAGTATTGTATGAAAGGCCTGGGATAGCAAAATCAACCGAAAGACGAGGACTGGAGACACGCCCAGAACACTCTGGAGTAACAAAGACCCTTATTATTCATTAGTTTGATTCACACTATTAGAGAGTACAATAACTTACTTGGAGCCCTTATTGCTAGTGATTCCATCATTCCATTCTGGATTGCATTTTTCAATTCCCATGCAACTCATCTCGAACTTTGAGACCTTCTCTCCATGCTTCTTGTAGAACTCTTGGTCTTCACTTGATCCATAACCAAGCTGACTGGGAATATAGTCAAGATATTTTTCCAGATAATTTCCTTCGGTTTTGTCATCACAAATCGGGGAGTGGCATATAATATGCTCGAGTTCGATTCGCCTGTCATGCCGCCAACGGCACCAGTAGGCAGAATGTGGGTCTATGTCTCGTCCGACATAGGTATCGTGGAAGATACCCCAGAACAACACCATGTTATCCATGTACCTCCCAAGGCCGTATTTCTTGACGAAAATAGTTCTGCAAAGATGAATTCCTTCGTGGTAATTGTGAGTTGTTGGCAGCACACCCATAACCTCGACAATGAATAATGAAACCTTTTCTGATTCCCAAATTTCGAATGATGGAAGAGGTTTTATATCTTCAGTCAAAACGGAGTGATGCAAAATGAGGGGGTGTGTGGGGATTCGGTAGAAGGGATGGCTTGGGCTTGGGTTTTCATCAAAATCCAAGGAGGAGCAAGCTATTGTTTTTTCGGAATCGTCTTGCTCATTGGAGCTTTCGGACTCATCTTTAGGCCTCGATGTGCTGCTGCCTATTGACAAGGTATGACTGGATTCCCCGTTCTCTGCTCGAGGGAGCTCCATATTGGTATTGATTTGAAGAATACCAGGCCTGTGTCGAGATCTGAAGGATCACTCGGCGGATATGGGATAGTGACGAGAGCCAACGGTGTTGCCAATATTGAAAATTAGCCCAGATTGCAGGATTGCAAGGAGAAGCGAAGTGTGGAGGATAAGGACGACTCCGCCAGATCTCTGACCTCGACCACTTGGAGTCGACTGCAGATAATGGAAGGTTGGTGGAAGATGAACAGCAGGGAGGTGAGGTTCTGAGTGGTACTTGCTAAGCTGGCTTCCTCTTTAGGATCGACTGCCTAATCTGGCAACGTCTAGTGAGACATGACGAGAAACGACTTATGACGGGTCCCCACTCGTCATGTTGGCGGCAGTGACGTGCAAGTGCCTAAGTTATCGCGTGCATTGCGTATAGAATGGAACTCTCATTCCGTCTTCTGCGGTGCAAGCCTCGAAACGTGAACACTTCGCTCGCAATTCACCACCAACATACCCGATGAAGGCCTACATATCACCTAATCCACCTTCGGCCTCCTCGCTTCCATTCCCATGACAATAGGAATCCTGCCATGACTTGCGACAGAGATGCTTAAGCTTCAGGAATCAACGATAACTGACGCCATCATTGCAGTTTGGCAACAGAGCAGACCTTTGCCCCCAGCAAGCCTGAGGGCAAAGCTGATGGGTTGGATAAACGACCTCACTAACACGAGAAATTAAACTTATTTTGCAATTTCCACTTCACAACCTGTGCCTCTTGTGCCCGTAGACAGGGGAGACGAGAATGAGACTAGTGGGTAGAAACAATATCTGTGGGGAGCGCGGGAACGAGACTACGGTGATGAAGATGGTATGTACCTGATCAAGGTAAAAAAAGGTAATGCTGCCCCCACTCAATTCCCAGGTTTTACATTTATAGCATTTAGTGGTTAATATCGATTAGCGCTATTACTTAGAATTCACTGATCATGACAGACAAGCAAGCTTTTGGTCTCTGCAAGCTCTAATCTTCGATTGGCCCTGAGCATCGTTCACGTTTTCAATTCCCGGATTCAAATGCCCACAACGTTACCAAGAATTCGTTCCATCCTGGCTCCAAACATTTGGGCCACAAACGCATGGTAGCATCTGTGAAAATCCCATGTGTCTGGAAATCCGGAATTTGTGAAGTAGCCCTTTCAGGCGTGTGCTAAGCAAAATACATGCGTTTAATATCTCATCAACCCGGAACATTAAATGCAAAGATTATGAACTAATTCAATTTGGGCCTTTATAGATTCTGGCTATTCTATCATTGATTGTGCAAGGGTCTAAGGCGGTAGTGTCGATTATATCATTTATATTGCAATGCCTTCATGGTAGTAGGGCCGCAAGAAACCCTTCGGTTGAACTGGCTCCAAGATACAGGCCAAACAATACTGCGGGGTAAGGATGTTCATTTTGCTCAAAATTCCCCGTAGCTTCTTTCCGGAAGCTGAGCTGCGTCGAAAATCTGGGCAAGCCATTAAGCCCAAGGTTCTGGCTCATATTGGTCGTTTCTTCCATACCTAAATAGTGATTTATCACTCCAGGCCCCCCCAACTTTCTCCTTCAAAAGCCAGAAATTGACTACGCTATCCGACCATCTGACAATATATGGCTATCAAAGGTTGCGAATTCTTATCGTGAATCAAGGAGCGTCCCTGTTATCGCTACCTCCAACACGCACCAGGGGATTTTACATTCAACTCAGTACCTGTCGAAATTCGGCCATTCATGTTCATGAAAATAACATTAAATGCGGTCAAGATGAAGAGCATACCAGTGAATACACCCTCAGGCGAAAATATTATATGGATGATAAAGAACTTCTGGAACAGGCTCTATGGGAACGCTGGTCGATTGAAGACTCGCGATGATTTCCACTGGAGGCCTAGCAACCTGGCTCTCAATCATGTCTTGTACATCTCACTTGGTGCCTTTGTGGTTCTGTTAATATGCATCTTGACGGTTCACTATTTTGTCCGAAAAGCAAGGAGAAAGAAGCTTGGATTACCGTCGACTCGAAAAAGAAAACGAGGCTCAGGGAATCCTGGATCACAACTACTTTCTTCTGGTGCAGCCTCATTGCGTGCACAGATAGCCACTATGAGGGGGAGAGACTCGCGCGGCGTGAGGAATTCGCTTGGAGGTTCATTGGTGCAGAAAGATAGCTTGCAAGAAGCTGGTCTTTCGCTTGAGAGGGCAACATCAAACCGGACGTTGGATAAGCAATCAATCGGAATGAGGGAGAAGGGAGCTAGTTTTGACCGCACACGAGCCTGGCAAACTCGAAATCCTTCAATAAGCGGAAGGTCGCTTAATATTCCCATGCCAATCAGACCTCCGGGAGTTGGCTCAAATCTAGGAAATGCAAGCGGAAAAGAGATGACTGAACTAGCCATTCCATCACCAGCGTACGCTTCGGGAGCTCGAGCACCACCATCTCCAACAAGAAAATCACTACAGAGCATTAGGACTTCGGGAACTCGTCAGAGTATAAACTATCCAGATCTTCCATCTCCAACCTCAATACGACATCAAACACCCCCACACTCACCTTCACTACGCCATTTAGCTCTAATCGAAGCAAATATTCCAGCCCGAAATTTCTCACCAAAGTTCTTCCCACCCAGCTCACCACCTCCACCAATACCCAAAGACCCCCAATACATACCTCGTACTCGATCACGCTCTCTGAGCAATCCACAAGCAGATCGCCCCAAGGTATACGCCCCCGAGGGTGCAGGGCACCGCCCATCCCTTTCGATAAGCAAAATGAACGGAAGATCGGTATCAAGCTTGGTTCTGCCCATTTTCAACTTTTCGTCTAAAGACGGCGAAGAAAGTGAAACCGGCTCGCGGCCACACACTCCTCCAATTATCAATGAGAAAAGCTCGAAACGATTCACAAAGAGCTCGGGAACAAGTAGTGTGATAGGCGGGGACTCGAATGTCAATCTCAGTGAGTCAAGTTATTGGGTTACACCTTCGACACCAGCTGGTTCCGAAGTTACATTCAGTGCTGGCCAGGAGGCTGGAAGGCCCGCATTGATTACAACAAGTGGGTGGGATACGAGTAGCGAGGATGAGGCGGAGGGTAAAAAGAAGAGAAAGAGTCGCATTAATATCAAGGATCTAAAAGGGAAGAGAAAGTCATGAGTGGTATTATTGAGGCTGTTTTTGGCGGCCTTGCGGCCCTGTTCTTCGTATTTCATGTTTCATAATTGGTTATTTCATACCTTTATTTCTTGATTTGGTTTTTCTTTTCTAATCTCTTATTTCTGTTTCTTTTTTGTTTTGTCTTTTTGTTTTGAAGCAGACGGGCGTGCAGTTCTTTTGCTTGATTCATGAATCTCCTTTGAATTTCTTACAGGCTGATCCGGCTCATAACAGTACGAGAAACCTTTTTCTTTTCTTTCTTCACCTTCATTTTCATGGGGCTCTCAAATACGAGCATATTTTCATGCTTGCACTTTGCGGATACCAGGGAGTGAGATTACGAGAACGCGATTGTGGCTATGGATAAAATCAGAGAGGAATGACGATATATGGGATTTTTACTATCGCTCTACTCTCCACAAGTTACGAGTACCTCTGGGAGCCCACGCGGGCCGTAACCGGTATTCCCCTCCTATTGTTCCGGTGGGGCGGCATGGGTATGGGTTGCCTGGCCTGGCCATGGGAACAAGGGCCATGGATGGACCAGGGGTTCATGATCACCATTGCATTTACGATTCCATTTTTCTCAACGCTGCAGCAGCAGCAGCGGCATGCGCCACCAAGAAACAGATCGCTCGGTTTGTTTCTTCTTTCTCTTCCCACAAAATCTAAAGCTAGTATGCCCATGCGGTGTATTGTGAGCATACATAAAATGCGAGCTCAAGAGAAAGTGATTACATAGGTACCTTTGTTCAGAATGTCGCATGTTGAACGAACAGAGACTCGAGCTCTGCAAGTGGCTGTACCCATGCACTATCGATATCGATCCGACGAATATACTTACATATTAACGAGGCCCGGTCATCCGGCTGGCCGCTCGAACGAAGGAAATACACTTAAGTAGTGAGTGAGTGGTCCAGGTGATTAACGAATGCTCAGTCATTCCCACCTCCCACCCCCCCATGCAATGTATACTAAATAATTAACATAGCATATGGGTGTGTGTGCGTGTGGTAGGAAGCCTATAGGCGTTATCATATCTTGAGCACTATAGCTATAATAACTCCCACGCGCCCGCAATATGGTCTGTACTTAGCTATGCTTGCTACTATACAGCCTCGGAAGAGAAACGACGATGTTCCACAGAAGTAATATTGGGTATTGAGTAAGTTACTTACCTAAAGTACTTACCTTTTTTGCTGAAGGTGGCCATGGGGTCCGATGGAGGGCGGAGGGTCGTGATCGCTTATACTGGTTTTTGGTTGGATGGAACGTTCGACCTTTAGAGTGTTGAGCATGATTATAATATATGTTCTTCTATATTAGAGCCCGTATACTATGCTACCTCTTATCGATCCATTCGGAGCTTCGAGTTAACGTTCTATATTACGAAGGAATACATGGAATTCGATTGGAATATCCTTACAGGACGTCCCGTCACTCGTGATGTAGACAAATACGTGGCTGATCCTTCCTTACTTAGTAGTAGGCCAACTTAGTAGGTCTTCCTTCCGGGCCAAAAAGGGAATACACATCTATAAAGGAGCAGACATTTAGGCCTGTCAGGTACCTATTTAGGTGCCTACATATTATGAAGTAGGTGTGTACTCTAGTACTCTACGTTCATTTACCGACTCATGCAATAAAACCTCCATAAGAATAAGCTTAAGGATTCGAACCAACAAAATTTCCAGCCTCAGGCATACTCAGGTAAGGTACCTAAAATATATTAAAAATCATACCATTAAATCTATATATTTTTCTTGGCCATGGCCATAAGGCTAAGAAGAAAAAAAAACCAATATGGTGTAATTCCGCGCTGAAACGTTTACGCTGGCCATGGGAGCTCAGGCCGCTCGAGGTAGCTTATAATTACATACTGGTAGGTAAGTATATATACGTAGACAAGGTAAAATGGTACGTACCTTCTTTGAATTCTTCCGATGTAACTGCTTAGTCAATGTCGGTAGTATAGGGTTTAAATTCCAACGGTCCTCCGAGTTTTTAAACATATGATCGGTACATCAATGTTACATGCAGATGTTTAACGTACCCGTATAGAGTAAGTAGTTCGACCAAGTGCTGGCATGGGTAAGTAGCTTGGAGAGAAATACATCTTTCCACAGTATCCTGGATCCGTGAGACTCCAGCAGGCCCGTGTAAGCGAGGCGTTGAAGTTACTACGTACTGTCGGACCCCCTGTTCCGACCGTGCGCCTAGTTACGACCGCCAGTTTACATACAAATTTGACCAAAAAATGAAGTTTTGAAAATTCAAATAAAATGATTGGTGCAAAGATCTTTTGGGGGGAGATAATATAGGCCATGAAAAGGTTATTCCAGGAAAACCAGACTATGCTCATGAAAACTGGTTGTGTGGTTATGTTTTTGGTTGTGAATTTCACCAGGATGTATTTTATATACAAAATTTGCACTTTTTCCATTTTTATATTAAATTCAATTGAAAAGCTATGGCTCTAGGACTTTGCACCCTTTTTATTTAGGTTCATGTAGAACTTTTGCAGTTCTGTAGGCAGCGATACACCTTCTAGTATACTTGTTCTCATTTTTGGCCAAAGAATTGTACCTACAATTTACAACTCATCAATAATCATGCTTGTTGATGTAGAATTGATATATATTGCACATATTGAGCATAGAAATTGATTGGTATAGCTACTATGGCCATACGTTAAGTATTAAAAGAGATATAAATTGTCAAAAAGTGCGAATTTTGTATGTAAAATGCATCCTGGCGAAATTCACAACCAAAAACATAACCACACAACCAGTTTTCATGAGCATAGTCTGGTTTTCCTAGAATAACCTTTTCATGGCCTATATTATCTCCCCCCAAAAGATCTTTGCACCAAGCATTTTATTTGAATTTTCAAAACTTCATTTTTTGGTCAAATTTGTATGTAAACTGGCGGTCGTAACTAGGCGCACGGTCGGAACAGGGGTCTCGACAGTATACTCTGTGCCTCTTAACTTAAATAAGCAGTTGTGGTCTTATACTTCCAGCCAATATGTATGGACGGAACAGGGATTCCCGAGTTGGAAACAAGGCTTACCGGAGTAGGAGTGTGCACCTCAAGTACCTTTTCTTGTAATCGAACAACCACTTTCCAAAGTAGGAAGGCACTGCATCCTAGAAATTTTTAGCCTGGCTAAGAAATTTTCATTACTCCATTCGTTAGCATTCGATCTTACACCTACTTAGACTCGTCACCTACTTGGTAGAGTATAGCATTGTTCTGCCTAACTGCGATGTTAACGATTACAAGGAGTGAATGATTATGAATGGTATACCCACACATCTCCTTGGGTACCACAGAGCAGCGAATTTTATTCCTTAGCGCAGTGCGTAGTTCTGGGAACGAGTACACTCCTTGGGATGCATACCATCAATAAATCACCGACAACAACGTGCAGGACGAGAGCGAAAGAACGAACTTTTGAACCAGAGCGACCCCGACGTCGCCATTTGCAGCAATCGAAAGAGCGAAGCGGACAGAGAAGAAGTATCGAAGAACATTTACGAAAACCCCAAAAACACGGCCTCAGCGAGGGCGTGAATCCGTGCGGAGAAGTGAGTAATTTGTGAGGGAATTCCCTTGGCAAAAGACACCTGGCAACAGATCAGCCCCACCCGTCGGTGTGAGGCTCCGCAGGAACCAACCAACCAATCAGAACGAGCAAATCGAGGAAGCCATGCCCCCTAAAGCGAAGAGGGCAATGAGCTCCAAAGCGGGAGTGAAGCCCAAAAAATTGACTGTGGTCGAAAGAAAGAAGAAGCAAACTGCGTGGGAACCAGTAACAGGCTGGAGCGACATCCCAGACATTACGGTCGTCGACGGAGACAAACAATGGACGCTCAAAGGGCTCACAAACTGGCCAGTCAAAAATATGGGAGACTTCACCACCCTTCTGAAAGCAGCAGTAGACAAAGGGGACTCGGCCCCAAACTCGGTCAAGGAAGCACTAAACCTGGACCAAGCTGTGCAAATTGATCACCAGACCTATGCAGTGGCCGGTCTTCCAGTTACCAGGTCTAGTGTGTGGGGTACTTTGGGGGAAACTCAGAGGAATCTCAAGAAAGAGGCGGACGACCTTCAACATGCCCTCCGGAACAAAAGGGCTGTTGCCTTTGTCACCGGCACCCCTTCCCCAAGCCCCTCCCCTCCTGCAGGAGTTAAGCAGGAGGCCGAGATCGAAGAACAGGCTCATACGGCAACAGCAGCCCTGACGGGAGAACCCGAGGGGGCTGCTGAGGATATGGACATTGAAACCTCCCCGGATACTAATGAAGCGTGGAGAGAGACCTGCTCTCCGCCCACAGTATGTGAAGTGAGCCACCATTTTACATGCGGAGCGCATCAGGGCGAGGTATGTGTCAAGCCCACACTCTGTGGCCACACCGTCCTAGCGGAAGAAAGCGGAGGAGGATTAAGGGGAAAAATGAATTGCGAGGAGGGCAGAGGAAGGAGCTGGTGGGGAGCACCAAACAACAGAGAGACAGGCGGCAAGAAGAGAAAAACTACCCAAGACACTGAGGCTACGCCCCCCACCCAATCTGCCCCAGCACCTGGGTCTGTCTTGTCCTTCGAAAACTGGCCTCAAATGGCAGCGGCTACGCATGGAGAAGGCAAACAAACCCTGCAGAATGCCCAAATCGCCATTCGCAAGCTGTTCGTTTTTATGAAACAGCTTGACTCTACAGTCAGGCTGTCGGCAGCAGCCAACCAAAAGCCCAAATGGGGAGAGCACACCCTCTACAATATTCAGGCAACTACAAGCCTATTGTTCAAATGGATAGATTCCGGGAGCTTGGGTGCCCCCATCAAGGTCGAGATGGGAGGATTGGAGGAGGAGCTCAGTGAATGGGCACAGGATATGAGTGAGAAACAGGGGGCCGAGAGGTCCCTTAAACAGGAGCTCAAAAGCCAGAGGAAGATCCTCCAGGAAATCCAGAAGAATACGAGCCTCACCAAAACAGCTGTGGTAGGGGGAGACAAGACGGAAGCAGAGAAAGTAGAGAGGGAAAAAGCAGATCAGAGGCAGAGGGCCAAAACCCAGGAGGCCGACCAGGTTAGATTAAAGGCGCTGAAGGCAGCAGAGAAAGAGGCGGCATTGCAGCAAGACATTGAGGCAGCCCTACAGGCATTCGCCCAGACGTCTGTTACGCCAGAACCGGTGGACCACGCAACCACTACTATCAATGAGGTCGATGCCAGCATGAAGGAGAAGGCCAAAGCGCGCGCCAAGGCAGTCAAGACTACCCAACTGAACATCGTTGTTCCAGAAGGCCTCAACAGCATGTCCGCTGAGACAGGCAACAAGGTTATGGCTGCCCTCAACCGATACATGGGAGTGGTGGGTCTCAACCACCCGGACCTTGCAGTGTCAATTACGAAGATCGGAGGCCAAGGCCGGGTACGAACCATCACTGTGGCTACCACCTCAGTGGCGGATGCTGCTCGACACTTGATCATCAAGTGGGTTGAAGAAGGCCTTAAAATGAACCTGTGGGCGTATGAGCAGGTTTACTTCGCCCCGGCTGAAGAACCATCGGTGGTTTGCAGAACCAACCTCGTCCGAGGGAAGGAGGGTATGGAGCGCTTACAGGCTCTCAACAAGTCTGTGACTTTTGGACCTAGGCACCCAACCAGCATGGGACCAGCCGTTACGCGCATCTATGTTGCTACACAGGGAGATCTGGTAAAGGCTTTTACCCATGGTCTGGTCATAAACGCGGGGAAGAAACCCTTGGTGGTAGACCCGTATGCGGAACCGGCGGAAACCAGGAAGTGGAAAGTTACGAAGAGGGGAGAGGAGGAGAACCTGGTCAGCAACAAACCAGATGCCAAAGGATACATCACAGTGGTACAGCGAAAGTACAACCCCAAGCGAGACCAGGGAAAACAGTGGGCCCCTGCCACCATTTGCTCGTTCTGCAACCGCAAAGGACACTCGGCAGGCGAGTGCTATTCCAGAGACCCAGCCAACAGACCCATCTCCACCAGCGACCCTTGCTATCGGTGCGGAGAGAAAGGCCACTGGGCCAGAGACTGTAAGAAAGGCCTGAAGTGCTATGGATGCGGAGGGTTTGGCCACACCAGAGGAAACTGTGTAGAGCTTACAGGCAGGAAAGGGACCAGCAGAAATGACGGTGCCCGCAGCAGCCCTAAGCCAACCCTGAAGGCTCCCGTAGTTGGAGGGGTAAAAGGACCGGAATGCCCCAAGTGCGGGAGGAAGGGACACTCGTCCCCCGACTGCCCCAATCCAATGACCATTCCCTCCCAGCTGATCCCGGGAGTCAGGCACCCGGCAATCATCTGCGGAGACTGCGGAGTGGGATACGCCAACCGCTACGACCACGCCTGCCAGGCCCGTGCAGACCGAATAGCAGGCAGGCCCAAAAAGAGTTGGGAGGACATGTTCTCTCTTGAAGACACGGTGCGTTCAGGGACAGAAGAGTCGGACTGGAACCCCACACGGGGGTCCCAGATGGACGAGACCGAGGACGCTAAACCATGGTAGGGGGGTCCAGGACCCATGAGAAGGGGGAGAGGAGAGGAAGAGGAGAAAGAGATGCAGGAGGAGAGAGCACGTTTGGGGAAGAGGAGGAGGGGAGAAGGAGAGGCAGAAGGAGACGGACAGAGGAAGGAAGAGACAAGGAAGCAGGGAAACCAGGACACACTTCAACCCTTAAGGTTCTCTACAATAACGTGGGAAGAGGAGTCAATAATGCCCACATGTTTCTAGAGGAAGCATCTAGCCAACAAGCAGACATAGCTATTGTAGGGGAATGCTGGTCCATGCAAACCCCTAACGGTCAGCAGGGAACCCAACAACATCCAAGCTACGTCTGCCTCACCAATGTACAACCAACTACCAAAGTAGTAGTCTATGTACACCAAAGGCTTAAAGGACTTTGGAGAACCGCTCAAGCTACCGAGTACAGCAACGGCATAATATCGGCACAACTAGGATGCGAAGTTCGAGGAGTTTATATCCCACCTGACTGCGTCAACTTCCGGAAACACCTGGAAGATATCCAGACCGCTAGTACATCCGAGAATCAGTGCATACTCGGAGACTGGAATGCACACCACCCGAGATGGGGAGGCCCAGACGAGAGAACCTCTCCCAAAGGCCGTGTCCTTGTAGACTTCTGGGACAGCCTCAACTTCACAACCCTAGTAGACCATGAGTTCAATCACACATGGTCAAGGGGAGCTAAAGGTAGCGTGCTTGACATATCTTTTACAAGGGGCTTCCAAAAAACAACACGCCTGGACAACACTCCATCCACCAGCAACCATGTGGTGATAGGAGTTGCCTTGAAACTGGACAAGACCACTGAGACGGACCCTCCAGTGATCAAAGGAGTGGATTGGGGCTGGTGGGAAGGCCTGGAGAGCAGAGACTGGGCTGAGCTAGCAAAGAACAGGGACATACCTCACGAACCAGCAGATGTGCTAAGATGGCTGTTTCAAAAGTGAGTCATCGACAAGTCTCTGTCCCGGGCATCAAAGCGATGGTGGACTCCAGAACTGACCAAGCTACGAAAAGAGTTCAAGAAATGGAATCGTAGGATAGACTCCACTTTCCGAGCCAACAAGGCCAAAGAGGCAAGAGCCAAATATACCAATGCGGTCAAGACAGCAAAGAGGGACAAATGGAACACCTTCGTTGCGGAATTAAATGGGTCCACATCAGGAGGCTTCTGGAAACTCGTCAAGTTTCTACAAACCCCATTCGGCCGAGGGGACTCCATGGGTACAATACACCACGAAGGGGTAGCTTTCAGTAGCAATGAGGAGAAAGTAGGCTGCTTCCAGAGGCTCCTATACCCGGAACCCTTTTCAGCACAGAGGCAAGTCCCCCCAGTTTCAGCAGCGGATCTGGCAAAGAGAATAGACCAGGGGGCTTTACAGCCCCTAGACACAATCGAAGGAATCTTGGACGACCTCCTCAGCAAAACAGCTTCAACGTCGGCCCCAGGCCCTGATGGGATCAATTACGGCTTCATCAAAATGATCAGGGACAACTGGCCAGGATACACCAATGTGCGGAGGAGGCTGGCCATTCAACTCCAGAAAGGCGAGGCTGTAGAGTCACACCAGAAGCTGGTCATGATAGGGAAGCCCAACAAGGACCTCACTCTGGCCAAAAGCTGGCGCCCAATTGCCCTTTGCAACACTATCAACAAGTGGGCGGAGAAGTTTGTCGCAAGGGAACTGCAGAGCATCTCAGGCCTCGTACACAGTTCAGCTATAGGATGTATCACTGGAAAATGCCATATGGATACACTGGCGGCAGAAGTCTCGGAGGTACAACAGGCCCTAGACAAAGATCAGAGCATGGTCTGGGTCATGAATGATGTTGAGCATGCTTTTGGGAATGTCAGATGTGCATATGTTCTGGATAGACTCAACAGGTTCCCTCTGGGAAAGAGATGGATGAGGTTTGTGCGCACATTCCTGGAAGACCAACCGCAATCCATCCCAATCTCTTGGGATGGCGTCAACAGAGGTGCGGTCCAACGCCACATGGGGACCCCACAAGGATCCCCTTTGTCACCAGTAGTTTTTATGATTGCTATCTCCAACGCCCTGGAATGCACACAGCTGGCCAACCCCACCGTTAAGGTACACAGCTACGCCGATGACCTAAAACTGGCCAACATTCGGGGCAAGTGTATTATGAACCTCATGCCAGCAGAGGCCGACCTCCAACGGAATCTACAAGAGGACGGATTTAGACTGGATCCCCGCAAAAGAGAACGAATCAGATTTGGCCCAGGCTTCTCTGATAAAGTCACGTACCTGGGGGTCGACTTCAGTTCGGACCTGAGCTTCCGCCATCACGTTCAAAACCGAGCAGGCAAGGCTCACAAGGCCTGGATGGGAGTGAAAGGAATACTGAAACACCTCACCCCCAAGAACCGCAGAGACGTATACACCGGAAAAATTCGGGCCATGGCAATGTATGGCGCCGAACTGGTGGGGCCACATGAGAAAGCCTGGGAGGAGACCGAATCACTCCAGTACCGCATCAGCAGGGCAATAACCGGGGGGTGGAGAGGGTCGTCCAAGGAGAAAATCAGACACCTTCTTCGACTGCCAACCTGCCGGGAATACCAGAGAGAAATGGCAGGAGGAATGCTCGCAAGAAATGTGGCCCATAGCGGCCCCCTCAAAGAAGCAATACGCAGCCTTAGCGCAAATACGCCTGTCCGCAAGACTCGTAAATGGAAGAGACGGAGCAGAGAAAAACGCTCCAACATAGCTAAAGAGCTACTAACAAGTGCCAACTTGTCCCCGGACCAGGTCGAGGACATTTCTTGGGGCCAGCTAGACCTGGGAGACTCAGGGTACAGAATTTATAACCCAATACTCTTTGACAAACCAAATAATGGCGAGGATCCAGTCAGCACAGGTGCCTGGGAAGCGGCCATAAGAAGTCTAACCTGGGAAGGGTGGACCCCGATATACACGGATGGGTCCAGACTTGAGGTTCCTCTAGTGACCGTTGGCTCCGACATCCCAGGGTGGCGTAGAGCAGAGGGGGAAAAAGACACGCGCACAGGATGGGCTTTGCACTGCGCCGACCGATCATGGGCAGGATACTTAGGCAAGCATGCGTCAGTCCTAGATGCGGAACTTAGAGCCATAGCAGGAGCTCTCCATGTCCCCATCAACAGTGACCAAAGATTGATCCTCACGGACTGCCAGGCAGCCATAGACGTGGTGGAAGCCCTGTCTAGAGGGCTCAGACCCCCAGCCAACACATGGGAGGAGGACATCAGGAGACACCTGACACTGGGAGAGGAACAGCTTGCCATTGTATGGATCAAAGCACACGTGGGCATCACAGGCAACGAAAAAGCAGACAAGCTGGCCAAAGAAGGAGCCGGCAGGACTAACCAAACTGAGGTAATCACTGCATACGGCATCCAAGACGAAATGGGCGCCATTCGAAAGCAACACAGAGGAGAGAACCGAGCCTACACCTGGAACGCGAAGGCTCTCAGAAGACTTACGTGGGCCTATACCGATCGAGGCCCACAAGCAGCCTGGAGAGCACATATAAGGCAGATCCTATCAGATGAATGCACACACTGCGGAAAGACCCAGTCAGGCAAACATCTAATATGGGAGTGTGAGAGAAACCGGGACACCAGAGAGGCCAGGAACCTTCAGCCCGACGATACTTGGGAACAGGTCATGAAGAATGAGGCCTACTTTCTAAGAATGTGGTTCCCACACATGGGAGAATAGAAGGAGGTGGAGGGGTAGAGGAGGCAGTTAGACGAGGACGGAAGTTTTTTATGTTTAATTCTCCTATGTCTATTTATTGAAGATTCTTTCCCTTTGTTTTATTTCTATTTTTTAGTTAGTTTTATATAGTTCAGACGCCATGTCCCATGGACGCAAGCGGGAATAGAATTTAAAAAAAAAAAAATACCATCAATAAATTAAGGTAGATGAAAACCAGCTAGATCAGCGGAAGAAATTTAAACGTTTCAATGTAATGATGGTATTATAAAACTAATATGCTATGTAAAGCTTGATGCCGAAAACAAAATCCAGAAACCAAAAAAAGCTAAAAGAAAATCAGAAAACAAGAAGCCAAAGCCCGCATTCCGCGACAACTGGCCTCAAAAGAAAATTCGCAAAACAAAAAAGCGCAGGCTCAACCAAACCAAATAGGAATGCCGAAAGAACAAACATGACCACTATGGGTGCCAGAGATATAAAGACTTGACACAAAAGAAAAAGAAAAACAGAAAGTTAAAAGATCAAAATCACCCTATCGCAATCATGCAAGAAATCCCACCTCGTTATAAACCTCTCCTTCCAAATAAGCCAATCGAACCCTGTCATTCCCTTCCACCAAATATTATCGTGCCCGCCATTCGAAGTTCTTCGGCTCTCATGTCTTGAGTATCCCCCTAAGATGCCCATGCCTGCTATGAGTCCGACGACGACGGCCAGAGGAGGATGAACCATCATCACTGCTGCCGCTATCACTATCATCACTGGTATCATTCTCACTGCTAGCCTCACTTCCAGATCGTCGTGGACTTGGTGCCCTAGGTCTCCTCATTCTCATTGGCGATCGAGGGCGGTAGGGATATTCTTCACCATAGCGCATTTTGAAACCAATATGACCTCTCCCGTCCACCCTCAGGTGTTCAGTCCCAGTGTATCGCATCGGTGGGGTATATTCAGAGCTTCCTACATTTGAGGGACCTGTAGAATAGTGATGATGTTCATGATGCGTTGATGGTTGAGCAATGTAGACTTCCTCATGGATAAGTTGCGGTTGAACAATAGGAATTGCTGCATCGGCGTCGTGAATGTGCGCCGCACCTCGCATTGAGAAGTGCGAGCCATGTCCTGTAGAGAGGGATGCTGATGCAACAAAATGCCTATTTCTGGAAGATGCACGAGATTGATTTCGAATCTCTTCCCCTGGCCCCGTTGTTGGCACTAGATGGTAGCCAGATACTGGCTGGCTGTATGCTGTCGATGCGTATGGACTCTCTGGAGGTGGGGTTGCATGTGCAATTCGAATGGGCTGAGGATCATAGATGTATTGACCATATGAGGTTCTGGAATTCTCACATCCAATAGAGGTGTATTTGTTCGAATGGTAGCTGATATCAACTCTTTTGCCGTCAGATGAGTGATGGCGATGCCTCCGGTGATGCCTCCTCCTGTTTGAGTGTTTATGCTTCGACCTATCAAGGTGGGTGGTTCTCTCCTCAATATGTACAATAGTGGGAGGATTGATGACAGCCCTCGCTCTGGATGTGCTTGACGCCCTTGATATTCTAGTAATGCTCACACTCCTGCCTCGATTATGTGAATCGAACCTTTCGGGTGACCTGTGAGTTCTTCCTCGGGTTGGCTCGTATGGAACTAAGCTTGTGTTCCTTTGTACTTGAAGTCTTGCGCTACGTCTTTGCTTGTTGTCGCTGTCATCATCACTGAGCCAGCACATCTCGAGGCTTCGATGACCGGAAGAAACCACCGGAGAGCGTCGTCGATTAGAGATCACGTAGCTCTGCATGTGGTTAAATGCTGCCCTCGAGCGAGAGGAAAATAGGTATGAGGGTAGGTGAAGGGAGAGGAAAATGAAGTTGAGGTGAGAGGGGAAGATTGAAGTATATAAACTCTCTTGCGAATGCACCAGAGCTGGCTTCACAAGGACAGGCTGTCTCTGTACAAGCTCAATACCGAAAAATATGATGATTGGGCTAGCAAAACAGGGACCGGAACCAACATACCTTTTGTATCTTTAGAAAGCCATAAGTAAACCCAACTTGAGGAATCCACGCATGGGATGTCGCCTGCGAATTTTCACAAATGTGTATGGTGAGGCGTGTAGGCGCCATCTCTAAAATGCACTGCCAGCAAATCAAACCGCCCGAAAGCTGATGGTGACGCACGACACCGTTGGCACGAACGGATGGCCCCTTCAACCCCACTTCTTTTGCCGCATCTTTTGCTCGTTCGTGGTACCCTCGGGTGGGTTCCGTGGTATTCGGGTTGTACATGATGCCTGAGCCACATGGTCGGAACGGGCTCGCCCCACTGACGTCCTGTCGCTGTCGGGGCGTCGTGTGACGGCTGTCTTGCCGGGTGTGCAGGGATTCGGGGGCCTCATTTGGCACAGAAAGTGACCTCATTGGTGCATCACGTGAGGCGACTGCCAAATTGGTCACTCTGCGCGGAGCCGCGCCCTGTCTCGAACTTCCGCGCCCACTCCCCCATAGCCGCGGCAAGTGCGACGAGGCTGCCTATTTCACATCCCAAGGTTATCTTGTTCAAAATATTTCCAGTGTCGAGACTGAGGTATTTCTATGCGGCACAGTTCGTCAGAGAACAACTCGTGTGACCCGGGTGAAACCCCCCACTCATATGACGACGGCAGCTGCACGGTGTGGCGGAGTTGATGGTCCTAGTATGGCACTGTGACGTGTGGGCGGTCCGTAGGAATCCGAAAGTTGTGACGAAGGGCCCTGAGGAGAGCAGGAAGGAACATTCGGATGCTCAGAAATACCGTAGATGATGATCACTAGATCACTCGGGAGGACTTGTATGATTCATCGACTTCTTATTGCTCCATCTCTCTGTTGAAAACGAGGCTACTGTGGAATTCCGGAATCCGCATGATATCGAGGAGTTTTAAACTCGCTTTTGAAGGCTGCTGTATTTTTGTCGCATGTCGGGGTGCTTGGGTAATCACAGGGCCCTTTAATGGCATTCCTTTTAAATCTTTGTGATGGCCATGACGCATAGCTGGTAAATGCCCATGGCACGAGGGGCAGTGACGAAAGGAAGTTGAGCCTAGATGTTAGAACTCGAAGAAATTAGACTCATGGGAAATGGGGCTTTGAAGTCATGGGGACATGGGAGAAGCAATCATGAGACGTAAGATACCTAGTGTGGCGCAGCAATGTGGCGTCTTGATGCCAAGAAACCTCAATGGGGAAATGCGATCAGTTTTCCAGTTTTTAATTCATTTATTCCATCTAAACTGAAAAAAGAGCAGATTCGGTTCTGCATCTACTCTCAAGCCTCCGTCTACATTATCATACATTGTACTTCTCAAGCAGTCATCAAAAACAAAAAAGAAATCCATGGGAGACCCAGTGTCCCACGCCAGACTCGCGTACCAGCCGTCCAGAGATAAAACAAAAAGAAACGACAAAATTAAGGGAACCTAGAATCAAGGCCCTAGGGGTACGAGACGAGAAACAAACGATAGAACAACAAACGTTACCCAGCACTCCGGCGGGTGTAAAGAGAAGGCAGCATGCAAGATTAAGTATAAGCACTCGCAAAATGGGTTCATGACTTGGAAATGCACCACCCGGCCGCTCTGTAATCTCAACCCATGGGGCACTGGGGCACCGCCACGGGCGAAAAGCCACAGAACCCCACCGGTTAAAACGCCTGTAATGATGCCTGGGGGAGAGGGAAAAAAAGACGCAATTCTCCCTCCAGCAAGATAAATCGAAATTCCCGCGCCCGCAATCTTAAAACTTAAAAGACAGAATTTCAAAAGACAGTCTGGCAACAAGGCTTCTATGCCGTTGATGGATCTGTCTCGCTGACCACAATACCCCTGGTGGCCTCTGACGAGGACCCAGAACCCTTGGTGTGGTCCTCTTCTCTGATGCTGCTGCTCTCAGATGAGTAAGTGAGCCCATATCTCAGGGACGCTCGCTCAATCTCTTCAGTCGACATCAATGGCAGGGAGTCTGCGGCCTTCACATAGTTTGTCTTCTCCGCATGGCCCTTTGCAAAGATGATGTCGATCTCCTCCAGCGTTCGTTGACGTGTCTCGGGATAGAAGAAGTAAATGATTGGTAGGAAGATGGCGTTCATAACCGCGAAGAAAAGGTAAGTTCCCCTGTTGTAACGTTAGATATATGCTCACTAGTAAGAAAATGGGGTAGAATTACCATCCGATGGAGTCCAACATGATTGGTGTGATCATGACAATGAGGAAGTTAAACAGCCAGTTTGTTATAGTGGAAACAGCTATCACGGTCTATCAGCAGAGTTCGAAAACCAAGGATATATGCATCAACTCACCATTGGCCTTTCCTCTTGTCCTGATGGGGTTGATTTCAGCGGGATACAACCATGGCAGTGGTAGCCAAGTTGCACCGAAGAAAGCAATGTATGCGAAAAGTCCAACACCAGCACCTTTGGCGGCTCCTTGGGTTCCAGGAATCAGGCAGGCAAATGTAATAATCATGCTGCACATTTGTCCCAAGGTTCCGATCAAGAACATCTTTCGCCTTCCCAACCTTTCCACTGTGATCCAGGATGTCATTGCGGAGATGGAATAAACAATCATGTTCACACCTCCCATGACCAAGCTCATCTTTCTGGTCTGACCAATGGAATCTTCAAACAAAATTGGGAAATAATAGATGACGGCATTGCAGCCTCCAACTTGTTGCATGAATTGGGCACCTGCGCCCAGAAGCATTCTTCGGAAGTGTTGTGTCTTTCCGTTGGTGAACAGGTCGCTGAAGGTAGCCTTTTGGCTGTTCTTGTTGGTGCCTCCGGCCATCATGGAGTCCATGATAATCTTCTTCTCGGCCAGGGTCTCTGGAGAGTCAATGTCTGTGTCCTGAAGAGCAGAGATGACCAATGTTCCTTCAACTTCCATGCCTTTTGCCAATAACCAGCGAGGCGATTCTGGCAAGAAGCACATGCCCCAGATGGTGATGATTGCAAAGAGCGCTTGGAATGCGATTGGGAACCTCCACACCATTTCGGTATGTGTGTATGACACTCCAAAGTTAAGCCAATAACTTATCACTGAATGGTGATCCGATTAGCATTTACTCCAATCACTTGGAGATGTTCAACTACTTACGGGTTCCGAATGCAATCGTTGCGCCTTCGATGCAAATAAGCAAGCCTCGGTTTTTTGAGCGAGAGCACTCAGCCTGGTATGATGGAATGGCAGATGTGTTCATACCATTGCCAACACCAGTAACAATTCTTCCGATAATAAATTGTGCCTACACCGAGTTAGCCCGGTTTTGACGGGATATGGTTCAATGAACAAAATACTCACATAACTCGAGTATCCAGCATAGACTGTGCATTGAAGGATGGTTCCGAGAATCATCACAGTTGCTCCCAGAATAATCGATCTCCGCCGTCCCAAGCGATCTCCAGCGCAAAGAATAAAAACAGCGCCAGCGAGACAGCCGACTTCATAGATGGCAGTGACAAGGCCTTGATTTGTTGGATTGTCCTTGGTCTCGGGGATGGCGGCATTGAATTCGGGAGCCGTGATTAGGCCAGACATAAGACCTACATGATGTCGTAAGCAAAAGCATTCTGCCAATTGTGAAGTTTGATTACTGACCTTGATCATAACCAAAGAGTAGGAAGCCTGTCGTGGCTATGAACGATATAGCGAACCCCAATTTGTCTCCTCTCAACCCCATAAATCGAGGTTTAGGGTTACTGCTCACTGACATCTCCATATTACCCATGCTGAATTATTGAGCCAGTGCGATGTTGCGTCCAGTTTGTTTCTTTTGGTGTGTGTGTGTGTGATTGGTGATATTAAATTTTAGGTGATCAAGAAAAAATAAGAGAGATTGCGTATCTTTGTGAATACTGAAGAAGCGAGATGTGGTAAGGAGGCGGGACAGCCCGACTTTATAATGGTCTAATTCGAAATTCGAGGAGGCAAACGCTCGTGGAAGATCATCATAACGTCAACAATAGAACTGCGAAGGAACTATACTCATTACGTCTTTTCCTTTGCCACAAGGGGTCGCAAGGAACCCTCAGTCTAGTTCTCGTTCCCTTCCGCTCTAGTGCCATCCCGAAGCAAAAAGCTCGGAAAAGCGTCATCAGGCTTGTGAGGGAGGGTACCGCACCTAAAAGGTGGCTTTTCCCCTACCTACTTACTTATGCATACGTCACACCGCTAATAATTTTCTTGAGCTTGTCTGGCAGCTATACTCGCCCCTTCGGCCCTCGGTGGGGTTTTTGAAAATCTGTCAGGTGAGTGTTTGCTCTGGAATTTAGAACCAAATTCACTTTTATTTTATGCATGTAAAACTTCCGAATGTGGAGAAATTAATTGCCTCCCAGATAGATATGCTAATTTATTGATACATCTGCAGTGGGGCCCTGATATGATTGAGTTTTCTAATGCATGAAACCACAAGACTCAATTCCCTTCGTTATCAGAATCACACATGTAGTCTCGTTCCTCACACATGCAGAGCAAAAAAAAAGGCTCAATTCTGCAGGTAACACTTGGGACGTTTGCCTCGATCCGGGTGTTAGCCGTTGCCAAGATCGGCAGTTTCAAAAGGCATTCATCCTCCCCCCGTTATGAACCTTGTTTCCATGCTAGGCATGTGGGATGAGAGTAGGGGGGGGCACGAGACTATAGGGGGTGGGTGTGGGGGGGTCTCTTAAGGGCTAACGGGTTATACCAGGCCTTATGAATTTCTCTCAACTTAAACTTCTTTTGAAGTTTTAACGAAAGATGTGAGGGCCAATTGTGTGTGTGTGCATGTTCGTTCAATCTTCACAATCGAACGACTATCATCGATTTTCAGGCATTGAATTGATTGATCGTAGCACATGGCTTCTTCCTTTTTTCCCACGAGGTATTGTTCTTCAAACATTCTGTATTGGATCCACGTTTCATGTTCCATCTGTCTAAATTGTTCCATACATAGGAACTTTCCAAAACATCTTACCGCAGCCGAAGTGTTCTCCGAATCGGAAAGTTCAGGCGGAGGGCCCCCAGGAAGCAGTATCGGCTCCTCGTGATTAGCTAAGTATCCTTCATACATACATGTTCGATGCATACACACCAACATAGCTTTTATCATTCACCTGCCTAAGGCAGGCACAAGGCATAATTATTACCTAGGCAGTCTAATTGAACCCCATGATATCCCTCTTTCGGTAGGCAGGTCCCTATGTATTTTCACCTTGTGCCGGGTACATGGGATTATGGGTAGACTCTTTTGCTTCTCACTCTATAATAATTCACTTGCTCTTGCATATTGTGTGTGGGACCTCGTCGAGTCGAAAATCCAAGCCCCTCCCGTCAGCCCCTCCCGTCACCCGTCAGCCCCTCCCGTCAGTGGGCCAGTGGGCCAGCGGATGTGCGTCATTCACGTGCAGGAAAAGTGGAGGTGGGAGAAGGGGATCGAGGCTGGGGAGAAGGGTTTGGGGCGAGACTGGGTTTGGTGGGGGGGAGAATGGAAGCTTAGTATGCATACATCGGCAGGGGTATGTAAGGGACTAACGTTACCCATACTCTACTATACATGTATTTGCACGTGAGCGTGAGAGGTAGGAGGTCATCTCACTTCCGAGGGCATCACCAAGCCACTTACTCACAAAATCTAGAATTATACAATTTAAATTCCCAAGTTGCATATGCTAGAGGCTTGGGAGTACTAAAGAGAGGGCGAAAAAGTAGTTAGTAGCCAAGGAACTGATATTATAGTATTCACATGGTTCTATCGTTCAAGGCTACACAATTGATAACTTAGTTACAGCAGGAAAGCATATTTCGTGCCGAAAGCAGCCCTATTACTACATGTACAGGTGACCATCTACACCCTCGCAGTGTAGAAGGAATAGGCACTGTTTGAAATGTCAAAAAGTTAGGCAAGTCCCCGGACTGTTGGGCGGAGAGGGAGGGGGGGAAGCCTTACCTCGACCTCCGCAGGACTCGAGTTTCTAGCTCCAGTTACTACTTTAGTAATTAGTATACATCCCGCTTGCATTCCCAAAGCAGTAATCTCCCTCCATCCGATATTCCCCCCACAACACTAAGGCTTTTTTGCATCTCATTACACTTCCCTGAAAATACTCTAATATTATTATTTCGTGAAGATCTTGGTGAGAACGGAATTAACGCGGCTCAGTTGGCTAAACCCGTCGTTTAAAGTGGATATACGAGTAGTAAGGGAATATTAGCTCTCTGACGCTCCATTAGAGATGGGGAGTTAGTCCAGAGGAAGCTACCCGCATCCTGACCCCAACCCCACCAATGCTATATGTAAGCATACTTTGGACAGTTAGTGTGATCATGACATCACAGGCTGGTTTTCTGGGCCGGGAAGAAGCGAACTCATCTAAATCCTTTCCCAAATCAATCTCCCGAGAACCTCAGTCCCCTTCCCACTACGCCACAGCCTGTATTTTCCTTGTAGCTACTACGTTGTCGACCCACTGTCGTACACATCTCATCTGAATATCTTTCATGAGACTACTGTATAAGTAGTAGTTGAAAAAAAAATGATGCTCATTTTTGTGAAGATCTTCAGCCGTTTCGAGTGCGTGGGAAGCGTTCGTGCATCTTGAGTTTAACCCAGTTAGAGTGCTCGGTAATAAGTCAGCTAGCTTGCTTGTAAAACTTCGGGAAACTGCAATAAACTTCTTGGCATAAACATCAAAGTGTATGTTATGTTGGTGGTAGCGAACACAAAAATGATGTGAGGACTTCGCTTGGATATGTGGAAAGGCACGACGGAAAGGACTTACAAGCCTTATGGTTTCCTGTGATGTAGGGAATACTGCAAGTTGAATATTTGTTTCACAAGCCAGAATTCTCGGGTATCGGTAGAATAGAGAAGGCTCGGATAAGCTAAGATAAGGTATCCATGCTTAAACCTAGATGCCCCTAGGGTGGGCTACTGACCGCAAGCTCCTCTGTAAACCCCTGGGGAGCCAGGGTCTTTCGGCCTAAAGTTTGCAAGCAGGCAGCTTTCTCCATAATGGTAAGGTTAACAGAGCATATCATGACGGCTAGACCAGAGTTCTGGAGGAAGGTGGGATGAAAGTTGCGACGCTATCGGTAGTCGGTGTAAAGTACTGAAAGTACTTACTCCTCACAATACTAATGCATGCAAGCGCGATTATATGACTCGTGAAACGCTGGGGAATCACAGTATATCCATGGTAAAAGCAAGGAATGGACCGAAGGGGTTTGGGATTTGCGCCGAAGCATGTATTATGATACAAAGTCTCTCGGTCCTCGGAAACAGGGACTTTACTTACATGTAATTGCACGTGAGTATCGTAACCCTTCCATTGCTGACAATTTTCTTTATTCCAAGGCTTCAAGGTAAAAACCAATATATTCGGTTCCTAAGATCATGTACTTTAAATTGAGGATCCGTTTTATCCGCAACATGAAAAAGGGGTCTAATATGGGGTATCTCCATGTGCAAATTAGAGTTATTCTCGACTAGAAAAAGATTTTGGATGGTTGTGAATTTACCTGTAGCATCATGATCACCGATACATCCGATCACCAGAAAACCAACTCCATTTCGAGGCCGTGTTCCCTGGGCTTATCTTTCCCGAGAATTACAAATCTCCACTGCTGTAAAAGTTGTGTGCATCTGCATTATCTAAACTCCTGGTAACTTTTCCCTTGCTTAGACGGTCATTCCTGAAGATGGTAATTATCGCCAACGTTACATGTGGAAACAAAGTTGACCGTAGAGATAGGCATGTTGAGCTTGTAACCGAACTGTATCAATCCGTATTGGGTATTGATTTCTATATTGCGAATATCGAAATTTGTATAGTTTGTAAGAGATGATAAATTTGATGAGAAATCGGTGATTTTACTCAAAGGAGACTGGAACGGTTAGCCGCTCCAGATGAATTGCGAAAAAATAGCTCACTCCCATCTGAGGTGCACAGGGATCGATATAGATCTGTGATGGGGTCGAGGTCTTGTGATCAACCTAGGCACAGGGTAAGTTGTCTAGCAGCAGCTGTGATTGTAAGATTGATGAAAATCCACTTGGATTAATGTAGCTTGTTCATTCATGGTTTTGGGAGGGGTTTGAGAATCCCCCTAAAATCAAACTTTCCGATTTTAAGCAGAAACTGTGCTTTGAGATGAAGGAGGAACCTGATTAGGATCATGAGTCAATCTCCAAAGAACTTCAAAGGTGGACTTGTTAAGGAGTTCCGGAGTCCCCAAGGAATTTGGTTGTGCCTGGTTCATTGTTGACCGATCTCTCGAAATCCTAGAGAATACTGATGACATCTTATCTGTAAGGCAGTTGAGTTCTTCAGTAATTGACTATTGAACTGCAACCGGTCAGCACCTGTGCCCAACTTACAAGCCAGAGATTGGTATCCTAGCCATAGTCCACATCTCGAGCTCTGAATTTCTGAATCTCTGGATCTCGGGTTCTCTAAGCTCATCAAACCACCCTAAGCTTCGATTCCAGTATTCCGTACGTGGTGGCCCTTAAGGCATAGGGGTATAAAATTACCGAAAGTGCATTGAAGGTGGGGAAATCTAGATCTTGAGTGGGGATACTTGAGGGCGTATTTAATTCGAACTCAGAGCTTGGTTGATGGGGCACGAGAACAAGATGATGGTAACTGGAAGGAAATGAGGATGATGTTCGGGATCTCTCGGAAGCCGTCCCCTCCCCCCCCTCACGTTTTCCGCATTTCCCGATCCAATCGTCCATCCGCCACTTCACCTTCCATTGCCAGTATATGCCAAGGTCCCTGAACTTCTCTCCCTCATATGTCCCGATTGGGAAATACAAGAAATACTTAGGTACTTCTTCATATTTTTGGATAATCAAAATCCAGTACTCCAATATATATATTCAAGCTCAATTGCAAGTGCCTGTCCTGTCCATCACTATCACTTCTCTCGCTCTACTCTATTTAAACTATACACCATATGCATGATCATGTATACTATACAGACGATCTTGAAGATAAAAACATGCACGTGGTGATCATGGTCTGCAAATTCAAAGATCTAGAGCTTGCGCCATCATCGATATCGATGGAGCTCGAACAACTGCCATGCATTGCAACGGTTACATAAACGTTAACGAGATCGACCTAGAATCATATGTCGGAAGATTCGAGAAAAGATACCTAAGCCGGGAATTTACGAATTTGAAGAATCTTAGGTAGCTATAGAGCTGCCGTTTCTCGCCTAAATATGACCTATGACCATTCTGTCAGTGTCGTGTCAGTCATGTCTATACCCACTTACATAAGTACTTACCTACCTATCCTACCTAACCTACATGTCTGTTCCCCGTCAATCCCCTCAAAACCCTATCTATAATAGCGATTATTGATCAATAGCTTGCCAGCTTGCAATTGTTCGAGGTGAGGTATTCACCAAAACCCTTAATGCTTCCTTCCATCGATATCTGAGACCCACAATCCGGGAAAATTTCCCTTGGCCACTGGAATCTTTACATTGAAGTACCTATGTACAATCCTCACAAAAAATTCCAAATTCCCAGACTCGCGGGCAAATTTCCCAGGCCATATACAGAACATTTTTTAATTCCTTGAAAATCGCCACTCGCTTGCGTAGCTATATATAATAGTATAACGTTGTCCAATTGCAATGGAAAAAAAAAAAAGAAAAAAAAAAAAAAAAGTCTTTCATGGATTCTCATAGAATTTCGAATTTTTGCCATGATCAAATTCGCTAAAGTTTGCCCCCCACATGAACAGTAAGCGAAAGTGTATAGATCTCCAAATTAATTGTGGGGAATTGAGGGTTTCACACGTGGCCGAAATTCAAATATTAATAACGATGCATATAATTTTGTGATTATAATTATCCTTCAGGATCTATATAAGTGTCTGGTTGGGTCACCATGTACATGTCCCCAAATTCCTGCACCAATGAAAGCAGAAAACTGTCAAGTAAATTGCATGCCATATATATATCCTTGGTGCGCTGGTTGACACCGGGCTCTTTAAGAAGTATGCCCCATTTCGTTGCCACCACTCCTGAAGGCAATGCACTAGTCCCTAAAAGGGTAATCAAGCGTGAGATACTACCCGATGCGGTCACAATCATAAGATGGGATCAAATCCCCCGCGGGACTGGCACCAGAACCCCCATAGCAGACGCAAGAGATCTTCTGATTGCTCCCTCAAGTCTCAATTAGAGCAAGTATTGCCGTAGTGACTTGTGTCAACATAAACCCTAACAAACCCCCCCTCTCTCAAACCCTCCTGGTGTTATAAAATGAATCTCCTCCTCCCTCACATCTCCCGTCTGCTCTGGGCTCGCACTACCGTATATCTTTCCATATACCACTCAAAAAACCATTTTTAAATAAAAAAATGGGCAACACCCCCTCATCAACGGCGCTCGGCGCCACCACCACAGGCTATAATGGCTTCTTCAACCTACCCTTCCCCTTCAGCTTCGGGAACCCAACCCCCGTCGCCAGCAGCGACGAGCCAGAATACACCTACACGACCATCGTGGTCCTCGTCCCCAACAATGGCAGGCCATCCTACACCACAATCACCAGCCTCATCCCAGTGACAACAACAGCTACACTCATGCCAGTCATATCCACATACACCCCCGTCGCCACGCTCGTCACAATGTCCGCTACAGTCTACACCGCAGAGATCAGACCATCTGCCCCCCGCCCCGCAGCTTCGGAGCCAACTCCAGATAACTTGTTCCGGCCAACGCCTACAACATCGCCGGATACCTTCGAATTCCTCGCCCCAACTCCCGACCCAGCATTCCCCGACCCAGCAATCCCCGACCCAGTAATCCCCGACCCAGCAAACAGCGACCCGGGATCCCCGGGTGACCCAGCCCCACCAACAGATCCGACAACGACTGTTTGCGAGGGCCGCCGTCCATGGGGGAGCCGAAGGAGCGGTCCAGCCGGTAAAGTTGAAGTAGTAGCAGGTACGTGATTCCAATCCCCTTTCATGACCACCCCCATCCTCCCTTCCCCCACAACAACATCCATTTTTATCATCCTTTACCAACCTCAAAACCCGTTCGCTCCGGATTGACCTAATCCACGGCGGAGCCATTCAGCAGCTTTCTAGGCGACCTAAACATCTTTGACTACGATGAGATGATCGAGGAGTACTACTCGAGCCACCCAAACACAACTCCTGTGCCCGTCAACACAATCACCTCGGTCGAGCGCGTCTGCGAGAAACAGTGGGGCCCATGCAGGTTCGTGCCAAAGACAACCACAATCTGGAGGCAGGAGAGGCAGGAATAGACGTTCCCTCCTTCATTTCTTGCTTTCTTATCTTTGTTGTGGGAAAAATATAATCGAGCTTTTTATTTTGTGTTTGTTCGGTTTTTTTTCGTCGGGTCAAAATTTTTGAGATGTGGGTTGTGAGTTGTAAGCTGAAAATACTGTCAAGCTGATTTTTTTTTTCTTTTTCTTTTTTTTTGGTTCGATGCATCATGGTATGGGGCGCCGGCCGCTGGCTGTGAGGGAAGGGGGATATGTTCCCTTTAAGTAGAGAAATATATAATCACCTGCTTGACCTAGGTAAGAATTAACATTGCACAACAGAATGGGTAGCTTGCATTGAGAATATTCAATCCGAGTTAAGCTCCATATTATTTCAACAAATTCATACGAACAAATTTCATTCAGGCAATAACAAAAAGACAACTAAAATTCATCCCCATATCAGGCTCCCAGTGCAACATTGTTGATGCGAGCCAAAAGCTGTAAAGCATCGTGATATATTAAGTCATTCATGGCCAGTGACGCTTTCTTGTCTTGAAATATGTCAATTTCAGATCGTATCTGTGCTGTCAAAAGTACAGATCCTAGGGCCTTTGGGAAAAAATGCGTCGAGGCACTTCATTCAAACGTATAACCCTCAATTTCGCACACATCAATCTCATCCTCAAATGAACTTGACTTTTCCTCCTCTTCAAAAGACCCTTCCTCCTCTTCAAATAATTCCTCCTTCCCCTCATCTTCAAACAAACTCGACCTTTTCTCCTCCTCAAAAGAACCTTCCTTCTCCTTTTCCTCATCCGCCAACGAACTTAACTCGTCTGACCCCACCCGACGCTTCGACTTCAACAACAACGTGATATCCTGAATCTTGCGCTTCTGCGTTACCGGCCCCTCGGGAAGCCCCATCATCCTCCGAATCACATTCGCGTCCTTGGTCCTGAGATCTACCGGGGGCTTGACGGCTTCATCTACGACATCACTACCTGTACTATCCATGCTTGCTTCCTTCTCTCTCTCTTTCATAGCCTCGGCTTCTTTCTTCAGGGCCAGCACGAACGCCTTCTCCTCCTCCAACCGCTTTAGGGCTGCGCCGTGGATGGCGTGGTGGTTCGCGTTGATGTCTGCATCGACCCTCGCGAGGGCGGCCTCGAGATCGCGGCCTTCTTCTTGCGACTTTTCCTTCTTTGCGAGTTGGAGGAGTTCGCGGCGTTTTTGCTGTTTGGAAGTAAGCACTCAATCTAATCCTCTATAAATTAAAGTTGAAAAAGAATATAGACATACCAATCGTTGGTGCCGGATATACGTATAGTACTTTGGCGTATCCCAGCTGAGGATCATGCCGCGTGCAATGACGACCGACGAGATTGGGATGAGTAGGAGGAGGGAGATGAGGAGGATGTGGACTGGGGTGAGGCGGGCGTTGATGATTGGGTCTCGGACGAGGCGGGGGTCTGGGTGACGCCAGTCGATACCGTCCGCCATGGCAAAGTTATTGATAGGTTTGTGGCTGAGTGTGGTGTGGTATTGAGGTGTAGGATCGATCTAGTTTCCACTACTGACGAAAAGAAGAGTTCGCCAGAGACGTAAGGCTAGACAGGGCCTGTGTTGAACTCGCAGAGGATGGGAGGTAGGACGCGTGGAACCACTTGTCGAGATACTCTACCAAACTTCTCAGGCTTTCGAGTATAATGGCCTCGAGTCGAGGCGTGTGGCTGTAACCTTAGTTGGTTGGGACCTCCTTAGACCCAACCCTCGGGAAGTCTAAAGACCCACTTTCTGCCGCGGTACTGGGACGTAGATCCCTGGATTGGAGTTAGTCTGAACCCCAGCATCACGTAGTATTAGGGGGAGGGGGGAGGGGGGCATTGAACGCTTGCCTTGTACGAGAACGTACTCGCTCTTACAACGAGGCTACTTCAAGAGGAATGAGATGTGTGTTCTCGGGCGGTGAGATGGGTTGGCTTGATGTTGAGGTGGAAGGTAGACTTGTGTTGGAAGGGATGAAATTTATGGGAGTCGAGGGCCAGGAAAATAACTTGGTGTTGAGTGAGTTAATACCCCACCCACCTGCCTAGGTTGAGCGGGATTCCATCATATCATATGCATCATCTTCCATTGAGTTTGCAACTGCCGTTGAGCAATGTGCTCACTCAAGTCTATTGTCGTGTTGTCGGGCTTGGCAATGCGGTATTTAAACAAGCATCTTTCAGAGGAATCTTTGATTTTCTGCCTGATTTTCTCACAATGGTATCGATTCGATGGTTGCAACTTGGGCTCAATCAAAAAATCATCATCAATCTACATTACCTCTTGACAACATCTAAACAAACCACCCACAACCAAATACTTCAAGTTGAGACTACAAATACTATACCTTTACATTATAGGCCGGGCAAATGAGGCCAAACCTAAAACACATTGGCATCCACAAGAACATATGCAGTCACAAATCAAGAACATCCGCTTACAAAAAAGATCATGATCACTGCAATCATACATACATGTTGTACATATCACTAAAGATTGCATCCAAGATTCGAATGGTCATGCTCGACAATAGCCTCGTCCCCAGCTCGACAACAACAAACGATATAACTAACGCTCGCGAACAGAGCACAGAATTGAGATCATCGCAACAACTTGATTATTATCAAAGGTTTAAATACATCGTGGATCCAAGAATTATACACCACCATTAAAAGCCCGAGAACCAGACAGAGCCGGGCCACTCCCAATAAACAGTCAATCAAAAACAAACAAACAAAGCATTACTCCTCGTTCAAAGTACCATTGCGGCACACACACACACACACACACACACACACACACACACATTCTTCGACAACTGTGCAAACTCATGCTCTTCAACTCGACTCCACCTCTCATGCATTCTCCTTCAAACCCTCGACATAATCCACCCTCACAAAAGGCACCTAAGGGGGAGTCACAGTACTGACTCTTCCACCAAGATTGCTGGTAATGGTAATCAAATCGGGCGCTGGCCTGACATTGACCATCAACTGAAACCTACCACCTCCAAGGGACGTCATGGGGGTGCTTGCAATCGCCGGATTGACAGTGGAGAGCGAAAGCACGGCAGTTCCATCAGTCACGCTTGAGGCGGCAATGACCTGGAGCTCACTGGTACCACCATGATTCTCATAGGTGACGGACTCGATGGTGATCTAAATAACGGCATGTCAGCATGTTTAATGATTCAAATCCGAGCCAGCTCTGGAATTCAACTTACCAGGTCGGCCTCTGCATTAGTGACAGTGACAGTCACCGTAGAGTTTGACTCGCCCTCGGCATTGCTCACAGTCAGGCGGAAGGTGAAGATGACATCGGCTCCGGTAACGGCAGGGGTGTTGAAAGTTGCAATCTTGGTGTTGGCGCCAGTCAAGGCAACCGGTGGGTTGCCTGGAGATGTGACCTGCTCCCAGAGATAGGTGAGACTCTCTTCGGGGAGGTTGCTGGTTCCACTGCTTCCCGTCAGGGTAACCTGGGTAAGCGGCCTCACGGTCTGAGGGAATCCAGCAAAGGCCCTCGGGATGAGGATTGGCCCCTCGGGGCAGTCTGCTGGAGTTGGGGCAAAGACACCTGGCCATGGGTCAAGCTGGCCCACGATTGGGCCTGCGGGGTTGGGTGTTGTGCCGGGAATGCCTCCAGTCCAAGGACCGCTTCCTTGGGCAATGAACGGAATGAGGTCAAACTCGTTTACGACCCAAGGTTGGCCAAAGACCACGAGCTCCGGGAAGATGAAGCCGTCGTCCATAATCGGCTGGATGAACTGTCCAGCAATAATGCCGTTTGCATTGGTCTGAACGCCAGTAGCCATACGGGCACCAACTTCTCGGGTAGCAGGAGTGATGTCCTCTGCTGTGGTGCGGTAACGCCACTGACCGCGGCGCCCGTTGCGGCGGGGAGAAACAACAGCAAGCACTCGCTCAGATTCAACACCAGTGCATGGGTCGACATCAATTGCAAACACTGTGACTGCTGTCGAGTCATCGGTAGTGTATCCCTCAATCTAGTGTCCAAGTCAGAATATGCGATAAACAGGAATGGGATGGATTTGAATGCGTACTCTGGTCTCGGCAATTTCACCAGCTGGATCTCCGACGATACCCCATTGGGCAGTAGTAATGGTCAAATAAGATGGCTTACGCCCAAGGGCAGTGTATAGGCCAAGATTTGCCTCAATGGAGTATGCGGCAATCAAGTCCCCGGTGACATACACACCACTGAAGAAGACGTAATCTCCTTTCATGAGGGGGGCAAAGACATTGGGATCCGGGCGGGTGGCAGCAACCGGGGGTGCATCAAAGTTGCTACACGCAATGTTAGTTGCTGTTGAGGCTGATTGTCGATATAAGCTTGGGACTCACAATGCTTGAAGTGCGCGTCCTAGAGAGTTTGTAGGACGATTCTTCTTTGGGCACAAAGGATCAACTGTTGTTGCTGGGTCAAACCGAGGGATACACATTGGGAAACCCTAAAATATGTAAGTCTTGATGTAGCAAACAGAAGATGAGCCATAACCTACAGTCATTGCCTTGATGGATGGATTGTCAGTATCAGCGGTCAACAATGGCCAGTCAGCGTAGACTTTTCCGAATCTTCCAACTGGGTCATTGATGATAACACGGGTGCCGGTAGTAGGGTCGGAGAAGCTTCCGCCAATACGAAGCTCTCCGGTTGCATAGTCGATGTTACTGATAAATCCGGAAGAGGTATGCAAAAGCTCCTGGAAGATATAGACCAGTCCTGCAATATATTCTCCTCCAACAAAGTTTCCAGTTACCTGACAACCACCAGATCTGTTAATACAAATTTCTAGTTCATGGGGGATATTCGAGAGCTTACAGAGACTTCCCAGGACTTGACACCAAACATTGGTAGGTTCAAGGTCTCATCTGGCTTGAAGAGTTCCTGCCATGACACGGTAATGGAGGGAAGTGTCACGAGCAGATTTCTTGGGATGATGACAGTTAAGCCATTGACGAGAAGTGTTCCACCAGACAAGACATCGGTGATATCATTAACAGTTGCACTAGAAATAACCAATAAGACACATCAGTCTTCTACTCAAATGAAGTTCCAAAACGCCGGAAAGGAAATGACTACTTACGCTTGAACGATACCAATGGAACTGAATGGACTCGGGTCGTAAGGGACAGTAGATTGCGCAAGGGATTGGGTAAACAAAAAGGAAAGCAGTGTGAAGACTGGAAGGACAAAGTTTGGAAACTTCATCGTGCTGGTTGGGTGCGTGAAGACGCCTGTGGGTGAGAGGAGGGGGGTTGAAAGAATGTGGTGGCTGGACAGCTACAAAGGAGTGTAAGCTTGAGTCTACTGTGCCTGCTCCAACTATTCGAAGGCAGGCAAGTAGATCCTTTATAAGAATCGACCTTATACAGTAAATGTTCTGCCAATTCCGGGCCCCGCATAGAACCTTCTCATGTGATGGCACATCATCTGACCCAATGCCATAGGGACAATTACTGGACCCCACAATCTGGGCACTCCATGCATTGGCGATAATTTGAAAATTGAAATAATTCCAACATCAATTTCGGTAAGCAAAGATCATCACTCGGGTCTGGTATTCCAGCAACTCGAGACGAAGAAATAGTTTTTTCAGAATAATTTCACGAGGTAGTACCGAGATGCTGGTGGTAGTGAAAGAAATCCCATGCCATCAGCGGCATGTATATCATGCACGTAAACGAGGTACCCTTTCTCAACGCAACATGGTATGTTGTGCATTGGCGCATTGGCGGCAGGGAATGTTTTCAAAGTTTAGTAATTCAAACCTGTATCTTCCGAGTCCAGACCATGTCAGATTTGTTTTGGAGTCGATATACTTTGACAAGTGTAACCACGAAAGTAAGGTTATCATCGGTTAGGTTCCAGGATCTTTCACACGAGTGGGTGCATGTTCGGCTGATGGATTCGAACGCACTGCTTCGTTACTTGTAGAAATGAGATCCCATGTAGCGCCAATATCCCTCTCTGTGGCCCTCGTCGAGTATTAGTACAGGGGCAGACTGCGGGTTATCTGTAAATTGAACTTGTCAGCTTCTCTTTTCACCCCACTAATGATGATAATGTGTTGACATTCGGGTGGGATCTTGCAATATACTAGCACTTACAATAAAGTATTTAGACAAATATCAAATTCTGCAGCTATAGTTAAAATCTTTCGCTTCGAGAGGGTAAGCCTTCTGCCTATTGCATTGCTAGCCATTAGTTCTTCTGCTCGTTGCGTAATATTTTCCTAACTGCAGTCAGCCGAGTAATACCAGTATTGCAAGAAGAGTGGCTCGAGATTGAGCAAAGGAACTGGAAATCGCTTAATTATCAGCAGGGGATGATTGGGGTCCGAGCCTCGGCATTCTATACATGATAATCATCACCAAGTATATAGAAGCCGTAAACCGAAATGAAAGAGTAAGCTGGAAAATATTTGAAGATTTGAAGAAACACTGAAGCGTAAAGACTGAGTTGCGGATTACTTAGTTGCCGAACAACCCACCAAGGTTCTCAGGTAAGGTAACACTGTCATCATAGAGATACCTAAGTACTTGGTAGGTGCCGAACAGTGTTGGATCCTGGTCTCTTTGCCTTCGTCCCCCACCCCTCGATGAGGGGCTGGGAACGAGACTATCCCCCACCCTCTGCAAGGGCTTCTAAAAAGTGTACCGAACACGCATTGCGTGATTCGAGACTAGTATTGTTCTCACGAGAACACTTTGTGCCTGGGTTTAATTGCAATAAAGAATCTGCACAACACCAAGTTAATAACCTTAATGTGACACATAAGTACCAAGTAATCATTGACATGCCGTGGAGTATTCGTGTGTTCTTGTATGTGTGTACCTGGAATTAAATTCGCTTGTACCGCAAAGACATGTATTCGATCCCCTGTAGAACCGGTAAAACCTTCTTTCCTCAGACAGTTTCCGTCGCCAAAAATTTAGCGTTGTCATGTTCTGGGGCGAGATCGTAAGCCACACACGAGAAGGTTTAGCCTACCCGAACTCCGGTCGCCCCACATCGGCCCCCGCGTTCCTGCATCCAGCGCCCCACACCAAGTACATAGGTCACCTGTTACTCTACGAGTACACACTGACTACCTATAACTTGCCTACTTAACGGAAGCGATTATTCCCAGGTGCCGACATTGTACTCTGTCTTGGTATCTGGACTTGCAATTGAAGGCGGTCTGGGCACGAGTTAGCCAGAGTTTTCTTGCGTCAGGTCGACTATCTCCCCCTTATGTCCGCATGTTGTGATTGATATCGAGGTACCTTACGTAGTATTGACTGGGCCCTCGGTTCCCGCCATTACGTTTCCTAATTGGGAAGGAATCAAACTAAACCAATACCGGAAGCCTGTGGGGGCGCGCGATTGGGGCCTGATTCTAAAGATAGGTAGCTGTAGAGTAAGTAAGCATTCATATAGAGTATACGAGTAATACGAGAGAGAAAAGGTTACATGAAATCAGAGAGGTACATACCAACCCGAAATTAGCGTTGAGCCTTAGCTCGAAATCAAATCATTATTTCCCCGCAGACTTAGTCTCGCCCCAGGATCGTGGGGGAACGAGAACAAGATCGTGGAGGCAACGGCATGGGAAGGAGCAAACCTTTTTAAGCCCTCGTGCTCAGATTCTTAAAGGAGATGATTTAGCTTTAGCGACAGAATTAGAAAACGGCCTCATCACCAAACTTTTCCTGGAGGCCATGTTTCTGTTTCTTTTGACAGACGCAGTCCGCATCTTCTTTTGCAATTGCATTGGAACAATTTCAGGATTTGGTAGTAATCAGCGCTGATCGATTGCAATCTTGCAGTAGATATTGATTATCTCTGAAGCAAAGGCTGGTTCAACTGATATGAAAAGGCCAGAAAAAGTGAAGCTCTATTACCCTCAAAGTACATGTATGCAATGGTGGATTATTGTATACCAATTCGGTACAACTGCGCAACTACCGAAATGGGTGGCGAATAGAACGAAAATGAAGTCGTCAAATAAGCGTATGTTCAGCTGGGTTATTCGTTCAGAACTAGCCGAATCAAATTGCCACTGTTGTAAACATGTCACCGAATTCCCAAAATCGGCCTCATGGTTGCGTTTTTCCTGATCAAACTGAAGGTCAGTAGGGATCTTTCTTTTTCTGCATGCATACTTTAAATCCAGATTCCGATCATATGCGCGATGGTGTGAAGCCAAACATGCTTGTGTGGGGACTCCGCATGCTATTGAACCCTGAAAGTGATGATCCGTGGACTCGTACCATAATCCGGCAGTTGACGTGGGACCGTTTAAAGTTTCCCGCTAAAATCGTTTGTTAGCGGATACTACCCAAAGCAGTAGGTAATTACTTACCTAGGTACCTAGGTACTTACTCTCAGGTCTGGGCACGAGACCATGTACCGAAGTATATACCTACGAGTAGGTACTCTCAGGTAAAGCTAGACTCGTACTCAAGAAAAGAAATTGAGATGCTTGGAAACGAGACTAGATGCTTGACACCCCTGTCTTCTGGGCGAAAACATAACAATCGTTTCACTTCAAGGTATTCAGACCAGACATGAATAACTTTATTCTTCGAATTCGTACTAACTCGATGCCTTCTCTTTTTCGGAGTGGGCACAAGTGGACAAAGTCTCGGGGTCTGGTTCTCAGGGTGTACTCTTTTGCAACTCCAATAGGTCAAGTGGCCCGTGGTCCAGTCTGCACTTTGGTAAACCAAAAGTGCTTATCAGTGCCGTAAGTCCTCAAATTCGATAAATAGAAAACAATTATAATTGCATAAGATGTAACAATTGGGTATGCATTAGAAATGTTATAGGTAATTGTTTATAGCCATATAGTCCATGTGATCCTCTTTTCCCCAGACAAGTGCTCCGGATCACAGCAGCAACCCACAAGGATACGGAACAAAATGGTACCATGTTGCCGCACCACGAGGGCGTGGTCATTAGAATCGATGAACGTGGTACCCCTCAAAAGGATCCTTGGTGTTTTTGAAGTTACCTGTAAGAAGGCATCCTGTGACTCACCTACCGGCTGTCAAGCCATTTCCGGAGATTATATGGTATAATCGTAGCCGCGTGCCCGTATAGTCGTGCATGTCCAATGTTGCTGAAAGGGGTTAATACGAAAGGTAATCCTCTTGGTATGTGGGACTTGGGGTACAACACTAAATTTAACCGTAGATGCTGATTACTATGAAAGTCATGGAATCCACAGGATTTTCCGCTCTGTACGGAAATGGTATTCTGGTGGGAATGGTCTGCGAGAATATGCCCCATTATGCCCCTTGTTAGCATGTGAAATCTGACCCGCGCATCTAGAGTGCATCTGGGAACGAGAACAGAGTGCATTGCTTATCGCCAACCCTTAAACTTGCCACGCAGTTGCAGTGGATCGATAGCCCATGGCCAACAACCTCAGTTCATCGGGATATTCCAGTCCGATCACCCATCAACCACCTGGGCAGGATACCGATCTCTACCGATGCTGGATGCGTATCATTCGGACTTGCCCACCATAATTTTGCCAAAAAAGCAACAGGTGAAAGTTGAGAGATGTGTTCGTTTTAAGCGCGAGGGACAAATTAGGGTATTTGCTACCTAAAAATGAACGAAAATCAATCATCAAAACTTGTACAGGCAAAAATTAGCTCGAATTCTAGCGGCAATTTGATAAGACGTAAGTCTCATACCCAAGTGCATCTTAAGCTTTCCAGGGCCCGTTCGTAAAAGAAGATATAATAGGAAGATCGACTCCTATTGCATGAAAATGTGCGAGGAGGCAAATTCGTTTGTTCATGGAATTCGAGGCCCTGATCCTCGCATGAAGGCAAAATATCGCTTCTACAGTATCCAGGTCAGTGGATAGCTCGGCATTGCACACGGGAGTCGAACAAATCTCACCTGCCTATATTGCCCATGATTTTCCTTCTTACTTGGTGCCTTGCGTGTGCAAAACGTAGCGATAAAAGAAGTGCCGGACCGGTGTGAAGTCAATTGAATGGCAACGGGAGTCCAAAGGGAGTTTTGTGAGGATTATGGTGTGGTCAATGTCCATCGTCACAATAATGGATGGAAGCTTGAAGGAATCTTGGGTTGGGACGGGAGCGGTGTAGTAGAGGTAGGTAGTGGTTGGGGGGCTTCGTACGAAGATGGGGGCAGCCACGCGAATCATGGGGGCCGTTCCAATGCCTGGGATGGGACATTCTCCGCACTCCAAGGCGTTCCCAGGTACCGAAGGGTCTGAAGCTAGTCCTACTCTCGTGCCCGTCTGAAGCCTGCCAAAAGACTTGGCACGGACGGCACTGTCTCGCTTTGTTTCCGCATCCGGTAGTCACTTGGGCTTGGCAGTATTCGTTCGCGAATTCTGCTTTTCTCGTCATTACTCAAAAAGATACATATCTTCGCTGCAAAAATTCACGGCCCTACCATGCACTGGCGACCATTTCCGTGGCAGAACGTGCTCCATTGCATCCCATAAGTTGCATGGGAGCAAGATGCTGGCATGCCTGAACGATTGAGATACCTACCCCCATCACCGGTGCACCAACACAGCCACGATATCACACCAGAGACCGCGCAATACCTACTGCACATCCAAAATGTTGAAACCATTTCCGCTAGACCAAAAGATCGATCTCGGTGTGGAGGTTTGCACCCTCACACTCACCAACACCCCGCCTCAAACCGAACACCGAGAGACCTCAATGTACCATGCATAGACTTGTAATGCCTCTTGCAATTACTTCCTTAAGTCTAAACCGTGCATGAT
Organism: Peziza echinospora; assembly: GCA_024516245.1. NCBI lineage: Eukaryota > Fungi > Ascomycota > Pezizomycetes > Pezizales > Pezizaceae > Peziza > Peziza echinospora. Next base: position 227,535 of record JAJLQT010000017.1, on the reverse strand, counting down.
TGCATACATACCTAGGTACTTTATTTCTCTCGATATTTAACCTGTCGGGTGCCAGTTTGGCCTAGCGGAGAATCGAACTTGAGCAGCTACGCTGTCCGGGCTCATAACCTGTTGAAACCATTTCCGCTAGACCAAAAGATCGATCTCGGTGTGGAGGTTTGCACCCTCACACTCACCAACACAAAACCACTCCCTTGGGACGTCGCTAGTAGGCGAATTGGGGCCAACAGCGGATGGGGGCCTGAAATTATGTGCCTGAAGCCCAGACTTTGTATCCTTGGACGCCGAGGAATGATTTCGAGATGATGAAAATAGGCAGTGCACGACAAAGCATGGATTCAATTGTTTTCCAAAAGAGCCGAAGGAAAAACAAATCCAACAGCACTGACCTCTACGTACGAGTCCATCTCGATACTGCCTTTGCCTTCGAGGAGCATGGGTTCTTCTTCCTTTTTCCACTCGAATTGTGCACAAGAAGCCGAGCCCGAGAATCTTGCGGTTGAGGTTCCTCTAAGGAATTATTTTGGGTGAACTATTATATTGGGAGTATTATGCCGTTAAAAAGTGGGTATATAAAGCTTTTCAGAATGCCAGTTCATGATGAGTTTTAAAGAACTCCTTAGGACATCAAAAGACACCGAGCTTCCTCTCGTCTCACGCACTGTCTATATAGGCAGGTATCTTTCATCCACCAAGCCATTCTTCAAGCTTCACCTTGTCCTTTCTTTTCAAGACTACTCTTCTACTTCCAGTAGCAGTATCTTCTGTTCTCGTGCCAACATCAACCAGAATTATCACACTCCGCACGCTCTTTGGTGATATTCTGACCTAACTTGGTTTACGCAACCTGCCTTTCTCGCCATGCTTTACCTTCCTTCTACCCTTGCCATCGCCATCGCCGGACTCTTCGCAGTGAGGTGTCTTGCAGCTCCTCCATCAGCAGCATGGGCCCAGAGCTACCACCAACATGGGCACGAGGAGCAACAGATTGTCGACGCATTTGAAGTGGCACCACGAACAAATGTCTACATACCCGAAGCCCATCTGGAAAAGCGTCAGACGGTTAGTGACGACAATAGCACTGATCCGCCTAGGCCCTATTACCGGTGGCTAAGCCCCGAATACAAATATGTCTTTTGTATGTATTGATACCTGCCAAACGTTTGTCTGTGGTTGTGGGTCAACCCTAACATGAGCATTAGCTCGTCCGCTACCTATCCCACCAGTTCTGGCTCCATTGACTAGCTATACCAATGCAACTACTGGGGAGATATTTGATTTCTACCAAATAACAATCAACCCGCTCCAGCAACAGATCTATCCAGGTCTACAGAAGGCTAGCTTCATTGGATATAATGGAGTTGTTCCTGGGCCTCATATAAAGGCACAAGTAGGCAGGAGATCTGTTGTAAGGTTTATCAATAATGCAACACAGCCCGCCAGTATCCAGTAAGTGACTTACTAGCTATTGTGACACATATATCCATTGCTAATCTTGAATATCTGATAGTCTTCATGGGTCACCGACACGGCCTCCCTATGATGGCTGGGCTGAGGATATAACCATGCCTGGGGAATACAAGGACTATGTCTATCCAAACGAGAATGCACGTTCTCTATGGTAATAAATTCAAGGCAATATTTCTTCTGTGTTTGAGCAAAGACTAATTGTGAACTTTTCTATATAGGTTCCATGACCATTCTCTCGGTAATGTCAACATAGAAACATTATACAATAACAGTGATCAAGGGCTAATGTGCTTCAATAGGACACACTGCTATGAATGTCTATAAGGGCCAGGTGGGCCTTTACTGGATTTTAAACCCGGTACTGGAAGCACGATTCAACTTGCCACAAGGAAAATATGACATACCTCTTGCACTTACAGATCGAAGATATTTCCAAAGTGGCAGGTTATGGGATCACATTGGGGAAGAAACAACCCAGGACGATCCTGACCACATCGATGTTGGTGAAGAAGAAGAATTTGACGATGAGGTACATGTAAAAACAGAAGAAGGAGAAGCCCACAGTAAGTCAAAGTGCTCCTGAATATTTCACTAATTGCAACAAATGCTGATGAAAAAACCCCCCTTCTAGGCTTTTATGGAGACATCATTCACGTAAATGGAATGCCGTGGCCTTATATGAAAGTTGAAGCTCGGAAGTACAGATTCCGTTTCCTAGGAGCGAGCATTAGCCGCTCTTATAAGCTGTCTTTTGAGGATCAGCATGGGGCCAAGATCCCCTTCCATGTAATTGGAACAGGTTGGTTTGAATGTCTCGAAATGTGAATATACGGATGCAGGGCTAACAACGTCGGTATAAACAGATTCTGGATTTATGGAAGCTCCAGTGCCAACCTCTAACCTGGTTTTGGCTATTTCTGAGCGTTATGAGGTTGTAATAGACTTTTCAAAATACGTAAACCAGACTGTGCACTTGAAGAATGCACGTGGATTTAGCAAAAATGAAGATTTTGCAATGACACATTTTGTAATGCAGTTTGTTGTTGGGCAGGTGGAGAAGTTTCGTGATGTAGCTGATGGCACGGGTAAGTAAAAGTGAATTTGAAAACAAGATCATGTGACCAATTGCTAACTTGTCGCCATTCAGGAGGTTTCGGAAAGTTGCCAACTTCTCTGGTTACAATAGACTACCCTGTGAAACCAGGTGTCATTGACCGGGAGTTGTCATTCGATTTTATCAACAGGACTTGGAGAATTGAGGGCATCATGTTCAAGGACGTCGAGCACAGAGTACTTCAGAAACCAAAATTGGGCTCGGTGGAAGTTTGGAAGTTGGTGAATACCGCTGGAACTGTGAGTACTATTCTTTTCCCTTCTTTTTAAAACTTCTCTAACCTCTTGAAGTGGGCGTAAGTTATCAAAATACTCTTCCGGGGCGTAACTGGCACTTTTTCGCATCTCTAACGGATATTTTATCAACAGACACCCAGTTCACATTCATTTGGTCGACTTCAAGGTCATTAACCGAACCGGAGGTGCAGAGCGGGGTGTTGAACCATATGAGAATGGCTACAAGGATATAGTATATCTCGAGCCATTTGAAATTGTGACGGTTATTGCTCGCTTTCTTCCTTGGCCAGGGCAGTATATGAGTATGAATCACCAATCTCGACCGCTGATTTTATAGCTAATGGAACTGATTTTTTTTTTTTTTTTTTGCGGGTAGTGCATTGCCATAATCTCATACATGAAGGTTAGTATTCTCCCAAATTTCAATGCATGGTTATTGGTTTTAATATGTATTTATAGATAGCGAAATGATGGCCGTCTTTGACGTCAACGATTCCCTCAGTAACCAGACGAAGAATGGGGATGCATTCAGTAACCCAATGGACCCCCGGTACCGTGCGAAGCCGTACGTTGGGCCAACGGATCTTGCACAGATTAGGGATGTTTTGCTCCCGAGTATCTCGGCGATGGATGTTTATCCGAAGAAGGTTGTGGAGGAGGCATCACGGTTTTTGGGGGGTGGAGTCACGAATTTTGAGGCTGTGAGGTTGGCGGAGAATGATGCGAAGCATTTGGAGGAGGAGCGGAAGAGTGGTGATGGCGGTGGCGCGCTTGAGACTGTGAGCGAGGTTGTGGAAGGGATAGCAATGTTGATTCGGAGGTTGGTTAGGCGGTGAGGTGGCCATGGGCTTGAGGTGGGTTTGATATTTCAGGTTCCAAGCTTCGATTGCGTGGTAATTAGGCTTGCTACATGTCTTTTTGGTTTCTTTGTTTCTTTTCGTTTATTTTGGGCTATTGTATTTTTGGGTATTTTAAAGGTTGGGCTTATAAGGACCATAATGGTTCATGTACAGAGTTGAAGGATATAGTAATAATTAATGTTTCCTATATATGGTCATGATCACCTCGTGTTGGCGTTTTAATTTGTGCATGTCTAGAGATTTAATTAGGGTCTCGCTTCTGTAAATTAAATTTCGCGAAATTTAAAGATGGCCGTCATGGAATTCAATATCAGGATTAATGCGAACTACATATGAACTCGAGGTAGCACATAATATATGAATGCAAGCAGCTTGGGTGTGATTTATTTGAGTTTACTGACCGCGGCAGCAAGTTTCTATATCTATATCGGGGATATGTTACAATTAAGCAAGTTTAGGTAGCAAATCTGATAGTTCCTTTTTCCTTCTCGAGACTGAGTTCCTTCTCAGATTCTCACATTTCCTGCGAGCAGACGTCCTGATTGATATCATCTAGAGACAATCTTAAGCTTTATTCATTTCATTTTATATATTCAGCTACAATTTAACTGATAATTAATTACTACTCATGAAAAACCCAGCTACAGGTCGAACTTCTCCTACTTCATGTACTTTCCCAATTAGTCGCAACGTCCATCTCGGCAAATTTGGGCACGAGACTAGCAAATTAAAATCCAGCCTCGAGCTCGTTCATCAAGTACATAATTACAACTAACTGTAATCCACACCAGACTAACTGTAATCTACGTACCATGTATTAATCCAGCACACACACACACACAAAAAAAAAAAAACTCCATATCCCATATCCCATGCATATGTGGTCCAGAGACTACATCTACACCTAGGTCCCACTACCTATATTGCAGAAGATCGAACCCTCTAGATCTAAATCAAGATCAAGATCCAGATCGATACTTACTTATAATTAAGGTACCTATATATCTAGATCTACAACTCCACCCCGGGCGGGCGCGGCCCTCCCATCTCCAACTCCAGCGTCCCCACGACCCTCGTCCACAGACTCTTGATGACCCCCTTCAGCTTTGTGATTTCCGCGCGTAGTCTCTCGTTTTCGTGTTTTGCGGAGGCGAGGTCCGCGGTGAGGGAGGCGATGAGGAGGCGGTCGAACTGTACATGTGTGTATATTAGAATTAGAATTGGGATTTTTTTATTTTTTATTTTTATTTTTTCTTTTAGAAGGATGATATATATTTTAGGATAGAAGTACTTACGACGAGGACAGAACTTATGTCGTCGGGGGTTGGTTGGTGGGGGTTTGACATTTTGTGAGTGTGAGTAAAGGTAGGTGCCTAGGTACTGTGCTAAGTGAGGCTGGCTGGTGGTTTAGATATAGCTATTTGTGATGTGGTATATATTCTCAAGCTTAAGGCGGTATGGTATAATGATGGTATATATATATATATAATGTCGCATTGTTTTTTTGACGGGATGGCCAGCTGCAGCGTTCCAAGTAAAAGTTTTGTTTTGTTTGGCCACGCGTTGGAGATGTTTCGTGATCGATAGATCGATAGAGTAGGGCCATGAACGTTCGTTGTACGAAAGGCGAAAGGCGAAAGGCGAAAGAGAAACTTAACTGGATACGAATGGCCGGCCATAGGTAGGTACATAGGTAGCATCGCGAGCGCTGAGAAAGAAGGAGGAGGAGGAGGAAAGATACCTGGGAGCAAGTACGAGACTATAGCTACCTATCTTAGGTAGGTAGGTAGGTAGGTAACTTTTTAGGTACCTATCTAATACCAATTCAGGCATATCATACCTAAGTACTTATGTTTAAGTACATACTACTTAAGTGGGTTTCCATGTAGCTAGTCTCGTTTCCCATTTCCATCCAAGGTCTATAGAGGGCGGCGTTGCACAAGTTTGTAGAAAACGAATGCACAGTTTCTACAAACCTACATACCTAGTACTTGAACATACCTAAGCCCTGTCCTCATACTTCAGGTATCTGGATCCACTCGTACGCTCTCTCACACAATAAACATATTGATTGATTGATTGAATTTTTTTTTTTTTTTTTTTGGTTTCGATTCATACGCATTTAAACGCGTTCGTCTGCAGCCGATAGCCAGCCCAAAGACGTCACCTAACTAAAGTTAAAAAGAAATTAAAGAAATAAAGAAAAAATAAGGAAAATAAAAGAATCATAATCGTCGTTAGAAAGTACTTACCCAGCCATGATCAACATGAGTGATCATGATCATGAGTAGACATATGCGCAATAAGAGTTAACACGATTAAATCCCTCCCAATATCGATATCCCTATCCACCCATGGCCCCATCCCAATCCCAATCCCATAAACTCCAACTAAAAAAAACCCCCCAATCCCAAATAGGTATTCCATAGAGTGGCCAAGAGCTTCCATCCGGATCGATATAGGTATATCCCAAATAAAAGCCCGCCCCCAATAAAGAATCGATAAAAAAGCCACCAAATTATCATGAGAAGAAAAGCCCCCAAATCCCGAATCCCATATCCCAGGTCACATTCTCCACATTCCCACATTTCAGACCCCACACCCCCCACCCCCCAAAAAAGTAAAAATTCAAAAGGGCCCGAGTCCCCAACTCCCCTAAACCCAACTCCACACCACCCCCACCCTCCCCATCTCCATCCTCGCCAACTTCGCAAACACCGCCTCACTCACATCCAAATCCCCCGCCTTACACGCCGGGCATCTGTCCACCACCATGGCCTCCACCGTCACATTCCTGCCCAGATCCTCGCGGTACCGCATGGCCCTGACTTTCCTCCCACACAGCGGATTCTCATTCGGGTTCCCAGAGATGTTTGCTGCGTCGAAGACTGTGTGGGAGATGGCGACGACGGCGTCGCTGGAGGTGTGGGTGAGCCCGCAGGAGCCGAGGCCGGGGGTGTAGTAGGTTAGGTCGCCGGTGTGGAGGGCTGTGAGGTCGAGGGGGTTGTTACTGTGAGAGAGAGTGTGTTAGTGATTGTATGGATTCAATTTTTTTTTTTGGGGGGAAGGAGAATTGGACTTACGTCTCGATACCACCACTACCTCCACCGCCGGGACCTTTCCCGATCCCACTCCCGGAGCCACCACTTCCCCGGCCAGGCGCAAACACGATAGATATCGCCACGATCCCCGCGAGAAGGAGGTATACGGTTGCGAGAAGGACATATAGAAATGTGTTTCGCGTGAGTCCGTGGATTACACGGTCTGGTGGGCCAAAGTGGGCTGTGAGGAATGTCGCGAGTTTTGTGGGGGGTTTTGTTGTTTGTGGGTGGGAGTGTGCTTCTGCGGCTTCATCGGAGTCGTCATTGGGCGGTAGTGGCGCTGGAGCAACAGTGGCAGCGGCAGCCTTCTCGATGTCGATGCTCGAGAGGGTAGTTGTTGAGAAGGTGGCTGCCGTCGATAATGACTGCGTGCTTTCCGAGATTGGAAGTTGGAGGTGCGATGATGAGGAGGATGCATGGACGCCATACGGTGTGTGTGGCTGCACACCCAAGCCACGAGGGGAAGGCGGTGGGAGTGCAGCCGAGATCGGAAGCGGTAGTCGACCAGGCGGGACATGGAGGGGGAGTCGTGCGCCGAGGGGAAGGCCCGCTCCTCCGGATCCTCCGGTCTGTGGTATCGGCGGAAGAGGGATGCATGGCGGCGGCGACGATGGCGGGGGGATTGTCGATCGCGAGGAGCGGCGGGAGCCTGTGGATCGCGGGCGGGTGAATTCTGGCGAGTCGAGGATGAGGGGGTGCGGGAGGGGGAGCGGGCTCGTGTCTATGTCTGTGTCTGTGTTTATTTGCTGTGGTGAGATACAATTGGCGCTGGAGATGCTGAGCCGGCGGTCGGAGGGGGGCAGTGGTTTTGGCGTTGGCGCGGGATTACTGGATCGGGTAGTCTGAGATATTTCCGCCAAGTTTACATCTTGATTTGTTTGTGCAGATGTTTCCTCTTCTGGCTGCGCCGTCGATGCCGACTTGGCCGTGGGTTTAAAGAATGTGAAGCGCATTGTGTGCGTGTTATTCTAGATTGTTCGAATTCTTCTGGATCTGTTTAGGTAGCTGCAGTGTATTGTTTTTGTGTGGGTGCGCGCACCGTGTGTGGGGGCCGCGAAAAATCTGCCGAAGGCCTTGAGAGAGAGGGCGAAAGATGCTGAAGTTGAATTGGAGGAAGGGAGTGTGACGATCAACGATAGATCTAGAAGGTCGCGGGCGCAGAAAGAGAGCGTGGTGGAAGAGAATGTGTGCGTGTGGGAAAAGGGAGGGAGAAAAGGAATGACAGTTGGAAGGATGGTGGTGAAAGAAGGGAAGAAAGAAGGTGGGAAGGGGAAAAGGGAATGTCGACTGCCGATGGGGAGGCCCGAATAATACATGTAGGTATGTGGGTGGTGTGTGCCAGGCATCTGGGTACTTTACTCTAATGCAGTGCCGGTGCACCCTGTCATACCTCCAGCAAACGCGTGTGAAATGGATGGAGACGCATGAATTGTCGGCTAGGGAGAGAGGCCGGGTGGCTTTTCTATCAGCATCTTGACGGGGTCACCCTGGGTGATGGCTGCTTGCTGTTGGAGGGGTGGGAAACCTGGGCAGGGGGTGGCATCGATTCTCTGCTCTGCGGACATTAAAAGAAAAGGTTCATGTGTGCGCACGTCAATGACTGGCCCGAGGGAATCGTGAGTGAACGAACGAGCGAACCACGGCAAGGAGATCTCCGTCATTGCGTTGCATGTATGGAGTAATTGACGGGGGCTGACTCTCGACAAATTTAAGCAGCTGAGCTGCGCAAGGGACGGCTCGTTTACGAATCTTCTCTGTCATTTGGTAATCGAGCCTGGAACCTGTCAAAAGTGTTGGATGTTTTCCTTTCTTTTTCGTTCGCGAGAGATTAGGTTCCTCCTTTAGCTTGTTCTCGAGTTCTTGTGCTTTTGTAATTGTTCTTGAAAGTGCCTAGCCGGAGGCACTTCAGACTTGTAATTGCTTCCTCTCGAAATTCCTCCTTTCTCGAGATACTCGAGCTCTTCGTTTTGTATGTTTTCGTAACTTCTTCATTGTCATGGTGGTCATGCACATGGCAAACGTTAACCTTACATAATTAATAAATATTACTTAAAATCACATGTTTCTATAATTGGCGATATTCATGGTATTGACCTGCACTTTCGCTTCCGGTGAGCTAAGCTTCGAGATCTTTCAAGGCCTCCTATGAATCGAATAAATTAATTTGATGTAATCTTTTCTTTTAATCTATTCATGCCTACTATAGACATTCCCAAAACGTTGACTGAGAGGGTACGTATACGTTACGTACCAGGCAACGAGGCCCGAGATTATTAATTCATGCATCGCGCGCGAGAGAGCTCGAGACATGGAAGGAAGCTTAAGCTTCGCAGGAAGATCTAGAAGATGCGGAGTCGAAGGAGTCGGAGGCGGAGTTACTATGTAAGTTAATGGATTTGAATCGATATCGCTGCTGCATTCGAAAACGGGTAGGTATATGAGTGATAGAGTGCGCGCTATGATGTTGCATGTAGATGGATTTTCGGCTGAGATTGTTCTGCATGCAGCTAGGCTAGGAGGGAAGCTTCGAAGTGCAATGATGATCATGAGCATGAGCGAGTAAGCGAGCTCACATGTGTGGTTTCAGCTAGATGTATGTACATTACACATAATGACAGTCTAGAAAAAAAAGCTTAATTCGAATTCCGAAACTGCCATGGAGAATAGAGATTCGATTCACGTTCGAATCGAGCGGACGTTAACGTTTTCATTTTCACGTGCGTGGTGATGTTGCGAGCGTCTGAGGATCGATATCGATCCGTCATTACCCTGAATTGATGTTGAGCTACAGATTACTTACTTACTTGCTATTGTGTTTCATGAATGAATCGCGAGGAGGCTGATAATCAATTTCAAGGGAATTCGTTCACGGTCGGTCGCGATAACGAATTGTTGCGGTGTAACTTCGCGGGGATTCGGAAATGGAAAATGGAGCCAACAAAGTACTTAAGTTGTAATTGGGCGATATGATCAGACTGTACTCGTACTACCTAACCAGGTAAGAAGTAGGTATCTCTTCCTTGCAATTGTGTGACGGGAACGCGGGAATCGTACGAGACTATAGGTAGGAATCGTGGCTGATCAGTACTTCTTCTTTTTTGGTGGCTCGCAGCTCGCACACAAGGCTTCAAGGACGAATTCTAGTTTGATAATTTCTCGCAAGCTGTAATGGTAATATTATAACGGCACGAGAATTTTAGGTATACTCACTTCTTACCGAGTAGGCCTAGGGAGTACCTACAAGTTCATAAAGTAAAGTACGTACTTTGACATCAATTTTGAATTGCAATGTTACTTTAAACTTTAGAGTGCATTCTTTTCCATCATGCTATATATACCTCTAGATCTATCCTTCACGATCATGAGTCAATTGCACTTAAGCTGCCAATTCGAATCAACGCTATAGCTTTTTCTTTGCTTGAAAATGTAGCTCATCATGATCAACTTTGCGCAAAACATGATTAATGCCAGGAAGTACCTAAGTATATATGTACACAATGTATAGAAAAATGGTGTCAGCTCATGATCATCATGATACAGCTGCAATAATTAATAACTCCAAGGATATTTTGAAGCGGCGCAAATATATCCAGGAGGACTACTATGGTATGGTATATGTAACGTCGTAACGAGATCGATATGAATTCGAAGATACCTGGTATGTGTTACCTCATGACAGTACAGCTAGGCCTGGCAGATAAGATGTACTGAATTGATTGCAATTGCCTTAGGTAGGCTTTGCCTGGATGCATAGATGGGATATTAATTCGATGCTTCGACGAGGAATCCAGATCGATTCTGGAGCAAATGTTTGATCATGATCATGCAGGTCACATGTGTGCTTGTGATCGCGAGGTTGAGGCTGAGGTTGATTATAATGAACCTCGAGTACTGCGAGCATTAATATATTGCAATGAGGTCTATTGAGACACTGTCGGATCCACTGTTCCAAAGATGCTTTGGTTGATACTTGTATATACTTGAGAAGGCCTAGGGGTGAGTTTTTAATCGAGCCTTTAAATTTGTCCTCGCCAAGCACGAGACTACTCGCCAAAACAATTGATCTAGAATATACGCAGCTGCGAAGATCATACGCACCATTGCAGGATAATGCACGGCAAGCATGGTACAAGGAGCTCTTATATCTCCAAGTAAGCTGAAAAAGTTGGATACAGCTTTAGGCCTTGTATAAAAGCAAAGCTTATGAGAAACTTTAACGCTGGCATGCATGTGCATATGTGTAACATCGATATCTGTATCCCGTGTGGCCATTGGAACTTACCCGTATAGGTATCAATACGCCATGAAATGAACCTGAGATTTCCCAATGTCAAACCTCCTTCCGCACGATGTTTCCCAACTACCTACCTAAGTTGCGATATCTGTGAAATTGAAATAGTCTCGTTCCCAGCCCCTCGTAGAGGTATGGATGCTGCTGTCGCACTTCAGTGATCCGTGTGGTCGCGATCGGGCGGGTGACGTTTCTCGGTCCGTACCTCGAGTAGTGCCAAGACAAGCTCCCGTTTCCGTCACCGGCTGCGATCTTCGGACCGGTCACGACCTCCTCACACCTTTGGAGCTATCAAGCTCTTGAGCAACCACACTAATTTCTCAAGAGCAGAGCGACACGCCCACTCACCCACTCGCTCACTCGCTCACTCACTCATCGCCTACCGACTCATCTCCCTACTTCACCCACATCCCGTCTCACGCAAGCCAGAGAAGGAAGCACACGCACACACGTTTGAAGGAGGGGGTTCGGGTTTCGGGAAACGAGCTCGCTTCCACCAACAGAAAACACACCCTCAAGGGAAATAAAACTCTCTTAAGCTTCAATCGAAAGGGTAGACCCCGAGGCCCTGTCCAGTCCCACACACAGCCCGTCAAAAAAAAAAAGAAGAAGAGCTCGGGGGCTAGAAGAAAAAAAGCTTGTTGGTCGAGATTCGATAGCGATATCCCAGGCCCACCCATCATCGATCACGATCAACTATCCATCAACATACACAAAGATGGCAGATAACATCAACCCTATGCCGGATTCCTCCATCGTCCTATCCGGAAAAGATAGGCTGAGGGCCTTCACGCTTGGAGTCAATAACAGGATCCTTCCGCCGACTCGGATGGTGCCGAAATTCGCGAACCCGCTGGATGATCGAATTGCAAGGAGAGGTGGGCCTTATAAAGACCGCACGCTCAGGTTCCCAGAGTTTCTGGCCTTGTTGAACAAGGAGGAGGTGGAGAGAGGGAAGGAGACGACGGAGGGGGAGGAACCGAAAATGGTATATTTTCTTAAACATAAAAAGTCAAGAATTTCTGGGTTCAATGGGCTAATGGAATGGTTTGTCGACAGCCGCAAACAAAGTTATTGTCATTGCCATTGGAAATGATGTATGATATATTCGATTTTCTGGGATGTACAGACCTCTCGAATTTGTGTCTTGTCTCGAAGAATGTCAATAAGATTGCAGCGCCAGTGCTCTACAATAACTACTCCCCGGTGGCGGATTTTCGGTACATGAGGCCTGAGGTCTTGAATAAAGCCATCGAGAATCAAAATGTCGGCCTCTGGAAAGATTGGTCACTCTGGCTTTCTTACTATTTCCGAGAGGAAGAGGAGAAAGATTGGGATCCAGTGGGAAAGATGATGGAGCACCTGTCAAAGTTTACTGCATTGGAGAGGTTGACGTTTAGAGGTGGCTTTGAGAGGGAGCAAGATACTTCTTACATGACGAAATTCTTTGACCAGAAGTTTGAGAAACATATTGCTCAAAGAGTGGCTCCGACGATATTTCCAAAGCTTACTTCGCTGCTATACTATCCGACGGACCCGAATTATATTGCAGGCATACTCCAGCATTGCACGAATCTTACAACACTTCATTTGATATGCCACAGTGGAGGGCCGTTTTCGGCGCAGGCTCTGGTGGAGAAATACAGAAAATGGGGAACCTTGCTTCCGACTATTGCCCGAACGGTGGGAAACAAATTGAGATATCTGACGATTGATCATCGGATACATGACCCGGATGTGTTTGATAAGTTCATCCAGCCGCTCACGTCCAAAGATCTATTTCCAGTACTTGAAGTCGTAACCATTGTCGGTAATCGATGGGAGGAACGGAGGGCAGACGTCGACCCATTCTGTGCACGTTATATGCCACTCCTCCTTCGAACATGTCGTGCCTCAATCGCACATGGTGGATGGAAAATCGATAAGCTGCAACACGTCCTTAATATTGCACAATTTGCAAAGATTGAAGATCCCAAGGACGCAAGGATGTTGGTGAATTGGTTGAGGAGTTGTCCCTGGCCAAAGCTGCCTTATGGTGAACGTCTGAATTGGCAACTCAAGCAAAATAGGCTTAAGTGGCCTTCTTTCATGGATTGCCCTACAGTCGGAATTGAGGAGGTCTGGGACGACTATATTACGATCGACAGACATATGATGGGGGATCTAGATCATCCGACGGAAATGGAGGATACTGACGATGTTCCCGCACCTGGAGTGGCCGTCGGACCGGCGGGGCAAATATGGCCGCCGGATGAAGAGAGAACTGTCGCTGAGCTATCCGTGGCTCTGAAAAAGGTTGTCAAGTTATTTACCGCTGCAGAGATTCCGCTCAAGCTTAACCTCTTCATCTTGCGCCCGCATTGGGTTGATAATCCATTCAATATCAAATCACGAGTATGGGAACTCTTACCTCCGAATCTGGCGGGATTGAAGATCCACCCGATTGCTTGTGAGACTGTCGACTCTATCCAAGATAGCTCAGATGACTGGATGGGGTTTCTGGATTCTGTACTCCCGAGGTGTCATAACCTAAAGGCTTTTAGGATTAAAGGCGCGGGTGATTTGTACTCGCCTATATTCTTCCCGGCAAAGCATGCAAAAGCTATTCACGATCTGGTCCACGACCACTCCTTACGGGAGTTTGATCTCGATCTAGGCGCACTCATGCAGCCCGCTACATTCCTCCACTACACTTCGGAGGATCTGCCAACGCTTGGTGCAGATATACAGGCTCCACGGATGGTTGTACAGCAGCTATTGTGGATCAGTACCCCCGAGGTCAAGGTGAAGAATATGCCGAATACCCCGCTGATGCTCGATTTCTTGACTACGCTTACCCTCAGAAGTGTCTTTATCTACCGTGAAGTTGAAATGATTTGGATTTGTAATATACCAATCAAGTTGAAATTTCTAGAGCATCTGGTGTTTGAGGGCATTGTGTGGGCGATTGGGTTTGATCCCGAGAAGGATATTGATCAGAGGTTGGAGGCGTTGCCTATCTTGTCGGATGATGAGGATGATGGGGATGATGACGATGACTATGGCGGTGATGATGATGATGAGGGGAAGGTTAGGGAGAAGGGCAAGGGGAAGGAGAAGGATGATGGCAAGGGGAAAGGGAAAGGGAAGGCAAAGGAAGGTCCCAATGGGGATGATGAAGAGGAGGAGGAGAAGGAGCCGGTTTGGTTTAAGCCAAAGCATGGGGATTACGCGAAATACCATCTGGAAAAGGACAAGAGCGAGGATGAGGAAGTGAAAGTGCAGCGACGAAAGGAGCGGACGAGGAAACGAAACCTCAATAGGCGCAAGAAGAAGAAGGCTGCTGCTGCCGCTGCTGCTGCCGGTGGTACAGTAGGCGCTGGTGCGCCATCAGACTCTGACTCTGAAGACACCGACTCCGAAGCAGAAGAAGCTACGGCGAAATCCCATCAAGAGGCAAATAAATCCTCGAAAAATAAGAAGAAGAAGGCATCGCTCGCCGAAGGATCCTCAGACTCGGCCCTACCACAACCCCCCCCACCCCCGATCTCGACGAATCTAGTGCTCTACAACCTCGAAAGCCAGCTGACGAGGTTCAACCTCGGAGAGAACAACGAGATTAAGAATAAAGTCCCCATCGACGACGGCCTGCTATCGTGGCTCGGCGTCGACAAGAACATGACTACCCCGCCTTCATCACCCTCTATATCCTCCTCCTCGTCCCCCTCGGACGCAGGCTCGATCCTCTCGGGCGGCCCAACAATCATCTCCTCCGCCTCCACCACCTTCGGCAGCGACCCGCGCTTCGCAGAGATGACAAACATCCGTCTCCGGATCGCGAGACACCGCGACTGGTTCGTCCGGATGCTCCTCAAGGGGTCCAAGTCCACGGGCGGACAGCTGCGGACCGTGATCGTGAGGCACATGCGGCTCAATGGCAAGGGCCAGAAGGTGTATCGGTTCAACCCCGAGGGCGGCGGGGATCTGAATCCGTTTGAGGAGGATTGGAGCGACGAGGATGATTTTGAGGGGGAGGGGGACGAGGGCTGGGACGATGAGGTTGATGAGGACGAGGACGATCTGGGAGATGAGTTTTGGGAGCAGAATGGTGGCGGGGACGGTGGGTATGGCGGGCATGCGTATTATGATGGCATTGAGGAGCATTATGGGTTTGATGAGGAGGGGATTGAGGATAGTGATGATTCTGACTGATTATGGTTATGATTAATATTGGTACGTCACGTTCACGTTACGTTAGGCTAGGTATCTGGGGAATGTGCGCCCGGGGTGGGTGAGCGGTTATTACCGTTATATATCTTTTTTTTTTTTTCTTTGTGGAGAGGGGGGTTTGGGGTTTGGGGTTCATTAATTACTTTTGAGAATATCATATCGACCTGCGCACTCGCTTTGTTGCTTATTTTTCGGCAATTTATCATATATATCATTAGCCCCCTTTTTTTTATTTATTTTTTTTTTCTTTCTTGTCAATTTGCTCTCGCTCAAATATTAATCTCGAGCTCGGTTTGCATGAGATCTTGCATTTATATCTTTTCTTTTTTTTCCTCTTTTTTTTTTTTTTTCTTTCGGTTTTAAACATGGGAAAATGAAGCTACTACGTAATGTATTCAAGTGTCTACGAAATCACAAGTAGTAGAGCATATGAAAGTCTAAACATTCATTCGATATCGAGAGGAGAGATTTATACATCTAAAAATAAATAAAAGTGAACTCTGGATCTATAGCTATTTTTACACATGTATTGCAACAATACACAAAAAAAGAAAGAAGAAAAAACCACGCTCCCACCCCCCCCTCAAAAAAAAAAAAAAAAAAAAAAAAAAGAGAGAAAAACACAAAATGCGGGACGTCAAAATAAAAAAAAAGGGTACTTTTTTTTTTTCAAAAAGAAATAAAAAGAAATAAAAAATAAAAAATAAAAGAAACACGCTTTAAAGCCCCGACATGGCCCTCATCTTCTCCCGACACAGCTCAACGACATGATTAATCGCCACCCTCTTCTTCCTGCGATCGCCCTGCCTCTCGACCCAACACCTCTCTGCCTCTCGCTCCTCGCCACTCCTATCCCTACTCTCATGCACTCTCACATCTAGATCTGGTTCATCATCATCTAGATCTGGTTCATCTCGTGGTCCATCTTCCCTCCCAACACCATCCACAACCCCCTCCATCACCGGCGGCGCAACCCCAAACCTCTCCCTGAAAAACTCCCACTCCCGTATCTCCTCCTCATCCATCTTCCTCTCCTCCCTCACAGCCTGATCCAGCACCGTGCGATACGTGACCAAATCCGGCCTCACGCCCCACTGCTCCTTGCCCTCATGCACCCACATCCACTCCCTCCCCTTTCCCAACTTAACCCTCCAATGCCCACCTGCCTCCCCGAACCCCCCACTCCGTATATGCTTCCCCCCCGAGTTCCTCAGCGTGTTGTGCGTGTTGTAAATGCTCGGAATCTGGTCACGCAGACAATGCGCGTTGATCATGACCCAACCCATGACCGCGCCCTCGCGCTTGACCACGCCCTTGAGGAGGATATTAAAGACTTTTGTGCTGATGGCCTGTTTCTTGCGGATATCGACGCCCAGGCCGGTGAGTGCCCATTCCGCGCGGTCGCGGTCGCCAGACTCTATGCTGTGGTTGAGGACGGAGATCCATCCGCTCGGCGACATTTTTGGGGTCGGAGGGCGTTTGGAGGATGGGGATTGTGATGATGATAGAGGGGGTTTTGATGCGGGGGCGGTGGATATCAGGAGCCCCTCAAAGGTTGTAAATTTCATGGGTTTCTTCGGGGTGAGGGTGGTGGACTCGGCGGTGGCGGACATTGTATCAATCAGGCCTGCGGCGGATTTATGCGGGAGCGCCCAGTCGCCCCATCTACTATGGACTTTATTCCTCCCGGGAGGAGAGGAGTTGTCGGCTTTCGAGATGTCTTCTGTCTGCTCGACAAAGTTGTAGCCCTGGGCAAGGGACTGGCGGAGGGCGTTTTCGACGAGGATGCCGATGTCTGTGCCGTCGAGGGCCACGCCGACGGATTCCATGTACTGGATGACGTCTTGTGCGGATGTAAAGTTTTCGAGACGGAGGTACATGTTGACCAAGCTTGTGAGTGTGCTGTGCGGGACTGCTCCGGGAATTTTCAGCGGGAGGGAGCCGACGATTTCGTTGGCGAGCTGGTGGTCTCGTGTGAGTGCGGCCAGTGTCAGGAGGTGGGGTGTCACTGGCGGGAGGTTGTAGTAGTGGGTTGGGATGATTGGGAATGGTGATCTCCGTGGGGTTTGTATCAAGGCCAACGCATTCGGTAATCGTCTTCCTTTGGTCAATGCAGAGAGATAGTTTCCGAGAACCCAAGGTGGGTGGAAGTAGTGCGTATTGTACCGATCCTGTACCTCTTGATCCCATTCCTTTGTATTTGGTACTGCGTAGATGGGTTCAAAGTTGTTTGGAACGAGGTTGACCATCCTTCCTTGCAAGTCCTCCCAAACACGTAAAGCACCTTCCACATTCTCAAGGTCACTATATGCTTTCAGCACTTGATACCAGATTCTCAGCTCAGAGTGTATTTCTCCCGGTGAGATTTCTGATTGTGACCGTTCGTCTGCATTAGACCAATAACGTATGTGGCCCAAAAGTTCTTCTCCGATTGTTGCACTTCGAGGGTCGGTGTTGAAATTGTCTTCCCAGATCTTGAATACCTGAGAAAGTATTCCTCTGGTACTTGAGGTAGAGATCCCAACCGGTTCGGCACCAAATAGTCTTGACATGTGGTACAAGGCTTGTATGACCGCAGATAACCCCTTGCCCTCACCAACGCTATCGACTATTGAATAGGCCATAGCTTTGATCAGGTCCTGAGGCAGGGCCATCTTTTGAGTTCGAATCGGTGGAGCCATAATGCTATATCCTCTGACTCCCCACTGACCTGGTAGATTACTGACACCTTCATATTCTTCCCTCAATGCAAGGTCTTCTGCCCGATATTCCTCCGGCCAGGTAGCCTCGTAATCAATGAAAGTCCATCCACCCTGCCGAACCAGTTGCGAGAGAATATCCGTGCCAGCAAGGCCAAAACCAGAAAGGGCACAGATGCGAAGTACAACCTCCAAGAGGACTTCCCTTTCTCCCCTATTGGTCACATTATCGAATCCCGATAGCTCTTCCTTTGCCTTTTTCGGAACCCTTTTGGAATTGCCCTTTGAGGACCAGAAATTTCCAGCGTAATTACCAGCCAGTGCCTCGAAGCCACCGCGCCAGTACCCATATATTGACCATCTTTTTTTAATTGCATCGGATTTTTCCAGTATATTCTTGTCTTCGGTCGATGGGTTGAGTCTCCCTATTTCGGCAAGGTCTTGGTGTTGACAGACTGCATCAGCGAGACTGGTAAGAATCCTCTGTCGTAGGATAGATAGACGGCGGGATGATTTTGCAGAATAAAGATTTGAGGGTATCAATGAGCAATTATGAAGATATGCCAGTATTTCTTTGCTGAGTGGTAAAAGCAGAGTGTAATCATTTTTCCAAACCGTGTTTTTTGTACTTACACTATACTCCTTTTTGTCCAATTTTGAGTAAGAATAGGAAAAATGTTGGGGTGAAGCAATGGCCGAAGTTAGCATTGAAGGGTCTGCGTGAACAAGCATATTTCCCATCGAGTTTAATACCAGACCGAGGCCTTGACGTGCTAGCTTGATTCTCATGACTTTCTGCTTTGTCAATCCAGCTGATATCAAGTGATCTAAGCCTACGTCGCCAGCCCTTGAGACTGATATGCGTTCCGACTCATGGGAATCGTCGTCCAGCTTTACATTATTCTCTTGGCTCAATGAACCCAGGACGTCGCTGTTCCTCTCTTCCAGGTCCAAAACATCATAAATCTGCGGATGAAGGATCCTTCGAACGACCCAGCGGACGGCAGAGTAGTGTCCTATTCGCCCCAATTCTACCAGTAAATCGACACCACCTTCCTTGGCCTCCAAAATCAAGACTATCAAATCATTTGCCGATGCTCCACACTTGATATGCAATTTAGGCAAAATCGGGGCGATATATCCCTCAGAGAATAAAGCATCCGCTGGACCTAATTTCGGGCCTTTGTTTATTGTCGGTTTAATGGTCTCAGGTAGCCGATCTTGTACACGTTTTGGGAGATACCACTTTTCAAAAACGTCTACCCAGAATCTTGGGGTCCTTTTTTGCAGTGGGTGAAGATGTGGAGACGAAAGAATGTAGGAGAGTAGTTTGGATGGGTGGGTGGCCGATGATGAAGACGAAACAGAAGGTGGCTTTTGCCGTTTTGGAAACACATTCGATTGTAATGGGAGGAGCTTTGAAGGATATGATACTTTAGCATGGCTGCCGATGATATTGGCCAAATCGGCTTCTGGAGAGGAACCATCTTCACCTCCATCGGCAGCAATATCATCTGATATGTCATCCTCTGATGGAAGTTCCATAACTATATCGCCGTACTCTGCGTTTCCCGAGTCTATGAAATTTTGATTCTCATTTTTTACAGCCTCCTCTTCCTCTATTTTCGTTTCTGTTTTATTATTCGGATATGGTTCGGATATAATTTCGGCTTCTATTGTAGGGTATGATTGACTTTTGGTTGCCGGTATCGAATCGTTGTCGGGTTCAGGGCCAGCATCTTCCGTTGGGACACCGTCCTTACGAGGGGTGTGTGCTGCCTGGTTGTCCTCGATTATTGGTGAATTTTCTGTTTGTAAAATTTGAGACTTCGGTATTGCCGAATCTTCGGGAGGGAAAGTATTTACCTCTGATGATTCCGATAGTTTTTCATCCGCTGCGAATGCCGAATCCCCAGAATCGCTCTCCTTGTTCTCCGCTCGGGCTGCGACACAGGTAGAGAAAACCCTCCTTTGCGCCGGACCTGGTACAATTACACTTCTACCAGACACCTTCCGGCCTCTCCCGAGCGTCAAATCAACCTGAGTGCCACGAACGGATATCCGACTTCCAGAACTCGTAGCAATGATTTCTTCCTTCGGTATCTCGCGTGCGATTTTTTCCGGTTCGAGTGGTGAAACAGCTGCTCTAGCCGCTCTAGAGGATCTCCCAGTAACTCGGCCGGCTTTTTCCACCTTCACGGCCTCCTTCGGCTCCTTTGGTATATGAGGAGCAGGTTCGGGAGCTTTTTTCAAGACTTCAATCTGTGCAACGGAAGATTTCTCAGCAAGGTCTGCGGCAACTTCCTCGATTTTACCCTTGCTTGCCATCTTCTTTGCCTTTCTTCGTGCCTTACGACCGGTTGCCTTGACTTTCGTCCTGGGGACTCCAGCCACAACCCATTTGGGCCGGCGCTGGCCAGTGGTTTTTGGTTCTGTCGAGGAAGCTGGTGCTGATTTGCTCACAACAGGTGCTGGTTTGGGTGGGGGTTGCATAGTAATTGGACGGAATAGAACTCCTCCCACCAAGGGCTTTTTAGGAGCCACTTTGCGCAAAGAACTTCTACCGCCTTTCTTGCCGAATCGTATTTGTTGTACTGCCCTTCTCACATCTGCCTTGCTTCCTTTCGGGCCAGATGATTTCCTGGTCCGTATGCTCTTTGATTTGCCCGAAGGCTTTTTGGTAGCGCCAAAGTAGATACTGCTTGTCGAGAATTGTCGACTCCGGCTGTGGGCGAGTGCAATTGGTTGAAATGACGAGGACTGTGCAAATATTCCGTGTGAGGTGGTGGAGAGTCCCGAGAGGGGCAATCTGCACTCTGGCCGAGTCTTTGCATTGCTGCCATCTTCCATCAAGACATTTCCACTCGGTATCTTTCCTGGCTGGCTCAGCGGCACATATTTGCCCCAGACTCTGTTGAAATTCGTCCGCCTGGCCGCCGTCCACCGAGTCTGAGCGATTGCCCCGACGGCTCTTGCACCGGCCCTCGAGATCCGCCTCGGCACGAAGAATGAGGGCAGCAGGAACGGACAGGTGAAGCCTGCGGCCAGGAGGAGCACATGGGCGGCCTCCAGCTGGCTGGGCGAGGCACCGGGCGTCATCAGTCTAGCAAGAGCAATAATTGCACCGGCGTAGCTGGCATCGAAGGCGAGGGCGAGGGCGGCGCTGGGTCTGCGTGATACCGCCGGGGCAGCACCTGGTGATGGCGGGGGCGGCTGGTGTAGTGGGGCTGGGGCTCTGTGGGTGGTGGGGATGGTGGAGGGGTGTGCGTGGTGGTTATGGTGGAGGCCTTCGATGGGTTTGGAGGGCAGAGAATTTCTCTGGTAACGGGGTCCCACTTGCCTCTTAGCGCATGCACGCCCTTCCGCGGCGAGGATCGCAGGATGCGTTTCCGGCGGCACTACGACACCGCACTAAATCCGTTTCAAGATCCCAATTGCCGCGACGCACGAACAAACGAACGAGGGCCGAGGTATGGCCGTGTCTTGGGCCGGTACGTTTGAAAAACTCCAACTCACCAGGACCTCTTTTTCCTTTTGCTTTTATACCCGAAATTACAAATTCTTCGACTTCAATTCTACTGGTAAAATTATTGGCCATTCCGGAGTGCATGCGCACACGAACATCAACAATCCCGGAGATCCATCCATCGCTGGCCATGGTGATATATACCGGACGGTATTATTTTTGTGCCTTCATCAGATAGCACTAGATGTGCGCATATACATGCACATGGGAATATAATCAGCACCTTGATCAATCCATGCATCAGCATTCACATACCTATGTATGCATCTACCTAGTACCAGGTAGCCAACAAATGACAAAAAAATGGACCGGAAAATATGATGGAATTATGAAACAAGATATTGCAGCCCATACAATTTCAAAAAGAAAATTCAAAAAGGAAGAAAAAGGAATAGAATTGCAACACCATACAACAAGGTCTCGATCTGTTCCAATGAACTCGACAACGTTAACAATTGAACAAGATAGGGAAAAAAAAAAAAGAGACACAAACCTTATAAGCTTACCACCTACCTCGGCCCCAGCTTGATACAGTCCGCAGGTATACCATGTCGGGCTATTTATTTCATTTCACCCGGTTGGTGCAATACAATGCTCTAGTTGGTTACTGATGCACACTCCTGCGTCAACGGAATCACATATCGACAAGGCCAGCCCAGGAAAAAAAACACCTAGCAACTTTTCTCACTCACTCACCACTCATGCTCACATTTAAATGGCCATGGATGGGGCAGCAGCGCTGCGGGGCTCCTCACAAAAAGAAAAGAAAAAAAATATGACCGATTCAGAAATACAGCCCACATATGCATGATCGATGGATATTATGGGAGAAATTTCAGCTGGATATAAGTAACGAAAAAGTAAATGGTTAAGTAGCTATGATAAGCACTTAACTTTGGTAAGTCTAGCTTGGCCCCAAATCTTCGTCCATTTCTTGAATTGCAATTGCATTCTATGCAAGCTCCTAGGAAATTTAAATTTTGGGGACTAAAGGATTTTGATTATGGAATATAGTTATATCGCTATGAATATCCTCGACTATCGATCACTTCTATACTTGTAGCTTAGGATGCATATCGATATCCATGGCCATGGCATATTTGTTAACCCAGTGCGGTATGTCTTTCAAATTCGGGCTCAGCTTTTCAAAGCTGAATACAAACTTTGGAAATAACTAGTACTAGGTAGGTAAGGTTGCTTGCAATTGCTTGCCTGGATATATATATCTGGAGGTACAAAAACTTACTAATTACTTTGTTCCATATATATATATAGGTAGATATATATATTAATATAATCATAATTTTATATATGTGAAATTATATCAGATCATAACGAATTCGAATTCGCTCTCAAAAATCATAAAACTACCAATTCGTCAGTAAAAAGTTACTTACGCTGAATTCCAGAGCGCGCAACATTCAGCTCGTGAGAAGGTGGAGAGAGTATATACATACCTAACCTAGGTATGTATACGTAAGTACGCATACCTGAATTAATTATACAGCGTCCACTTCGTGTGCCAAATGCATAGTGTGGGGCCATGGCCATGGGCAATAAGTCACTTAATTTAGGGAGCTGTGCTGTGCTTGTGCTGTCCATGCATATATATATCTTCATATGCCCATGCCCATGCCCATGGCCATGGCCATGTGCATGCGCAATATGTAATTGTGATGAGTATCTCCGACCTTGTAGGTTTGTACTTGGTACTCAAAGTTATATATTTAGATCGATATCGATACCGAAATTAAATTACTTTTGATAGATCGATTATTAATTCTTTGCCATGGCCAGATATATCGTTGACCATCGCTCTTTTCGAAATACTTGGAGTACTTTGTATACAACTGCAAACATTTTTTTTCGAATTTCTGACTTTTCGTATAGAGGACGTCGACATACTCTAGATACCTACTTAATTATAAGTATATAAAGTTATATAGATGTCAGTATGGCTGCAGCCAGCCATGCATTGGAACTAGCCTCGTAAACCATGGAAGTCAGTATACGTACTTTGTATACATTCTTGGAAACTATAAGAATCATACTCCAGAGGAGGGTCTGGGCACGAGACTAAAGAGTCATGTCATTGTCAAATCATCGGCATGGGATAGTCTGGTGGCATGGGAGATAATTATAACCTACCTAACTTGTACTTCCTTCTCCCCCCAAAAGTCTAAACCCTTATAGATCTCTACGGAAATCAGCAATCAATATAGCATAACGCCGTAAGTACTTAGGCCTAGGTACATACCTAGTTACATACATACGGTAGGTATGATACGCGTAAACTTCTCCTTCTTCGGCCAATTTTGTTTCTGAAATTTAGGTATCCAGACATAAAAGTACTCGCATCCATGATACTTATAATTATACTACCACGCGTACGGCCATGGATGGATAATTATAATTTAAAGAAAGAAAGGAAGAGAAGAAAGCGGGGCTAATTATACATTTATAAACTATACCGACAATATTAATACGAAATTATGGTTTTAGCTTACGCAATGTACCCTGCGCATTCGAATTCTGTGTTGTATTCATGAGACTAGTTGTATTTATAAGAGAGGAGAAAGGGTCGAGGGACAGCTGTAGAAGCTTTGGGTTAGGGAATATGAGGTTGCAGCAGGAAAGGATCGGGATTCTGGAATAGAAACCGCGGGAAAGTGATCATTCATGAGGGGGCCATATTGGCGAGAGGGCACTACATTGGGCAAATTCCATGTGAATATTTACCATCAATGTCGATATATCAATACCGATGTTGAGCCCAAATAAACCCTAAGCTTCGCTCTAATTAATATACAGGCCTAGTATGTCAGAGCATGCGCAATGTGCATCTATTGCATCGTATACTACCTACGTAGCGTGGCCTGTGCAATTGCAAAGACAGCTAATATGCTGCGGGTTATGTTGGCCCAACAAATACAATCAAGTAACATGGCTATAGTATGGATGATTAGTATATTGTTTGTGACCACGGCACAACCAGTCGACGTCCACTTGCCCAGCAAATTTAAAAGGTCACATCTACTTTTCTTCAAATTCGCAAATCCACAGTGATAGGATGAGATGGGCATTTCATAGATCCATACTTGGGTACATTAGATAGTTGGGTACATACCTGGTCTTCTGTACAATGCCCTCTCTGCATGAATTTTTAGAAAGATGTCAGTCTTGCAAATCATGACTGGGTTATTGGCTACTGGTGCTTTTAAACAAAGAGGCACGCACCGGTGGCTTGATCAAGTTCTGCTCATGATCAACGACACGGAAGTCGAGCCAGCGTGCGCAGTTGGAATTTCTCGCTCAGTCTGTCGCTGCATACGTGCAGAAACCACACAAGTGAATTTTGCCCCCCTTTGCGATCGTAAAAACATTTATCGGCGAGACTGGACTCGAAATTCAAAAGGAATCTAATTTGATGAGCTGCGCTGCAATATCAATCACGTATTTTTTTGCTGGCCCGCCCGTCGGACTTGTCGCTCCCTGGGCTAGCAACGATCGGTTTTAATTTTTTGCGGTGTGCTGCGCTTTGCGTCGCCCGCGGCCGCCCATACTACTGTGCTTAGCAGCGAGCAAACTGCAGCGGCCAGCCCAGCCCAACCCAACCCAACCCCGAATTTCTCTTAATTGGCCACACCCTCCGCCCGCCCATCCGTCCCTCCCCCCTTCCTCCCTCCTCGCACCCTACGAATCTCCGTCCAGGCCGCCCTTCCCCCCCAAACAGCTTATCTGCTGCCACCTGCGAAGAAAACAGTGACAGGCCGACGATTAAAGAAAAAGGTATAAAACCAAACTCCGTCTACCCCCCCCCCCCCTTCCCCCTCCCCTCCCTCCCTCGCTCGCCCCCAGACACCTGTCCAAACGCCCCGTCCCCACAATCAACTGCCCCGACGTCCGTTGCCCCCCGCCCCGTCTCCCTCGAGTTTCTCTTCCCGCCCCGCCTCGAATTCGTTGTCTCGCGATCCAAAGGCGTACGCAAGGTCACGAATTCGGTGTCCACACACACGCGCGCGCCGCGCCCAATTTTTTTCCATCCCGACTGACCCTCATACAACAAACGCGATAGATACGAGACCATTACCTGCATTTCGCACACACACACACACACACACACACAAAACCCACTCACCGACCGACAACCATAGCAATTTGAAGCAGCAGACAAGCAACTTTTACATTTTTTTTCTTTCGTTCAAGAAACGGTTAGATATGCCATATCGCGTTGGTATGTCGCCCTTTTGCCTTTTCGGCCTGTTCATAGTTTTTTGTTGAGAGGGGGTAGGGGGCTGGAAAAGGAGGATATGACAATTCTTCTTCCCCCTTTTCTCACAAACGCTTTACATCATCTCAAGACGAAATGCTCACGTAAATGGCATCATGCAGAACAGGCAAAGTCAGGACAGGCGTCCTGCAAAGGCACACAGTGCAAGCAAAAGATTGGAAAGAGCGAGCTACGAGTTGGAACGTGGGTTGAGATTGCTGGAAGCACAAACGGAAGTTGGGCGTGGAAGCACTGGTAAGACTATCCATAATTCTCACCATATCGGTCCCATTGACACATTCTGCTTTGTTTTCATTGTTGTGGCGCTATTTCCTGCCCTGCCCCACCCCACCTCCCATACACCAAATAATGCAATTGCACAAAACATGCTTTCGAGTGTGGTGCTCAAGAATTCTTTCGGGGCGCATTCATCTTTGGAATAAATGAAAAGATGCTGTTTGTTTTTCGTGTAAAAACTGGATTTGAAGAGTCTTTTTTTTCTTGATTTTTCCCCAATAAATTTTTGTGGTTGTGGCACTGCGCCCGTTTAATGGATTTGGCTAACATGACAACAGGGGCTGCATAACTTCCCGAATTATCGGAAACATGATTGACAACCTTACCAAGAAGGGCACACAGCCACTCAACCTCGAGGAGCTCGAGGGATTCAAAGAAATCCCCGAAGCTGATCAGACTAAGGTCAAGAAGGCTCTAGAGCTGGGACACATTGATGATGCAGACTGGCTTCACGAGGCTGGTGGAAACCGGTCTAAGGCCGCTGCAAAGAAGGGAAAGAAGAAGGTATGCATGCATTCGAATTTGATTAAATGAAATCATATAACTAACTGGGTATTTAGGGCGATGATGAGGATGAAGAAGAGGCAAAGGAGCCAGAGGCCGAGGCATCTGGATCCAAGGACGCCGAGGTAGCAAAGGAGGCACCAAAGGAGGCTGCAAAGGAGGCTGTCAAGGAGGCACCCAAGAAGGCCGCTGAGAAGAAGAAGCCGGCGGAAAAGGCTGCAGAGAAGCCAGCTGCCGAAAAGGCATCCGCAGAGAAACTAGTAGCCGAAAAGCCAGCTGCTGAGAAGCCAGAGGAGAAGGCAGCGGCCGCAGAAAAGGCCGATGCTACTGAGTATGTCAGATTTTCGTGATTACCTTGTCCCAGATACTAATAAAATAACAGGGAAAAACCAAAGAAGGGTCGTCCAAAGAAGGTCAAGCCCGATGCCGAGGCAGGTGCAAGTGCCACCGCTGAACCATCAGCAAAGAAAGAGTAAGTCAAATTGATTTTCCAACAAAAAAATCAAGTCAGAATCTCATACATAAATTAAATAGGACTCCAAAGAAGGTCGAGGCAGCCAAGCCAGAGCCAAAGAAGCGCGGCCGCCCTGCAAAGAAGGATGCATCTGAGGATGATGCTCCACCAGCCAAGAAGGCACGCTCACCAAAGCCCGCTGCAAAGGAGGCCGCACCAGCAGCTGCAGATGCAGCAGCCTCCACTGACAAGGAACCCTCAAGCGAAGACAAGCCTGCCGATGCCCCAAAGCCAAGAGGAAGACCCCCACGAAATCCTAATGCCCCCAAGGTCGTCAAGCCCGTCAAACCTGTCACTGCGCCAACCCGCGTCTCCGGAAGAGCAGCTGCCAGAGCCCAGGCCGTCAGCTACAAGGAGGTCGGCAGTGGTGATGATGCTGAGAAGAAGGGCCGCAAGGCTGCTGCCCCAGCCGCCAAGAAGGCAGCAAAGGATGAGGAGAAGTCTGAGGAGGATGCTGCTGAGGATGAAGTGCCAGCAGCAAAGCCAGCTCCAGCTGCAAAGGCAGGCAAGAAGGCTGCTGAGCCAAAGGAGGCCGCAGCAGCCAAGAAGCCAGAGGCCAAGGAGAAGGAGGCGGCCCCAGAGAAGACACAATTGGCCGTAGGAAAGAAGAGGAAGACTGCCGATGCTGGCAAGGAAAAGGAGGAGTCTACCTCTGACAACGGTGTCAAGTTACCTGAAGCAAAGGAGGCCGCTGCTGCCCCAACAAACGAGGAGGGCGCTGAAGCTGAGTGAGTATAAAGTCTCATTACTGCCATTGGCTTGGTTATATGCGTGGAGCTAATATAATTTGAAAACTACAGGCAACCAAAGAAGAAGAGAGGCAGACCAGCTGGCGTGAAGAAGGACGCTGCCACCACTGCACCCGCAAAGAAGGCTGCCCCCGTACCATAGCCACCCACCTGCAGAAAATAAAGCAGAACAAGTCTCCAGTGTACGATCTAGAAGCAAGATCGATTGATTTTATGGCCATGAATGGTATACACTGCAATTATATAAACCTATAATTCGCCTTCTACTGCCTGGTTTCCTGATTCTTCCTTCCTTCCTCGAGCTCATGGCCACATTTCATATGTCTTGTTTTGTTTTTCTTTAGTATACTACTTACCTACTTACGGACCTCACTTATCCTATTGCGCCATTTATAACCTGCAGCAGGCAGCCATCCACATTATGTTTGATATCTCTTTTCTTTCTATTCTGTTGTTTTTGTTCATCTTGTTTTGTTTTCGCTTAGTACTTTTTATTTTATTTTATTTGAGCTGTGATGTTTGAGTTAATGACTAGGTTTTTTTATTTTTTTTATTTTTTTTTTTATTTCCCTTCCAGAGACTCTTTTGCGTTGCAACGCGTTGTACTACTTATAACCTACTTATCATTTTTTTTTTTCTTTTCCCAAGTTTTTTTGCAATTGCAATTGAAGAATTTGAAATTTTGAAATTTAAATCTTGGGCTTGAAAAAAATTCATGAGCATGCATATGACATATGACTTTTGAACTGATCATGATCATGATGTTGTCGGTCATGGGCAATTGCACTGTTCCGCGCAACTGCGACACGGAACATTCAGCCATCACCCACGTGCACCATATAGCGCTGCCATAGCCAATCCATCCTTTTGATACCTTTTTCCATGAACTTCTTGTCTTGCTACATGCACATGAGAACTACGAAATTCATATACAACTATCTATATCTATAGACTCCAGTACACACCCAAGGCCGGGACCCAGCCTCCTCATGGCCATGGATGGATGGCCATGGGTTTTTTTTGACCTTTATACTATACTCGGGTCAGGCAAGAAGTACAGTAGGTAGTTGGAAGAGGGTGTGCAGCTAGCTAGCTAGCTAGCTCCCTTCACCAAATATGGCAAGCTGGGGGCCGCCGTGGGCAAAAGAATTAAAATATTTGTATGGAGTTGACCCTCGACTGCTCCGCACCATCATCTTCCAACTAGTTACTTCTTGCCTGACCAGAGTATATATATAATATATACGTATACCCAATAAGTACCTACTTAGTATACGGCAGGTGCCTACCTAAGCCTACTGATGTGCAGCTTTGGCACGTCGTGCTCCACTAGTGAGTGAAGCTTGCATTGCAGTTGATCTTGACGTGACCGACCACGAATGTAAACGTTATAAACTGGCCATGCACTCACTCACTCACTGCGCCATGGCAGCTTTCCATATATAGCTGGGGGGGGGGACGAGGTTAATATTAGCTGTTGCATGTGGTTCGCGGAGCGTGAGCACATCCTGGCCAGCCCCGAATGATTTCAATACAAACTATGTAGCTACCTAAGGTTACGATTTTCCAGGAATGCCAAATGCCAGTTACCCTGACATATGTACCTAGGTTGGTTAGGCACCAGGTAGGTAGGTCCCCAACCCTCCCACACATACATTTCCAACACCCGTACCATGGCCACCCACCTGCAGAAAAAAAAGCAGAACAAGTCTCCAATGTACGATCTAGAAGCAAGATCGATTGATTTTATGGCCATGAATGGTATACACTGCAATTATAATTAGGCATTAAAGGTAAAGTGGTCTGGATCTCGATCTCGACATGCACATAGAAATCTAGATAATGTTCATGAATTCGAATATAAGAAAGAAGAGCACATATCCAAGCTGCTGTTGTTTTTAGCTATAGCTATAGCTCTATTGCACATATCTCCCCACCCCCATTAAAGCATGTCTATCCACCGCAAACAATGAATCCACCCAGATATCTTAAAAAACCTCAAACCCCACGGCCTATGACCATGGGAAAAGCCCCAGCCAAAAAAAACGAAAAAAAGAAATGAACAAACACTTCAAAAGAAAAAACCAAACCCAAACCCGCATCTTTCCTGAATATATGATCATGGATGTGCGAGGGGAAATTAAATAGACAGAATAAAACACAGAAACACAGAAAACAGTGCAAGGAAACAAACGACAGCCACTTGCAGGATAGCACAGCAAAAGGTAATCACAATCGCAACCAAAACTTAATATCTTGTCTCGTTACCCAGAGCTCACAAAACGTAATTAACCCATCCATTAAAAACTCCAAAAACAAAAATTTAGCAATTGCGCGAATTCCGCAAGAGAACTCCTTGACACCCATAGAGATCAAGATCCACAACGAGAAAACATGAACGAAGCATGAAGGAGAGAAACACCAAACCATGGAAGGAATCTAGAAAAAGAAACGGATCATCCCGGAAAAGGTAGAAATGTTGCATAGATGGGGATCTAGTTCTTCCTCCGCCATCCATAACCGCGGCGGCCACTTCTTACCTGCCCCTGTTCACCAGTATCGAGCCTCTGCTCCTCGTGGCCCTGAGAACCTGCCCTCCCAGCATCGGCGCCGCTGGCGCCAACAACCACCAAGAGCCACATCGGCAAACGAGCGCGCAGCCTCCGCCCACGCCCAACGTGCGAGATCATATTCGGGAGCCAGGTCCTGTTCTTTAGCTTTGGGGGCTCAACTTCCGAGTTGCTTGTAAACACGAGAACGAGGGGTTCGTTTGCTTCATTGCCGTGTTCCGAGGCCGAATCGATAGAGGGGACTTCACGCTCAGAGATTACTGCCCCCGACCACCCCGCCTTGGACGTGGCAATGGCCTTTTTCGCAGCCGATACACTGGCAACATTGCATCTGTTGACACAAGGAATAGCAGACGGTGTTGATACTGTTGGAGGCCCCACGATATCTCCCCGAGGCTCCTGCTCGGTAAGATGGCCTCCAGCCCCGTACCCATTCCTGGAACCAGCCTCAAGAACCGAGCCGTACTCGTTCCTGGCCCCAGCTTCGAGAACCGACCATAGTTCTCTCTGCTCCCCCCTTTCCTCCGCTGCCGGTGGCCGGCTGGCGTTTCCAAGCAAAGCACCAGCTACGTTGGCTTGGGAGCGACTGTTTTCTTTTCGCCGGCGCCTCTTCTCCCGGGTCGCACTGCTGTGCTTTGCTCTGAAATTCTTCCGCCTCTGACACTTCATCCTCCTCCTAGGATGAATCGGAGTGGCCTCCGCTTCCGTTGGAACCCATAAACCGTGAGATATGCAACCGCTTGGGTATGGGTCCCGAGCCATATGTGTGGAGAGCAATACTCCGCCGTGGGCCATCGTCTCGTCCGATGTACCCCGTTCCTCCTTTGCAGCCCCAGATGCCAGCTCTTTGGGTATCGTGGCATATATAGCTGCCACTTCTCCCGCGTCCAGCGGCCGGGCCCAAGTCCGGCATACCCTCCTGCATCCAGATTCGCACACCACAAGCGGGCCAAAGACAAGTATCTCGGCCATCGACAGTGCAAGTGAGGCGTGATACCTCACAAGCCACCAGGCCGCTTTGACAGCCAGGGCATCCAGCAGTACTACAGCCTGCCAACCCATTTGTGTCTTCAACCGCAACACAGTTGCCAGAGAAGAGGTGTTTCGAGCCCTGTGGACCGAGGCGAAATCTTGTACATCAATCCCGAGACAGCGGCAAATCGATTCAATTAACGAGATTGTCGAACGTCGTTCCCCATCATGATTGCGGTCAGCTGGGCCCAACCACCCGAATTCCAGCGGGATTGTTAACCCCAAATGGCCAACCGTTGCCCCAACATCTCTGGATTGCTCGCTCCTCCGCAGGGCCAGGGATACGACCACTTGCGTGTGTCCTCCTGTTGTGGCCATTTTTTGCCTTGGGAACACAGCACCAAGCAACCGTACTCGTCTCAGTAGAGAAGGAGGAAACCTCAAGGAACTCCACTTAAACGTGCGACTGGATGTAAGATTGAAAAAGAGGGACAATCGAAGCGAGTTCAGTGGTATGGGTCGAGAGCATGTACACGTTTGGAGGCAGTCGAGGATCCGAGATTTTCAAAATCAAAATCGGTCGAGCAAAGTGGAAAACGAGGCTGAACCGTTTCTGAGAGGATGGGAACGTTGAGGAATACTATTGGTTGTGGGATCATTCTCAGCTCTCGTTGTCCGACAACATGTAATATTTGATATGCTTTAATGTTTAACGTACGTCCACCTACCTGCAGCTACGTAGCCAGCTATAGCTGTTTTGCCCCGCGCACACCAGGATATCCTTTTGGTCGGAGTTTAAATCAATTTGTGATCGTGGAAACAGCTCCGTGGGATATGGATGTCTGGAATGGCGGTTGATGTAGAGAAGGATTGAGTCTTTATTTTTCAAAATGAAAGCACCGTCTTATCTGCCGAGCTCCACTGATATGGCTGGTAGGCCAATCAATCTCGATCGCGAATGAAAAGAAAGGTTCACGGTTGGGGTGGGGTGTAACGACCCAAAAAGAGCTGTGCAGTCCCTAGCTTGCGGTATCTGTCCTTTTTTTTTATAGATCGGGTTTTCGAGTCTTTTTCTTCGATGGCAAAAGGGGGAGAAGAAGAAAAGCGGAGAAGTGAAGAAAGCGAGGCCGAGAGAGTTGTCGATGCGAGTGAAGGACTCTGATGAGGAGTGAGCGAGGAGGGGGGCCGCGGGGGGGTTATATAGAGCTCCTCTGAGCTGAGGGCGAGAGAGCGAGGGAAAGCGTGGGCGTGAAGATGTCGATAGCTTCCCCCACATGTCGCCTCCACGCCCATCATTCCTTCCCCACACTGTCAGCCAGCGCGCAAGCGACTTCCCCGCGGGGAAGGTGCCGCCAGCACCTGTTGCCTCATTAGGCCGTATCGTGGACTTACCCTCAAGCCCGGAGCCACATGTGCACTCAACACCACGCCTCAAAGCCCCGCAGCCCAACCATGAGTGGAAACGGGAACATCACCACCCGCTGCTCGCGACTGCTCGCCCTCTTCTTCCAGCCGTGCTTGTCCACGCCCACTCAAGCCAATTCACCATATACAGCCCTCTACTATCCCACAAGCCTCTGGGTGGGTCTACAAGCCTCCTTCTCCAAAGAGGCTGTCCCTAGACCGAAGCCATCGCAGGGCTCTAAAAGCACGGATACACACACAAAAGGCACATCTCTTGGGGGCACTTACTTCCGTAAGTATCCTCCCCCAAGATACAATCCCCGAAACCACCGATGACGTCGTGGTGGTGGTTAGTGAGGGCTAGTTTGGGTAGTTGTTATAGGGCTACTGAACGGCAGTTTGATATACATCGCGTATATCAAGTGCGAGTATAAGTCGTAGGGATATCTCTACTTACTTAGGTAGTCTTGAATACATTTAAAGCCCACATCCCACCACCAGTCTTCAGGCCCAAGTACTTGGGGAAAGTTCACTCCAATCAAGCCTCAGCCAAAAAAAGACCCCGGCCGGCCTATGATGTGATTAATAGGGGTATTCAAAGCTTCAAAAATCTGGCGGATTTTTCGGATTTCAAAATTAGCGCAGTCCGAAAAAAATCCGAAAAATCCGTTTTTCTCCACACAACGAAAAATCCGTACTTGGACCATGGATAAGTGCAGAAAAGCAGATATCTGCTTCAAAAAAATCCGTTTTATCTGCCAAGACCACCACTCTAAACAACTCAACACTGCCCCATTGGGGTGATTTTATATGACGATTTCTGCTAGCCTCAAAAACCAGATATCTGCTCTAGACCTCCCTGAGAAATCCGCAAAAATCACCAGGGTACTCAAAGTTGGGCAAATATCCGGACCGAATTAAACGAACTCAGAAAAGCAAACTTTTTTGAGCTTTGAATACCCCTAATATTCATAGCAGTCATCTGCCATCTAGATCTCCTCAACCCCAACTTAAGTCTCACTACACGCTTCTAATATCGACAGTTTTTACGAGTACAAATAAATCTTTAAATTCCCTCGACCCGATCGCGATACGGCGAAAAAATAAAATAAAAAAAAATGACCAAAATGGCCTATATATATAGCTAGCTAGCTAGCTACTTAGTCTGGATCCGGATATATCGATATATCGCTCTCCTCTAATTATAAGTACTCCTCCCCTATCTCCCCCACAATGGAAAAAATTTTAGTGAATATAAAAAAACAAAAAAATAAAAATGACAATTAATCTCGATCTCGAAGATCTGCTCGAGGGTGTAGAAATATTAATTCTTGAGAAAAAAAGCAAAACTCTAAAACTCAAACCTATATATAGATATCGATGATTCACTTTAATAAGGATATCAATAAGGAAGAAGATCTAGAAGATATAGAAGTTTAACGTATAAATATTGTGATTTCAAAGTTTACCTCCGGACCATTCATGATCCACCGTATACGAGGTATATGAACCAGCTGGCTGTACAGAAATTTAAACCCCGTTCCGAGCGAAACCCATCAAGTTTTGTTTGGAGACGTACATTGATTTAACACCGCCCGCTGGAAGTATGCTTACAAGGGCCTTCTGCTTGTATACTCAAATGCTTATAACGCTATTATCTGGAACATGTGTTCATGCTTGCACCCCATGGCATCTGCGACCATAGACTGAAGAACACGAGGCATCCCGTCCGCTCTGCCATATCTAAGCTTCAGATCGCCAGGCTAGTACTGTAGTGGGTGACCATGTGGGAATCCCTGGTGTCGTAGGTAAATCAATTTGTTTTTATCCCGTTGGCAGGAATTTCCTTTTTAGTTTGATTTCCTGCTACGGCTTGCTTTTGATGCTGCTTGTTCTAAACATGACTTTCAACGTTGATAATTCAAAGATACAGTGGGAGTGGATTAGTCTCGGGAGTGGATAAGTTGCAGAAGTAAGCGCATCGTGTATGGTCAACACACCCCCTCAGCCTCCACAAGACGAAACATATAAACAAAGAAACCCAACAAAGAGACAAAAGACAGAGGCCACAGGAATATCCTCCCAGCACACTCGAAGTAAGAGAAGAAATAAAACAGTGAGAGATATAACATAGAAGCAACACCGGAAGAAGTAAAACACCCCCTGAGAGTGCAAATCAATACGCCCCCTCAAAAGAAAAAGAAAAGGAAAAGAGAAAGGAAAATCGGAATTATCCGATATTCGACAACGATACCAAGTCTTTATGACACTTCGCAGGCAATGTTTTCGTCATAATGTCTGTCACATTTTTTTTTTCGGATTTGACGTAATGAAATTCGATAACCTTCGTGTCCTGCATTTTCTTGCATGATAATGTCGAATATCAATGTCTTTGGGCTCGTGGTGCCTTTCAAAATTGCTTTCAAGGTGCTTTGATTATCGCAGAAAAGTTGCACTGGTATATCGATGTCCCGGAGGTCTTGAGCCTGGGGACTGCAAGCGTTGAAGATATAGGATCCGGCACCAGATTTTTCGGTTCTGAACTGGTTTAGACATGTCCGATATAGAAGATGCTCTGCAGCAGGAGCGTCTCGAGGAAGCTCATCCGGAGGTGTGCGAGTGCATCAGCTTCCAAGTCTAGCCAAAATTGCCTTCCTTTCCGGGGATGTATTACCACCACTTCGGAACGCATCCACAGGGCAAAAAACGCAACTGCTATTGAATTAAAAAAAATAAAAATAAAAAAAGCGCCCCAACTCCCCAGATGCATTATCCGCCCAGTTGAAGTTAGGCGCACATATTTTTCACATGCGTCGCTACATTTCGTAGTTGCTCCTCCCCTTGAGGGGTCAGCACATCCAGATTCCAACGATTTGCTGGCGCTATGTCGATAGAATAATCCCTATCGCCGAGAATCAACTCAGGTTGGATATACCCGGTTTCCCTATCCTGCGTGTAGATGCACAGATTGGTCCCGATAGCGCTCAGTCCATAAATCGTTGGAATTTCAACAGACTCAATGAAATCACTGAATCTGCCTCGCATCTGCCGATCGGCCCCTCTACGGGCTGGACGGCTGCGAATGAAATCTCCAGGCTTTACTTCCAAAAACAAAACAGGTTTTTGGGGGTATAGGATGACAAAGATGATTGTGAAGTTAACATAGTTCAACCTGCCTTCGTCGTCCCGCCGTGGATGCTGTGGGTGAACCAGGAAGCCCTCTTCCGGCGGAAACAGATGCATTAATAGATAGTTGTAGGGTAGATAGTACTCCGCTTCGATGGTGCTGCCATTTTGGCTGGCAATCTCGAATGCTCTAATGACATGCGGAGGCCACGGCATAGCAACGGCTAATAAATAGATGTGAAAGGATGTTACTACCACACTAAATGTCAGCAAACTTTTGTAATCGTGGAATGATATCTCTGTACTTCTTGTTTCCTGGAAATATAAAACATTTCTGTATCCTCTGGTGCCCGTTGAGAAGAAAGAGGAACGGTAACTGGGGTGGGAAGCGACTACAAGATATACCCGGAGCATGTCCCCAGGCTCACATGCACGTCATGGCAGCAATCGGCTATATTGGAACTTTTAGTTTAAAAAAAGGGTACCACTTTTAGCAGTCTCGTTCCGTCTCACTTGTTCCTACAAAAGCCTAGCCTCGTGGCCACAAGGCCGAAGAGGGAGCCACTTGTGATCCACATCCACAACCGCGCTCTCAACACCTACTACCAGTGGACACCGTGAGGGAGACTGGATTCCAACCCATTGTTACAATACTCATGACAATTTTTCAATAAGCGGAGCAAGAAAGAGCAGGCAAGGGAGGAGGCGAAGGAGGCGAATAAACGGTTGGAGGAAACCCGCCGTCAGTTGGAGGAATCCAAAGTGAGAGTTGCTTTCCTGGAGGGGAGGATGTCCGTCTGGGGAGGTGGGGGGTCCAGGCGTAGAACATGGCCCTCGGTGTGAAGAACCTCGGGGAAGGGGTTAAATGTTATATCAGTATATATGAATGTTACTCTCTCCCAAAATTGCTTCACTCGTGTTTTCGTATTATTATTGTTTAACAGTCTCAAGTACTTGCGGAGGTAGTTTACAATACTATGTCACAGTCGTAGAGATGGCTGGCTGGACCGATCAGTGGTGATTTTCACTATGCAACTGTTTGGAATTCCGTGACGAAATATACAATATAGAAGTAGTACGTTTCCTCACTTTTCCGACGCCACTGTACACATTCAGGGGAAGTGCCACGACAAAGACTGGTGCGTGTGATGGGCTTAAACATATATGCATGTTAAGTTGGCCCTCCCAAAGCTCCAAATCTTTTGGGGAAATGTCCTTGGGAGAAATGTCGAGAACATTTCCCCATAGCTACATAGCAAGTTACGCTATTCCACCTTTGGAAGACTAAAAATTCCTTGGCGGGTACCCGCTAGACTATTTAAGATTTCACACTGCCCAATATGGAGCCCTTGGGATCCGGATTTGGATCCCCCTCCGAATGAATATTGACCCCTTTAGTCCACAAATGAAACCCCGCAATACCCAACAGCGTAGTCAAGCTAATAGTACAACAGGAGACTATACGGGAATCCCTGGTGTCGCAGGTGGTGCTCAATTCTATTTTTTTTACAATATTTTGTTCACGAAACGTCGTGACGCATTTCGACGAAATCCGCCCTATAGCTATACTCGAGGGACAAGTGCCAAAATGGGAATTAGACCGCTACTCTGATCATTCAGGATGGAGATGACAGCAACCCAAGTATGTATTCTGTTATTGCGGCCATGAGAGTTGCCGTATCTAATTCCACGGGATATACGCTTAAATTCCTGTTCCAAAGCAAAAGACAACCGAAAAAGAAAGAAAAAACTCTCGAGGAGCCTATTACTCGACCCGAGTTTAACATCCATGAACAACGGAAAGATAGCTAAAGATTGAGGCAAAGATCTGAGTATCGAATAGTAATGGTATAAAAGATATAAACACGAAGAAATTGATGAAAGGGACAAAGGGAAAGCAAAAAAAGGCAACGAACTCCAAACGCTATAGCTATATGAAAGACGACAAATGTTGACCAAAAGCAAGAGAAAAAAAAAAGTGAAGCCGACAAATGAGCAGAACTAGAGATCATGAAACAGACAAAGGAGAACAACCAAGGGGGTATAAGAAGTGTTTATATACTTTCTAGTGCTCGGGAAAGAGATCTGGGTATATATCTGAAAGAAGAGAAAAGACAAGAATAGAAAAAAAATACCAGAAAATTAGAAACCCTAGGTAAAAAAACAACGAAGTAAACCAAACACCAGATAAAACAAAAGAAAAGCCCTACAACATTGCACAACAAAAGAAATGTTCCAATGAGAAATGCCCCTAAACCAAACCTACCCATTCCCTGAACCGCACCCGCTCCATCCCAATCATCCCACACATTGGCCCGCCAAAGAAATTACCACTCTTAACGTTGCTGATATCCATACAACTGCTGTGGTGAATAACCGCCCGCACCACCATTAGGTCCCACCCCAGAACTCTCAACGTCGCCCTGGCCATTCCTGTTTTTCCTCCCACGAGTAAACAACTTCCCTAGTCCCGATCCAATTGCCCAAAATAATCCAACAATAAATGCAATAACTGTGATGACTCCATTCACAATCAACCCGGCCAAATCCAAAACACCACCATTTTTTTTAGCGTCCTGTTCCACCCCCATCTTATCCTCCCTTCCAAGCTCAGTCTCGTCCCATCCCAACATGTTATGTTTACCGCGGCCTGCAATGGTTGCAACGGCTGGCGGGTACGCAAGTGTTGGTCCAGAAAAGGCTCCAGGGCCTAGGCTATGTAGAAGCTTGACATCCCTAATGCGGCGACCTTCAACGACAGCAACGGCCAGAACCGTAGAAACGGCTACATCGACGATGTACAATGAAGGGATTTTCCTGGTGGCCATTGTATTCACAAACAAAAGTCCAGATTTGAAATCCAGCACAACTATGGCCTCTGAGGTATCCACATTGATGAGCTTTATGCTTCCCTTTGAGCCACCAGGAACATCAAAGCCGACAGACTGTGACGCCTCTCCGCCCTTTTCTGGATTCCGGCTATAATTTCCGCCGTCGATGATGATGAGATATACTTCGCCACCATTACCAACACCAGGGTGATAAAGGTAATAGCGGTCTCGCGCAACATCCCAGCTCAGTCTGCAACATTCAGTCTCTGCTGCCCTTTCCACAGCTTCGCGAGCCATGGTTTGTGCATCACCACCAACAATTCTACCAGTCCGCTCATCCACATGGATGGAGGAAGAGTCGATTGCCATCATCGCCGCTTGCTTAGGATAGATGAGTGTGATCAACTCGTCTCCCTGTGTTGGCGAGATTTGCTTCGGCTGGCCAGATGCAGCTAGGATGGCACGACGGCGATGTGAAGTTGCAGCATGGGGATTAAGGCCCATAGTGAGAACGGAGGTATCCTTGTTCGTCACAGGGTTCCTTCGCATAATCAAAAGGTCATTGAAATATGTCTCGGGATGGCGAGGGTCGTATATAGTCGGATTGTTTGGATGGAGGGCATCTGGAAGCGCCTGAATGGTGTAAAATGGATTTGATGGCGTTGGCCCAAATGCGAAATGCTCTGGGGTAAATATAGCACCATCTGCCATGTGGTGCTGTTTCTGTGCATGCAATGGTGCCCCACGATACATGTTGAGAACATAAACACCCTCTGGGATGGCGAACTGAGTCAATGGCAGAGATTCATGAGGGCGATTCCGAAGCGGTTTTCCATGCACAGTGATTTCCCAGAGTTCTTGAAGCGATGATAATGGTGATGCCTCCGGTACATATTCATATGTTTCCTGAGCAGCAGGCTGTTGTTCATCCCGTATTTGCTGCTGCTTCTGTTGCTGCTTTTTACTCTTCTTTTCCGGTACTTGCCCATTTATTCCATCTCTCTCGTGATCATACAAGACTTTTGGGGACGGGGGTTCTGCAACCCCTCTCCCAACGTTTTCATCTTGCTGCCTGCGATATTGTTGTGGAATATTCGGAACAGGTGGGGGTAACGGACTCAGTGGGATCGGTAGATCAATACCACCCATACTTACAGGCCGACTCAGCCCACCATTCTCCTCCCATCCGACGGGATATGCTTTGGGCTTAGGATGATTTGAGACTGTAGGCGATCTTGCCATGTTGTAATAGCTTGATGGATCATACGGCCATGGGTAATGTTGGGAGAATGGCCTTTGTGATAAGGGACGATTTGGATCCACTGGAAAGCCATGTGTGTTCGATACATGCAAATTCGAGGCTTGTGAAGCCAGATTTAAAGCAGCTGGCTTGTGCTTCGCCTGCGGAACGTCTGAAACAACCACTGGCTCGGAGAGCTTGCGCCGTAGGTGATATGCATTGGGGGCTTTCCGTACTGAGACTGAAGTTTCGACTCGTGAACTTGGCTCTGGTGAGCTCGTTGGAAGCCTCTCATGTAACTCGGTGGTTTTCGGCACTGGAACTGTCGGCTTTGTTTGTGGTGGTGGGGTTGGCGAAATCCCAATCTGGGCCACTATGCTACCGTCCGCTCGTACTTGTGGGCTTGGTGTGCGAGATGGTTGTGAAAGCGCAATAGATGGAGATGATGATCGTTGTGGTTGCGTGCCTGCCGAATATGATGGCATTCTGGAATGACTTCGCTTGTGGCGGGCTTGGTTGGACGCCATGGATGTATTCTCTCTCCAAAGAGGTAAGCACCCTGTCTTTTCCTCTTTCTCGTTGTATCACTAAACTTTAGAATTCCTTCTCTCCCTGTAGTCGAGTGTAATTGAAGACTTGGTGCGCAAAGTCAACTACGCTGGCCGTAAGTGGTGCTGCTGATTCGAAGTAATGAAAAGGCGAGAAGGTCGTTTCTTCCTTTCTATCTTCTTCTTGTGTATAGCCTTTTCGATGGGCCGATCCAGATCCAGGAACTGGCTTGTCGAAGAAAAGAAAGAAGAAAGGAAAGGTGAGGGAGGGGTGAAGGGAAGCGGGAAGCGCACTGGGGAACGATCCGGCGGCGGAAGGGGAGGAAAGTCTATATCTATTCCCTTACTCTAATAAAGGAATCCCTTCGTGCTGCGGCGGGATAGTTTGCTGTCGAATAGCTCAGCCAAAATCACCGGGGGTGTGGCCGATGGTGAGCCAGGGCGAGGGAAGTAAGCACCTGCTATTAGATACCTACTCTACCTCGTCCCCCACCATCACCGGCCGCCATTAGCACCACTGCCCTGCAATGGCACGCTGCCATGAGACAAGTGCAGGGGGGCCTGGTTCGGGATGTGGTGGGATTTCGGGCACCTGCACACACCACGCCGACCCCTGGTGGAGCACACCCTCCCCTCCACCACCAAGCTCCAGTCGACGAGAACAATTACTCGAGTAATCGGCCCCGCTTGAAGACATGATGTTAAGCGGGAAGGTGCCATTGGAATGTAGATTTCTGGGCTGGGTGTCGTACACGAGCAGAGACAGCATGACTTGAGTACCTGCCACTGAAAGAAATCCTCAAGTGATCCGGGAGGGGCGGTTTCTTTCCGAAGCAAACACGATTCTGTCTTCCCCTAGTAATTTTGCCCTGGCCCCGAGTTATGGCTGCGAGTGGGCGCTCCCTCTCGTGAGGTTGCAATTGCTACGTTTCGCTGGGGCCTTCACCAGCCATCGCGGACTGTAGACTACCTAAGCTAGATTATGGAGAAGTTAGCCACAAGTAGTGCTGATTTGGGGCATGCATACTCGAGTAATACATCCCATCCACCACAGTGATTTCAGCTTACGGGGCGGGTGACAAACGCCTTGTATGATCCCCCATCATCTCCTCCGCTCCTTGCGCAGCCAGTCATTGTTTGAACGAGAATCAACAGGCACAACCGCTAGCTCCATGCACGGCAGCCCATACTAGCAGGTACCTATTTTATGAACTCCAGCGTAGATTGAGTGCGTATCGGTACTCTTGATGTGTGCTAGGGCGTGGAATGTTGCTAATATGCAAGTTCGCTGCCGAGGTTGTACAATTTCCATGTAGCTGACCAGATTGTGGGCAGGAGTCTGGAGGTCTGGAGGCGTGAGTTGGATTCGGGGCGATGCTCCAATATCGCACTCTGAGAACTACTTTGTTTATCGGCCAAGATGAGGATTGAACGGTTCAATGCTGGAAAGTTCGAGGCTAGGGCCGGATGCTGTTGATTTTGGGGTGAGGAAAAGAGGCGAGTTGTGTTCTCCTGGCGAGCATATCACGGCGGGTTTGAGCGGTTTGAGGGATCAATTAGCAGAATATGCATGAAGATGAAATATGCAAATTTATGCATTAGCAGGTCTTTAAAGTCTCTCTTGAGAATATGCACTAGGCTGACGTACTTCCGAATACGGATGCATACCAGGACGCGACTCGCCTCCGCACACAGGACGGCTAAACCAACCAGCTTCTTGCTCACTCCACCACCCCCAGCTACTCGAGGCCTTCGCCGGCGATACTTGATACCGATACACGCCCCCGGAGAGATACCGGGCACGAACCACAGCTGGCATTCACAAAGAAACGTCCTCGAGTGGAAACGCCCCCGGCCCGATGCTGTGCAACATCCCGCCAATGAGTGGCTCTGCTGCAAGTTGTGCCGATATACAGATTACTTGCACGCTAACCCCGAGCCATGGGAAGGCCCAACGCTGTGGCTATGTGGAAGATGGTTAATCTCATGCCTGGAGTACATAGGTTCAAACACCTGACGAAGCCCTGTGCGTACCGTGGAATATCTCCGAAATTGTGTGGGGATAATTCTTCATCTGATTTTAACAGGGTTCCGGCTGCAACCCGCCTCGTGGCACATACCT
The DNA here is from genome assembly GCA_024516245.1 of Peziza echinospora. Classification (NCBI taxonomy): domain Eukaryota; kingdom Fungi; phylum Ascomycota; class Pezizomycetes; order Pezizales; family Pezizaceae; genus Peziza; species Peziza echinospora. The sequence continues at coordinate 184,882 of JAJLQT010000017.1, read as the reverse complement.
ACTTCTTCGGATTGATCATTTTCGATCATTTTCAAGTACTCGAGTACGAAGGAGAACATTGACGTAGAGTGCGCAGTTTGGTCCTCGTCATCCCCAAGTACTCCCAGAGTACTCACGAGAATCAAGTGTATGTTCCAAACATACTGCAAGGCACAGGCTTCACTATTCGCGAGCCTGTCATCAACTCGACAGGCCAAACCAGGGCCCAGGCAGGCAGAGCGCTTGCTGATCCCCATCTCGAGTGTCGACATGTAAAGTATCAGTCCCCCACAGCCAGCCAGTGGTGAGACACTCGCTCAAGAATATTCCCGTCCTCTATCGAAAATTCGCATTTCTTCAATTATGCAAGGCTAACCAATCACGACTTTGCTAAGATTTCCCCACTCAGGAAACCACAGACTTCACGTAAAGTCAAATAAATTACAAATTAATAGTCACCCGCTGCGTCGGCATCAAAGCAGGTTGACATCCAAGATCAGAGCATCTAAACGGAGCACATGCTCGTAATTTCCAGTATACCTGTTCAAACCTTCATAGTTTGCACGGAAAAATATATTGGTTGGTGGGGAATGAGTTTGAATACATCCCCTTTGAGCCCCAGTTCCCACTTTGTTTAGTCCGTCACATTTCTTAAGATTTGAGTCTCTTACTCGTACCGCGTGAACTGGGAATTAAGAGCCCTTCTCAATTGCTCGAACCTTTGCGTTTGTAGGTAAAACTTAACCTCTTCGAACCAGTTTAGGCGGTGCTCTGGCACCCGTTGCAAAGAAATACTGAGAGTGTCTCAATATCGACAAGGGCTCTTTATTCCCAGTTCGCGCGGTAATCCATATCTTCACTTTCATGGCTTCCGCCCCCATCACAAGCGCTTGCTCACCTTCCTTTCCAGATCTCACTGCTAGCTCACATATCCACTCCCATGCCTTCCCTTTTGAATCCCTATCTGGATGGTTTATGTTCTGCGCTAATCCTCTCAGGGCAGGCAGTTCAAATGGCATTGCAACTGTTGAAATAAACCGTGTATGCAACCTCTATGTCTGGAGGCGTAGTCTAGTTGCTACTTGCTGCTTTTCTTTGTCTCTCGATAGCTCTTTGTTCGCTGCTCTGTATAAGCTGGCTATGCCCACGAACTTCTGTACTTACTCTACTTAATAACTGAATATCACACGCATAATCTATCGTATAATTCAACAGGTTATGAGCCCGGGGTAAATCCGCAGAAAATCTAACTATACTCATTGACCTTTATATCTTCGTTGAACTTTACTTTATATCTATACCTTTATCAATTATCCTCAAGTCACTATCAAGATGTCATCTACAACCAAGGTACAAACGTTCAAGAATAAGTTCGGAGAAACCCCCAAGTTAAATAGTAATAACTATGAGACTTGGAGCGAGGCAATGAAATTTATCTTGAAAGGCAGCGGAGTTTGGACAATCGTCGAAGGCTCTGAGCCAGTCTCAGTATTTGGAGAACAGCCAGCGGACCTGGTCAAAAGAAAAGACTTAGCAGCCTCCCTTATCTATGGTTCTTTGACGGCAGAAGTTATTCCTCACTTGCAAAAAGAAGATAACCCACCAGCAATGTGGTCCAAACTCAAGACTGCCTTCAATAGCTTAGGAAACCGTGTAGGTATTATCAATATCTACAATGCTTTCAACACCGATGCTATGAAGCCAGATGAATCTGTCAGCTCCTATATTAGTCGTATGATTGGGTATCAGACTCAGTTATATGGCAGCCGATTTCAAGTTCAAGAAGACATACTCGTTATTCAAATTCTCAACCATCTTACTCCTAAGTTCCATGGAATCCGTCGTCACATCCATGAAAGAGATATTGAGCAGCAAACCTTAGAATATGTACGTCAAACTCTCTTAGAGTATGAGTCCAATGATACAGCAGTTGCTACTGAAAGCACTGCACTTTATTCCAATGGCAACTACAATAAAAGACAAGATAATGCACGCTACTCAAGAGGATCCAGACGTGGACGAGGAGGACGAGGAAGAGGAAACTCCAATCGTGGAGGAAGACAAAACTCAACTTCAACTCGTAGTGAGAGTACATTAAGGGACAAGCAGTGCTTCCATTGCTTAAGATTCGGTCATATTGTCAACGACTGTCGGATGAAGGAAAGAGGCCAAAAGTTACGAGATGATTATCGTGCCAAATATCCAAAGAAGAGTGAGAATGAAGAGCAGGACGATAAAAATGGTAACGCCAAAATTGTTCAATGTTTTATTCATCGAGCATGTGTCAGTCAACTGGACCATGTCAACTGGTACATTGACTCTGGAGCTTCAGATCACTTATGTTCAGATCGACAAATTTTCCATTCACTTAAACGCCTTGCAATTCCTAGAAAAATATATGTGGGAGATAACGCTACTCTCATGGGTACAGGAATTGGCTCAATTCAACTTGGAACTCATACTTTCACCAATGTCCTCTACGTTCCAGATCTTACATGCAACTTGATTTCAGTTTCTAAACTGATACAAGAAGGATATCTCGTCTCATTCACCTCCCAAGGCTGTGAAATTAAAGTTCACGGACAACAGGACAATTCTCTGAGGGCTACATGTATCGACGGCATGTATAAATTGTTTAACACAACATCCGCTTGCTCAACTTTAGCTCTGCCAGCACGAGCAGCAATTTCCTCAGCTGATATACATCTTTGGCATCGACGGCTAGGACATGTCAACTTGGCTTACATTGAGCAGCTCTTAAAGGGAAAGGCTACAGGAATTCAAGTAAAGAATTCCACCTCTACAACGTCAACTGGAGAGAAATCTCCCTGCCTACCTTGCTTAAAAGGCAAACAGCAGAAGACTGGAGTCAATCGTATACCTCAGCAAAGAGCAACTCAACCTCTGGAACTTATTCATTCCGATCTTTGTGGGCCATTTGTGGCATCCATTGGAGGCAAACTTTATAGCCTCAAGTACACTGATGACTGCACTCGTTATGAGTGGGTCTATATGCTGGACTGCAAGACCGCTGAAGTCTGCTGCAGTACATTTGTTAACTTTAAGGCGATGGTAGAAAATCAAAGACATGACGGTTGTAAGATTAAAAGATTTCGATCTGACAATGGAACCGGAGAGTATAATAACAAGCAATTTCGTTCCATTCTCTCAACATCCGGAATCATTTTTGAACCATCAGCCCCATACACACAGCATCAAAATGGCGTCAGTGAAAGAAGAATACGTTCAATGCAGGAGATGGGATTGACTATGCTCATGGAATCAGACCTAGAAGAAAAGTTTTGGGCAGAGGCATTTGCAACAGCGGTATATTTGATGAACCGCCTACCTACACGCTCACTACCTCCTGGAGTTACACCATATGAAGCATGGTATAATGAACCGCCAGCTCTTCACCATATCAGAATATTTGGCTGTCGAGCCTACGCTCATGTCCCTAAAGCCAAGCGTGGCAAGCTAGAATCTAAGACCCAGGAGTGTATGCTATTAGGATATGTACGGAGTACAACCAAGAATTGGAGGTTATGGGATCCAATAACTCAACGAACGTTTGAGTGTTCCAATGTTGTATTTGATGAGAATAAACTTGGACTTCCTAATACTCCTACTACTCAAGATATAGGCTCACAGATTTCTCCACAATCTAGCCTTAGGCAGTTGGACGAGCTCCCAACTCCAGCGTATATGGACGCAAATTCCACTATTCAGCAGGGGTCTGCTACAGGTGTTTCTACCCGTCAGCCTTTAAATAAGGCTTCTACTTTTCGTTTTATCTTGGATAAAAGAGTGCAAGCATTGCCAGCATTCCAAGAACAAGGTTTTAATACGGTGCAAGTTACTTCACCAGAACAACCTTCAAGTCAGATTCCCTCCGTCCAGTCCAATTATGTTGCAGGAGCTGCAGACCCTAGCACTTATCAAGAGGCTGTTGACGGTCCACTCTCGAGAGAGTGGCAGAATGGCATGAAAGAGGAATATGACTCTCTCATTGCTAATCACACCTGGGAACTTGTTTTCCCGCCAAAGTCCAAAGGCATTATTGGGTGTAAGTGGGTCTTCAAAAGAAAGGAAGACACAATCAAGGGAACTACTCGTTATAAAGCTCGCCTGGTTATCAAAGGTTTTGAGCAGGTCTACGGTGTAGACTATGAGGAGACCTTTGCACCTGTTGCAAAGATGCCCACTTTAAGGCTACTTCTCGCACTCGCAGTCATCCACAACTGGGACATTGAGCAAATGGATGTTATAACGGCATTTCTCAACCCTGTGTTAAAGGAAGAGGTGTACATGGAACAACCTCTTGGATTTCAAAAGCAAGGTGCAGAAGGCATGGTTTGCCGTCTCAATAAGTCCCTATATGGTCTTAAGCAAGCACCACGAGTGTGGTATACAGATATTGATACATATCTTCTAAGCATTAAGTTTACTCGTTCCCATGAAGACTCCAATTTATATACATATACCGATGGAATACGCCTTCAAGTTATCCTACTTATGTGGGTTGATGATATTCTGTTATTTGGTGCAAGCGGTCCCATTGCCATGGTTAAAGCACGTTTAATGGATAAATACAAGATGAAAGATCTTGGATACGCACAACGATTCATTGGCTTAGACATCAAACGAGATAGAGCAAAAGGCATTTTGTGGCTTCATCAATCATCGTATCTGAAAGAAATTCTTGCTCTCCAAGGACTTCAAGATTGCAAGCCAATTGCAACCCCTCTCGAGCACAATCAAAAGCTTCAAGCTCTCACTAAAGAGGATCCCCAGCCCACGGCACAGGAAGTTCAGAAGTACCAATCAATTATTGGTAAACTGATGTACGCAATGACAAGTACTCGTCCTGATCTTGCCTTTACTCTTTCAGCACTTGGACGATTTGCTTCAAATCCTGGACCTCAGCATCAAGCAGCTCTTAAACGTGTTCTTCGCTATATACAACATACAAAAGACTACGGCTTGTGCTATACAAGTACCGCTTCTAACAACTTAGTTGGGTTCAGTGATTCAGATTGGGGTAGTGATATCAACGATAGAAAGTCAATCACTGGTTATGTTTTTACTTTGTCTGGAGGAGCCATAAGTTGGAAAAGTCGTAAGCAACAAACCATTGCACTTTCTAGTACGGAAGCAGAATATATGGCAGGCACGGAAGCATGCAAGGAAGGAATTTGGATTCGTCAATTGTACAACGGTTTGCACAAACAGTGGGAGGATTCATCAAAGTTATCTTTGTTAAAGGACAATATTCCTGGTCAACTCATCTACATAGACAACCAAGCCGCTATTGCACTTGCTGAGAATCCTAAACACCATGATCGCACAAAGCATATTGCTATACGTCATCACTTCATACGAGAATCAGTCGCAAGTAATAAGATCAGCGTCAAATACATCCCTACTGCAGATAACACAGCCGACATTCTTACCAAAGCTCTACCTAAAGACCTGCATGAGGCACATATCCATGGACTTGGTATTCAGCGCGTATAGTACTCTTTTGTCCTTTAAAGCTACATATTTTTCCCACAGGGTTTTTTATATGCTTAAAAGGTTTTAATGAGGCTATACATGGAACGCACAAAAAGAAAAGACAAAAAGATTTTTTATTTTTTATTTTTATTTTTATTTTATTATTTTTATTTTATTTTTATTTTTCCTCTGAAACGCAGCCGGAAACCATCCTTTGCGAACACAATTATCCAGAAGTTATCAACAACCCTTATCACAACTAGTGTCCAGGACTTTTGAGTTGAGAGAAACCGTGGCATTAAGACCTTGAAAGTCCGACAACCCTGCTCCACGCATCCGAATCGAACGCGAGGCCATCAATACCATGAATTGAGCGTTTTTACCGCTCAGCCAATGGGTCAAGTTTCTTATACACCGAACTCGCGCAAACTCATAGCGGGCATCTCGGTTGAGTGGGAGTGTTGAAATAAACCGTGTATGCAACCTCTATGTCTGGAGGCGTAGTCTAGTTGCTACTTGCTGCTTTTCTTTGTCTCTCGATAGCTCTTTGTTCGCTGCTCTGTATAAGCTGGCTATGCCCACGAACTTCTGTACTTACTCTACTTAATAACTGAATATCACACGCATAATCTATCGTATAATTCAACAGCAACCAATGATGGATTGGGCTCAGTTGCTAAGCGCCGCTAAACTCAAAAAATACCAAGGTCCCTGAACAAGAGCAGGGTCTCTGGTAATAATACATTTTCCTGGCGGGGGACATGGGTGTTGTTCTGAAAATGGGCGGTGTGGGTGTGGTTAAAAATACACACTTTACCTTTGCCAAGGACTTCACGGATGCTTACCGCGGGCTTGGTCTGTGCGGCCTCTAGTGCGCCCTCTGCTGGGATGGGTGAAGAGAAGAGGTTAGAGAAGGTTCCATGTTACTTTAGGTATGATTTCGAATGGTACCTGCTTTTCCATTCTAATTTTATCCTCGACACAGATCTTTGTGATGAAACGCACAACGTCAATCGTAGCCGAGAGACATGCACCTACTTTATAATATAGTTGCTGTTTTTGAAACTCTGGTTCATTTAGGCACACCATCGCAGGTGTCTCCATTTTGTGTTCCATGCAAGGAAGGATAGTTCAAAATGCCTCGGAATTCCACGATGTGTTCGATGCCACGGTAAGGGAATTTTTCTACTTAGGATGCTTTCAAGGTAAAGGCAGACATAATTCCTACTCCTTCGTGATGGCTTGAACTTTCTTTAAATTTGAGGAAGATGCAAGTATGCTGATGGGGCAAATGATTGTGATATCACTCTCTCCAGGTTTCCCGAAAATGTTAATTTGATCCGAAAGCTCGAAACCAGTTCAGGATAACTCATGTGGCCATGACGTATTATCTCATACGATCAGACAGCGAGGAATATTGGCTAATTGGGGTAGATTCGCGCCTCGACCAGCTTTCTTTGGGGGCCAATTGTCTCCGTAGGGCGTAGACACTGACAGGAATCCTAGCGGAGCAGATGCCCAAGCAGGTGAGTAGCTAACTCCAGATACCTGGTCTTTGGCTTCTGAGTTTCTAGGAGCCACGTGGGCCTGGAGAGTTCAACCAAACGTCTCAAGCCCAGGGTTAGAATTTTGTCCAATTTATCCCCATCAGTACAGTTGGGGTCTTCAGACAAGGGTACCAGGAGATATCCAGTAGGTAGCTATAGGGAATCACTTTGACTTGAACTAACTTATCTTCCTTTTCACTTCATTCATTTTGGTCTAGATTCAACTAATGATTTAAATCAGGTATGAATTATCCTAAAAATTATCTCATGTGTGTCAGACAAAAAATCTAGCAAATCAGTCTGTACCATTAATTAAGAATTCTACTTAACCTTACTAACGTACTTCATGGATCAACAAGGCTCTCGTATATGACATCATTAGGAAGTTCATCAAATTCAATTATACAACTCTAACTTTCGATTATATATATGAAAAAATACAAAAAAATACAAAAAAATACACATCCCTTCATGATCAGATACGGCCCGGGTCTAGATCTCCGTCGGAAATTGAAGGGGCAGCCAAATCCAGCATCATTGCAAATTTGGAAAAGGATATGAAATAATCGTACGATCGATTTGGGTATCATATTCTGGGCTATACTGCGCTTTTGAGATTAACCTAAATGGATATATCAAAACGCATACAACCTCAGTACGTACTGGCGAAAGCAATATCACTACTCCACAAGGCATGTCGGTACTCGTTAAGCTAAAACATTTGGAACTTGTTTACTTACCTACCCCATGCGCTCTGGACCATGCGTTTTTCTGTGTGACCAAACGTTTACGGGGAAATTTTCAACTTTACAAGACTGTTCATTCGAGATACTGGCAGCGACTGCTGTTCAAAGGCGGGACGCAGGGGGGGGGGGGGGTGATTCTGCCTAAATTCGTGGATCAGATAAACACGCCCTGTGGTAGACGTTTGTTATTTGGTTGTCATGGATTCTGCTTGAACCCGCGGCTACGGCTACGGTGAGTTGCCTTACCCGGGGGGTGAAAGTCGGACTTTGAAGTAGGTACGTATACTCTGTACCTCCTATGAATATGCAGATGCTTGGTGCTTTTCATAAAGCCTTACTCTGTGTTACCTACCAACAACAGTTGATATACATATCGAAGTAGGCAGGTATTATGGTGCACGTGGTATACTTAGTGCTGGTGTACGCAAGTCGGACTTTCCAGGATTTACTTCATGTCCCCGTCTCGAAACATTGATGCGGTCAGGATGTGAACTGTTATTGTTATTGGACTTCATACAGGCCGTTTCATGATGCAATCTAAGTTATTCACACACGCTTCATATAACCTATGGGGAAGCGGCAAGGCTTCTTCTCCACCACAAAAGCTATTTGTACTAGTTATGAGTTTGCATTGATGGTATTTATAGCTAATTTATGCGTTGTATAGAATATATTTCACTTTGAAGATCGGGATTTTTCAAAATAGAAGGTTTGCATAATGATGCTATATCGAGGAACATGCACTATTCCCAATCATGCTCGTCTCCAGATCCATCTACAGTACAAAGCAGTTACGCACATATCAAGTATGTAATTTGCAAGTTGGATAATAACCCTGAGTTGAACTCTCACAATGCAAACTTTCGCCGAATCCGAGAGACGGTATATACCTTAAGAGGCAAGTAATTACTATCGAATAACTAGGTTAGAATCTTCCTAGTCTGCTTCGCCAGCTCTCTTCTAATCGTTGCACACCAGGCTACTAATTCATAGTCTCGTGCGAGCTTCTGAGGAGGGTATATTGAGGATAAATGGTCGTCCCAGGCGTTGTTCGATCACGGGATGCGCCAAGATGGTCACGTAAAGTAGCAGAACTACCATACAGCGGTTTTGACGTGCCCCACGTGCTAGCCTCGTCCCCAGGTGCCCTACTTCGAAGTTCCGCCTCTGCTAACCTGGAATCTATTTTTACCATTCACCTAACCTTCTTCGAGAATATACTTGGTAAACAAGACAAAATTTCAGCTGAGGGGCGAGACGTCGGTACTCTACATAATTCCAAGATGTTATAGGGCAAAATAGTACGCATATATACTATACTAGGAGGTATAGCTTAATTATAATTACGTGAATTACATAAAAAGGTGTCTTTTTTTGCGGTAAATATAGATATCGGGGACTTTAGAGTTCGACTGCACATATAGCCATGGTCAGGATACATTCTCATAGATATGCAGCATGTGTTGTAAACAACCTTAAAACCACACGTAACCGGTATCCAATCACGTGCTGCCGCTAGTGTCTTGGCGTCCCGACACTAACAACGCCTGATTCGAGGCTAGCAGCATGTGGAGAATTACATACCTAGGTAGTCTCATGTGGAATCCGTAGAGTAGTACTGATCAATAAGCCCCAACAAATTCTTCTAAATTATTATGGTCATCTTAATTCGGGAGCTACATAAGGAGGAGTTACTTGGTCCCGATGCTAGATGTATAAGGTACGTACCGCTAGGTAGCTGTCATGAGCTCAAGGCCATATAGCCTCGAAGACATCTACTTGCAATGCAATGGAAGTTAACATGCATTAATATTAGGTATGTATAATATATATATATGGTAGACGCCGAATATAATAGAGTTTATTAATTACCTATATATAATTAGCCCCCATTTTAAATTTCTTGCCCAGCTCTGCATGCACAGGTATCGAATTCAAATTCGAATCGAAAGGACCCGAAATTTAAAGCCTATACATTACATACCTATGTATAGCTTAAGCTTATTTGGGACACGTACACGTGCACCATGCAAAAAATGCAGATCTAAAGGTGTTTGTAAATTTAATTCTCGAGGGATCAAGCAAAGTTGCTGGGCGCTGGACTTATCATGAGATCTAGCTATAGATCTAGAGGCCTAGGAGTTGTGATGTAGGCGCTATAGTAGCTACCTAGTAGCTATAGGTACTCAGGGCATACAGCTAGGGACCTAGGTTCTCGCCGTATTTTTTTTTTGAAAAGTGCGAGTTTATCATGAATATGATATCACATGAATAATTCGAGTTCAGGGTAATCAAGTACCTACCTAAGGCAATGGTACCGAAAGTGCACTTCGAACTCCCGGGCCCGCGATCTACATACTTATATACTCGGACTTCAAGATTTGATCAAAGTGCCATTAAAATTATATATACATACCTCCTACCTCTAGATCTTAAGAAGTGGGTATTACTAGCTACCTGTAAGCACGACGTAAATCCAAGCATGAAGCTGACAGGTCAAACGTTAACGCTCTCAAATTTTATAAAAAAATATAACCATTTCGATTCAAGACCCAGATTATTAGATTAGAATTATTCAAACGATGCATGTCCTCGAGTACAGTGTACATGTACTTAAAGCTTATAATTACGTCAATTCCATTATCTGGAGTGTTGTCCAGTTTCACTGACGTCATCAATATCAATTCACCACAAAGTGATCATGAAAAAAGGAACCAAAAACTTTCATTGTCATGATCATCAACCCATCATGATAAAAACTAGGTACTCATTTTCAATCGCTCTTCGGCCAAGTTTTAGGCCTAATGAAACGAAACCCAAACACGCCCTCCCAAAAAACGGGGAAAAGAATTCGAATCAAAAGAAAGGTATCAAAACACCTCAGGTATCAATCAAGGTCTACCATACTTAATGCATGATCTACCATCCACCACCACCCTCCTGCCTTCCACCATAACCTTCCTGGCCATACCCACCACCACCACCACGCTGCTCATCATCATCCTGATGATGTCTTCCCATGCCTCCATACCCCTCAGACTGTGATTCCTGCTCACCATACGAGTCCTGCTGCTGCTGGCGTCCGCCGTATCCAGATGAGCGAGTCTCCTCTTCCCGGCCTCCCTCGCGGCCACTTCTTCCGCCACCATATCCACCATATTCTTGTTGACGATCACTACCGCCGTAGCCTGAGCTACGGGTCTCCTCCTCACGGTTGGTCCTGCCACCGTAGCTGGATTGAGTGTTCTCCTGTTGACGGCCACCGCCGTATCCAGAGGAGCGAGTCTCCTCCTCACGGTCGTCGTTGTTGTTACGTCCGCCATATGATGGTTGTGCTTCTTCCCGGCGAGAGTTGTTGCCGTATTCAGAAGACTGGTTTCCGCCGTACGAGGACTGGGTGGTTTCTTGCTGACGGCCACTGTTGTATCCAGATGACTGATTCTCCTGTTGACGTTCACCGTATCCCGATGAGTAGTTCTCCTCCTGGCGCTGGTTGCCTCCAGAAATTCCCTGTTGGAGACCAGAAAGACCAGGGATCTTGGGCCCATTATTGGCCCTCCTGTGCGAGGTGGATTCGCTGCTGTTGTTGTCCGAACCGCCACCACCACCGATATCAAGCCCAAAGCCCTTCAACAAGCCACCGACAAGTCCAGGGACGACCTTGTCAAGCGTCTTTGCGCCCTGCTGCTGCTGCCTCGAGGAGTTGTGCTCCTCGCGCTCCCTCTCCTCACGGCCCTCCCGCTCGCGCTGAGAGATCTGTGGCTGGTTCTGCTGCTGCTGGCGGGTGTTGCTCGCCTGGGAGTATCCCGACGACCCTCCGCCGTGGTTGTGGTTGCAGCTGGAGTGGGAGTGACTGGCACTTCCAGGTCCTCCAACGGGATCCTCACCAGTGTGGTTCTTTCCCTCCTTGACACCATCACGGCTAAGCTGTTCCTTGAGGGTTTCCTGCTCGCGTTGGCTCTTCTGGTTCCACCATCCCTCGACAACGCGGAACATGCGTTCATGGTTATCGCCATTTCTCAGGGCAGGGTGATGGAGAAGCTTGATGGCCTCGTCACAGATCTGGTTCACATCCTTGGAGCTATCGTCCCAAGCTGATGTGATCAAAGGCACAACGATACGGACCACCTCGGATGCAATAAGTCCAGCAGGCTCGTTGAGAACGTTGGTGAAGTGATCCTTTGAGATCATGGAGTGGGTTGGGTTGGAGGAGTCGTGATCGTTGAAGACGACATACTGTCCCTTCTCGGATGACTGGAGGATTCCACTGGACCCAGCGGAAAGCTCAACCTTGACTCTGTCCAAGACGGGGACAATGTATGGCGCAAGAACGGAGAAGATGTAAATCTGCATAGCTCCCGTGAGGTTCTCGAGGAGCTCGTTGGCGCCTGGGATCTTGTCAATGCCCTCGGTCACAGCCTTCATGACCTTGTCGTGGAACTCCAAGATTGGGTAGATGTCCTTGATAGTCTGCTGTGCCTGGCGCTTGATCTCCTCGGTGTTGGAGCTACCGGGGGTGATGGTCGCCTTGGTCTCAAGCTCCTTTGCGTCTGAAGCCTGCTGGATCTGGTCGACCTGGCCAGCGAAATCGTCGTTGCCGAGTCCAAGAAGCCTGAAGGGGATCTTGTCGAGAATCTTCTTCAATGAGGATGTTTGTCCATTCTTGCTCTTGTTTGCAGCCTCTTGAAGCTTACCCTCAAGATCCTGGACCTCGGACTGCATCAGCTTGTCGGAGACTTCACCAACCATCGAGTGCAAGAAATCGGTCATTCCAAAGGTTCCAGTAACGATAGGCTGGAGGTCCTTTCCGTTGACATTGACACGGACATTCTGTCCAACATGGGCAAAGACATCAACACCCATTTCCTTGAGCGCGAGCTCAATGTAATTGGAGTGCGCGGAAAAGTCCTCAAGGGTGTGCAATCCGGTTCCGAGCTGGCGGAGGGCTTCATAGAGGTCATTGTCATTTCCGTCACGGCCATATGCGCGGCCGAGCTCGATTGCCTTTGTGAACTTTGCGCGGACGAACGCGGCGCTGGTTTCAAAGCCTTGATTCTCGGAGGCGATGTAGACTTTCATCCCGTTGTTTTGGTCAATGGCGAGCTCCCTGCCCTCATCGACGGGCGCACGGAGGCGGGAGTCGTATTTTCGGGCATCTTCGTTATCGGCATAATCCTACGGCAGCTATCAGTACATTTATTCATGAAAGTTTTGCTGTTATATAACAAAACACACCTTTGGGTTATCAATGTGCTCCTCGGGCCTGTAGACTCCCAATCTCTCCTCGGTAACCTCAAACTCGCCAGTCGCAAATCCAAAGGTGACAAAGCTCAACACCCACAACATGATGCGGATTGTATCCTTTGGCAACTGCTTGAGTCCACCGACATCGAGAGCTTGACTGTAATCTCTCAACCAGTTTCCAAAGTACACACGCTTAACAGCGAGATTGTCGAATTTTGCGCGGCCAGCGGAGGAGAGGAAGAGTTCTAGGAGGGTGTCTTCAATGTCACCGTGTCTCCAGTTCTTTCCAGCAACGCTGGAGACTGCGGCGATTTTACCGGAGCCAAAGGCGGCAACGGGGGTGGTGAGGCAGAGGAGGAGGGCGAATGTGAGGAGGATGGTAGTGGTGGTGCTCATTGTGGAGGACATTTTGGCTGTCCTTTAGAGATAGTGGAAGCCCTTTCTGGTTTCCCGTATTCTTGGGACAACAAAGGTGTGATAATAAGGGCGATTGTCTTGATAGGAGAGGGGAGGGGGGGTATTCGTGAAGAGATGGGGGGACAGAACAGAACGACCCAAACTCGGAAGAGGGGAATTCCGAGCTTTTAGTACTTCTTGTTTTCTAGCTATTCTGCCCCTCCTTCCCTCCTCCCTCCTTCCCTCCCTCCCTCCCTCCCCTCCTGCAGACTGGTGATCCCCCGCTACTCTACCTTTCTTGCTTGAAAGGCGGCATCGATAGTAGCTCGCAGCCACACACACACGCCGAGGGACAGAGAGCTTAGCACAAACAACCACTAAGGTATTCTACTCGAGAAAGAACGATCCAAGCAACATGCACAAAATCCCATGGGCCATCGGAATCGGGGATGAATTGGGATGCGGATGGGGAAGATCCAGCGCATGTCAATGGGCCAATGGCAATGCCAAAGAGCCCAATGAATGCATCTCACATCTACCTCTATCGCCCAATTCGAAACCATCTTTCTACACTAACACTCGCAATGCCAGCCCTCCGCCCGCTATAATCCGCTAGACATGGGGTGCTTCAGCTTCACAGTGGTGCATCTCATCCATCTCGATTCTAGGGTATTCCTCTCGGCTCGATTACGGCCCCACCTCTCAACTGTTTACGCGGCTAGGCGACTGTGCTCTTCCTCTCTGTCTGGCGTCCCTCCCCGCTTCTCGATAGCAGGCGAGCTGGCGAAATACAATCCAAGCGAAGGGCGGGGCGGTTTTTCTCCATACCCATCCCCATGGCCCAGACTCACTCACTCACCATTCAATCACTCAATCACTCAATCATTCATTCACTTCCCCACTCCCCATCAGATGCTTAGGCGCGGGGTTAGAGTCAAAAGAGAAACTCGGACGTTTTGGTGTGAGGTTTCGTTCGAGTTGGGTTGCGCTGCATGCCTACTAACCTAACATGTGCCATTACATCATCACATAATAAAACCCCCCTACTAGGTCAGAGTTGGGAAGAAGATCGTCGGTTTCTTCGGTCGCCACCTCGGCCATGAGTTACCTACTTCGTTTGCATATCCCCATTTATTTGTTTACCCCTCCATTCCATCCTGGAGTCCCCATCCCACTTTGCGATTTCAGAGATGTAGAAGGGGTGGTATTCCGCATTTTGCATTGTTCTCCCTCGATTGTGTGTGTTTGGCGTGCGCGGGAAGATTTAGGTTGAGCTCATCTTGCTCCCGCACTTTAGGACGTGAGCCTGCCATCTCGAATCCCCCATCCGCTATCGTCGTTATCGATATCGATATCACTTCCACTCTCCTCGCTAGCGAGGTCTTCAGCATGCGGGGTCTCGATAAAGCACCCACCGAGCTAACTTATCGATACGGCCTCCTCCCTTCTCCATGGAGGTCCAAGCACATCTCAAAAAAAAAAGCAAATACCTACCTAACTTACTCCAAAAACAACACACAAAAGAAGAAAAAAAAAAAACACAACAAGCTTAAGCTTAATAAAGTGCATCATTCATCGGCCCAGAAAAAGAAAAAAAAAAGTAAAGGCATTAATATTCGCCACCCACCCTCTAGGCTCGATTAGGTACATACTAGAGTACCTAGGAAATAACAACCCCTCCCATTCCCCCAAGATGTGTTTTTGGGAGGGCTGATTACTGAAAGTGGGAATCATCACAACGTTTTATTCTCGTTGGCTTGGGTAAGTTGGCGTGGGTTGTTCACGTGTTTATGTTACTTTCTCGTGGGCCGCTATGGCTGGGACGTTGACGGCTAACGTTTGTTCTACTAAAGCTGGCCTCGTCCTCAGACTTGCATGGAATGGTATCGATATCATGATCATGATATATGTTATGGCACGACTTTAATCGCAATTGGGAGACACCTTGTACCATCTCAGTTATCTGGTGTGCAATGCCTCCCCGTACCTTATGGTATGTACATGTACATGTACATATCAATTGCAAGAACACCTCACGCTCCATCAGAAGTTTGTTAATTTTCAACACTCAATTGCAAGATGTTTTCCGGATCCTGCAAATTATTGCAAGCTATAACAGGTATATAGCAAGCAACGTCTAAGCGTGTATACCCTCAGACCGAAAAGCAAGATTCTACTCCAAATACAAATTCGTGAAGCTTAGAAGCAATAGTAATCTAGACGTTAGTTATGGATTTTACAAGGTTGTGTCCCTAATGCATAGTCATTGTATATATGAAATTTTTTTAGATGAATTCGAAACGTTATAGTTATCGATATTGAATCAATATTGCAATTATTGCAAAGCGATTTATTTAAACTTGCTCAATGCATGAATGCACACACACACGTACACACGTACACGTACACACGTTCACCGGAAGATAATTTATCCTGAGCAAACTTCAAACTTCCTCAATTAAACTTCAGCATTGGTGGTGCTGTTTTGGGCGGCGGGTATTTCGATTGGGAATTGTAGAGCCATTCATGATAAAATGTCACTATCGATCGATCGCGTTATCTCGGGCTCTACAGGAGATCTCTTTGTAGTATAAAAAATATGCCATATGCATTGCTGCAATAAATATTGTAGAGTATAAATTTTTTTCTTGTAAAAAAAAAAAAAGAAAAAAAAACTGGTAAAAAAATTAAACAACAGAGACAGAAATTTAAAAAAAAAAGCATGCGATTTGCCTTTAAATATTTATGATGCATCAAAAACTGAATGAAGTCCGAGAAGAAAGGAAATGGATATGAGAAAAAAAAAAAACTAAAAAAAAAAAAAGAAAATTGTAATGTATAAAGAAAGAGATATATGAGAAATATGAAGATAAGGATCCGGAATTCCGTTCATAAAAAGGAACAAGAGAAATTTAGGAAAAAGGAAAAAAGGAAAAGGAAAAAACCCGAATCTCTCTCTTCCGCTACGTGTAGGCAGCTCGGCACTTCTCAATTCGTCCCTTTTTCGCCATTCGTCATTCATCACTCATGTGGACCGGTATTCTCCCTTCTCTTGTAATCCCGCAGGAAATAAAAGGTTCCAAGTCCACCCTCTTCTGCTACCCCCTTCCTCTCGCAACCCAAATCCCACGCTAGATCCGCTTCCGCATATTCCAGCCGAGAAATAATTCAATATTTGTTGAATGGCATACCACTCCCGATATCCCCATCCATCAACAGGACCACACTTCATCCGAAACGTGTTTCCTGTCAACTTCTACACCCACACACCACACTTCACACACCACACTCCACTCCCCGCCCACCCACTAATACACATCAATATTCGTCGGCACACTCTGCAAGACCCCGTCCGTGAACGACTCTCCATGCTTATACCCCCTCCTCAACTCCTCCTGATCAATACCCAGATGCCACTGCCCATCAATCAACCCCTTAAACCATCCAAACCCATACGTCCTCTTCGGCTCCAGCGCGGCCAACATCTTCCTCCTCTTATCCGTCGTAGCCTTCTCCATACCGCTGAAATCCTTCAACATGTGGCTCTGGTAAATGTATGCCAAAACACTCGATATCGTACCCGGCTGCCTGGGGAGGAACGGTTTCCTCCGGAGATACAAGAGTATGCATATCCCAATAATCTGCGTAAAGATAATCAATTCCGACAGCGCCAGGGAGATTTTCGTCGACATTGAACTCTCCTCGCCTCCGGCGTCGCCACCCTGTCCAAGGGAACCCATACAGACAGTCAGAACCTCATTCAGCAGGGTGATTGTCGTGATAAATGTCAGTAGATAATGCTTATTTTTTGCCGTCTTGTAAATAATCCACCCGGGAATCGTCGCCGTATAATCCAAAGTCAGGACATCCGAATGTGCATGCCTATTATACAGCATAAAAAACGGCTGCAGAATCCTCAAATCCCGATCAATAACCTCCCACAACATCTTGATCGAGACCGAAAGCGCCGTGATGAACCATGGCGAGTTTTGCAGAACCTGGAGCCCACGATTCTTGTTGTAGAGAAACACGGGAATGAATACCATCATCCCTATGAGGTATAGCATCAGAGGTATAGCTCCCACGAACCGGAAAAACAATGGATGAGGATTTTGCCGCTTGACGTTCTTCTGCGGCCGCTCGCTCTCCTTAAGGAACTTTCCTTGCCAGAGGGAGGATTTGTGAAGAATATACGTTCGCTTCTTCAATGCCTGGTGAATCTCCTCTGTGTCGGCCTGATCCAGCCCCTTGAAGTCCATCAAAATGTGCGATTTGCAAGCCATCGCAGCAACACCGGCAATTCCACTGGGGTCTCCCACAAGTCCTGTCTTGCGCCTGAATATCATAACCTGGAGAACTCCAATGAGAGCGAAAATCAGAAAGTAAACAGCTTCAAGCAGGCGTGTCCAAATTTGATGCACCACAATTTCCTTTTCTATATCCGGATGCTTCATTCGTACGGACTTGTCTGGATTCAAATCGAGGAAGACGGACTGAAGCGGGGGTACTGCGGCAAAAGACAGGACTGCAGCAATGGAGGATATGAAAATCGCCCAATGTCGGTGTTTAATTGCCTGAATGGGACATAGTACGGCCATAAATGTTAGATACTCGACGTTGAGGGAATTAGCTGCAGTGGCTCCCTTGGGGCGACGAGATAACTGGAAATATGGCTCAACACGTTTGACTTCTGCATCAGTGAGCTGCACTAGCACTCCGAAAATGACGGCAACAACTGTTGGGAGATATTTCCAAAGTGCAAAGTTTAGTAGAGGCATATGATCGATGTTTGTAAATGTGGTGAGATATGGGCTTCTGTTGTGGCGTTTCCCTTTCTCGACCGAATACTGCAATAGGTATTCACATATGCCTATAATACTCAAAGACAGCAGCTGTAGAATTGTTAGGTACACCGGTCTCATGGTTACTGGTTTCCAATTTGGCATATCCGGGTCTAATCTGTTAGCAAAGATATTGATGGGGATATGGATTGAATTTACCTTCAGGGAAATAGTATGATTGCTCCTCTGCCTGCATTCCAGTGGTTGCTCGAGTGAGGGGTTGGCTTTCTGGAAAGTAGTTAGCGGAGGTGAATCTGAATTTGGCAATATTTCATAGATATACCATCAGTGTTATCATCTTCCCCATCGCCCCCAAGAAGATATCCTTGTAAACTTGAAAGATCCAAAATTTCTCCAGTGGCTGTGTATGCAAATTCTGAATTCCCTTGGTTATCCTTCATGGCCTGAATTGCTTGGGCTGGCATCTCCTCCTCAAAATCTGTGAAATCCACAACGCCTATATTGAATTAGTTAAGGATATCCAAAGAAATGGGTTGGCATTTCCTACCATATCCCTCCTCCTCGGCCTTCTGCTCATCTTTCAGCCTACGAGATCTGCGTAAATGGAAATCGTCATCACCCCCACCACTTAATTGCCCATAAGCAAACCTCGTGCTCATCGATCGAGCCAACGAGCTGCCGTTTTTTCGAACAGCCGTCGTGGCTCTGTGAATCATTTTACTTGGAACCCATCCTGACTTTGCATCGTCGTATACTAGCCCATCATCTTTTTGTGACTTTTGTCCCTCTGGTCCATAGCGTTTACCATGGGGATCATAGCTTGTATCCACAACCTCGTCCTCGTTGAGAGATGTCATAAAACCAGCAGATGTTCTACTTCGCCGCGGTCCGTCTTTACTCGCCCCCAGAAAGCCAACCCTCGATCCACTTCTACCCAGCTTAGAACCTGTTGAACTTTTGAGAGCGGGCTTCAATGGCTCTGCAATGGCCGGCCCAGTCAATTTCACCGTTTGATTCATATTAGACAGCCGTATACCCCCCTCTACAGGCGTCTCTGGAGAGGGAACCCTTGGAGGGGCATTTTCGGTGATATCCGTTTCATTTGATGGTAATGGAGGGGGCAAAATAAGTGAAGGTAACCTGCTTGTAACAGGCACCGCTGGTGGAGGTGTTGGTACAAATACTGGCCCAGTCATTGACACATGAGAGCTCGTTACAGCCGGAGTATTTTCATAAGAAGAGGTTGGTGTGTGACTATGGTCATTTGTATCCGCAAATGGCGCCGTTGGGGGGAGTTGGGGCGGTGCGGCTAAAGAAACTGTGGATTGTCTTCTCGAACTGTCGGAGGAAACAACTGATGGAGCATATTGTACTGATGATGGAATATTTGGGAGTGTATTTGCTGTGGGGACTGGTGGTGTTACGTATGGCGCAGAGGATGAAAATGAGCTTACGGTAGAATATGATGCAGTTCGAGGTGGATTGTACTGTGGTGGGTTATACGGGGGAGAGTAAACTCCGTGGGATGTTGATGCTAGAGGTGGCGTAGAGCCGGATACTGGAACACTACTTTGCCGATGGGAGTAGGATGTATTTTGATATTGAGAAGTGTTTGTTTGTGCTGGTTGCTGGACCCATCCTTGAAGCGCATCATCCCAGACTCTTGAGCTTGCAATTTGCGGTCCGGGTACGGGTGGGGTATAGGAAGGGGCTACTGGATTGGAGGGCAGAGGCGCTGGTGCTGAAATAGTAACCCAACCGCCTTGATTTTCATCCCATACGGTGACAGTTTTTGGTAGATTTTCTGGAGGTGAAAATGCTGGAGGAAGTGGAGGTGGTGGTGAGACAAGAGGCGGGGGCGCTGATGAGGGCGATGGTCCCGTAACCCATCCTCCTATTTGCTCGTCGTAGTATCTCGCAGACTGTCTTGGTTCACTCTCTACATGCTGCCGTGGCTGTACGTCCTCCGTATAATCTTGTGGCTCTTCAGTCCAATCCCCGCCATATGGACTTCCAAATGGATTTCCATAGAAATCATCATCGCCAGAGGGGTAGAACGTAGCCGAATGGCTTAGGGTTGGGACTGGATCCCGCCTGTAGTCTGGCTGAATGAGTGGCTGTGTTGAGGAATTTGTTTCGGAACGGTCAAGATCATATCTCGATGAGGAATTCGAGGGCGCTCGGCGAACATCATTCGGATCATAATTACCACCTTGACCGCTCATGGTGTGGACGTGGGTTTGGCGGTCTTTCAGCTCCCGCTGTTGATGAGATGGGCCAAATCCTCCCACGCTACTATCTGTTCCCGTCGTTTATCTACCAAATTGGCGGATCTATGGAAATTTCTGGAGTTGTGTTGATAGGCTTTTTGGATCTAATTTGGGAGCTGGACTGGATCGAGAGGTTGCTGAGGTTCGTGATTGAGGTCGAGTGGTCGAAGTTGCTGAATTCGGCAACGCACCTGAGGTATCACAACGCTCGGTGTAACGGTCGGTGATCAAGTTGGTGAGTAAGACAACAAGCGGCCGCTGGATCTTCTTCTGTCGTCAAGCAATAATGTACTCGTAGCTGGATGGCCTCGATTGCAGCCACGCCGGTTCGAAAGAGGCGCTCAAGACGCTTTCGACAGCGAAGGGTGCGGTGGCAGAGGCGGGATGCTTTTGACTGTGGTGGGTGGCTCAACCTGACACTTTGCCCTGGAGTGCAGCCAGCAGGGTCCCGAAGTCGGAATCCGATATGAATAAAGTTGAACCACAATCACAGCCGCAATTCAGCTGACATGGGGCCCTTGGTCCCGGGTGCTATTAATGGAGGCCGAGAAGGTAAGAGGGAGACAGGGGTGCGCTTCTCCACTCTATCATAGACTGTCTTGTCCACCATTTTTCAATTGTTGTAGTTGCAGCCAACGAGCGGAAGATTGATGATTTTGACATTGCTTCCTGCTCCAATGTTGTCCCCCCACGAGTAGCTTGAGGACTGTTTGTTACTCGGACTGCGCCGTGGGGTGCACCAAGGGGAAGTTCGTGGTGTTTTCATGGGCGGCCAAGTGTCATATCTCCCTCAGACCTGGTTGTGATGAAACAAAGACTATAACCTGTAGTTAAGAGAAAACATTAATATCAGCCATATGGACATCAACAGACTACTCGACACAAACCAAGAGAAAACGACAAGTCCCAATCACATACATCTTGGTATACGATGTACTTCTACCATAATCAACTTTAGGCTTTTTTCCAAACATGCCTCTATGCATTCTGGCCGCCCGACAATCATTCACATCAATGCTCCAGTTCAGACTGTGCAGATAGCCTATCGCCGCTTTACCCCGCTTCTTGGTGGACGGAGGGAGCCGTCCATGTTCAGCCGCACGCAAGCGTAAGGTAAACTTTACCACAAGTATCTCGATACTCTGTAGTGAACATCCATTTCAGCCACCTGGCCCATTTTTCTTTCTTTCACTTCAAGCCAGGTTTTTTTCTTCACTTCATGACAGTGCATATGGCTTAGGCACTTGCTGGGCAACAACAAATGGATGGAGTAGGCGGCCAGTCGATAGTATGCGTGCCTTGGGCTGTCCAGTGACAGGCAGACTTTCGGAACTCGCAGCCTTGTGACCAGAGCCATTGTCTCTCGATCGGAATGTCGCATATTCTTGGAGTCTAGGCATTCGCAAGTGCTGGCGTCATCATCGATATCTCAGCATCCCGATCACAGCGCCTTCTTCAAAGATCTTCCCTATCGTCGAATTGGATTAGCCTTCTTCACGACGGTTTCGCAGGGTCGGTTGCATGGATGGGGCTCAAAAGTGGGGCTCAAAAGTGGCCTCGGGGGCTCTTGGGCGTCATGCACTGGAGAGGAGGGGTCCTCATTGTTATGCGCTCAATCAACGGAGCGGTGCCAAGACAGCACTGCTGCTTTAAGCTTTCGTGGGAAGCTAGAATTATCGCCTACTGGAATCGGCTGCTTGGGGACGAGGCTATACCTACT
The DNA here is from genome assembly GCA_024516245.1 of Peziza echinospora. Taxonomy (NCBI): domain Eukaryota; kingdom Fungi; phylum Ascomycota; class Pezizomycetes; order Pezizales; family Pezizaceae; genus Peziza; species Peziza echinospora. The sequence goes on along the minus strand of JAJLQT010000017.1, from coordinate 162,682 downwards.
TCCTAGCTACAGCACCTCCGAAGAATGTCTGGAAAGCAACTGTGAAAGAAACATCCAAAGTTCGAATTCGATCATGCCGAAATATCCGTAACCGAAACAACTAGCAACACTGAACATGTCTCATGTGTATCAAAAGTCATGATAACAAAAAGAAAACAAAGACGAAAACCAAGCAATAGAGAGAAAGACCTACCTACCTAGGTACCTACCTCCCTCGTCTTTTACGTTATAATTACTGCTTAGTCTTACTGCTAAGTTTAAGCTTAAACAAGAACAAGCTTTTACAATTTTACCTCGTTGCTCATTGCACATCACTTTCATCACGATCGGTTGATGCATTTTCCGAGAATACGGTATAATCGCAAGTACCACGATGCAGGGTATGCTAGGCCTCTAGATCTCCGTGTGTAGAGTACGGGAGGAAGCATAGAATCGCTAATTTCGGCCCAGGCCAGATCACTTGACATTCTCAAGAAAGATCTCCATATATATGTTAACGTTTCTGGGGCCCGCCGAGGCTATTGTTCCTGCATCAAGATAACATCGACATCGACATCGACATCGCCATCCCGCTTCGAAATAAGAAAAAAAGAAACGTTCCTGGAAACCTATAGCTAAATATACTCTAACATTCTGCTTTCATATTCATGTGATAACGAACCAATATGAACCAATTCCCATCGAGCCTTTACGAAGACAAAAAAGTCTTTAACCAATGTTGCTTCTTCTATAGATCTACTCATGTACTAGGTACGCAGAGAAATAGTAAGCTTACACACGTGCCGCTTCTGTGCATCCATCCATGTACGAGGTATCTTTCATGAGAATGTGCCTCATGCAGACGAGTCTATCATGCAGTGTACCGACACTTTTTAGAAACTCGGTTGCAACAAATGGTATACGTACACCCCGGCCTATAGCTATCCGGCCGGCAGGAAACATTCGAATTCGTCGACATCGACATCCCGGGCCCCCTTCGAAATTAAAGTCAGTCAGTCGAGTTTAGGATCTGTGCGATTCCTGAAATAGGAAGTTGTGCATTGATATCGATATTGCAATTGGGGGAACAGGAGGATATTATGAGATTGATGTCTGAAGGGCTTCAGGAGCTCGGAAACTAATTTGCATATCGGTACATAATAGTATGCATGGTAAAGAGGGGTGTCTGGATCTTCAACGTGCGTTGTTTTAGTGGAGGTGTTGAAAGATTTACTGACCTACGTTTAAAGTGGCATCCGCGGGATGCACGCTCCACGATATCAGGTGTATTCCAAACTGTTCTCGTGATTCCAAATCACCACCTTCTTGTTCTCCATGCCGCCGATAAAGCCTGCGTGAAGTACTCTGTACGAGGCAAATTAAATAAGAAAAGCAAATTGCTTCCGAATTGATAAATTATGAAAGTTCAGGCTAACCCGTTTCAGCTGTCTCACCCATTTGTCGTTCGAGTTTCCCAATGGGGAAGTCTACAATCTCCTCGGCCAAGGCTAACTCCTCAAGCTTCTTCCAAGCTTCTATGCTCTCGGGATTCCGGCTGGGCACGATGACATGATTCCGGCATACTCTGCCAATCAGTGGCTTACCTCTTCATGGGAGAAACGCCTTCGTCTTCACTCCCTCTCTCTTCATCCTGTTCTCGTGCCTCTTCATCCCACCTTCGACTCGACTTCTACTACAACGACCTCGATTGCGACTCCCACACTTCAGCTGCGACCAGATCAGATAGACTATATGTGGCATCCCAGACGAAAGTCTTCGGTTGAGCTCGAGGTAACGTTCGCCCACCCCCCCGTCATATAGCTATAAATAAAATCCCATGCTAGACTCGTCCCCACCCGCCAAAACCAATGAAACCCTCGTCCCCTCTCCCAATTCCAACGGATAACGACTGGAAATTATAATACTGATATGCCCCCTTCTGCGAAGGCGGCAGTTCTATCTCCCAACTTCGCTGGTTATCCTCGAGGGCACAAGAGCACTCCTCACTCGAAGGCCAAAGATATCACAAATCCAACTTATTACACATTGGCTGAAACAAGCTTCCAATTTCATCACTTGAAAGATAGAATCACTTGAAAGATCTGCAACAAACACAGCCGACTGGCACTAAGGGAATTGGTTCTCTAGAAAAAGGACTTTTAAAGTTTACTAATTCTGGGCCAATTACTTCTGTTCAACTGAATACCCTGCACTACAGAGCACAACATATTGCCACCGCCATAGGCTACGGTTATCTGCATTGATATCGAAGTCTACATAACTGTTAAACCCATACTTAGGTTAGAGAATCAATGGGCAGGATTTGGTCTCAGAAAGGATAGTCGTATACCAACGGCTAACCTATCCAACCTCTGGGTATGTTTGAATTCCCAATGTCGCACTGAAGACTAATTAACATAATACAGAAGAGAATGTGGTTGCAAGGCTACCTGAATGCTAATAGTTTTCTCACTTCTAGGGTCAATCTTGACGAGAGACTGCTTAGCTTCGAATTGTTGCCTTGTTGCCATGAAACCTGACAATCGTTATGAGGATGGTTGAGTACACACCTACCAGCTAATGGCAGTCGAAGGCTTGCGAATTTTAAAGAATATTCATCCATACGATATCTTCGAAATTTCACATCATCGGACTTCTGGAAAACCGGTGACGGAACAAGTTTCTTAGAAAAGATCTAGGCACAGATTCATAGTATGTAAGAATTGTTCCATGCCTGATATCGATTGATAACGACTTTACTAGCGTTCTGTTAGTGAAACGGCCCGAGGCTGATGACGGCGCTGTGATGGAGGATGAATCCGATGATCGCTTGATTTTGCATATTGACTACCTAGGGGAACCCTGCAAATATGGTCATGATGTCCGAAGATGTGCGGTTTTAGGTCGAACATTTCTGCCTTTTTCGGCATACAACGCCGGAAATGCATGTGGACCAGCGTCCACTTGCTGGGTAAGTGGTCACTACATTCTTCCATCAGAATCCTTCTGAATTCAAAACACACCATCTAAATTCGCTCAAAATGTGTATGCAATTGCAACGATACCTCTAAATCAAATATGTTAGGCTAATTGAAAGTATCTTTACAGACACAAACACATTCCTTCAAATCTGTGGTTATCGAAGAGTAACAGTATGAACCATATATACCGAAAGTACTGTACATAGATTGGAAATGGAATGGTCATACCTGACGCCTTATGCACCGATTGCCTTCTTTTTTCCTCTCGGGGTACCTTATCACTTGACTTGAGTGCAGCCTTGTAACAAACAACCTTACCAGTGGCAACCCAATTTGTTTGATGAGTGTAATCTATATCAGACGATCAATTTCAATTTATACCTGTCGGGAATAACACCTAAACAATATATATCCAAATCTGAGGGTGTGTCCAAGTTTAACAATTTCTTAAGTCACTGCCACCGCAACAGCAGTATTATCTATTATATTGAGCTCCTACGCGTAGTCTCTCCTACGCGCTCCTCTTTACTTACATGGTTCGATCTCATCTAAGCATGCCATTTTTAAAATTTTTACCTACTTCTAACCTCTTTTTTAGATCACGCGGAACAATTGCAGCTTGGTATCACTAGGTATGATGGTACACAATGACTCCCGGTGCCCTCTCGTACATCCAAGGCCAGTCGGAAGCTTCTGCAAGGTTGATCCACTTCTTTTATGTTTCTGGATCTCCGGTCGCAAGATCTTGTTTTACGGGAGCTTGCTGGCCACCGCTTGCAATAGAAAGTTATGTTGCCAATCTAGACATTCCGGGCAAGATCCCAAAACTCTGGCACCAAAAATCAAGCCTATTCTGGCCGACTAACTCCTGCAATGAAGTTGGTCTAGATTTTGTCTGTGAAACTTTAATATACAGCCTAAATTATGGATACGAGCAAGAATATCTTTAGCTTCCATCAGTTTCACAACGATCTTATAGAGCCTAAGGCTCATTGTGCACTGCAGTGTTTCCTACAGCCTTAAGGCGTGATTCAAGACCTTGATATTGATGACATTTGGAGGAATTGAGCCCAGATGCGCAAGCCATATCCCGTTCCACATTTCTTGAGAAGCTAGTGATATACATTAAAGCTACTGGAGTGCTACTCTATAACGGCTATAATGTAGTACCCCATGTGGCTTGGCTTCAGACGATCAATCACAGGTAGAACATACCTAAGTGGCAATCATGATGGGAGGATTGCATCAACGGCCTGTATTGTTATAACCTTGTTGAGCATGGGGAACTGGAGGGCTGAGACAGGTGCTTCTCGGGGCTGCAACTGTGATAGGAAGACGTCCCTGAGGATTCTATCACTATTACATCAAGAAATGCGTGGATACTCTCACAAATAACCAAACCGTAGACACCCTCCAGATCTCCGGCTGGCTCGCGTGGCCAAATATCTCGATGCACATCACTTGTGGTACCTGTAACATGCATGCCTCACCATTGCAAGATGCCTCAATTAATTCCCAGGCCTCCCCGAATTCCCCTCGCTCGCTTGGATACCCATGGGGTGGCAAGCCGCTGCCGGTGCCACTGACGGAGGTTTCGAGGTAAGGCCCTCGGCAAGGGTGGGATAGGCGGGCCCCTAGTGCTCTGAAGCCTATTATGAAGTACCCAAGTAAGCTATAAGTACTCGCGTGGGGAACCCCCTCCATAAGCCTCGAGGCCACCAGACGAGCACAGCTGCCATTTCCGATACAGCCTCCCTCCGAACCTTCATAACCAGCAGAGGATTGGAGACCCACGGCTCTCTCGCCACTCGTCCATTCCTTCACCGGAGGTGGAATTCCGAATTAGCTGGTGGGGCGTGTTAGCTGCTGCCCTGGGCCATAAAAGGCCATCGGACAACACCCAATCCACACGTGAACAATCCCATCCATTCGAACGAGTACCTCGCCCCTCCAGTTTCCCTAATTATTGAGCCTTCGACATCATACCTCGAATCTTTGCTTTGGAGAGCTCGGGAACTCGGTAGATACGATTCATGATGAGGCTCACAACGCTCATCACCAGCCTGGTGGTTTGGTGCGGGGTGTTTGCGAGCACGGTATTGGCTGAAGATATCCAATATATTTCGGTGGATTTCAGACAGGAAAAGTTTGTGAGGAATAACCAGTTGGCATTCAACTACAACCACGACAAGGTCCGAGGGGTGAATCTGGGGGGGTGGCTCGTCCTGGAACGTAAGAGTCCCGCCAGTGTCACGCTGTGGTATGGGAAATTAGGCAGTTATGCTGACATCTCAATTCTTGCAGCTTGGATCACGCCGTCTTTCTTTGATCCATTCGATATAGCCACCACTGGAGTCAGGGACGAATACACCCTCTCCAGATACCTCGGATACGACGAGACTGTTCGCCTATTGACGTCCCACTGGGAGTATGTATTACCATCAAAAATTCAACTTCCTATCCTCACTTTGTTTGCAGCTCGGGCAGAAAACTAATACCTTCTTTCCTACAGAACCTGGATCACCTTCTCAGACCTCTACCAGATCAAACAATGGGGCCTGAACCATATCCGCATCCCAATTGGATACTGGGCAGTTGCACCTCTCCCAGGAGATCCATATGTGCAAGGACAGCTCCAGTACCTCGACAGGGCTGTCCAGTGGGCAAAACAGCTCGGGCTGAAGGTCTGGGTGGACTTGCATGGTGCTCCGGGGAGTCAGAATGGCTTTGATAATAGTGGGCAGAAGGATAAGTTGGAGTGGCAGAGTGTGCCGGGGTATGTTGAGCATACGCTTCTTGTGGTCGAGGAGTTAGCATATAGGTATGGAAGGTCAGAACTGCAGGATACGGTGGCGGGGATTGAGGTGTTGAATGAGCGTATGTTTGTTCCTTGGAAACTTTTTGTTTTAAGTACAGTTAAACTAATCATGGTGTGTTACTGCAGCACTCGGGCCACATCTCAATATGGATAGAATCAGGAAATTCTGGCAAGGTAGTAACTACCAATCACTTTGAGGGTGCTTTGAAACAATGGCATATGTAGTAAATATCTAACTCTCGAAACACACACAGATGGCTACGCAAGAATCCGCCAGAGCAACCCCAATACCGTAGTCGTCATTGGCGATGCCTTCCAATCACCACAATACTGGAACGGCTTCATGACACGACCCGCCTACCACCACGTCCTCCTCGACTTCCACCACTACCAAGTCTTCACGCCCGGCCAAGTCGCCATGTCGGAGGAGCAACACATCGGGCAAGCCTGCGCCGCGGGCGGGGACATCCGCGGCGTCGACAAGTGGACTGTTGTCGGGGAGTGGTCTGGCGCGTTCACGGACTGCGCGAAATGGTTGAATGGGTATGGAACGGGGAGCCGTTACCAGGGCGAGAATGGGGGCGGGGGGTGGGTCGGGGAGTGTGGGCTCAAGACGTCTGGGAGGGTGGAGCAGTTGCGCGCATATGAAAGGGATCGGATTCGGAGAATGTAAGTTGGCATCTATTCATCTATTGATCTATTCATCTATACTACCCTCACGTTTGGATGGATTGCTAACTATATGTGTGGGGTTTTTCTTTCTAGGATCGAGGCCCAGCTCGATGCATATGAGCAAGGAACCGGATGGATATTCTGGACGTGGAAGACGCAGGGCGCGCCGGAATGGGATATGAAGAACTTGTTGGAGCAAGGCGTGTTCCCGAGGCCGGACGACCCGGCCGACAGGATGTGGCCGGGGCAATGTGCATTCTAGGAGTTTCATCATGCGTACCCTGGGTCGAATTTTCGGGAGGGAAGCTGGGCTTGAAAGAGCATTCTGTTGTGGGGGATTTGGTGGTGGTGGTGATGATGGTGGTGGTGGTGATGGTGGTGGTGGTGATGATGTTGATGATCGATGATGAATTTGTGCACGCAATGATCCATTCTAAAGTAACTGCTTGTTTACTTCTTCTTTTTTTTCTGTTTTTTTTGTTTTTGTTTTTTAACTCGTGTGTGTGTGCATTTCATGTACATGATGGACTTTTACGTTTGCAAAAAGCTCCTTTTGCAATAAGTTGTAGTTAGCTTTATAAGTTACGGTGTTTTTTTTTATAATTAATTGCATGTTTCTTCGTCTAGATCTATATCTTTGGCCCTCCACCATGGCCACGAAATCAATTGCAATTCAAAAGGCCATTGTGATTGCAATTGTAAAAAAAAGATGAATAGCGCCTGTACTCGAGTACTCTACATAGTACCTACTTAGGTGTGTGTGTGTGTGTAAGACGAGGTACTTAATTACCCTCCTTTCCTTGACGGTAAGTGTGCGTGCACGCTGGGTGGATAGATGACGAGGTAGGTAGGAGGTACAAGTAGAGTATCGAGATCGGGGTCGGGACTACTACCTACCTACTCCAGGTAATTATAATTGAGATCTGCGATCTGCGCCGGTCAGGAAATCTTGGCAGGTGACGGGAATCGATGGTGATCCCCGGTACGGAGTGGAATTGCGGGGATCGTCTGCAGGCTTGGATAATGGATGAGCTTGCTTGGGCGATGTCTAAGTATAGTACTCGGGGTGTGCACGAAATAGGTACTGAAAAGTCGCTATCAAATTACTAGAGTAGGTAGCAGGCCGCTCTCCAGTCTTTCCATTCTAGGTATTGGTTGAGGGACATGTACACCACCTTCGACAATTCATGTTGGACGTTGTTTAGGCCTGTGAATTAAGCGGATTTTTTTCAGTATTTTGTGCACAATTCGAATCGCGAGTACCTTATAGTTTAGGTACTTTATAACGTTTAACCTTAGGTACATAGGTAGCTAAGGAGGTAGGTATCGATATCGCCCAGTTCAAGCAAGCGTAAAGCACATGTACAGTACATACATTACAGGATCGATATGTTATAATATATTATATTGTCATAGTCATAGGCCTAATCCGGCGGCGGCTAGCCGTATACGTATCTGTTTTCAATTTTTAAATTTAAATACAAATAAAAAAAATTTGCCGGAAAAGGCCACCCTTCCCCCCCTCCCGGATGACTCGAGTCCCCACTCCCACTCCCACTCCCACTCCCCGCCTCATCCTCATGAGAAAAATAAAATTCGATCCCATGTCCACGAGAAACATATGTACATGTGTTCCCTTAATCATAACCCCTCATATATCACACCTACCTATCCATCCAGCTCCGAATCCCAATATATATCGCAACATTACCTTACTTACTTTTCTTTCTACAGAGTATCCTAGGTATAGGCATATGCATGAAGGAAGTAATTAATTATAAACACTACGTATACATAACTCCAAGCTCAAGAGGCCTGGTTCATTTCATTTCCACCTGCTACCTACCTACTTGTAAAAAAAAAAAAAATCCGTGATGAGTTGTCATGATTGAGACCTCCAGCATTAGGTATGTAGGTATATATGTGCTGTATACGTACGTACTGTACCTTACATGTGAGTCTCAATCTGTACATGTACATGTACGTGCAAGGCGCATGATACTCGACTCAAACTCGAGGGGCAGTCAGTAACTTTCGAAACATGATGACGAACGTGCGGTCAGGCCTCCCACAGATCCATGCCCACCCATCCTAAGTACCTCTATAGGTTAGGTATGCCGTGCACATGTTAGCACCGCCTAATCAAAATGATATCTCCGGATCATTTCGATACCGAGTTAGTCTCATATACCGAGTAGTCTCATGGATACCGAGTAGCTATAGGTACACCTCGTGCAGTCTTGAGGTATACCCAAATTAAAAAATCCAAATTAAAGTGCGCTCGCTGTACATGTACATGTTGTAGAGTATACTATACTATAGAGCCAAGTATACATGTACATGTACATACATCTAAACGTTTCAAGTCAACGTTTAGGTATGTAACTAGTCCAAGCGACACCACCATGGCCATCATCAATCCACATGGAATTCCGGAAACGTTCGAAAATTCTAGCTAGGCATATTAATGATAAAGTCCATACCGATGCCTTCCCAAGTCATGGTATTCCCAACTTTTCATGTCCGACTCCTGAGTCACAAAAATCTGACAACGTCTTCGATATCTAACTAGCTCCAAGTCAGTTACGTAGGACGTCACATATGTGTACAGTACATACATGTGCACATGTTCACCCAGCCTCGTCGGAATAGATTTCTACATAGGTATGTATCGTTAGTGATCATGAATGTAAGCATGGCTCATCCCATACTCATACCGATTATAAGTAGATGGGAATATTAATCCAAACTTGCACAAATGACCCAGAGTACCTAGAGTACCTTCTTAGCGGCTCAAACCATACAGAACATTCTGCCCCCCCCCCCCCCTCCTCTGCATGCCAACCAACACATGCCATTTTCCTTTCCTTTTTTCTCTCGGGTTAAGCCGAGTCCTCTCCAAGCCCCAGCCTCCCCGATGATGATGACGCCCGCCGTTTCGAGCCGAGCTATCTGCCAAGTTCCGCTTCCGCTTCCGCCGAGAGGAGAGGCTCAATTTAGCAACCGCAGGGAGGGGGTCACAAAAAAGAGTTCGTTGAGAAGCGCGTGCCTTTCTGCGAACTGGTGGGTGGAGTGTCAAAAAAAAAAAAGTCACACATCACATTCACATCACATCACATCACACTTTCCTTCCCTTGCGGCGTAGCGTATACGTAGCGTAGGTGGCTCTGGTGTTCCAATGATAGAAACATCACTTCGACCCAGCGCGGGGTGGGGCACAAGTACTAGTGAATCGATTTTTTTTTTTTTTTGCGCTTTGGGGTTTGTTGTGTTTGTTTTGTTTACCTATTTATTGTCGTGTTGTTGCAAGAATCTCAAGGTCCGAATTCCATACCTAAGGTAGCTGCTGCGCACGCACATTATTAGAAAAAATATAGACTTCCTCTCTCTATCACCGTTTTTCTCACTGGTGGCCATTTTCTGGCAGGGTAGAGTGGTACTTAGTGGCGTGATGCAGCAGAGCCTCGAGCCTCGGAGAACCTGTGCAGTCGGATGTCGGTCATGCTGTCTCACAATTCGGGGAGGCCTGGTTCGATGATAGCGGGGGTGGAGGCAAAAGTCCATGCATGTGCCCACAAGCTCAAGTCCAATAGTGCGCGGGCCTGCCCCAATCGATATCGATACATGTAAAAAAATCGTCAAATCGGTTTGCATGTGCCCATCGACATCGCCCTTGGTCCAACGTAGCGAGAAGCTAAAGTGTAGATAATAGAAATGCTGTGCGATATTTCACCCATTCAGCGAGCCATTAATATATTCGGAGCCTGGGTGGTGGTGGTTAATTCCGTACGTAAACAGCTAAATCAGACCAACATAAAACTCGGGTGAAGTTACAGCTTTGCCACTTTATTTTTTCTTTTCTTCGTTCTTGTGCCTCCCCCTCGTGCTGCTGAACCCGTTGCAAGTCAAGTCATGAGGGTTTTAGTCGCTGGTGATTGGGCCGCACTAACTGTCGGTGCCGGGATTGGTGGTAGTTGATCTTGGGGTGAACGCAACAACTGCAGTCCGAGGGTCACCCACTTGACTGAGTTTCGGCCCGATCCATGCAAGAGTGCCAATGGTGGGGTTTCTGGGATTCCAGCATAGGGAAAGTTCGTACGTTATTTTTGAGGGGGGCCGGGGGCAGAAGGAAGGGGTGGGGGGAGGTTGATTCGAGGTTTAAGGTTGCCGCTCCGCTGCAGCATCCGAGCGAGGGTTTACCGATTCCATCCTCCGCCGACGCTTAAGGAGACGTCGTCGATAGCAGCCGTGCACGTTCTCATTCTGCTCAAAGAGATCATCATCATCAAGGCCTCGCTCGAGCTTGCACAACTCAAGTGGCTCGACACGGCGCAGCACAGCACTGGCCAGCGCGCGGTTGACCTGCTTCGACGAGTCACTTCGCCGAGATCACCATCCATTTTTTTCTGCATTGCTCTTGTCCTTGCTGCTCCCCTCATTCCCCTTCGAATTGGATTGGTCCGACCAAGCCCTAAGACTCACGGTGTCGTCGTCAGCATTTGCAGTGACCAAGAGTATTGTGTATTTATAACAATTTCTGGAGCTTACCTGGAACGGGTCTATGGTATTGGAAATCCCAGAGATATAAATCAACGCCTTCCCCACCACCTTTTTGAACGGCACACTCACCTTCCATCTGCCAACTCGGTATCTCTCGATATTATCCGACCAAAATCTCCATACAAATCAGCAAAAAATGCCACTCTCGTCCGCACTACCATTTGCCCCTGGAGCCATTCTCCTTGCTCTTGTCACCATTCAAATTGCGCAACCCGGCGGACTTGGAGGTGGTGGAAGGAAGTCCAAGCCAGGACAGAAAACCGCCGGTATGGGAGGCTCAAAATTCACTCCATCTTCGTCACGGAGATGGGGTGCAGGAGCCCACTCCCCCGGGATGGGGGCCGCAACGTCTGGGACAATGAACCGGAATAGATATTCTCCACCGAGTGCCACAGCAATTCCCAGAAGTGGCCACCACCTTCCAGATATGAGGACAATTGCCGCAAGGGGTCCCGCAAAATGTAAAATTCCCTCCGCACTATCCAGTGTCGTTTCTGTTTTTCTTTTAGTGATTGTGTATATGCTAACCACTATCCCTCTTTAGCACAACCCGCCCGTTCAGTAAAAACCCAAAACAGCTTCACAGCATCACAACATCGAAAGGGTCCAGGAGCAAAGAAGAAAGGCTCCCAAAAGGGCGCACAAAGCGTCACAGCCCAAGGCGCCGAGTTCGCCATGGGATTCCTCAACCACGACTCCACGACCAACGCCGCACAAAACCGAGACCTGAGAATTCCGGCTCCATTCTTTTAAATTGAAAAAAAAAAAAAAAAAAAAAGAACGAAAAATCCCGATTTGAAAACACCTTCCGAAGGAAGGAATATCAGCCGGAATTGAGATTGAGATTCAGAAGGAATCGACATTTCCCGACGATGCATGACTGATGACGAAAACGATTTGACGAATTTCCTTTTTTTCTTTTAAATTTATTTATTTCCTTCCTGGATCCTTTTTGGTATATGAATACGTGCCTTGTCCGCTGGAACACTTGATTCCTTTGCCCGTTGCGTAGAGTACATATTTGCATGTTTATCGTACTATATCATTGTATCTCCCATCTTTTTGTTTGTTTATTGGAATGCATGCGGAGGAGTTGCCATACGGAATTGAGTTTGGATGGGTGGACCAGATGTGGGCAGGAAGGGAATTTGTAGAAACGGTCTATATGTTGTGTATATATTGGAAATTAGGACCAACTGCGCCTATGGAGCCGAGGTGGTATTTGGCGTCGAATGAGCTATTGTCGTTCGATGAGGGATTTGGTTATAATTATGTCGATGGACTATGGTTGTAGGAATCTGCGAATATATGATTACCGATTGTATATGAATATATTCATGTCTTGCAAAGTTATTAGCCTCTCAACTGGTCGATCATATCGTTATCTTGTGTGTAAAAATTGTGAGGATATATAGCCAAATACCGCGTGACTGTAATAAGTGAGCTCGCTGGCTTGTGTGCCTTGAAAACCCCAGGATTAAAAGCTGAACACATTAATGTGGGCGCGGCAAGAAACTGTCTTAAGGGTAATCATGTATTACCGTCTCCAGTTCCCACAACAGACACAACCTTCCCAATTGGTCCCATCCTTTATTTGAAAATGGATTTGAATATGGGTAAGTACCACACCCTCTCAAACATGAGTTATGAGCATATCTTCATGCTCCCGGAGTCGTGTTAAGATTCAGACAACATATGTCTTTCCCAAAACCTATAAATCCCAATCACAGACATTAATTAGCCATCAAAACACTCTCCTCCCACATACGTTAAAATATACAAAAAAATCTTACCTACTTACTTACCTAACCTAACCAGCCACCTTAATCAACAATCCATGAGACTATAAATTTAGTCCTGCAGCCTTAGAGTACAGTTGATTCTGGCTATACCGAATGGCAAAAATCCGCCCAAATTGGTGCGATATAGCAGACATTCGATACAATAAAAGGAGCTAGCAGTTTGGAGGCAGGAGAGCAGCAGTTTGGTAGGCCCAGCGGGGGTAACCTTCAGACAATTTCAGACACTAGTCTCAATCCAAGCTAAAGGAAACAGATTTAGTGTAAACGTAGCTGCTTTGTTATGTATACTTGCTATACTTTTTCATTATAGCAGGTTATTTTGTATGGTGAACAGGGGTTTGAAGATGAAATTGATCGTGCGGTGCGATAATTCGGTATATTAAGTGGATTCTGGTGAGAGAAGTAGGACGACGCAAAAAAAACTAGAAATCGGCCGTAATACCACGGTGTACGGTATATGGCGTTTCAGTATAGCCAGAATCAACTGTACTCTATCTGGCCATACAACTCGAGTAAAGTGCCTTTCCAACCGGCATGCAAGGGATATCCCTGTAATGTAGTTAACCTTTCAAAGCAAAGAAGGACTTTCATCCGCATTTGGGAGGTGGGAATAGAGTATTCGAATTCCGGTATCTTGCAGCAAGGCCAGGCATGGGGGGTGGGTAATCGAGTATATTTGACAGGAAATATGAGATTTGCGTTAGGTACATAATGGACATTTTTTGTAGCGGCATGTACTCTAGAGTAGAGTAAGTTTGTGAATGTATTGGTATTAGTACTCGAGTATTGTCCATGCTGAGGTATGTTCGAATTCTTATAGACTGTACATACGGTGAGAAGAACGATGTTGAAATTTGTTTCCATGGGGTAGTGGGGTATCCGATCTTAGGTTTTAAATTTCTCGAGCTTGGAGGTTCGAAGTGGATTTCTCCTTTGGTAGAGCGAATGAATCTGACTTTGGCCATACATGGTGGCCAGGTCCATGAGTTCTCCATAAGAGTCGAGAAGCGGAGATGATATGATATATCATATATGTGTCCAGGATAAAAGTTAACTGACTGAGCTCGGTTGCCGATGTTCGAGGCTAATGACCCCCCATCCCATCCCATCCCGAAGACGTTTGTGCTACATAGGCACGTATACGTAAACGTATAAGTATACCCGAGTACCTACCTCTCCATGGCTGTCAAATTCCTCCAGCTCCAGCGGCGAACCATCAGCATCAATTTCTGAAGCTCCCTCGATCTTGGGGTATTGGCCATGGCCAGCCTGTAGATCTAACCAAGTACTCATATACATGTATATGTGCATAGAGCATAACCACCTCCTAAATCCAGACACAGATACAGATAAGAATGTGACATGACCTTAGTCTCCTAGGCATGAGCTCCACGGACCATGGATTAAATCAATCAAATACTCTAAATAGAGTGAGTGGCCACCACACCCTCCCCCCCTCCCCCCCTTCATGCGCGGTCGAAAATGCCGGTAGAGAAAGTACCTAGAGTAATAAAAATGATCGATCGGGTAAAATCCTCCGCACGCCATGATGGCCATGGGGCGGCATCGATTCCCGTTAACGTTAACGTTAACATTAACATTGCCGGTTGCGGGACTCTGTCTGGGTTTAAACGTTTCGGGGGTGACAGTGGCAGCGGCTGACTGTGGCTGTGATTTGGCCACGGTGAGATCTGTACTCGAGTACTGTATAATGTATACGTACGTATTCGAGGGGTATAGTTGTTGATACGTACTCTATACCCGCCGCTGCAGCAGCGCCGCGAGGGGTGAGGGAGGGAGGGAGGGAGGGAGGGAGGGAGGGAGGGAGGGAGGGAGGGAGGGTGGGTGAGAAATGCGAGTGCCCAAGTAGTTTTAGAGTTGCAATTGGGTGTGAATCAATCATCAATCATTGCGTGAAATGTGAAATCGTTGCTGAGGATCTCGAGGTTGAGGTCGAGGTCTTTGAAGGCGGAGGCTGTGGTAGGATGTAGGTAGGTACATACGGTAGGTGATGCGTGAAGGTTGTTGTTGTTGAGGCGAACAAGTAGTTCCGAAATGCAGAGGTACTTACGGTTTGAGTAAGTAGGTATACCTACCTCCTCATAGCTACTTAGTCTCGTGCCCAGCCCAGCTCATATCCAGCCAACCAACCACCTAAACAAGTTCCAACAGGATCCAAAAGTAGAAATCCAATACAGGTACCTAGGTAAGTACCTACTTAAGTAGGCCCATACAGCTCGAGGAAATATGAAATACAAAGAAAAATAAAAAACAGCTCTAGATCTACTGCAAATCATCAAAATCTAAACCTAAAACCTAAACTCTCAGATCTCAAGCTCATTGGTTTTTTTTTAAACTTTCCCACTTTCTAGATCTAGATGTCCATGGCAATCAGCTTCGGTTTATAATTATCTACCAATTACAGGATGGTTATTTCGGGTTATCGATGTAGTATATGTACGTATACGTAATCTTATACTGTATAGATATAGATGGCGTAACATACATCCACCTACCTAGGTCTCATGCCAAATTCCACCTTTCTTGCTTACTTTTGATCAGAAATTCTTCACATGCAAATACACTCGAATTCGAATCATTGCATGTGAGTGTACATACCTACCTTAAGTAAGTACCTAACCTCTAAGCAACCTCGCATAACGATCGATACCTTCTTATAAATATAACAGCGACGAGAACACAAGATACGTACACTCTCGGGCCATTTGATATAGTTCTACAATTATAATTATAACTTGTCACTGATTCTCATGTATAAATTTTTCAGATGATGCAAAACTGACCTTACTACATCAATATTTGAAGCTTGAATCGTTATCGATATGATATCAATGACTTCGAAGACTGATTGAAAAAGAGAGATACAAAACAAACTTCATAATCATAAAAGCACGGCATGCATGTGTAGGTGTAGTCCACTATCCCAAGTACTTAGCGAGCAACAGAGCCGTCCCTCTTTCCACCGCAAACTAAACAAAATGTTGCGCATGCCATTGTGTGTAAAAACAAGAAAAAAGAAAGCATACAAACATATGCATTATAACCAACAATCATGATCTAACTAGTACTAATGAACCAGTTGCGGCAGAATAAGAAATATTTAAAAAGGGCATGCGAATTGCAAGAGTGAAAAACAAAAATCTTGTAGATCCAAAAAAAAAACAACCGCTCTCAATCAATTGCAAACTTGCAGCTAACAAATGTAAATGTAAGTATTGGCACGTCATGAAACCCTCCAAAGAAAAAAAATTATCGACGAGGACAAGAGCTTCAAAGCAAAACCGAACCCAAAAAACCCCATAAAAAAAACAAAAACAATATTATGATATCCCCCTTTCTCTCGCGGTCAAGGTAATTTTTTAAATTTGTTTAAATCACCTTCACCTTCCTATACCTGACAACCTCCGCGCCATCCTCCAATATCTTCCTCTCACTAACAATCTTATACCCGCCAATCTTGGGCAACAGCTTTGTCCAAATGGCCCAGTAAATCCCACCAAGGATCAACACACCGACGCCGACCACGGGGAAGATGTAGTACGGGTACGACGTCGTGTCCTCGTTTGGCGGGATGAACGGCACGATCGCAAGGAAGACGTTGCTGAGCAGGTAGATGACGTTGACAAGGTCCCATGAGTGCCATGGGGAGGACCACTCCTCCTTCTTCTTCCAGTGGAGATAGATGAGGCCGCCGGCGACGAAGGTGTTGATCCAGGCGCCGGGGTAGGTGTAGAGATCGACGATGAACTCGTAGGCTTCGCCGGCGGGGGGGGCGACGAGGATGATGACTGTGACGATCCAGTGGAGGAAGAGGGAGGCTGCTGGGGCGCCGAAGGGTTTGTTTGAGGCGAAGAAGCGGGAGAATGGAAGGAGTCCTTCCTTTGCGAGTTCTAAAAAAGACGAGGGAGGTTTAGTAAGTAACGGCGAGATATAGATAGATGTTGGAGGATTTTTGGATTTTTGGATTTGTGTGCATGCATACCTTGGTTGACACGAGCGTGAGCAAAACTGACGGCGAGGACATTGCCCAAATTGCTGATTGCAACAAATGTAGGCAAAACCTTCTGTCCGGCGTAACCGCCAAACACATTCTTGAAAAACAGGCCGGCAACGATGACTCCAGAGTCGGCAAGAATATCCTTCGGGATGGCGGCAAAGTAGGCGACGTTGGCGAGGACGTAAAGTGTCATGACGCCTCCAATGGCCAGCGGGGCGGCAATCTTGAGCGTCTTCCTGGGGTTCTTCACTTCACCGAGAACGTAGTTTGCGTTTTCCCATCCCTTGTACGAGTAGACAATTCGCAGAAGCGCAGTCGCATAGTTGTAGACACCGCCACCAAGGCCCGGCTCGAAAGAAAATGCATTTTCAAAGTTGTTTGGCTTGTCGATCTTGAGGTGTCCGTTGAGGGCAGCGAAGCCGGCAAAGACGATGAGCAGTAGCACAACCACCTTGAAAACTCCGAGGACGTTGAAAAGGCGCATTCCCCACTTCGGGAAGACCGAGTGAATAAAGACCGCGAATGTGATGCAGGCGATGGCGATGCCGCGGGCTGCCCATCCATCGGGCTCCTCGCTTCCAGATGCAAACAGGACGTATCGGCCGAAGGCGAGCGAGTTTCCGGACGAGAATCCGAGAAGCACCATTTGCGACAGAAAGACGGAACTTGCTAGGTATTTTGGCTTGCGGTACACTCGCTCCAGGTAGTTTTTTTCGCCGCCGCTGAGCGGTATTTTCTGTGAAGAAACCACGTCAGTTTCATTGGCACGATTGAGGGTCGTGCTCACGCATCCCATCACATACCAGGCCAAACTCGAGATATACGCTCAGCCCGGTAAACGTCAAAATCCCTCCGACGACCCATAAAATCAAGCTGACTCCCACGCTCCCCGTGGCTTTGTAGATTCCGGATGGAGTAGAAAAAACTGCGAGAGCGCGATGGTTAATACTGAAACTCATGTGGCTTGCAAGGGTTGTGGATTCATACTTCCAGTCCCAATCATCTTGTTCAAAATCAGAAAGACAGAACTGGTGACTCCCAATTTTCGTGAATCTTCAAACTGGTATATTTCCTCTCCGGCGATGCTTGTTGTCCTGCTGGCACTCGGCAGCTCCGAATTCGACGGGAACCCCTCGGATTCTGAAGAGCGCTTTGAGAAGCCGTGCCCAACATCGGGCTTAGATCCAGCCTGGTGGGCCATGGTCGCAGTGTTTTGCGGAGAATGGGCAAACTCCAAGGTGGGGAGAGGAGGCAGCAACGGTTGTTTCGATCGACTCCTTCGCACTTGAGATGAGCAAATCATCAGCGGCAGGTGGCCGTACTTATTATATAGGATATAACGATGGCTCCATATATCACAGCCCATGGAATACATCAACCAACGCTGCAATAAGACCGTTTCTCCCGAGGCCCCTTCCCTCCCGGTGCAACGAAGTCCAGCACGCAATCCGAGAGACATCTCGCGTCTATTTAGACTCCTGCCTGGGCTCGCACTGTAAGCGGTGGTGGGGGGGGGTGGCACACAGGCTGCCCTTCTTGCGGCCGTGGGCCCCCAGGCAAGAGCAGGCTACCTTGTAGCAACTTTCTGTGCTCTCCATGCCGCCCTCACTAACTGCTACAGGGAGGTGCTTATTGCTGGATATTCCTGACGCTCGGCGTGGGAATTTGAATACAGCTGTGCGAGCTGGTTGCTATAATATGCTCCAGATATTGACACCATGTTCCATACCTGCAAAGAGGAACGCTTCATATGGTGTATAAGCCGCTTCTATTGCGTGGCCGGTTGGCCTTTCCCTCAAGTACATTACACCGTCATAGAATACGTGTGTGAGAATGTATTCATTTTTTCTTTACATGATACTTATCTCGGTTAGTCTGTTGATGAAAGCGCGAGGCCGAGTCAAAGATATAAACGAATGTGCTAGAGCGAAGCTTTAGCCACCCAGCCCAGAGTAAAATCACAAGCGTGATATGAAAAGTTTCCAGCCTCCAGCCAGCTTTTGGAATCCTTCGCTAATATGCCGATACTTCGATATAAATGCCCACAAGGCGATGAAGATCACTCCTCATGTCCAGCCCATATCAACCATCTCTTGCTTGGAATGTTGTGCCGTGAAAAGAAACTCGTGTGATCGGTCATTCCGCCGTTGCCAAGGCTCTAGGAGGAGGCAAAAGCAACCGTTGCCAGTTTTGAGTATCCATGTTTTTACGAGGCTATCCATGTATCCCTGTGCAGTCGGAGGGACTCAAATCAAAATGATTTGCTGCCGTTGGGGCTACAGTCTGTTTATGCATGCCCAAGTACTCGATCAAAGTAAAATTTAAGCATAAGTGTGATGCCTTCATGTGGGCATTGCTTCCCATCTGCCCCTTGGAGTGCCGATATAACTAATTAAGGGTATGTTTCGCAAAATATCGAGCTGAGGGGTTGTCATGTTCATGTTGTTCCAGGGCACATTCGTAAACAAGGATTCGATGATGCGATCTCGACTCTGGTGGTGGCACAACAGGATCAGCTGTTCACCTGCCCGAAATCAACACGTTTTGTCGCCATTAGTCCATCATGAGGTTTCGATACCAAGCATCAGCCACAGTGAAAATGATGTCGGCAATCGAGAAAAGGCAGGTGGGGGTATTTTAACAGCACCTTGGCGTTCAAGTCAAATTAATAGCCTCCCCACTTCCTGGCCTTGGGCTGCCTGAATTGGCACTGTCTATAATCAAGTATTGATTTTCGACAAAATGCATATATCAAATTAATGAGGAACAGGTACATAGGGATAATCTACCAGGGGTGTTAGGGGAATAATGGAATTAATAAGATGATTGTTTGGACTTACTTAACCTCTGCATGGTTTCTTTGGGTGCAACTTTCATGCCGTGTTTGTGCGAATCTTGGGATGCGTCCTGGTGTCCCAGCGTCCAGTGAATCAAATACCTGCAGCTCTTTTATTCTCAATCCTCCTTCATCCCAAATTCAAGTTTTACCTCGCCGTTCGACCATCAAAAAGTGAAAATCTTCTTCACTTGCAAAAGAAAGTCCAGTACGGAACTATCGAGATTTTGTTGTGGTTCCAGAAAGCATTTTAGGATGCCAGACTACCCGCCTCAAGGACTAGTGTGATACCGTAGAACCGGGTCTAAGGTAAGCACATACACTTCGATCAGCACATACTGACCTATAAGCACATCATTCTGGTGGTCTGTTAACGTTTGTTACAAACTTCCATACAAAATAATGGCCGTCGGCTCTGCAAAAAGCCACATAAGCCACATGAGCACATGTGCTTATAGACCCCGGTTCTACGGTAAGTAGTCTGACGGGCGGATTAAATTTTTTGAATTTGATTCGGTGTTCCATGGTTCTAGGCCCTCAACACAGCTCCAAGATCCGCCCTACCTGAACTAGGGAGGCTAATTAAACGTGAATAAAACGTGCCGGTCGTTGCAGTCAACAATCTCGGAACTGTGCATAATTCGTGTATTTCGTGCTACGGCCGTCTGATGTGAAGCCACGCGAGAACTCTAAGCTTTCTTTTGTATAGCGATGTGATAATCTCTGCCGCCAACTGCACGGTTCACGAATGTCGTGAATTCCACTGGGAGTGATAAGATATTGGTCACCCATTTTTTTATGCTGGATGAACTCATCGCCCAATTATTGTAGATGTAATGTAATTTTTGATAGTCGTGTAGCCCTCTCCATTGTGTCGTCACAGCCCAGCGCCGCAAGATTGATGAGACATCTACTGCCGAATCGGGTGAAATTCAAAGGGTCGGCGTAACTGAGGTTGTGGATCACAAGTGGCGGGATGCCTGGTACCGATACCGGCATTTAATATGATTTGGAAGATATTTTCGGTCATGATCCAAGGCAATCTATAGCTAGGTTGAGTAAAACAGGCCAGTGAGTTTTCACGAGACTATGATTTTTGTGCCTTATATCTAGCCTCATTGCAGCCCCGTCCCGTCGCAGCGTACGAATACCCTCCCTCGCCCAGAATTCATCGGCACAATTGTAAGCTATTGACAAGCTAATCCGATAGCTAGCTCAATCGGAATAATTGTGTTTGGACGGCCTTCCCGAATATCAGTCGGAGAAAGAATAATTTCAATTGTGCTCGAGTACTCGGGGTGTGCACGAATACTGAAAAATCCGCTTAATTCACAGGGTTGAGAGCAGGGCTTAAACAATGTGAATTGTCGAAGGTGGTGTTCCTCAACCAATAGATTGGAGAGACTGGAGAGCGGCCTGCTAGCTACCTAGTAGTAATTTATTAGCGACTTTTCAGTATTTCGTGCACAACCCGAGTACCAAGGTTTGCAGCAACTAAATCCCAAGAAGGCAATGGGCTTTGCTTACTCCTCTAGTCCTCTAAAGGGCTACACCTTGTCTGTCAGCTTCATGACCAATATACTGAAATTATCGCACCATTCTGCGCCGTTGATGTCCTTCCTACGCTTTCATTTCAATTGTCTGATATTTCCTCAATTGGTAGAGAAGGTAGGCCAACCTAAATAGTGGGAAATCATATATTTGACCATCGGCCGCGTAGGCTCTCCCGACCAAACATGTGTTCCTGGCACTGGAAATCAATGGCACTACGTAAAATCGTATAGTCCAGGGGGGCTCCTACCTGATACCAGCATGCATGGTGTGTTTTCAATTGCACATGGCAAACAGTGCATCAAGACAATACCGGATCACCCGAGAACAGGAGCACCCCCACTCTTCGGCCAAGCGGCCCTTCGGCATTCCTACAGTAGCGTATCAGGCATGTCCTAATTATTGCATCAAGGCGTACTCCGTACCAGGTACGAATCTGACCTATGTTGCATCAGGGTCCATGGTTTATGTCCCTCGGGTTGCGGTTCGGATTGTATTCAAGCAGGGAATGTTGGTGTAATAATTCTGCGTCTCCCAATTTTCAGACCATTGGGTCCTTGAGAATGGGCATTTCGTGAGTGGGTATCCAAAGTCTCGGTCCAATCCGAGGCTGCTCCATACGGCGTGATGTGTAGTGGACTGAAGAAATGACTTAGCCTCGAGAAATGACTTACACTGGTTCTTTTCGCAACGCTTTTTGTAGTCTCTATCACGACCTTAATGTTTGGAGACGGTCTCTGAGCCCCGTGAATCAAGATGGGTTTACTGGAAAGTCCGGTTACGGTGAAGATAAACCATGTGTTGGGAGATAGATGCGAAGAAGAGTGCTTATGAGAGAACGGGCCTGGAGTCGAGGACAAACGCGGGGAATCGTGGGCACAAGAACAGCGTGGAGAAGAAAGTGGGGAAGCGAAAGAGTAGACTCGTGTCCAGAGGCGAAGGATGCCGGGGCTATCGTGGGCGAAGGTAGAGGCAGCCTCGAACCTGTTGCGAGGGAGGTTCTAGTCTCGTGACCTTCCCATTGGATGACTTCTTACGGCAGTCTCAGTCTTGGCACCAACCCTCCGTTGGAGGGGCTGGGCACGAGACTAGCACCAACAACCCAGCGCGAAGACACAACAACCGCGAGGACGAACTTACAAACCTCATATTCTCATACCACCAGATGCCCTGGTGTCCTAGCGCTCTACCCTCATGCCCCTATGCCCGGAGGTGGTCCGGTTGAATTCGTATAACTTAGTCTCGTACCCAGACCCTCGTAGAGGCTAGTATAACTAGGCGAGATCGAATCGATAAAGTGCCTGTACACGCTCCTTGTACACCTCAATTTTAACCTCGTGAGGGTGCAATTCGAGACTGGAGCGCAATACTCCCTATCGAAAACGAAAAGTAACGTGCACTTGACGTATCTACTAGAATCTTTACACAAAAGCATACCTCCTTGCGATACCACAGGGAGCGTAACACATTGAAGGTCGAGTGATGGTACGAGATCAAGTGCCCGGTCTTCTCGCTCGTCTGCCCGGGCCCCTTATGCTTGGTCCAAGACTGAAGTACTAATATGAGATCAGGAAGTGCCCTCGAACTCGAGTGTTCAGATAACTTTATTTCTAGATATCCCAAATGTACGTCCTACCTTTTTGAATCGAGATCCACAAGGGAACATCTAGAGATGAGGCTAAGAAAACATCGTCTCGGTTCTCAGCATCGTCTCTTGCCCACGTCAAGTTCTGAGGCTATAGCTACAGTCCTCATAGCCTCGTCCCCACAGTCCTCGCAGGAATCGATATGAAGACTGCATAGATCCATGAAGATATAGCCTTGCCCCATTAATTGTAGCCCATCGAAGGAGATATTGTAAATTTGATCCCTTGCGCCATGTTGGAAGGCGTGTGGTGTGGTTAGTTTGTAGATGTGTTGCCCTCAAGATAATTCAGAACAGTGTTGTCGCGAAGTCAAGTGTTTACATGCATGTGTTCGCGTTGTCCGCAGCCTAGATATCTTGGAATGATGAGATTATTGAAATGCAGGCACATCTCGATTCCGTAGGGCTGACGACTCAGCAAGAGCAGATTCCTCGGTATTCGAGCTGAGGGGGCATATCATTGCAATTTCTTTCGATGTTGACCTTTTGCTTCTTCACAACCATCACAACACCACAACACGCACGCAGTTCGAAGCACCCACGCACAGAACACCCACGCACCGAGGCTACCACGCACCCACCAAGTATTGAAGTCTCCCTCAGCGTAGCAATTCACAAGATATTACAAGAGCAGATACCAGTATGCATATATGACTCGTGGGCTTCGACCCATGGCTCGTAGCAATTCACTGACCATGTCTTTTGATAGAATCACCAACGTGTGGCCGATTGTACCAGTGCCTGGGAGGGCCCCGCAAGACTACGCCCCGTGCTGGGGACTGCCCGTACTGCCCGTGCTGCCCGCACTGATCAAATGATGCCCGCAACGCAGGAAAGCCGCGGCTTAGGCCATTTGGACGGAGGCAACGGCCCCGGGCCCGAACCCCACCATCCTACTCCCCGCCGCTCTTCCCACAACATCCCTCAAAACAACCAACTCGAAAACATCACCTCGTCGCAAGACACAAACCCTCGAGTCTCCAAAGAATCTACAATTGACCCCGATCTCGTCCTTTCCCAGACTAATCTCCAAGCCACAGCCACCGCTGCACCCGCTCGCTCTCGCTGGCTAGCCCGCATCCCATTAGTGGAAGGACTCCTCGCCATAGTCAGATCAACAAAGGCCCGATTCAGCAGCGTCGGGGCAGCAGAACACCTGCCGCAGTGGCACACGCGGGCCAAGTCTGAGCACGCGAACAGCCCACACCCCCCAGAGCCCGAGGCTGCCTACCATATCCCGGGCTCGTGGCCTGCGGGACAGGAGGCTGCAATGGGATCAGCGCTGAGCACCCTGTGCGGGACCCTGCCCCGCAAGAAATCGGCCGTAACCCAATCCCCCCCTCCCGCCGTGAAGACACGCTCGACCGGGCGTTCCGCAGACCAGCAAAGCAACAGCACCGTGGCACAGACTCAACAAGCTTCCTCGGATGGGCTAGGTGCACTTCAGGGAGAGTCTGATCGAATTGCCAAATATCCACCAAGATCCACTAGCAAATATCCACCAAGATCCTCTAGCAAATATCCACCAAGATCCTCTAGCATTGTGGCGGCTGCTGCAGGCTTCAGAATTGGCCACGGCCAAGCCCCAGACCCTTCGGTTCAAAAGACTTCGACAACTTTCATAGCACTGCAACTCGCCTCGCAAGCATTTAAAGGTATGCTTTATTCAGTTGGGCATCGTGTAAATCCTGACATCTACAGTAGTACAAGTCATCTAACGTGTATTGTCATCTAGGGGCACATGGGCGTGCGGCAAAAGAAACTTATCTGGCATGTCGTGCAGCAATGCGTAGACTTCCACAGCTTGCTACGTCGCAAAACAAACAGAAGGTAAATGATAAAGTAATGTATATGCTTACTCAACATATAGAGTTCTAACGTTGGTGATAATACAGGCCGATACCGGAATCAAGGCACTGTCGGTTACCCGTCAACATAGGGGTGAACCATGTTGCCCTTCCCCAACCTCAATCATGGTTGCAATATCACAAGAACTCAATGAGAAGGCACGGGAGCAGCATCTTTTGAGCATTATTTTCTCTCTTGCGGCATTTCAACGTCAAACAAGTGGAGGCGTGCAGAGAAAACTAGCCTCGAGCCCTCAACAGCCAAAGGCCACACGCCCACTTTTGAGTCACCATACTTCCGGTGCCCACATTTTATCATTGAATGGGGCACATGCGCTTCCTCATTCATCAAGCAAGGACTTGATGCGAAGGGCAAAAACTGGAATATCCAAGAAGAAGCTGAAGGAATTATTTCATCTCTACTTGGTCACTCGCGATGAATATATTGCAAGCCTGGCTTTCGTCAAACCCGATCATAGAAACTTCAAACAGCTCCGTACAAATGTAGAAACTATCATCGGCAATGGAACACCCGGCAATATTGTGCCGCCACAAGAGGAGCACAATGTACAAGCTGAAGCAAATTCAACTGAAATTTCTCAAACTAGCCCCGTTCAAGGTTTCGATTTGGGGGAATGCAGTGGGAATGTCCCGAGAAACATCCTAGAGGGCAGCTCATCATCAGTAGTCGAATCTGTCACTATATACTCAAAGAAAAAGGATTTCACTCAGCTGGTCGCTAAAGCTTTGCGGGAGCAAAATTCTCCAATGAGGGAAGAATTCATGTTCCAACCACCAGATGTCACAAAAGCCACAAAATTACCAGAAGTGAAAGGGGCGATTCTTAAGTCTAAGGAGAATCCAAGAAACATTACACTCCCCAACGGCATACTCAAGCAGGGGCCTCTTCGACAAGTAGCACCAGCCAGTGGTTCATATAATGAATTCATCCTCACACCTAATGCGGAAGAACTCTTGGAGTCTACAGGCACCAAACTATCAGCATGGCGTGGGGTACTGGAAACAATCCAGGCAGATAAGGCTCCCATAAGCCCGCAAGAACCATCTAAACAACTTTCGGCTGCAGATGCACTTCAAGGGGAAGTGAAATCGACTCAACAAGAACTCCTTCTCGATGAGGAGACCTGGGAGACCCAAGAAGAAGAAAATGGAGAGAAGAAAAAGAAGAAGAAGAAGAAGAAGAAGAAGGCACGGATGGAAATCCCAGAAATTGTAGCCTTTCACAAACTAGTGGAGGACACAGTGACTTTAGGGAAAGAGTGCGTTGAGATGGCACTACAAGAGGCCCTTGAGCTTCCGATCTCGACTCGTCCAGCCTCTGGAGGGCTTTTGTTTCCAACTCCACTCGCAGGGAATGATATTCAAGCAGCTCAACAAGCCCTAGTGCCTCACATCTCTGATGAATCCATGCCCAAAGCTTCTAATCAATCCATGCTTGCAGAAGGCCCTGCGCCGCCAAAGCCTCCAACTCTATCCGTCCCTGGCGGGCATCGTGACCAGTCGACCCCACAAGGTAGTGGCTCCACCTCATCCAAGACTATGATATCTACCACCAAATCTCGAGATGGGAAGGGTGGTAAAAAGCCACGCATGACAAAGGCAACGCTGATGGCCCGATTGGCCAATGAGATGTCTGATTATGAACTTCAGACACAATATTTGCCGAGCATAACCTCAATTGATCGAGATTGTGCCTCGAATCTCACTAAATTCAGGCCTCAAGATCTTGTAGCCTTGAAGGCTCAGGTAACAGCAGATATAAAGGCACACGCAGCTGAGCGCATCCAAAGTGCAATGAATGATTGTGGTAAAGAAAAATTCATGACTCAGGCGGTAAAGGATGAGGTGCGCAGATTTGTGAATACGAGTGCCACAGAAAGAGTAAAAGAGGCAACGGATATAGTCGATCAGATTCTCACGAAGTACTTAGTCAACCCAAATTCAAAGTCAGGTGCAACCAAAAATGTCGGAAAGAGCAAAACAGTACATCCCAAGGCCTCGACAATTTCAGCTGCACCAAAGAGGGAGGAAACTACACTGCACGAGGAACCTGAACGTGTAAGTGAGCCAGGTCACAATTTCGGCATTGCCCGGGCTACCACTATTGTTCCTACCACTATTGTTCCTACCAAAGCGCGAACCATTGTCATTCACCAAGCAGCCACTGCTAAATCCGCTTCCCAGGCAAAACTTCAAGGCGTGAAGGGATCCACACTCTCTGAAAAACAGCAGAACCATATCGTCAAAAGTGAAATGAAGCAGCCGTGGCCTTTCCAAAAAGTTCAAATTCCGGGAAAAAAGGATTTGGATCCCAAATTTGCGAAATTTACAACGCAAAATTGGGATGCAGGCCGGCTTGGGGAGTATTGTTTCAAATATGATCGCCTTAGCCATGCATATGGGAAAATGTCACGGGAAAAATGGATGGACTCCTATAGGAAGGACAACAACGTTACCCTCAGCCCTCCATTCTTTGAAGAGACAGTTGACGATGAATGGGCTTATAGGCGAATTTACTCTGACGAGTACATCAGCCAATACCTGAAAGGCATCAACAAGTTACCATTCATTGCAGTCGAATTGGGGAAAAGAAAACGCGAAGCCACCAGCAACAAGTGTGGCTTCTACGACTGTTCAGGTTGTTCCACCTGCCCTTACGATTCTCGCCTTCCTATGAATCAACGAAGGGCATGTCGCGCTGCAATTAGGCGTTCGTTTGAATACATAAATATTACAGATTGTACAGCCTGGATACTTAAAGTGGATGCGGTGGTACGTATGGACTCTAGAAAGGATATCAGCGGCCAGCCAGCACTACGAAGGGATATGGATGTCCAAACCTGCCCAGAGCTTGGTATTTCTGAAGATGAAGATGAATCTTTATTCGGGACCGATGGGATCAACTCATCCTCGCCTACGCTTTCCGAAATCTCCGGAGTTGCCCCAACAAGATTTTCAAAGAAGTTTTTGGAGGATGCAGAATTGATCGCGAGGGCTATCTTGGCTTATCCTGGGGCGTCTGCGGAAACAATTTTGAAGTCACTTCCTCCTTTGGCGAACAAAAACGTTAAGGGGCGCCAGGAAAACGTCCCGAAAGCCGTCAAGCCCAGCGATCGGACAACAATGACAAACTCAGTCTTGGCCGAGATCACTGGAAAGTCGAGCAATAACAAGCCTGCTCGGCCATTGGCTTCCATCAAACAGGCGAATGGGGTAAACGAGAGTCAGGAGCGAGTTCCGCCAAATAAAGCCAAGTCCGCATCCGCTATTCAATTGCCAAATGTCCCATCCACCCTCACCGCAATTCCAGCAAAGTCTGAGACCAGTAACACCAAGCAGGGCCAGCAAGAAAAATTTACTGGTGAATCACAGGGCGGTAAAAAGGATGAAGGTAAAGCTCCACAGATTAATTCCAAATCAACATGGACAAATGCTAATTCATCAACAGTCACTACCACACCTCCGGGAAATTCGGGCCCCAGTGACACCAATTCTCCTCAGAAATCAGCAGCAACCCCACAGGGCGAAGAAAAGGAGAAGAAGAAGAAAAAGAAGGCAAAGAAGAAGGGGCGTCGCCACTAAAGTCCTTCATATATCCAACATGTCAAACATTTAGACATTATTTACAACACTATTCTCACTTGTTCTTTTCTTTTTTAATTGCTCTTGCTTTCGGGCGGCATATATACCTCTGCGCAATTTCTCCAGCCATTTCTCTCATTTTATTTCAAAGTCGAGTATCATCTTGTTTGTTTATCTTCAAGTTGGTTTACTACCGTTTTCTGGTCTTTGTCGGCGTATGAAGTGGGACGATTTTTTGACTGTACGGGACGCGGAGTTACTTAGCTTCCCTTCACATTTGTTTTTGCTTTAAGCTTGGTTGCTTTCACTTTTTCCTTGACTTTATGGTTACCTTGCTGGGAATTGTGTTTAAGTACCTACTTTTGTTTGCATGCAGTTCTTTTTCAAGTTATCGCGGTTTTTTATTTTGCTTTTAAGCGGTAAGTACGATTATGTATATGATTGGGGGCGGGGGAGGAAATATCTGGGGATGAGGAAGGGAGTGGGGGATGAGGGATGTGTGGTGGAGGGAGGAGTGGAGGGATCGATCAGGAATCGGTCCGGAACCGGGAGGTTTAACAAGATGAAGTGGGAATGTTAATGCCCAAGTGAAACGGGGATGGAAGAAATTGAAGTGGTGGAGGAGTAGTCTCGTGTGGAGGAGTATAATTTGGGTGTGAGGCCTAGGGAAAGACTACATGGTCTACATTTTCATGAGTCTTTCCGCTCACACTCTTGTGTGGTTTGTTTACTGATCGATTGTGGGGGAATATGGAGTCGGGTGTGAGGGAAAGACTACATGACATGCATTTTCATGGGTCTTTCCTGATCCGCTCACACTCTTACGTGTGGTTACTTATGCTTGAATTTCTTTGATATGTCTTTTTTCTTTTTAATGGGTGTGATTTTTTAATACTTACTAGTACTTAATAGTTCTTATGTTTTTATGATAATAATGTAGTCTCGTTCCATAATAATATTAATGTATGTCTAGGCCTTTCGCGCACTGATGGCTTTTTTTTTATCTTTCTTCCAATAAATTTTTAATCTTGTTCTTGGTAACGTCTGGATCTGTTTACTCGCAAGATCGCGACGGTGATCATATTACTGTACAGTACATGTGATAAGGTTTTTTGCACTATATTGGATATTGAGTCTGTAAGCTTTCCAGAACGAGATGGGCCTCGTTCTCCATCCTACTATGTATGCTGTCAAACAGGCCAGCCATATCATTAGTATCGATCATGCGAGTCAATTGCAATTTGCTGAGGATTCATGAATTCTTTAATGGGAAATGTGCTGTGTGGGTTGACAGGCGGGAATGTGCATGGGCTTATATAGCCCCAACGCGAATTCACTTGCATGCCTCCTTGGCTCAGTGGTAAAGCGTCGCACTTGTACGGCTGCCTTCAAGCAGCTTCTGAAATGCGAAGATCGGTGGTTCAATTCCGCTAGGAGGCAATTATATTTTTTTGTCCTTTGATTTTTGATTTTTTATTTCCTAAGTACGCTCATCTACAGTATACGTATAGGTCTGGCTGGAATAAAGCGGTGAATGTGAAAAGAGGGTTTAGATTTTTCATCAATCTCTTTGCGCTGCGGCAACGTGTAGGATGTCTAGGGCAATGTTGTGTCTCGGAACACGCAATGCAATTCATGGCAAAGTGGCTTGCGACAATTCAGGAAGTAGATGGCTTCCAGATTAGGAACGTTTGTAGCTCTTTTTGGATAGGAGGGCTGGGCACGCACGGAACGACCAAGTCTGGGCACGAGAACAGGCACGCACGGTCTAACAATGTTTCTGATGAGTTTGAATTGTACCATTAAAGAGCTTCCTGCTACACGGCATCCGCCCACTCATTCGAATTCGAACCCATAGATCACATCATCTCCTTCTAACTACTGTACAACAAAAATGAGGTCTGTACAAGAACTTTATCTTTTTCTAATCTAGCATATAAACTAATATGAAATTTGGAGTAGATGAACAGCACAGGAATACAGGAACGCTCCAATATATTAAACCCTCAGACACTTGAAAAATCCATCCAGGCAACAAACAGCATTTGTTACCACTGCGACAAATCAAGCACAAGCCCATCCATAATCCACCGACATATATCTAGTAGAGGGCCAAATAAGTCCTCTCCTCGCCAGCCTGGAGTCCGGCGACATCACACAGGTTCGGCAGGAGTCTGAGTGTCCAGTAGTTGCTGGTAGGGTCCTTCTTGATGGCCCACTCGGTCGCGCCGTTGCTGCCGAGGTAGATGTGGCCCTCGTTGGGGGTGTCGTGCCAGTACGCCTGGAGGTCTGCGCCGGGGAGGCCGTTCGTCAATTTTGCGCTGAGGCTGCTTCCGGAGACCTTTGCGGGGGACCAGGACCCGCCGAAGAGGCTTTGGATGACGGTGTCGGAGGCGGTTCTGCCGGTGCAGCGGAAGGGGCCCTTGGCTTCTTGGTTGTTGACGACGACGACATACTATTGGGGAGTTAGTAAAGTAAGTAATTGAGATGGATTGTAATTGGGTTTATAATTTGAAAGAATACGGTCTGCTGATATTGAGTGGGTAGGAAGGAGGGAAGAAGGGATGGCTTTGACTATACTAACCTCGGCGACGCCATTGCTGGTCTTGTATGTAAGGCCATTGCCGCTGACGGGTGCAATGGTGTTGACAGCCCAGACCACGTTTCCGCCGGAGGTGGACGTCTCGTTGTTGTATCCCGGGAAGTTTGAGCATCCACCTGCCACCAGAATCGGCGTGACGGCGGAGACTGTGAAGGGCGCGACGACGGCAGCAAGTGCAACAACCTTGGAGATATAAGACACCATCTTGGAAGATTTCGAATTGTTCGGTAGATCTGTTTGGCTTGAAAAAGACGAAAGAGTGTCTATAGATGGAGGTTGCTGGATGTGTGGAGTGAGGGGTGAGGATTTGAATCGAATGGGGGGGGATAACCTCTCCTTTTTATTCTTGATTATTCTTTTAGTATATCCTGGGGAATATTGGGATATATCCCCTACCTACTGGCCTATGCACTCGGATTCGGCAATTGTATTCTTTCCTAATTTGGGGATCCGGATTTGGTCACCTCTTCCCAGCAATCATGATCCGATACCTACCTATTCTACAAGCGCAACTCACAGGCCTGCCTGCTGAGATCGATATATTGAATCTTACTCTGGCTTTATAATTTCAGGGGTATATACTACGTACTACTCGGTGATGTCTAAAGTCTTCGGACATAGTTACTATGCATGCAACGGCGTTAAACGGTGTACGGAGACTTTTGACATCAGCGAGTACATGTATGTACATACAGTACACCTTCTACCGAATCTACATCCTACAACATGTTACAGGCTCGGAATCGACATGACATTTTTTTTTTTTTTTTCCGCGTCGCGTTCGCGATCATGATCACTGGTCCGGTTGGGGTTTTCAACCGTTGAATCCCTGTTTTGGGTAAGCGTTTTGCAGTGCAGTGAACTTTCGGTAAGGTTAGTTTGTTGTTGGTTGCTAAGTAGGGGTTGGGGAAATTGCAGGCAATAGTAAGTAGAGTAGGTAGTACTAGTACTGAGTCACAGTTAAAGATCTATTCTCACAAGCTTCGTTCACCCGCATGCGCATGCGCTCACCTGAGATTGAAGCTTGTAATTAATATGCATAGGGTTCACCGGCGGCTTATTATCCGTGGATACTCTACTAGGTATGTACTTACCGTAGGTAGTTATTGGAATTAATATAGAGTAGAGGTAGCTAATCTGGGAACCGGTTAACCAGAGGCCCCTCGGATTCGGATAATGTTGCAATTGCAATCGGCACGTGGAACCCGAGAGCGTGCACGTTTTTCAGTATACTAGAACATGTACAGGTACTCGTTCGTACTCATGATTCATATAGTTATATCATGTCTTTGTTCAGCATGAAAGAAAAAAAAAATTATCACGAATTCAACCCCTATTGAGCGCTGCGGTTGAATGCATTCTGCATCGGGTACTCACTCTACTCTATGAAGGCAAAAACTTTCATTGCAATTGATAAATTTATCCTACCTTATGTTGGTATTGGTCAATATTCTTCACCGTGATCCAAGAAATTCAAACGCATTCACGGAGCTAACTCTCTCTGTCTGCTGTAGCTTATGTACCTAGCCTCTTTTTTCCCCGGCAAAGAAAGCTTAGCAAGCATGAAGAAAGCTTAAGAGTCATTCTCCTGACCATGGGATGGATGGAAGTCACGGCATGCCCAATTCAGCAAGCATGTACATAAAAAAAAGGGTTAGACTGGCTCCACGGACATAACGGCCGGATCAGGATACGTTTCGTTCTATCCATCTAGTTAGAGTAGATGGATGACTGGGAACAAGACTAGCATGGGCATCGACATAGCTAGCCTCGTACCAACGTTAAGACTACCTACCTATCCGTGGACGACTGTCACTCATTGCAGAGCGTTCGAACGAGACTAGCTATAGTCACTCATAACTTCCCTGAGTACAAAAAGGCAAGGCAGGTTCAATTGAATTGGCCAATATTGATTGTATTGTACATGTTTTGGGCTGTCCTGGTCATGAATTGTACGAGTACGAGTACTCTAGATCTATCGGTGAAGCCTTTAAGTTTACCGAATTCGAATTCGAATTTCGAATCGGGTTTCAAGACAATATCTTGCGGATTGGATATCAATTGCAAGGTTGCGTATCGACATCTTATTCTAATATGTACATACTATAAAGCTACTCGCCTATAATTCAGATCCTTTAAAATGGTGAAGAGTCTAAAAAAAAAATAAAAAAAAAGATGAAGGGAATGACCATGGTTACGAGTACAACCATGGTTCTTTGTTAGCTCCAAAAGTAATGTATAACTACCGTGCACGTGCTTGTCATGAGTCGGCATCGAGATACCCATTGAGCAAAATTATTTCCCATACATATACCACTTGCAAAATATCCATGGGCAATTTATACCTGGCCGCCATGCATGGTCATGGTCATGTTCCAGCTGTAGCTCAAACACCCGAGTTTAAACGACCTCTCCAACCTGGGAACTAACCGTCATATGCAGACTCTGTAATCGAGTAACTCAGATGTCCATCATACACCCTATAACCTCTGGATCTTATAGAGGCCTCGTGATGGAGGACGGGGCTTATCTCTTTCTGAAACTCACATGTAGTTATCTACAGTGAGCTACTACATTTGTGCAAAAACTCTCATCACAGCAATAGCACTTCACCGTCGCGATCTCGCGAGTAAACGTTAACCATGAAATTTAGAAATTAGTCACTGGAATACTGCAATCATGATACCCAAACAACGACAAGAATATGCATTTTGGACGAGCTAAATAGCTGGAAATAATAGTAGGAAAAACCGGATATTGACAAGAGGAAAAAGAAAGAAAAAAAAGAGGCAAGGAAAATGACAACAAAATTAAAAATGGACGGAAAGTAACAATATTAACCATAAGCGTAAACTTATCCACTGCTCCAAAAGAAAACCCATACCCACTTGCTCCCCATGGCCAGCCGAGAAAAAATTGCCTTCCAATATGTTCGTACCCTTTTAGTTCACCCTCTGAGTATTATCGCCCGTTACCGACACTACATTTTTTGGCGCCTCAATGTTAGCATTTGATACTGATAGTGTTAATGCTGTAGGGGCAATTGTAGGGGTATTAAAAGAGGAGGTCTTCACCTAACATATCCTGAATTCCAGGCACCACGTCCTTGCGTGCCCACCCCGGTGGGTTGTGTGTTTGATAACTATCCTGTTTTGGGAGAAGGGGTTTAATCGATGAGGCCTTTACGATGCTGTCATGAGACTGAGATTTGTGGTGTGTACCTTTAACCGTTCTGGCATTCATGACTCGCGAATCATGAAACGCCCCAACCTCTGCCGCATTTGTCTTGCCATTTGCATATCCATTTGCACTCCCATTCGTCTTTGCAGCTGCCCCGTTTACTCCCTTGGTGTTGATGGCAGCTCGGGCTTGGTAGGCGATACCAGTGAGCTTGTCATCAGTATCGTCCGGTAGGGTTTTATATATCGTCACTTCTGGGAACCAGACGAGTCCATCACTGGGGTACTCGTCCCAGCGTCCTTTACGCAGGGAGCTATTTGTCGCTGCGTCGTCAAAGTACAGAACCTCTCTGATCTTTGGATCGCGTTGCGCTTGTCTATATGAAGAACTGTTGGCCCGTGGTGTGAAGGACGCATCAAGCTTTCCCTTCTGGTTCTTTATGTTCATTGCCTGTCTCCACACCGACTGGCCGAGAACATTAACAATAAGCTTAAACTCCTCGGATTCCTGTGATGGAGCCTAGAAGATGTTGTAAGTAATTGCAAATAATACGAGTTATATCAGCGGGGAGTTCCTCACAGAGTTTTGTGATACGGCTTCCTGTAAAGGTGCAAGTGGCTTCAAGTCTGTTGCTGAAGAATAGTCGGAGCCCTCTGATGGGGAAAGTTTCAAGAATGACCTCGTCACTTGTGCGCCTGACTTTGCAGAGCCATTGGCAGACTTGTAGATCAAGCTGTCATTCACTGTCGAGCCTTCTGAGTGGGTGAGTGGATTTGTGGTATATCGGCTGCTATCCAGGGCGACCGTGTGGGACTGGACACTTGGGTCATAAGTATGCAAAAAATCATGAGCTTTCGACCACAAATGAGAAAACCCAGATTGCCGGAACTGTCCGGAAAATGTGCTTGACTCCCAGTCGGCACCCTTTGTATTTTTGGCGACAACAGGAACCCCGTTTCCGGTCTTTACCTCAGCGGCACGACTAGTGACCGCTTTTCTATTGCCATAAGTGCTCGGAGAAGCAACACTCGCTTGAGGCACCTTCCTGGCTGCAGTTGGGGTACTGCTTTTTCTTGGGAATAAATGTTCAAACAATGCCACCATTTCCTTTCGGACCACTGCCTCCGCTGCTTCTGGAATA
This sequence comes from Peziza echinospora, assembly GCA_024516245.1. Taxonomy (NCBI): domain Eukaryota; kingdom Fungi; phylum Ascomycota; class Pezizomycetes; order Pezizales; family Pezizaceae; genus Peziza; species Peziza echinospora. Next base: position 127,447 of record JAJLQT010000017.1, on the reverse strand, counting down.
CCATCTTTCCTGAAGCCGTGCGCGTAAACCATGCGAGCCTCCAACACCTGCTCTTCTGCGGGTGTATTTTTGGAGCTATCGGCTTTTGCGTAAGGGCCTGGATAAAAGGATTAGCATAATGATAACATGAGGGCTTATTGGGATTATCTGGATATTCTTACACTTTGAAACTTTCTCGAGATCTGCGGCTGCTTCTGGTGTAAAAACACGCAACTCTAGTATGGCATCCCAGATGTATGCTGATATGACAGCGGCAATTGCATATGCTTTGGAATGCTGGGCAGCATTATCTGAACGGAAGGCGTCCTCGTAGGACTGTGTAGCAAGACCCTTGGATATCGAAACACCTGTATTCTTGGAGTAGAATCCAGGGAATGAGGCCACTCGTGGTGCAAGGTCCATTGCAACACTGAAGATGATAGTGCTGAGCTGGGAAAGGGCATCCGAAGTCTCATTTGCCCCACGAGGATTGTACGGCAAGATTGCTACATCGGTAACAGGCTGTGATTGGGCCTCCAAGGCAGCCTGGTTACCATTACTGGCTTTCTGGGAATCCGCGCTTCCCTTGCTTCCCCTCCTAGCATGGCTGGCGAGTTTGTTGAAAGCAGCTGCGGCCCCTCCAGTGATCATGCGAGGAATGAAGTTTTGCTTGGAAATACTCGCACTGGAATCAGTCCGTGCCAACCCACCGTTCGTCCGTTGTTTTTTGCCCTCTTTTTTCTGTTCTTTCGCTTCCCTCTTCTCCCTTTTCAAATCGTCCTCTGGTTTTGGTGACTTCTTGTTCAATTCGTCGTCAGGCTTCGCGGACCACCTCCTTCCGTTGATAGTCCCCCATTTTCGAAAGATATTCCCATTCTTCTCTGAGATATTACCTTCATTTGCCAATTGAACTTCTGGCAAGACCTTGCTCATCGTATTCTAATCGGTGATATAAAGGAACTGCTGGAAACTTGATTGCAATGGCGTAATAAGCTTTGGAGAGCTTGATCAGGAGTAGATTTTTATATCAGATTCAGAAATGGTCAAGTAGGTGCGTTGATAGATGGAAGCAAATATGGAAGGCGTGATGTAGGTATTAAGTGAGCTGAGGATGGGATCACAAAAAAAGCTCGGAGAAATGGAACGAATTGTGCACTTGATATCTACTCCTCTGGTCCGTGAACGAGCTGGCTGTTCAAGGTTGTCGGGGTCTTGTTCAACCGATTTTTTTTCCTCCACACACAACGAGGATCGGCAAAAGCTACAACAGATGTTCTGATGAGCATGCTGGTTATTGTGGGGGTATTTTCTTTTTCTCCTTGGTCGGGTTTCATTATTTCCCCAAAAAATTGCTTTTTCGCGGGGACCTGACAGCATCACCACAAGCTCCCAAATCAAGCTGGTCCAGCAAGGTCCCTTTACCTCTAGTGGGACCCCGAGTACGTGCAGGCTGCATCTTGCCATCGTCAACTCAACTGCAGGCGAGTGCCAGCCAGTAGCCAGTAAGATTGACAAATAGAAACCGCATGCAGCCTGTAACGCAAACCATTGGTGAGACCTGAGGCTTTGGGTACATGGAAGAACTTAATCTATCGATGTTCGACTTGTTGATCTGGTGGAAGTGTATACACTCCATCACAAGAAACCAATTCCGTTATCATAAATATTGTGAGATATCATTAAGGTTTGTGGTGGTTCTGTGCTCCCCGGTTCGTTTTAAGCTTCACCACACTGGCGGTTCGTCGTAACTGGGGTGGTGTCGGGTAAGTTGGATGACCCCGCTGGCCCATGCCGATCTCGATAATGTGGGGTGGGGTAGCTTGAGCATTTCGCTTATAAGAGGTAACCTTTACGAGTCGAGGAATCCCCTAGCCCTAAGGAACGTATTCATGATGCTGTAATCGAACTGAACGCGTTTCGGCAGAACGAGACCGGCAATTGGATCGTGAAGCTAGGCAAATGATGTTCAGAATGATCAGCAGAACCTGAGCTCACAATGATTAGAATACAATTGACTCAGTGAAGGCACGATTTATTCCGTCATTTCAGTAAGGTGTATTGTCACCTGGCGGCCTAATGTGCCATGTGGAGAGTGATTTGGGTTTCCTGATGGCTTGCATTCGGTGTATATCGCGGAGTGGGGTCGATGGATGAGGGATAGCTTTGAGATTTCAGTGCACCGTTATACCATTCAGAGAATGGGACCAGAGCCAAGAAGATATATGGAGCGGCCGCATGCCAAGATGTACTCCTTTCAGAAATACCTCATTGGAAGTATTGAAATTACCCGATTCGAATATATCCGAGTAGAAGTACTCGAATACCCGTCTTGGAAGTGCTTATTGAACACGTGCTCCAACACTGCACTCAAGGGTTTGAAATCGCTCGCCTTGTCGCCGGATCCGCCCTGGACATTCCTATCATTCCTCTCGTCGTGGCCAACAACTTGAATTCAATTGCCTCACGAAATTCAGCAAATCACAACTAGAAGCTATATATCTCGCGGGTTCAGGATTCTGCGTCATACGCCAGCATATCCCTCCCACACTCCAGCTCACAGCTTTGGGCAATCAAAGGGGTTACAGGAAGCTCAAGGTCAGGACAAAAAAACACTCGATAAACGTTCGAGTTCCCTACTTGGCCACAAGTACTAGTTGAGAACGAACACCCTCCACCAAAAACACAATTCGAAAATCATCCAGCAGTCGTCACGATGCATTGCATGGCCGACCCATATCAGAAGCAACGATTGGTACGTGAGAAAAAATAAAAAAAACAACCGAGCAATATCAGAAGAAACCTACCGCCGACCAGTCCCAGAATGCTGGGTGGCCGGCCCAGCACATGTACGAGCATGTACGAGTATGTACTGTACATGCAACCCCACTCTTCAATCTTGGACTGGGAGATTAATTAGGGTGGCCGGATTAAAAGGAAAGTAAAAGAAAAAAAACGCATTGAGCCCTTAACTCTAATTATCTTGCAGATGTATAGATGTGGATCTGCTGATGTTCATGAGGATGCGGAGCCTAGATAAATCCAAAAAGAAAATGAGCCATAGATTAGGTATGTAGCCTCAATCTGGCCATGCAATTGCAAATTCAAAGCCAACCAACGCATTGCCCTTTGATCTGTAAGAGTTAGGTGAGCACCATCTTGTGACATGAATGGTCGAGAGTCACTTGACAAGTTTGTCACGGATTGTCCAAGCTTGAGCTGTCAGATCTTTTTTATAGATGGGGGCTGAATTTGGTTGTCATTCGGCGACAGCATGCATGGCTTGGCAAGCGGAGTCCATGATATAGTAGAATGATGCTATGCTGCTATTGATTGTAATCGAGTAGATCTAGATCTGTACCATAGGTATTTCCTATTTACAACAATATAATCAGGTAAAACTTTCGGTACAAGACTAACAATTTCAAATTAGGTAGATTACATACTTTCCTTATAACCAGGCACTCCACCACACAACACCGAAGTGACGTCGGCAGCAACGGCCAAAACCACTTCTTTTAGAAGTAAAAGTAAACTACTATCCTTCCACATGGTGTTGATTCTAGGTCTGTACAAAGAAGGAAGCGTGATCGAAATCCAAGGCGATCAACTAGATTTCACGTGCGGAAAGGAAAAGGGTACTGCCTGTCTTCTGTCACTCCACACCAGACTACTCTCCAATCCGCGCTTCATTGAAATTCTGTTTTCTTTTCAATTCATGAACATTTCTCCTTGGAGTTACAAGCTATTCAAATTTCAGATATCCTCTGGAATATTTTTGCTCTACAGACACTTAGGCCTCCGCAGCCGCGCTGCAGGGTACACCTGCAAGTTCGTTAGAATATTGACTGCTGTAGATGGAATGAGACTACCTAGAACATGGATTAAATACGGATAGACTTTCCTCTCCAGGGTGTACAAATTGAACTTGTTCCTCAAGCTAGAGTAGGCATTTTAAAAACCCGTCTAGAAGCCCGAGAATAAACAAAACCAAAACAAACACATGAGCTTGGGAGATATTTGGGGTTTAAATTTTTTTAGATAGAAAAAAATTATGTGTTCAAAGAAATAAAGACGCTCAAGATCGAGTGAGGTCGAACCCTACGAGCAAAAGGAAAAGAAAAGAGAAAAAGAAAAAAAAGTACGAGGAGGTAATTGGACAAAAGAAATAAGAAAATATTTTTTTTCAAAAAGATAAAAAGCAAAGCCAAAGGAAATTTAAAAGAGTTTAAGCTGGTATATAAAAAAGCAAAGTTGAAGTGAAAGAGTGCACCATGCTTGCCGATGATCTGACACTTGGATTTGCAATTGTTTTTGCGGAACGAGTTTGCCGTGTGTACCTATAGAAAGTCGTAATCGGTTTACGGATGGGGCGGCTGGCTGGCCATATATATGATGCCGGAGGGGTCATCGAGAGCGGACTTTCGAGCGGTCTGTCGGCCGGCTGGTGCAGTTCGAAATTTTGTTCAAGGATGTTTTGTGGGAGGCTTTGGATCCTCTCGTTTCTGAGACATTAGAATTCAAAAATACCCCCCCGTAATAATAACGATTGTTTTTTTCTATCATTAAACCTTGAGCTTTGTGATCCGCGAGCGGGACGGCCCACTCCGCCTCTGAGCCGATAGCTCAATTGACTTTCTTCTTTCTTTCATAAAATTGCTAAAAGTTATTGATAATCAGTCCAAAGGAATTTAATTTGTAGCCCGCGCATATATACTATCGAAAATTTATATATGGCGGTTTTGTGTTTTGTTGATTCATATTCATCTTTTGCTTTTTGATGCAGCGAATTTCAAACAGTCGAATTTGGAAACTGTGCATGTGTACTCCAGCATCGCAGGGTCCAGTGAATCGTTTTGTTCGTAGTCCAGCAATGGCCAGCATGTGCAAACATGCACTTGTTTAAATTTGAAGCCTGCTTCAATAAAACGTGTCATTGAGCCTCCCTCCCTTCTCCAGTCACCAGTTTCTTCAACCAGTCACTTCATACCTACCATGCAGTCTCGAGACTGCCTGCGGGGGGCCAAGGCCAACCATGTTTCTTAGCCAGCAGTGACATCGAGTTAGTCTCGTCCCCACCCAGTAAGCATATTGTCTCGGTACATATGACCTGCAAGTTTGTCTTGCCTGCAGCTAGACCTCCACAAAACGCCACCTCGGATCTCTCGCCAGCGGATGCAAAGGTAGACCTACCTATCAACCAGTCCTGGTACTCTACTCTACTCGAGTAAAACTCCCAATCCACGTGTCCCTGTGGAGACGAATCCCAGAGTTAACTCATGCCTCAAATTTTACACCCATCAAACAAATGGAGCGTTATCTCTTTTTCCGGACCTCTTGGGTTGTAATTGAGTAGACGTAATCACTGCCACTCGAGTGAGATGAGAAGGAACTTCAAAATATTATAGGTCTTCCCACGTAGCACTTACTAGAGATCAGCATACCTCGAAGGCGTAAAAACCCCGTCCCTCATTGAGAGAGATAAGCACATTCTGCATTGCATTGTTTCACCAATTCGGCAAACCTGTTTTGGATGAGGGAGTACATACACATTTAGTAGATACCTCTTAGCTAGCTGCCTGGCCAAAAGAAAAAAAGGATATTCGCGGAACAACCCACATGGGTACCTTTTCTCGAGTACAGACGCCACATTGTGCATCACTTACCAATGTGGTGAACACACAATTTAACCACCCCGCAAAGCATGGACTTAGGGTTCGAGTTTACCCCAGATAACCTTTGCCGTGAGACCCGAGAGCTTCCAATTGGGCCACCTTGGGAAACAACCGAAATTGTGTTCAGTTCATCGATAGATTGAGCCCACAGAACTTGAGACATCGAAAACTGAGGCTAGAGTTTTTGGCTGCTAGCTGTATGAACGTGTGCATCTCTAGGACCAGCAAGATAACGAAGCTTATCGATATGGTGGTGGAACTGATTCATTTGAAAGCAGGCGGTGACTTTAGTGGCCTCCACCAGACATGAGATTTGTAGATGACATTATGCATTCTTATCGTTGGTGCCCAGCGAGGATTTGATGTGAAGCCAATGGATCCAGCAGCAGAACTTTGAGAATGGGTTATGCCGTAAGTAGGAATATGCACAGCAACGCGGTGCAGAGCTTTCCATTGATTAGAAAGTTTACCTATTCTGCCCATATTTATAATGTATCAGCCAAAATATTTTCTATAATACCAGAACATATAATGCCGACCTAAATTCTCTTTTTTAAAATTATGTTGCCATCGAAGTGATCGGGGTTTAAATCTTGTGAGGTGTGGCTGCGCGTGAAGCAGGTAACGGTAATTCAGCTTTGAAGAAGAAGAGAAAAAATAGAAAAATTAGAGGTTTGAGAGGTTTGAATTATTGGAGCATCAGGCAGTGCCTAAGATAAGCAGCGTTAGCAATTAATTATAAGCTTCTTACATTCCGTATTCTTCTAGCTCATGCCCCTAGTAGGAGTTTTATTCCAATTGACAGAGATTACCTTTCCTGTTGTGAGCTTCCACAGCCTCAAGTACACTGCCATTCGACTTCCCTAGTTTCTGTACGGGGTATATAGATACTTTTGGTAGCAGACATCAAAAGCTGAACGTGTAAACGATATATTAGAATTTCGTGTAGAGCGGATCGAGACTGGTGCAAAGCGTTCCTATTTTCAGGAGACCATCTGCTTGTAGCAGTGTCCTTTGTCAGTAAACAATAATGATAATCAATTACACAACATCAACCCTAGGCTTAGGATCGTACCATTGTATTGTTATTATCAGCAACGCTTTGTTGCAAGCATGTGTGGGCCCATTTGCAATACTCAAGACAGCTATATTGTAAGAGGTGTTATTTCCAACTTTTTAATAGCCCACGGTTTCCAGAATGCACAAGCAACTAGGAAGGAAGAATACACAGGGTATATCAAAAAAACCCCCATCCAATATAACCAAGTTCATGCATTACCATGTCCTTCCGATGCCTGTGAGTGTCTGAGAGGCGTATTCAATCAAGTTATTCGTTGTTGAATGCCTGCCATGGCTTTCAGTAGTCTTGATCGTGACCAGCCCCTTGGTGGCTTTCAGATCGTTTCCGAGCTGTGAAAGGAATTCGAAGTACTAAAATTCACATCGAATGAAAGTACGCTGCTCACAGATGATAGATAAGACGGAGTTATCGTTAAGGTTGACCGCCATACAATGTTCTCAGGTTGCCCGAGGGGTTATAGGTCATGGCGTCAGACGTCAGTTGGAGGATGATCGATTAGGGAAGTTTTAAAGTTAACCTCGCTAACAAGGCTAAACTTCTCTGCCCTTGAACCATTGGAAACAATCTGTAATGAAAGAATTGATCGAGAATAGGCTTGGGCTTGAAGCAGGGAAGCTTTATGGGGACGCTTACGGCTATTTAACAATATAAGCACATTGCAGCAAGAGAAGCAGGTTATGAAGCTGTTCTAATGAGACAAGCTTTCCATGTCATAATTAGCAGAAAAAAAGACCAAACGAAGTCAAACTGCTTCAGGGTGCTCTTTCCGGTGATTCTTACTTACGCCAATTGGTATCGAGCGACCTTAGAACTTCAAGGCATCCGCTCAGGGACCACGGCTGCTCCAACATTGGTCAAATTTGCCATGAAACTTTCGGGCTGCTGGGTTTGGAATGTGATCCCATATGCGGTAAATCTTCCTGACTTTGTGATTTTGTTCGAGTGCAAGGAGAAGCTACTGAGGCCATGGCTATTGCTTTCCTATTCAGCGTTTTATCCAGGCTAACATTTCCGATCTTTTTGCTGCAAATGACGGCGTGAACTCTAACTCTCCATTGATTCATCCGCTTCTCTGTGAGCATGCCATTTTGCAGAAGCTCTGTGAACCTTGCAGGTTTGGGTATATATATACCAATCTTGTGGTTTCCTTCATTTGTTGATTCTTGCTACATGTGTGGCACAAGTGTAGACATCGGGCCGGATTTGGGCGTCATGGGTAATTCATGAGGCGATGCGGGCGAGAATAGCGTTTTCGCACCGGCGTCCAGCCAATTCAAGTACCTGAATAGACCTGTCATCAGAATGGCCTGACTCGAGAGAGGGGTATAATTTTGTGGGCTTGATATAAGTGTAGACCTGAGCTTCAAAGTGCCCTGAAATGATGTGAGGTGTGGGGAAAGTGGAACAGAAGGTGGAGAAGTTTACTCCACATTACACCATTCTTCGAAACCTTGAAGATTAAGGGATCTGGCAAGATAGATAGACGCGAGACTGTAGATTCGTAGAATGTATATCTTTGATTCGAAATGTGGTTCTGCACGTTGAAAGGAAGGCCCTCCATGTGGGTTTGGTACGAGAACAGGATCTGGTTATTCTCGTGCCCGCGAAAAGTTGGAGATGGAAGATCAATTATTGTGGTCGTAGAGGGGGGGATGGACCAATTTCCCCATGGGGCACGGCAGTGAAGAATTTGGAATGTCTGACATCCACGAGAATGAGACTACCACATTTGGGTATTCGAGGCTGGGCAGCGTTGTTAAACTCGTCAGAGCTGTATTCCAGAGTTCGGGAGTTGTGGTCTCACGCCCAGAGCAGTCTCGTGCCCAGGCCCAGAGTTTACCTGCCAGTTACCCTCTAGGCACGTGATTGCACCTTTGGGGGGGGGGTTCCTTGGCTCGGCACCCTTCCTTCTTCGATCGATACCCCAGGCTCGAGATATCCTGTCATAGCCTCACATCAGAACACCTCGTATCCCGTCACTCCCACGAAATCTTTGCTTGCAAATAAGCCCACCAACTTCTGGGCACGAGAACACCACAAACTTGGTCAACTTCTTCATGGAATGTCATGCAATTCCCTACTTTCGTGCAAGTACCTGAATTATTTCATGGGATACTGCTTCAGATGGTCCACATCATTGCAAGTCCTTACAGCCTTTAGACTTTGCCCAGGTTGAGGAGGTCTCGCCTCGTCTGGGAATATCATCTTATGTCTTCTAGTCAAATTCGAATTCACAAGGTTTTTTCAACAGATCTAGGTAGTTACTTCTTTTCTGTATAACCTTTGAGTCTTTGACTAACACAACCCTGCCGCATTATTCAGTTTCATCAGCGGCAACAAGCACTCAATACCGTGTGTTATATTTGAACCTCTGAACAAAGGATAGTGTCAAAGGCCAAATGTTAGGCTCTCAAAATAAATGTTTCTCATATAATACCACTAGTGGTGAGGTATTTGGTAGCCGGATACCTCGGTGGACCTCTGGGGACGAGGCTGGGTTGGCATACGTACTGCGTTTTGCACCCGCACTTGAGAAAGGCATCTTTAACCGACGACAGCACTTTGACCGAACGGGCCTCCTTTAAACATTATAACGCTAAGAAGCGCCCATATCCAGAAACTCGTTATCACCGCCATCCCCTCATCCAAAGTATCAACACCATCGGCCTCGAGTTTAAGGCCACCTCCCTCTGCTCCTCTATCACCGTCTCACTGACCCCGAGACGACTTGTCCCTGGATTCCTGTCACCAAAACTCGGACTTTTGTGGCCCTTTTTCCCTTTTGGCCTCCTTTACAACACCGCTCTTCAACTCTACCTCTCACCCTCTCCTCCTCGCATCCCTCATAACCCTCAAATCCCTCCTCCCTATACCACTCTGAACCCTCAAACCCTTTGATCCCACAACACTTCCTAGCCACTATGGCTCCACCGAAAGGATCGACAAAATCTTCCTCCTCCTCACGAACTCCCGCTAACCGGAAAACCAACACAACAACTCAAACACCCAGACGCACATACACACACCCCTCTATCGACGTCAGCGGCTTTACCCGACCTCAGCTTATTCTCATGGCACGAGGACTAAACCTGTCACACTCTGGAACCACCGAGGAAATCACGGCAAGAATAACCGCGGAGATTCCACACCAAAAACTCGATGACCTCAAAGCTCTCGCCTCTTTCAAACCTGTCTTCTTTCCTTCTAAGACCCCCACCTCTTTGCAACCAAACCCTACTCCGCACCACCAACAAACCTCGGCTTCTATCGACCAGAACTTAGAACTCCTCCCAGAGCTTCTCTCTCAACAATCCGACCTCGAACAATCAGAAGCCGACCTTCAACAAGCCAGTCAACAATTCGAACAATCACAACGACAAGCAGAAGACAGCCAAATGCACTTCGAAAACTCTCAATCTAGCCAACAACTTGAGAATCCCGAGAACTTTATGATGACCCACGAAGAACTCTGCATCAATGTCTCCAAACTACAACAAATCCTGCTCAAGCAATATGATTTCATACAAAAACACACCAAAATGCTCAACTTCCACTCTACTTCCCTCACTAGAACCATCAACCTTAGCACAGCCACATCCCTCGAAACCATTAACCTTCGCAAAGCCATCAACGAAATGGAAGACTCCTTATCCGAATCAATAAACAATATACACAACGACATCAGGCAACACAATAATTCCATCACTGCTCTCAACGCCAAAATCGCTTCAATTGAACACCAACAAAAATCCTTCAATACACAAATTACCTCCCTCAACACCGACACCGACAATATATCTACCCAGCTACAAAGCATCGTCAACGCACAAAACTTCACCAGCAACAGAACAGAAATACAAGATCGCTGGATGCGTGGACACAACATCATGGTCTTTGGATGGCCAGTCAGTACCCTTCCTAAATCTGACGCTGCCTCATTCCTCGACACCATACAATACAAAAGCGACTTCTTTTCCGCACGTCGCCTACCTACCACAGTTGCTGAAGGCATCGAAAGACCTGGACTCCTGTGCATAACCTTCCCCTCTCATGCCGAATGTATCGAAGCTCTAAAAGCTTACAGAATTCATCAACCCGACCTGCGCGCCCTCTCATACTACGCTAAACCAGATCTCACCAAATCTCAAAGAGACTCCAAAAACCACGCTGACGCTGGTATTCGTATCCTTCGCGAAAAAGATCCTTCCGGCAACTACTGCGAACGCTCTGGACGCATTGCGCTGTTCAAAACCAACTCCGAAGGCAGAATTTACCTACACGAATGGGTCGCCAACCCCCTCGACTCTCATACTACTACCAACTCCAGCACACGCCCACCTAGCAACCCAACCCCTTCCGCAAACAACACACCTAACCTTCCACTTCCCGCCTCTCAACAACTTCCCCATAACGCCAATCTACCTCCTAATCCTTACCTAGCTCCAACTGCCACAACAGCTCATATGCCCCCCCCACCTCCTCCTCTACCCCAACACTCCAAACCTTCATCTCCTACTCCCTCATCCTCTTCCTTCAACCAACCTAACCCTCCCAACCCCGCTTCTCCCTCTAACAACTCACAAGATATGGACATTGACGAAACCAGAGGCCGCCCTAACGACAACGACAACGACCTCCAAAGCCACAACGTCAAAAGAGCCCGCCAACAAGCCTATGGCGACTGGTTCTCCCTCAACCCCTCCGCCCAATGAACAACACGATTTCCATAGCCTGCTGGAACTGCAGAGGTGCCTGGCTTAAACACGTCTTCGATCCCCATATCATCTCATACTTCTCAAAATACACCATATTCAGCATCATTGACCCCTGCATATCATCTTCTCACAACAATCTACTTCGCATCCCAAACTACGGCCTCATTCAATCATTACGCCCACAACCCTTAGATCTCTCTTACCGCACTTATGGCGGCGTCTTAACTTATTACAAACTAAACCTTAACCCCCCTCCACAAATCATTACACAAAATGCCAACAACAATTACGACCAACTATTTATTAAAACTCACGATACAATACTGGGATTCATCTACATACCACCTCCAACTAGCTCTATTCTCAACAACCTTCCCCACTCACCATGGGACTCACTCTTCGGAGAATGTTCCACTTACCACCAAACTTCCCAAAACTTCATTCTGATGGGAGATTTCAACGCTCACACCAAGAACCTCAATCACCCTTCACACCTCAAACGATACTCACCTGACCAAAGACCCATCTGCAACAACGGCAAATCCCTTCTCGACATTCTCAAAATCTCCTCCTCTTCTATACTTAACGGAACATCATTCCCTCACGCTAAATTTCCCAGCAACCCTACCTATTTCTCAGATACTACTTACACAAATTCTGTCATTGACTACGTCATAGCCTCTCATGATATTATTTCCCTCATTCCTTACTACCAAATACACCCCCCACTCATCGGCCTCGACCATTGCCCCATCTCCATTGTCTACAAACCTTCCTCTCACACAACCACTAAACTCACCCACTCCACCACTCTCTCAAACAAACTCCCCTACACACAAATCCCTAATCTCCACCCTCCCAACAAAACAGCAGATGCATTACTAAAAACCGCCCTCAAATCCGCAACTAAGCCTCCTGACAAATTCCCACAGCCTTTTCTCCCTCCACCTATCGCTGACGACAATTCCTGCGCACGCATACGACGCCAAATGACTATCACCGCCAAACATCAATCATTTAGACACAACATTGACCTACAAAAAACCCACAAAGCTTTATCTAAAGCACTAATCCAACTACGCAAAATAAATCGCAAAAAACAAATGAAAGAATTACAAAGCCTTCTACTCACTGTACAAGGCAGAAAAGAATACTGGAACTATGTTCAATTCATACGATCTAAAACAACCCAACAAACCTTACACAACCCTCTTAAAGTGTACAAATACTACAACTCACTCCTTAACCAAACAAAACCCAACCCTCTCCCCCCTACTGACAATCCTTCTTCTCCTCCCAACATACCTAACCCCACACTACCTCCCTACAAGAATTACGCCCTACACACCTCAATCCCTGAACTGGATCTTCCCATTACCCCTACCGACGTTGAATGTGCCCTCAAAAAAATGAAAAACTCTTGTATGGGCGAAGATAAAATAACTGCCAAAGCCCTCAAAAATTCTGACTACGAAAAACTGTCCAACTTTTTCAACGAACTAGACGACATAGACGACCTACCCACCAACTGGCATCGCTCTATCCTTGTTCCTATACCCAAAGCTGGCCTCTCTCCCGACAATCCCGCAAACACTCGAGGCCTATCCATACAAACCTCCATCAGACGCCTCTACACTAAAATCCTTATACCACGACTACAAAACTGGCTCGATACTAAAAACATACTCCCTCCCACCCAAACTGGATTCCGCGGAGCATACCGCACCACAGACAACCTCGCAGTCCTTAGAGCTCTTCATGAAAGATGCTCATCTGAGAAAAGAGAACTCTTCGTTGTGTTTCTCGACCTCAAAAAAGCCTTCGACAGCGTCAACCGCCACAAACTTTGGACACTACTCCACGATCTCGGCATCCAAGGCAAACTAATTAAACAATTACACAAATTATACGACAAACCTTACACCTCCTTGAGAGCCCACGGCAAATTCTCAGAAGCCATACCTGTTACTCGAGGCGTTCTTCAAGGCGACCCACTCTCACCACTCCTCTTCATACTTTACATCTCTCAACTCAACCTCATACACAAAGACGATGGCGAACTAAACGGCATGAAAATCCCTGAAGCCCTCATCGCCGACGACTGCGCTATTCCTTGTACCTCTGCCATCGGTATACAGCAAAAACTGAACACGGCTGCCGACTTCTTTCTGTCCCTGGACTTGCTAGCCAACCCTGACAAAACCCACTGGATCCGACTGGGCCTTTCTACACGCAACGAATACCAACTCACACTGTTTGACAAAGTTATCCTAGAGAAACCACACTACAAATACATCGGATACTTGGTCTGCGCCTCTCCTCCAGGCAAAAAACTCTCTCGATGGAATACATCCAAATACATCCAAGAACGCGCGTTGCCCAAAGCCAAAGCAACCGCCACCTCTCTCCTTCAACTACGACCCTTCCTGGGTATACCCAATTGCGACTTTATGATGCGTCTCTTCTTCAACCTAGTTGACCCTTATCTGATCTATGCCTGCGAAATCTCTCTTGACATCAACTACAACAATTGTCGTGACATCGACAACCTTCTCACCTCTTATGCTAGACATTGCCTATCCCTTCAGAATTCTGCCCCTCGTATCCTTCTTTTCGTCGACAATTCCATGCACGAAGTTAGACACAGACGACTCATTCTCACCGCTCGCTTTCTCGCTTATGCCTCTCAACTTCCCCTTGACCGTCCTGTCGCAGCTGCCCTATGGGACTCCGTTGACCTATCTCGCACACACAAATACGGATGGTACCACGAATTCTCTCTGAAATGCCTCCCTTTGAAAGTCGATCCTTTCCCCAGAGCCTCTTTGGGCAAAGATGTCACCAACGCCGTTGAAGACCACCGCCTGCATGTCTGGACAATGATGTGCCAATCCTCTATGATGCATTCCATTCACACCACCTCTCCATATATCTCACCTAAAAAACTACCTTACACACGCATCACCTTTACCCAAGGAACCTCTTCCATTGCCAGACTGAGAGCCGGTGCTTCACCTGCGAACATCAATTTTCTTCGCTACAGACGTGTCCCATCACACCAACGATTATGTCCAAACCCCATTTGCCAACTCAACAACACCATTGAGACCGACTACCACGTTCTCATTGAATGCCCCTCTCACGAACGACTTCGCACAATATTCCTTGCTTCCATCCGCGACTTTGCTCCTGAAATCACCAGTGACAAAGACATCTTCGAAAACATTGTCGACCCTCCTTCTACCATCGCCTCCTTCGTTGCAAGATACCTACACCAACTTTACTACCACCTCGACCTCCGAAATCAACCATAAATAAATTAATACAAAAAAAAAAAAAAAAAAAAAAAAAAAAAAAAAAAAAAAAAAAAAAAAAAAAAAAAAAAAAAAAAAAACCCACAAAATCAAACTCCCCACCATGCTTCCCTTACGCACTTTTTCTTTATTACTTCTCATTACTTTTTTCGCACCCCGTGATGGAGCGCTTTTCTTACTGTCTTTTCTACTACTTCTCTTTTCTGCTTGCTGCTCTATTACGTAATTATGACTTCAGGGCTTAACCCTGACTTTATCTTCCATAGCTCAATCCTGTACCCCTGTATCAAACATGTATTTAAGCGCGTGAGAGGAAATCCCTCTCAAATCGCGCTAATCAATGGGGCTAGCCCATTGCTACAATACAATACAATACAATACAATAGCCTCCATGACTGAATTGTGTCCATTCATTCATACCGGTAAAAAAAATGGCAAACACCAGGACAGAGAGGAATGAGAACAAATTTGAATTCAGAGCTGTTCTCTGCCATAGTGGTGCGACTTGGTCCATTTGATACAAAGTTTCCTTTGGAGGAGTCTGGATGTACTAGACCATGTGCATAATGGTTGCGCAATACCCTCCATTCTCCTTTTCTTGGTGAGCCTTGCCCTCATGATCTGTCATCATGATAACCAATTTTCGTCATGACCCAAAACTAATGCACTTTTCTAGAAAATTAGGGCATGAGGCTAGCAATTTGGTTCCATGTCGAAAAATAATTCAGTGTTATATTTATAAATTTTAGGATCATTCTATCGGCGTCCAATCGATATTCCCATCAACCCTTGACCTACATGATACTGTGGCCGTTCTAGACTCATGTCCGAATGCCGTGCAGGAGCGGGCTATCCGATATGGCGACGAAAAAAATAGCGTAGGTTATCCTGTATGGCAATTCACTAATACTCTCTTAGTAAACATTATTATTTAGGGCTTATATGTTCTTGTGCCGAGCTTACAATTGAAAAGGCATGCATCTCAGGATTAACTCTGTTCTCGTTCCCGAGATTAACTCTGTTCCTGTACCGAGATTTCGGGCATTCGATTGCGATACCGGGTCAAAAGAAATATGCACAACTCTAAAAAAAGCCATCAAACAAAGCTTAAATTCTCCGTCATCAGTCGCTGCCGCCGAGCCTAAATCGATCGCCAAGGGGCACAATTGCTTAAACGAAGCCATGGCGCCAGGGTTGTGCACTTGAAGAGGTACCGTACTCTACTCCACTTTTTGGCGGTGTCATTCTTACACCCAGATACTTACCGCGAGTACTAATAATGTGACAATTTATAGTGCTCACCCTGGTCATCTGGAAATACCACGCCGCCGGGTACAACACCGTCTCAACTCAACTCGGGTTTGCAGTAAGAACGTTACACCGCCCCGACGTTGTCCAATATGAAACGTCTAGCTCTCGCGTAAACTAGGTATTTCCGCAACCTCAAAATGTATTTGCGTCAAAGCTTCTTCTGCCCTGTACGTGTGCCAGCTACCTTACTAGGCTATGGATCTTCTGTTGATGGCCAAGAAGCTTGAGCCAGAATGCGGCGCGAGTTCAAAGGTGCACATGCGGTATCTGAAGAAGCTTGCTGACAAGCTATGGAGCAATACCAAGCAAAATGCTACACCACCAAGTTGGGTCTGTTCTCTCAATCATGTCAGTGCTTTGATCGGCTTCAAAACTAAGTGATAAGAAATCACGAATAATACTAGTGAATCACAGCGATCAGCCGAAGATCACTGAAAATAAGTGGGGAAAAGTTCAGCACATTTTTGACGTCTACACGCTGCAGCTGCGCCTGTCACAAAAAAAAGGCAGCTATGGAAAGCTCCACACCGGACTTGGCATTGTCAACCGAATTTACATATCAATCAGTTTGAGATATTCAACCGTCTCCACTGCCTGGGTCGAGGCCGAAATTATCTTCCTCCTCTTATGTACTCGAGTACATATATTCAACTGCTTGCGAATATGTAAAAAACAACACACAAATACTTGTACATCGCCATCGGCTCCAAACCGCAATTTCGAGGGCCAGTCCAACCGCTATCATGTTTGCGTGGGTTTTTGAAACGCAGCCCCGAAGTGTCTCAGAGTGAGACTATGGTGGAGAGGAGACTGCAATGTCCTTCTTTTCAAATGCATGGACAACTACAAAACGCCCATTTTAACACCGTGGACCAACGGCAAACCGCAAAGCACACATCCCCCAAAATTAAACAATGTCTCAGAGCATCAATTGCTAGCTAACAGTTTCCAAGCGCCTGCCAGTGAGCCACGGCTTTGAGGGAAGCACGCAGCAGCCGCCGCCGAAGCTGTACTCTAGGTCAACATGGCCAACGGCATTTGCGCTTGCGCTTGTGACCCTGCTCCTGCGGATGAATATTGTGGTCGGTGTGTGGCCAGTGGAGACTGGGTGTGGCTGATGCGTCGCTGGCCATCCGCAGCAGAGGTTGCGGAGGGCTCACCGCCGCTACCAGTGCGACTTGTTTACCTACTACAACCATCTCTTACTTTTCTCACCGCTTGTAGCACCTCCTAGGTACCAGGTCATCCCAAGTGAGCGAGTGGTATTACCAGGTAAACAGGTAATATGACCAAATTAGGATACCTCCTTCACAAGACTGCGGCCTGATGAAGCCCCCTTGTCGGCCGGCCACCCCCACACCCTCGCACATCCTCACACACCCACACCCTCACCCACACCACGCCCCTCCACCATCACCAACAGCGGGCGGGCCAGGGACTGCGAGATGACTGCCTGGCCCAGAAACACCAATCTCATCCACCACCGTTTACCTACCCGTAACTACCAGCAAAATGGTCCAAAGCCACCCTTACCCTGGAAAACCCCTACTCCAAAACTCCAGCCCTATCTTCATACAGTACTTAACTCATCTCTCCGCTTCTCGTAATATAAGGACAGTAATCCCTCCCCTTATTTACTTCTCCACACAGCTACAATCACCAATAATCACAAAATAGCATCTTCAGAAATACTAAAATCTAGTAAAGCCTGTTCGCTCCGGAAAGCATCAACTCTCATTCCAGTAATATCTACGCCCAAGTGTTCTTTGACAGACGCTATCTTCACCAATTTTATACTCCGACATGCGTTACTCAATCCTCCTTCTCGCCCTTGCATCATCTCTTGCGTCAGCCTGTCTATACAAACGTGCGGATGGCGATGCACCGGCGCCCAACTTCAGCTATACTGGGGAAACAGGTCCGTTAGGATGGCATCGTATTCCCAATACAAATAATACGCTTTGTGCAACTGGGAAAAACCAATCTCCAATCAACGTTATACCTGGAGAGAATGCAAAGCTCGCAAAACAGATACAGCTTAATTATCCATTGTTCGACAATAATATCGAAGTCTACAACAATGGACACACAATTTTGTTTACACCAAAAGATGCAGGTTTAAAAGGAAAATACGGCGCTACTTTGGACGGAAAAAAGTACAAGTTGATCCAATTTCATTTCCATGGGCCAAGTGAGCATCAAATCAGAAGCGAGGTGTATCCTCTTGAAGTTCACTTTGTGCACCAAGCCGAAGGTTAGTCGAATGTTGATGCCTTTCGATTGATTTCAAAGACTAACCATTTATCATCAGAGGGCGGTAATTTGGCTGTTGTCGGTGTACTATTTGACCTGAACGAAGGCTTTGGTGATTCACTTTTGCTTTCCACGACAGGTTCCCTTGACCAAGTCAAGGAAGATGATAAGAGGGCTACTACAGATGGTGTAAACTTCAGGTATGTTTATAAATACACCAATATATCCTTTTGTACATCTACTTACGTTTATATATTTAGCTCCATTGTGCAAGTTGCCAATATCTCAAACGCATTCACATATTCCGGCTCCCTCACAACACCTCCATGCACTGAGGGTATTAGCTGGTATGTGATTGAACAAACACTCAGCATGTCTGTCAAGCAATTCCAAAAATGGAAGAACATCATGAAATACAACTCCAGAAACACCCAGAATCTCCCAGGCCACGAGAATCTGCTTGAGTTTGCAACCGACCCAAGGTCAAACAGGACCACCAGACGCTAAAAAATATTCGCACCTTCCGAAGTAACATTTTTTTGTCCATACATTTAACCTCATCATACATACTATAGAAAGAGTAGAGTAGTGCACTCGCTCTAGAATCTCCTTTTCTGGTTTTCCTTTTCCTTTTTCGTTTCGTTTTAATTTTCTTATCTGATTTAGCGATGTTTTACGCATATGCATTTTCTTTCTTTAAAGTTTTATTTGGTTTTTGGGATAATGGTTTGGAAAGGATGGATTGGTACTTGGGGCCTGGATAGGTATAGCACGAGAACATTTGGAATTGGGTTATTTGGCTATTTGTGGTGGATCAATCGCATTTTATAATTACTTGTTTTATTAAAAATCAAATTTTTTTTCTCCCTCCAAGCTTAAGATTTGCAGTTCATAAAGTGCAGGCCTTGTTGCAATTGCTTGTTTCTTGTACGATTACATGTGCGGAGAAGTGAAGAGAAGCAATGGAAAAGACGGGAAACAGGAGCACGAATTAGGGAAGCTGCATGCATGAGTACTGCTGCGATCATCACCCTCCTCACACTTTTTTTTCTTATTTCAGAGAAAACATACAGCTCCGGCCGGAGGTAACGCCCCCGCCCTGCAGTCATCGAAATACACATGCACCGCGAGCGTTTGTGGAGCCCTACATGATGCATATGTACATGTATGTGTTTGCGCTCAGCAACCCTTTTTCTATTTTTTTTCTGAATTGGTCATGCCTAATTGTACATGTACTTTATGTGATTTCAAAGCCTTGCGCTGCTGCACTGCTGCGCCGTCCGACATCGTCCCTTGTCATCCCGAATGGTAGGGCACACTTAATTGAAAAGACGAGAACAGGCAGAAATCAGGCTGCGAATAGGGGTGGGGCCGGTGGTGGGGGGGGGAATACGAAAACGAAAACGAAAACGAATGGCGAAAAAACAAACTTGTACTCCAGGTAAGTACTCCTTGTTTTGGATAGCCAAAACCAAAACGATGTGGGGCTAGAGTGGGAGGGAGTGGAGGGGAGGGTGGGGTGAAGGTGAGATAGATGCCCGAGTGGTTGGAATTACATGTAATTGTTTGCCTCGTATTCAACATATTCCGACGGCGTAGGTAGTACCGTCAGTGGTAGTAGTAGGCGTTGAGGCACGAGACAAGTAGGCGTTGATCTAACAGCCAGTTACCGAACTCGGCCATCGCAACTGCACTCCACCGAAGTATGTTACTTCGACGTTCGTTCAACCTTCCAAGACTTCTAAAGTTACCAAGAAGTAACTACCAAGATTCCAGATATCATCTGCAATCAAAGAAGCTTGTATTCTCTTGGTACTTTCTTGGTATATCTTGGTGTCTTGGTACTTTATTGGGGGCGTGGATAGTCTAGGTACCTATGTATGTTGTACGGTATTCTTGTGCCCAGACTTTAGGTATTGGGATGCTTCATTCTCACCTCCAAACAAGAAACGTTAGTTAGTGTCCGACAGCTAGCTAACGATGTCCTTCCTCCTCACCATATCTCCACAACCCATCTAGATCAGGAAACGATGTGCACATGTGTGCGCCAGCGACCGACGGCGATCACGAGGGTTTGATGATGATTGATCGCCCCCCCCCGCTGGTGCTTGCTGCCTACCCTACCTACCAAAGTGCTCTACTGGCTTTACTGGAGAAAGCGCCCCCCCCCCCTGTCTGTCTGAAGAACTCCCACACGGCTTTCCCTCAGTACAAATTCTATGCACGGGACTCGAGTTCCCATACAAATATTTTGGTGTGGGAAATCTTTCAAGTGACCAGGGGGGGGGGCGCTTTCTCCAGTAAAGCCAGTACCAGCTACGCGAGTTCACGGACATTCAAAAGTGTTGGAACTCTAGTCGCGCAAATGGGATGGGGAAAATGGCCATGTGAACCCCACACGCACACTCACGCATGTTGGTTGCAATTGGCACCGCACATCAGACACGAATGGCCGAGCGAAGCGAGTAAGAGGGGGAGCTCACGAGGGATAGGGATTACCCGTACAGACTCTAGTGGTGGCTATGGCTCTGGAGCGGCGGTCACGGCCGTGCGTTTTCGGGGGATGTTACCTCTCATCAACTGGCATGGGGTTCTTTTTAGATCGTCGTGGTGGGAATTACGAGCGCGGAGGCGGTTTGAAAAGAATTGGATAGGATGGGATGGGATGGGTTAGGTATCGTACGTATTCTTACTCGTCACATTTCAACGGTTAGGTATGTGTTTTTAGGGGCAATGTTGGGGCTAGGTTGACTAACGGAGCATCAACGGTTTAGAGATATTAGATATACCGATTGTCTATGGCTTTTGATTCGGTGATATCGATTCGGCCAATCATGGAGGGCCAGGTACACACTGTTCTCGTGCCCAGACAAGGCATTCTGCATTTGCCCCAGACTAGATGTTCCCCATCCTCCTCTCGTCCGCAGGTTGAGCATAGGGATTCTGTTAGCCTTGTGGGTTCTGTTACCCGGCGGGTTCTGCTTTGCCAGCTCCAATTTGCGAGCCCTTATTGGTATAGCACCATATAAAGTTCCTCATTGCTGGTTGCTGCCATTTCTTCAGTCCCCACCTCTTTGGCGTCCAGAGGCTGTGCTCATGATCAATGCCTCCATGTGTGATTGGTATATCAGGTTGTTTGGTGCCGCTGTGCACTGGCCATAGCCAGTTCACTAAGTACCAAGTAGGTAACCATGCACTTCGCCCCAAGGCCTAGATCTAGGTACCTAATGGAAGACGACAGAATACGAATCCCACGTTCAAGGATATTCATCGACATCTTCATATTCGAATATTCAGTCATATGACAACAAGAACGAGGCTTGGGTAATTGAGTAAAGAAAGGGGAACCTACTTATGATTACCTTAGCTAAGGTATATACCTCCTCCTAAATCGCGGAGCTCATGATGATGTGCTGGCGGAGTATTATTCGCGGCCGGAGCACTGATTTCCGAGCTTCCGGAAGTTAACCGATCCGGGCTCGTTTTTTCTTTTTTAATTTTACTATCATACAAGGCGTTTATATGCACCGCCTCGGTTTGCAACTTGTATCTCTAGATACCTAGGAGGCTGGGAATTACCTACCTAACGTATGTACGGGGATAACGGAGAATTTATGGGGCTACTAAACATCTGAAAAATATATCTCATATTTCATATGCAGGGGCCGCGGTACTCCGGATCCGGATCCTCAGCAATTATAACTCGCCATTGCACAAGGCAGGCGAAATATCCACAATCCGCCTGCCTCAGAAGATGACGATTGATGGTCTAGGTCTGGGTCTGGGTCTATAGCCTTCATCATATTCAGCTGAAGTTCATTCATTCGCCTGGTGGATGGATGATGGCCATGGGTGCACGTATATCTCTATTCGAGGATGCACATGAATGCATGTGTTGTGTGCTTTTTATGCCGCGTGGACAGAAATTTAAATATACGAGGAGCGGGATAGACGGCATCCGCATGCACATGGCTTGTCGGAGTTGTGCGATTCTCCGGTCTCCGGTAGCGGTAAGATCGGTATTACTTCGGTACCTATCGGCATCGGTATCGGTTGGTGCGTGCCGGGCCCGGGATATGTCGATGTGACAATGTTACGACATGGTGGTGGAGTACTTTATACAAAAAGAGGTATGCATGCAATATATATGTTGGTGATATCGATGGCGGTGGTTGCAGGTCAGTCTCGAGTTGCAGGTAACGGCGGTGGGAACCGGTTGTTTTTCTTAATGCTCGGCATCTGGGGTCGAGGCTAGCTCGGCATATGAGAATACCGTTAACAATACATGTACTCGAGTACTTTGTATGTACATGTATGTACGGATATTTCATCTACCTCTTTATAATACTAAGTATCTTATGCCTAATCTCGCAGCGTGCAATGCAATTGGCTTGAATTTTTCGTTTTACATGAAGGCTCGGGATATCGATATATATCGCGGTGCGAGATAATTATAATGTATTAGGTGAATTCGAATTCGAATTCGAAGGGGCTGGTTGCTAGGCTGCAGCTGCAGCTGGGAAGTAGAGCCGTTGATCATCGATCCGAATCCGGAAGGCCATGGGAATTGCCGTACGTTCGAACGTTCGATATGTGCAGATATGTAGGTATCTATAAGAGGTACTTACTATAGCGAGGTACTATATCATTATGGCCATGGGGAATTCATAATCCCGGAATTCGAAGTTATAGTTATTAACCGCGGTAAACGCGCAAAGCTGTGGCTGAAATTGAGGCTACGGTACTACTGTTTAGATCTAGATATCCGCAACAATCTGCGCATGCCTACATGCCTTCCAGATTAGGTACTTGGGTTTTTCCACTCTACTATAGGTAGGTAACTGACCCTTCAAATGCAAAAATTAAAAGAGCGTGGGTCTAATTTCCCAAGCGGTCTATCTTTCACCGTAGACTCGTGCCCAGACCCTCGTTCTCACCGTCGCAGTTATCGCATGTCCCATCAAATTTAAATTCTAGACCCGTTTTATGCAGATCTCTTGTCCAGCCGAGAATAGCTTGCGTTTGTAAGAACTGCAACTGCAACTGCAATTGCATATTTTCTGTGGGGTCGTAAATTTATAATTAGGTAAACGCGAGCGTTTTGAAACAGATTTAAAAGAGGAAAAACGGTCTGCGCTTTTTAAATTTTCGCAGGATTGCGCCTTCAAAAAGCAAAAATTATAAGAGGCGTCCCAGGCTAAGAGGCGTCGTTTTACATTTTGCCCCGAAAAGTAGTCTCGTGCCCCCCGAAAAGAAACAAAGAAATAAGCCAAAACAAAAGGCAAACAAAAAAGAAATAAACGATTACCCAATCGGGCAGTCGCCCTTGAAATTTCCTGAAAGCCGCCCATTCTAATGAAACGGCGAAAACGGGCTTGGCGTAGTCACTTGGGCTTGGCGCAGCACACGGTTGTTTCAATTTCAATCATGAGGCTGTGTGTGGTGTGTGTGGATGGGGACTTTAGCGGACTTGGCATGGGTTTAATTGGGGGGGAGCTGACATAGAGTAAGCTAGGGCATGTCGCGCTCGCTAGCCATGTGCGTATTAGTATGCCCCGCTATCTATAGGTTTGGACAAGGGCATTGTGGCCGTGGTTGGGGGGGGTTTTTTTTTCGTTGTGAGGATGTGTGAAGAAGCTCAAGCATGCGCGCATGTATATGGGGTTTGCGGTATGCGTCCGGTGGAAAATAGGTTCTGACAGGAGGATCTAGATCGTGAGATGAGGTGCTACGGACTTTTGTCCGTGATAGTGTAATCAATTAAATTGGGAAGGGTGACAGAGAGCGGAGACTAAGTGCGCGTTACTGGAGCTACAGAGTGAGCTGAGGGGCGGCAAGATACAGACGGGCCGGGAATCGAATGATAACTGCATCATTCACTGCCGGGTAGTCTCACTTTCGACATCCATTGCGGCACGCTTTCTTTTCTTTTCTTCTTCGGCCTGCGCCGACCGAATTGAGCCTGGGCCGAGAACACTACGGCTTCGGACCTCGACGCCGCAAAACCCACTAAGCCAAGCCATCCACTCGAGCTCCACAGCAATTAGGGCACGAGACTACAGCAATTACATCATCCTCCATCCGATCCACAGTCATCCAGTGACAAACGACGATAACGCCCCAGAGCCAAAGCCGGAGCCCCACGCCGATAGCTAGGGTACCATTGCCGAGTTCGTTCGAATACAGCAATTGCAACATGGGGATCCCGAATCTCTACAGCACGCTCCGGCCCTACTCGAAGCCAATTACCTTCAGTAAGCCGTTATTCGATGTTGCATCCACCCGCGACGAAGATCCATCCCCCACCGGCAAGAATCCACTTTACCCAGGCGATCGGAACCTATACATTGATGGCCCGGCGCTGGCGCATCACATATATTACATGTCACTTTCGGACAATTACTACGATAGCCTTGGGCGGGTGAGACGGAATCCGTTCGATGCCGTGGTGGAGTATGAGGATTTTGTGAGGGAGGTGATTGGGTTTTTGGAAAAGTTGGAGAGGTGTGGGTTTATTATGTAAGTTGTTTGTTTCAAGGTTTTATGGCGATGGTGGATTTTTGAGGGTTGGTGGATGGACTACAGGCACGAGAACATGTACAGGGTAACAGCTTCTTTTAAATTTTCTCAGGGCCAAGGTTAGTAATCGGGTTTTTCGATTATGACTGGCACGTGAGGGTCTCACTTGGAGCTATTACCCCACTACCCCACGCCGAGCCCCGAAGTTGCACAAAGGAACCCCACCCCCACATCCGTATCCGTCACTTACCCTCAACTCCCACAATCCCCCCACATCTACCCTCGTCCCCCCACTTTGTCTTTTCTGCAGATCCTGCTTGGAATCACTTTTAGGCACATCACGCATCACGACTCAGTATTCTAACCTACACGATACAGACGAGCAATCTACTTTGACGGATATCTACCTGCATTCAAGCGTCCAACTCGCCTCACTCGTCTCGACGTCTCACTCCACAAACTTCTCGCCTACCACGGGAATCATCCTACACATATTCCTTCCCTCAATTCTGCTTACCGAAATGCCTCGGAGTCAAGTAAAATAGGGAAGGCTTCAACTAAACATCTCACAAACTTACCTTCGCCACCATTCATCGTGAGCACAGCACTGAGCTCGTTGATCAAGAGTAAAAAATGGGGATCACTGGTTAAAACAGTTCCAGGAGAGGCCGACAGTTGGTGTGCCACTGATGCACTGAGAAATGGTGGGATCGCATTGTCCGGGGATACTGACCTGTTGTTATATGGCAGCGTGGTGGACGAGACGGAGGAAGAAGCTGGGGCGGAACTTGATCCTCAATGGGGTGTTTTAATGCTCCGAGATTTTGCATTCTCTGATCATATCGGAGTCAGTACTGAAAGTGGAGAAGTTGATCAAGTGGTTGCAAAAGGTTTAATTTTCCGCCCTCATGAACTAAATAACATCCTTTTCGGTGGAAGAAGTAGAGAGTCAACCCCAACTCCTCTGAGAACATCCTCTTCATTCCAAAACAAGACGGCTTCGGTGAAAAAGTCGAAAAAGAAAAAAACAAAGGCCGCCCCGACACTAGAAAAACCAGTTACCCTCAAACCGACTCAGCGGCCGTCTAGCCTTGTCAACCTTGCATTCCAGCTACAGCATGAACCCGTGTCCGGTCTTTCTCGACTAAAGCAACTGGTGAAAGCTGCATCCTTATCCGCCAGCATTACTGCACGAGAACGTGCTTTCCAGGCAGAATATGGATTAGTCCCAGTATCTGTTAAACCTTGCCGAACCGGTCCAGTAAACGCATTTGATCGACTGGAACTGCAGCTGCAACGGCTTGATCCCCGGATATCAGAAATAGTTTACCAGTTACCTTGCATGAACATGCGTGTACATCCCCCTAGCTCACCGCAACTTAGGTCAGTGGTTGAAACGGAATCAGGAACAGTGGAGATATGTGAAGTCGATTCGTTCCTGCCGTTTTTATATGAGGATCCAACTAGGTCCTCTGCATGGGATGTAGGTGTGGAGATAAGGCACATTGCATATCAGCTGTTGGAATCATATCAAAATCATTTTAGTAAGAAAAGTGGAGAGACCAGAAAGTATCAGCTCAGGGTACAGGAATTTATTCGCCGAGGAAGAAGAATGAGGGGAGTGATTGTGGGTGAAGAGATTGATGGCAAGGCCATCATCGAGGGAGAAGAGAGTAGTAAAGATGCCTTAACGGCACTTATGGAATATATGGAGTCTTGGAAGGAAAAACCAACGGAGAAGGTTGCGAAGCGAGGTCGCTCATGCAGCTGCTCGAAGAACTGGTGGGTGGAAATGGTTTTGGAGCTGGTCGTCAGGGAATACACCATCAAAGGCAAAGAACCCCCAACCATGGCTGAACTAGGGGTTATCGTGCATATTCTTAGCCAAGGGGTTGACACGGACACAAGTGATACCCGAGATGCCCAGAAGCCAAAAAGTGAGCCCCCCTCCCTCTCCTGCTCCATTTCTCCGTCTCCGCTACCCCGCCATAGTACTCGGGTCAGGCAAGAAGTAGTTGGAAGATGGTGTGCAGCTCCCTTCACCAAATATGGCAAGCTGGGGCCGTGCGCAAAAGAATTTGTATGGAGTTGATCCTGTCAAGCCACTCGACGTCTCCACACCATATTCCAACTACTTCTTGCCTGACCCGAGTACCCCACATTGACCCCTGACTGACCATGCAGGCCTACCAGAAGCGAAATCCTCATCCACTTCACCGGTTTCTCAAAATGCAAAATCGGGCACACCACCTTCATGGACATGGTCTCTAATTCACCTATTTTCACAAGTGCAGGCAGGGGTGTATTCTTTATGGATGCTCAAACAATTGATGGTATTTGCACTGGCAATTGAGGAGGATGATCCAGCTTCCAAACGGGATAGTGGGGAAGTTCGGGCTCTAGCAGAGCTCATGGAAAATGTGCCACCTGTCGAGCGTGTTATTGCCGGAAAGCGGTTTCTAGGTGGATTTAGCTGGCACAAAGCAGCCATTGAGGGACAAGCATGTGAGGAATGTGGAAGAGTTACAGGGGGTGCTATTGCTACAAACGTGGCTGCCCGGTGGAAGGAGTGGGAGGCAAAGTGCGAAGAACAAATTGAGGACGAGCCGGCAACTACTTCGGGGAGCCCTGAAGGAGAGGGTGAAGAGGACGGGGATTCCGAGGAAGAGGAGAAAGTGGATCGGGGCTCCTGGGGAGGAATGGATACCGATTTCTAAAATTCACACTGCATATAAAATTATACAACATTTGGAGGATATCAGCGCTACTGTGATGTCTCAGTACCTCAATAGAAAAAAAGAAAAATGCATGACATGCGGGTTAATGGAAGTTCCTGTCTGACAATTTCTTGGAATAGCTATCCCCCTGAAGCCTCGTGGCGATTATCAGACAGATTTCCATCTAAAACCTGTCATGGCTTAATCCCTCTTTCATGTAGCAGGGAATTATTGGATGTTAGTGGTGGCTTGGTATTTCAAGCCTGTCTTCTCCAAATCGAGTATTCAGAGTCAAACGGTCCCAGGAAGTACTTAGTCTCGTGCCCAGAAGTACTAGGGAACGCCATGAACTTCTTTCGACAGCCTCTCGAGAGGTTATTGACTATTCCTTGAATGCGAACATGCCGCCCCATCCGGAAATGTTTACCGGCCCACTCTACAGCAATTGGATATCCATCCACAAGGCGGGCAAAGCCGGCCGTCGCCGACGACCATGTGCCTCCCACCATGCCCCCAGCTACTTTAGCACTAACATTATCGATACTCTAGAGAACAAGCTTATTTCCGAGTTAGTTTCCCTCTAAACCCTCTCTCAACGACTAGCAGGGCACTCAGCATGTTTTAGCGGGGTGCGTTAGCTAGAGGCATGTACCGCCCCTAAACAGACGCCTCAGAATAAGCACCATTTTAAGGTAAGTAGGGAGGGCATGGACACCTTGACAGTGGAAACTCAATCCCCGCTTTCATGATATCGCATACTTAGGAGTTTTTGCCCAGCCGCCAATTAGAGGATAAAGTTTCGACTACCCGAATGGGGCCAACCACGAATTTCGCAACTCCAGACATGACCAGCTTCTTTCTTGAATGAATTAAACCGTCTACCAGGAATCAAATATAATTGGAATATGATCTACAGGGTAGAAATGTGGAATATACTCAATTTTCGAAAAATATCAGATTCGGTCGGCCTCTTAAGTCCGGCAACGAGCCGAGGTGGAGCCGGTGGATTACTTTAAACCTAGTCCCTGTCACTAAACCGCCATCGCCCTTGCTTATCCACCTCACTGGGATCCTACACAACCCCACGGCGCCTCTAACTGCTCGTGGGCGGCGACTGCAGATCGATGCCAAGGTGGCCTCGGCTGAGGGGAGGCCACCAGAGCGTTGGGGGTTGCTCCATCAGCAGTGGCAATATCCGAGGCCGTTGGACAGACGATGAATTGTCTTACTTTTTGGGCCGATCACGGTGAGACCTTACATCAGGAAACGGAGTGCAGTCGTCATGGGACAAGAAAGCAGCACATGGCGAAATTGTGTCGAGTGGCCCGAGATGGGGCGGGCCGCTTTTTGCGGGAGAATTATGTTGTTCTCTCGATCCCGAACAAGCCGTGCCTACAACCCAATCGGCTGCGATGTTGAGAAGGGATAGCAGGCTGGTTGGATTCGGTTGAGTGTATGAACGGGACGGGAATCCTACCCTGCATGCCACGCTTTAATTTGAGCTATTCTAGAGTCGAAGCTTCTTTGCCTGCTCGCTCGCTCGTGGCGCCAGATTAGCTGAGAAGATGGCATATGACTCAGATTTCAGGAGAGCCTTCAATGTCTATGAACGGATTGGAGTGCTTGAACTTTGTTGGGTGTGAGGTGAACAACTCTATTATTTACGGCATCAAATCCAGGTAGAAGAACCCGGATTTCGGAAGGGATTGACCCGAGGGCTGTACTCTACCACGGCATCAAGGCTCTCTGTCTGTACGAGTACCTGGCATCCGAAGCCACACCATTGGCTAGCCCATCGAAAAGAGTTCCTGAATGGATACCCCGCGGTCCCAAAGTAGGAGTGGGAGGTGACTAGCAGGGCCCACGCACACCCTCCCTCCAGACATCGCGCGCACTGGAACCCACTACAACCCAAGAGACGGACTACAACCCATCCCCTGCTCTCATCGATATCCACCATCACGCCTCTCAGACCACTGTCCCACCTGCCTATTGGGCATCGACATGAGCCTCTGACCACCCAGAGTACTCGACTGTGGGGAAGCTCTGCTGCAGCAGCTCAGACGGGGCATCTCGAGCCCTGGAGAAGGAGATCCGAGGGGCGGTGGCTGTTGACGAATTTGCCATCAACATGTCCATGTCCATTCGGTTTGGCATACGTAGAGTGTCGCAGTGTTCGGTAAACTCGAACACATTCACCAAACTCTACAGTACTTTTACAGTTCACCATGCTCACCTAATGCAGTGCACTCCACACCCGGCTAACCGAACCACACCTCCATCCACACCCCCCTCCCTCATCACGTCTGCTCTAGGCAACATTACCGGTAGAGCTACCTACCTGTGTTCAGAGTGAGAAAATCGCCGGGCTCATCAATAACCCTAAGCTGTTCCTAGCAAAACTTCCATCCTAT
Source organism: Peziza echinospora (assembly GCA_024516245.1). Lineage (NCBI taxonomy): Eukaryota > Fungi > Ascomycota > Pezizomycetes > Pezizales > Pezizaceae > Peziza > Peziza echinospora. Next base: position 97,472 of record JAJLQT010000017.1, on the reverse strand, counting down.
TTAGCTTGGACCAGGGAATCCTCACCTTGGGGCTCCGAGAAATTTGAAAAGTAGAAAAGGGTCTCTCACCCCCTCCACCTTCGTGTTTCCAGTTCAAACGACCCTCGACACTTCGACCAACCCCCCCCCCCACACACGCGCGCCCCAGCCTCCGTGGTTTACCTGTCTAGATCTCGGTTCTAGACGGATTTCTTGGAATTAAGCATCGTTGGTAATACAACGGTCTGATCTTGCAAGGGGAAAAGCGGTACTGTGTTGTGGAAGCAGAAGGGTTCGAGTCGAGACAGAGAAACGAAAGAAAACCCAAGTGGAAGGCCCCCAAAGACACAATGGCGCACATTGATGAGAAGAGCAGTATGTATTCCCCAAGCATGCATTCCTCTTGCGGTTCGCGGTTCGAGTTATATCACCCGTACATGTACATTCCCTCGGAATGCAATTGTGTGAGATAGACAAGAAGCCCTTGTGGAGATACAGAAATAGAGCCACCAGAGGGTTGTTGATCATGATTTCGGATGCATCCTGCACGATTACACAATTGCGCCTCTCGAAATGGAATTGCCGTCGCATGCGGCAGCTTTGCGCGTAAAAGTTTACTTCTCTCGGCCAAGGTTGTAATTGTACTAGCGACAGTTGCAACGCTTGGAATTCGAATGTCCGTGTGCTAATATGTTTTTTATGGTGTGAGTAGATGTCACCCCACCATCCAGTGGGACGTCGATAGTCCTCGCAGACGATGTCCATGCAGTTCCGTCTACGATCGATGAGAAGGCGCTTTTGAGGAAGATTGATATGAGGCTTTTGCCTGTGTTGTGTGTTTTGTATCTTTTGGCGTTTTTGGATCGGTAAGAACAACCTTTCCCCCAAAAAAAGGAAGCAGGTATACATGAGGCGCAAACGGGACTAACATGCAGTTCAACAGTGTCAATATCTCCAATGCAGCGATTTTCGGATTAAAGGAAGATCTGAAACTCGATGGAATCAAGTATAACACGGCACTTACGATTTTCTTTGTGCCGTATATTATCTGCGAGATTCCGTCGAACATGTTATTGAAGAAGTTTAAGCCGCATGTTTGGTGTATGTATTTCTTTGAATTTGAGAGCAAATGTAAATGGAGCGTGCTAATATGATTTTTAGTGTCTGGATGTATGTTTCTTTTTGGACTTGTTACGACGATGCAAGGGTTGGTTCAGAATTACGGTGGGATCTTGACGACGAGGTTTTTCTTGGGTGTCTTTGAGGCTGGCATGTTCCCGGGATGTTTCTACCTGATTGCCATGTGGTACAGGCGTGACGAGGCCCAGAAACGATACACCTTCTTCTTCAACTCTACTTCCCTTGCTGGTGCCTTTGGTGGGCTTTTGGCCAGTGGAATTGGAAAGATGGATTATATGCAAGGATATCGTGGATGGAGATGGATTTTCATCCTTGGTATGTCCTACTCCTTATTAATATCTGGTAATAATGCTAATACTAAAATGTGTGTTTAGAGGGTATATTGACCTGCCTCTGCTCAATCGCATTCTTCTTCCTCATCCAGGACTTTCCCGAAGAGGCAAAGTTTCTGACAGAGGAGGAGCGCGCATTCGTGAAGGATAGGTTGCAGAGGGATGTGGGAACCTCGGCCAGAGATGAGACTATGACTTGGAGGGATATTTTGGAGGTGTTTAAGGATTGTAAGTACTTACTCTCCCTCTTTCAGGATTCCCTAATACTTACACTCACAACCAGATAAAATCATGCTCGGCGGTCTCATGTACCTCGGCATGCTCGTCCCTGCCTACGGTTATGCATACTTTGCACCCTCAATCGTCAAGAGCTTTGGCTATGGTGCCATTGAGACTCAACTCCGTAGTGTTCCGCCATGGGTCGCATCGTTTGTCTATGCGATGGTTATCGCGATCTTTAGCGACAAGATTAAGCATAGATTCTTGTTTGCGTTTGTGTCGATCTTGATTGCGATGGCGGGGTTGATTATTTTGTTGTGTGTCCATGATGATAGAAATGTCAAGTATGGTGCATTGTTTTTGGTTACCTCGGGGTGTTATGGTGCCATGCCAGTCATTGTGTGCTGGTTTAATACGAATTGTGAGTACCTGGATAGCCTTTTTATCTCCCTTCCTTTCTTTCTTTATGTCGAGGGAAACTGAGGGTTTATGGATATATTTACTAATCACGGATTGTGAACTATGTAGTGGGTGGCCATCACAGAAGAGCTGTCGGGACTGCATGGCAGATTGGTTTTGGAAATAGTAAGCATTGCATTCCCCTTCTCCTCCTCCTCCCTCTTCTCCAGCCATCCCCCCCCCATCTCTCACCTTTACTAACCCACTCACTCACCATCACAGTCGGTGGCATCATCGCAACATACACCTTCGTCGCGGCCGAAGCCCCCCGCTACGTCAAGGGCTACAGTCTCGGCCTCGGGTTCCTTGGCCTGGCGCTCATGTCCCTCACGGCATACTTCTTTGCCATCAAGATTGAGAATCACAAGAGGGATATTGGCACGAGCAAGTACTCGAACCCAGAGATTCTGGCAACCATGTCGGAGGTGGAGAAGAAGAAGTTGGGTGATTTGAATCCGGATTACAGGTATTTGATTTAAAGTAGGCACACCCCGCTCGGTGGAGAGTTGGGAGGTGTGTACATGTGTTGGGGTTTTAATATGGGGTTTAATGTGTGGGGAGGATATGTTTTTTCTTCTAATTATTGTTGATAGTGCGCTTAATTTGTTGTGCACTCAAGTGTATATTTTTTGTATATACCGACTTTTCTTTTTTTTCTTTCCTTTTTTCTCTTTTCTCTTCTTTAGGGTACCTTCGAGGTACCTATGTACCTACTTACCTACTTACTTAGGTGGCTATAGGCGTAGGCCCTGGCTCATGATCATGTTTATGAAAAATGAAAATGATAATCAAACATATAATTTCTGAAATAACCCATGCTACTCGATTCGGAGACTTGCAATTTGTTGAAACGTTACGGATACTTATCATTGATCCAGCTACTCAGCAAGCCTATGTAGGCTCAAGCCTGAGATCTGCAGACCCGAGGTCTACCTTCCTCATACTACCTCTAGATCTTGGGCGTTACAAACATGTTTTCAAATTTGTTTGGAGTATTTTTAGCATACGTATACTCGTGCAATTGAATGGTAAAAAAAAAAAAAGATTTTCTATATGGAGATGCTCTATAACTAGGTACATACCTAGGTAAGTAGGTATATATAGCCTCGTGATCATGGATCCGGTGCTTCTTATAATATTGTTGTACATGTACATATATATTGAATTGCCTTGATCTCCATATATATAGATGTGGCAGTATTAATCTACTCTTGCCGACTCTTAAATTAGTTGTAAATAAACAACGTTTAGGTATACGTAACCGGCAACATATTGCAATCTACAGAGTGTTCTATGTGTTCGAGGTCCAACTCATATATATGGCATCCACCTACCCTCGTATGTAGTATCAGAGTGGGCAAAATTGATCATTGAATTCACGAATATCGATTCATGGCGAAGATAGCGAAGAGCACATGTACATTGCATTTGCAATTTGCAATTTGTATATCGATCAGAGGTACATACTTCCTTCTTTCTATATCAAGATTGATTCAACATCATTATGATGATGTATTTTCCAAGAACATATGCATTCCAGGTACCATCAAACTAGTTATGGTTTTTCTGCTTTTTTTTAAATCTGCAATGGTGGCTGTTTTTACGTTAAAAAAAAAAAAGTTATAAAACGCAAACAATTGATCATGATCATGAGACTACCTAGTACCTACTTAAGTAAGTTGCAGCTGCAAAATCCGACGTGCGAGTAATAATTATAAAGTAAAACAACAACAAACAAAAAAGAAAGATGGCCATGGAAAAAACATACATAGCTATAGTGTGATAACTGATCATATCTGATCGATATCCATATGCATATTCGACAGAAATAGTCATGGCGTTGGCCAATTGCAATTGCAAGATAAAATTCAAAACATCAAGCCATGACAGATAAAACAATAAAAAGATTCCCAAATAAGTACTCCGAATGCAAAAAAAACGAAAAAAACGAAAAACCAAAACACACACACACACACACACGCACACACATAAAACAAAATACGTAGAGCTTATACTTGCTATAGCCCTCGCATGCAAAAACCCATTGAAATCGAAATCGAAATTCCTCCACATGCACGCACGCACGCTTACATGAGCAATGCCATATGCCAAATGCCGAATCCCAAATACCCAAATTCCTGCCAGAAAAAAAAAACCCCAAAAAACATGCCAAACCAAGCCAAATGTCTCCACATCCATCCAAAGCACTCGAGTACTCTAGGGTAGGTACCCAGGTTGGCAGTCAAAAATCACATGTCAAAGGTATGTTATCAGTAAAGCACCTCAACATCACCTGCCCGCCAGACCCTCCCCACGCTTCGTATTCTTCTCCCGGACGACGACGTGGCACCACCCCCCAACTCCCACCCACGGTAGTTACTCGTAATCCTCCAACCCCGAAAAAAGCAAAAAAAAATTACCCGAGTTTTCTAGAACACCTCTCGGTCCCCAGATCCAAAACCCCCCCAATCGCACAACATGTCAACGTACACGCCTACACCCCACCCCCCGGCTTCAGCTGCGGTACCAGTGGTAACGCCGCCTCCAGCTCATCATTCACACTCCCTCCATCCCCATTCTCTCCCAATCCCACACCGATCCCCGTCGCCGTCGGAAACGGAATCGTCGAGTCTACCGTCGGCGTAGGCCGCGTATGGTCCGGCCTCGTATACCTCGGTGAATCCGGATAATTCGGGAAATCGTCATAGTTGATGTGTCCATCTGCGTCTTGGTCCCATTGGCCGGTTCTAAATGGTAAAGTCGGTCAGTTACAGTTGCTATTTTTCAACGTGAAATCCAGGTGATAGCGTAGCTAGCTCGAGGGGAGATAAAAATAGATTGGTAAAACACAAAACCAAAATAAACATACCTAGTCTTCAACCTCCAGCCCATCACAACCCCCACAATCACCCCAATGAAAATCATAATCCCAATCCCAAGAATAATCGTCCGGACATGTATCCCACACACCTTCTTCAGCGGCCTAGCTGAACTCGGGCTCCCACCATCCTCCTCACTCAATCCATGTACCGGCGTCAATGTTGTATCCACACCCTTTTTCGGATACCTCGAATACGCCGGTAGCGGCTCATCTGTCGGAGGGGGGTCATCAAAAATCAGGTTGTGGGCTGGAGTCGGCGCACGAGGTGATGGTAATGGCGCTGATGCGAGCGGGTTTTGTGCATTTATCGCTGGTGGAGGGAGCGCATGTGGTGGGAGAGCTTGGAGTGATTTCGTGCGGCCATTGAAGAAGAATACTGGCGATGGAGGGAGTGGTGGTGGGGGTGGTGATGGTGGAGGTGGTGGAGGTGGTTGTGAGGTGGTGTAGGCTGGGAGAGCAGGTGCCTGTTGTGATGCGGTTGAATCTAACTGTTGTGGTTGTAGTTGCGCATGCTCTGGCTCGACCCTGGTAGAAGCCTGGAGTCGGTCATGAAGCTGGATATCAGACATTGCGTTGCGGTGTGTTTTCTGTATAATGTTGGGGCTGAATTTTTCTTCTGTCGAAAGAAGATTCTCCCAACTTTTGATTTCGAGATTTCAATGATTGATGTCGTTTCGCTTCGACTTCCTTCGCTCCGTCGCCGGATGGGACCTAAATATAGCACTCGTATCTTTGTATCTTTTGCTCTGAAATTCGAAGGGTACCGGAGTTGACGAAGTTATATCCAGAGAGTCCAAGTACCTACCGCTTTCCCACTCAAAAAAAACTAGAAATGAGGAATGAGGGCTGGAAGGGAAAAGGATGCAAAGTGCCAGCTATATAGTTGCTGCTTTGTGGCCGATTATAATTTGTGTATCCCGAGAGTTTTACTTCTCTCTTGAACCAACCCAACCCTAGCTCTTGTAAGCTTAATTGCTACCACCTCCTTCAAAGACACACTTTCACTTTCACTTTCCCGAATGAGCAATATTAATGTCGTTGTTGTTGGCCGTGGAAACCAACTGGGCCATCCCCTTGCTTCCCTCTTGGTTTCTTTTTAGCTTTTCCGTTGGGGTTTTGCGCCACAAGGTCAAGGGCAGGGCAGTGAGCGATGGATGGGATGGATGGATGGACGGGTCCAGAATTCGATCAGTTTGGTTTTCCAGACGGAAAAGATATGGATGGGGCGGAGAGGGTTGCCGTATATGGAGGGGGCTACAAATGGGGTTGGTTTTACTCGAGAAGAGTACTTGGGGGGGGTAGGGTGGGTAGATCACAGGAAGATGGGCCTGGGCTGGAGTGACAGCAGGGAATGCTGCCTGCTTTCAACGTTCACTGATTGAGCTGGGCTGGATTGCTGGATTACCGGCCGCCGATAAGTCGCTGGTCTTGGTAAAACAGGCTTGGTAATGTCTGATCCCGTTGCACTGGTGGGGCAGCTGCGGGTGTGCGTGTGCTTGGTGTGTGTGGGATTCCAGCGGGAAGCAACGCAGCACAATTGCAAGACGGATATCGATGTCGAAGACGGCTCAGTGCAGCGGTGGGGATGGATGGCCAGGGCAGGAGAGAGGCCAGAGCAGCGGCGAGTGAAAAGTAGAGTTATAAGGCAGGTCTCTCGGCGAGAAGGGTCTGGTGGGGGCCAGGGCGAGGGAAGGGTTGGGCATCGATCATCGTTTTCAGGCGGAGGGTCGAGACGAGTGAGACGGGGCAGGTATCCTGTGTTCGACTGGAGTGGATGCGAAATGCGAGAGACCGCGTGGCGGGCTGGCAAGAATCCTGTAGCATGTATGTGTTGCGGGCTCCATATACACCGCATATGTGAACTTTATGCACTGGCCAAGCACTCGGTGAATGAGGTCGATATGTTCCCGCGGACGGCCATATCGACGGTAGTCTCAAATATTATCGACGGGCCTATGCTCGTAAGTTCGAAGGGCACTCTAGCGCAGAGCTCTAAGAGCTCGTCTCGACCCTGGCCATTCCCTGAATCATGGTGTTGCTGTGCCTGAGGCTTGACGCCATACCGCCAACGCTCACCTCAGTACGGAGTACGACGACTATCACGAGGCTCCGGCGATCGCTGCGGGCTTGGTATGCGTCTCTGATTGCCAGCGGCATCTGCATTGGCTCGACTTGCAATGCATGCCCAAAGCCAGCCACAATCATGCGCCACTTTTTAAGCACATCGTGGGTGGCGGGAATGGCATGCGAAGAAGCGAAACAGAAGCACCTCCAGACGGCCAATTACAACATCGACAGCGAGGAAACGAGACTACATCTTACGGCACGGATGCCCACTTTCCGAGAGCAGAGGCGAGTATACGTAGGCGAGTCGAGGGCCTGTACTGTACATGTACCACACGACATGTCGACGCCTGTTATAAGCGCATTAGTAGGTACTCAACATGAGTTTCTCTCGACTCGGATACATAGAATTTGCGTGTTCTCGTCATTCGAGATATTCATCCCATCAACTAATCAACACATCATGTGAAATAGCTGGAAATAAGTACCTACAGTAGTACCAGGTAGGGTATATGTGATATGCACAAACTTCCCCGACCTCTATTGCACTGCCGGCACCGGCACGATCCTACCGGCATCTTCGTGCCGACACGGTACGTACCCCCCAAACAAGAAACACTTATAAAACACAAGCGCTGTATACGTATACCTAGCTAGACACCTCCTAATAATTATAAACACGTACGACTCGTGCCTACAAGCTTAAGCAAATTAATAGAGGTATTCAAAGTTGAGTTGTACGGCCGCGGTCGTATAAACCGTATAGGCATGAATCTATGTTTCTATAATGCCGCGGATCTATGGTGGGACAAATGTACAAAAAGTCAAGCGATGCGTATTTTGCAAGTGCAAGCAATCCTCAATCTAAACCCGTTTTTTCAACTCAATATACGCCTATTCTGCTATATAATATATATAACTAATGCTCAATGCCTTTGAGGCCCAAGATTCTACACTGTACAAGTCAAGAATCTTGCACAACAGACAAGGGGGAAAAGATTTCTAAGTAGTCCAAAAAATATATGGGAAACACATACAAACTCTGTACTAGCTGGAAGACTCCTCCCTCTAAGTTGTAGTGAAAGATTCTTAGCTCGTAAAAAGTAGAATCTTGGCTATTGTATATGCTTGAATATTATTAAATTGCCACATGCATGCATATGCCATGAATTGGAGTGGCAAATAGCATACGCCTGGAACTAACCCTAATAATCGCTATCGATATGCAAAATACGCATCGCTTGACTTTTTGTACATTTGTCCCACCATACGGATCCGTAATAACTTTTGAATTCTCGTGCCCAGACTACGCCGTAATAACGGTCTTATTTAAAACGCTTTTCTACGTTTGAAAAATCTATACTTCCAAATCGCTGTACATGTATAAATCATTCTGAATGGCACCGTAGTATATAAAATATTCTCGTTTCTCGCCATCAATATCCATATAGATTCGATTCCATTGGGGATCCAAGTGAAGCTGATCATGATCACCAAACTCGAAGGGGATCCGGAACGGCATACGTTTTGCGCAGTAAACATTGATCACATGCATGCGCGCAACTTGAAGCTGATATATATGGTGACTTGAGGGTAACCTGAATTTATGGAGTGGTGCACTGGGGCGTTATATACCTAGGTACCTAAAGTAGGCACCGGAATTATTCCCTTAATTAATTCCCCAATGCTGGGCGTCATTGCCGATATCGATATCGATTTAGATCTATAGATCATTAATATTACCAAGACTAGATCATGATCATGACTATGGTCAAAACCTAGCAAGTCAGAGCTACCTCGTAGCTATAGAAGAACACCATACAGATCTAGGTAGTCAACCCAGGTATTCCATCATTATCGAGGAAAATAAATACCTGGTAGCAGTGCGTATAAGCTTACAATTGAGCGTCAGCTACTAAGTTTTCAGATATAAACTCAAACTGTTCGTGAACATATGAATTCAGAATCCCGGGGGAGCACATTTTATATTATAACTCAAGACCTCCGAGATAAGTATCTTTGCATCTTTGCTCCATTTCTCATCATGAATCTACTTCTCTCGCATCCCATGCATGTACGTATATGGCCATACACCCCGGGCCCAGTAGATCTCTAGACCTTCCTCGTTATCAAAACAAAACGCCCCCCCCTCCTCAATCGATCCCAAAACCGCAAAATAAAAAGATGATTTCGCCCGGGCTCGAACCGGGGACCGCCTGTGTGTTAGACAGAAGTGATAACCAACTACACCACGAAACCCTGCCTGATGATATCCGGATCCGGTATTACCCAATTCGGCACAATAAATATTAAATTTTATCTACCTCAAATAGTCTCATGATCATTCTACCTCAAATAGACTCGCACCTGAAAACTTAAAGACGAACAGCCTCATTCTAGATCTCTTTAGACTTGATCATGACACCAGCTGCCTCTCCGTTCCATTCTCTTACGTACCCTTCGACGATGATGAGGGCACGAGACTAACCTAAATCTTTAAAAGTTTTTTGGTTGCTATAAAAAAAAAATCTTCTACGAAGAGGGCTATAGCTATGGAGGGCCCGGGGCTGATCATGAGAGCGAGTCTCTAGATGTAGAAAATTTAAAATATCTCTGGAGATCTAGATCTAGATCTAGAGACTCCCGACTCCGTACGCATATTGATAGAAGCAACTTGAATGCGTTCGTGAAAAAGGAAATCAAGGCCTAGGGTACATAACTATTCTTGCTATTGCTATTTGACAAAAAAACTCAAGATGCTCCCTCCTCGTTTCCAACCCAACAGAAGCCACATTCTGCAAGAGGTCACCTACCCAACAATACCAGGAGCGAGTTATACGAGGCTTAATGAACCAGACTAGCTTAATGAGTGAGCTTTGTTGGGGCTTGGGACTACGAGGAGGAGGGGAGGGAGTAGCAAAAAGCTGATTTCGCCCGGGCTCGAACCGGGGACCGCCTGTGTGTTAGACAGAAGTGATAACCAACTACACCACGAAACCGAGTTGGTGACGAAGGAATGAAGTGGTAGTACGGATCGTGACCTTTTTCTTGTTCATTTGTATTTTCTTCCATCACTAGGAATCGATATACCTACCTTACATACCTAGTACTTACATAGGTACTTACTTGTTTTCGTGCAATTAATAGTCTGGGCACGGGGTTGCACACCAGACTAGGCACGGGAACAGTATACGTATACGTATGCAATTAATTGCAAACAGGTGATCATGAGTGAATTGAATTAGAATTCATATGTTGCATGCATATATATATACTTGCAGTGCAGTCGGTTCAGTTGATGGCCATGGGGATATTGATGTTGACTTGAGAATTAGATTAAAGGTAAGTAGTGTTTGGGCTATTCTCGTGCCCTGTTAGGGCAGGGGAAACAGTGAGGACATTGAACAGGGATTAAAGATGCAGGAAGGGAAGGTTCTACAGATCTAGAGAGCTGTCGGGAAGGGTGGTTATATGCCCAAAAGGGAGGGTGAAGGAGGGTTCTATATTGAGCTGCCGGAATAGTCTCGTAGCTGCCGGAAAGGGTGGTTATATGCTCAAGGGAGAAGGTGATAATGTAATTGGAAAGTGATAGAATAAGGGGGGTAGATAGCTACTTCCGTATGTACTTCTTGATAGACGAGCAGACGGATAGTCTCGTACCCAGACGGAGGAGCTTTGTACTTAGAACAACAACCCCACACCTTATCGTTGAAATTGGCTCTCAGTAGGTACCGGTACCGGCCTACAGCGGTGCTTATACGGCCGAGGCTACCTACATACTAGGGACTTACTTCAAGTATGTTGAATACTTGAATACTTGCAGTCGATTGAACGTGAATTCGAATGCCGGCCCAACATACATGCATCTTCTGAGTCGACGACGTCCACGGAGCGCGGAGCCGGTGGCCGACACTACAGTGGCCGACCGATAGACTCGATTGGGATATCAGTGAGTCAGACGGTACCCGAGTTGTGAAGTGCATGTCCAAGAATCTTGTACCTCCATACAAACATATATAATACCGGGACAAAAATATCGGGACATGTCGAGGCGAAATTACTAGCTTAGTGTCCCGATACTTATGTCCTGGTGTAATATGTAACTGCCGTACTATCCGGATCCGCCTAATCGTTGTACAGGCGAGCTTAATATAGTCTTAATTAAGATCGACCGCTAGTAATTCGATATCGATGTTACATTCGCGAACTCCCGGACCCCATTAATGCATTATCACTCACCAACTCACAAAAAAAAGATCATAACCCCCGGATATAGAAAGTATGCATTAATACCTAGGTATTACTGTCAATGACTCGACGATTCATCGATTAAAGTGCACGTAAAGTTCAACGTCCACTGTACATGTCACTGCTATTCTAAAGACTGCTAATTGTTTAGGGAACCCAACCGCGGGAGAACACCCAGCCGGTGATTCCATGGCCAAAAAGCAGGTAAATACCTACCATATAAGGTGACTACGTATACCCCAGTAGGCTTGTTTCAAGAGAACAGCTTGTTTCTATATACTCGAGTACGTCTCGTGCACTACAAGCATGTAACGGCCACGGATCGATATCCGGATAATTAAATTACCGAGTGCGCCACAGCCGTGTCTAGACGTCTATCGATCTGCAGCTGCCACGGGGATCCGGATGGATTGCAAGCTGCCCCATGAAATTATTCGCAAAATCATTCGCAATCATCGACCACAAACTTACCCTAAGCTTAAGTGGGAATTCAAAGTAACCTCGGCTGCGGCGGGATCGGTACAATGAATGTGCCCACGTAACAGCTGGTACGTACGCACACCGATTAATGCTCTTCACTTCGGGTCGAGGCGAGCTCCATATTGCAATTATTGTTAATCAGAGGCCTAGGGTTTTATTTATTCTCACATATGTAAAAAGTAAGTGCAGCATCAATCATGGCGTGGTCCACCAAATATCCTTATTCCTCATAGACCTCTAGAGCTCTAGACCTCTCCCTCCCCCCCCCCCCCCCCGCAATATGCATGCATGCATGTCATGGATCCAGATCGATCATGATCATGATCTTCAAACACAAACACAGTCACAGTAAGTAGGTAATATCGCTACCCCCTCCGCTAACCCCCTCCGTATGTAATATTAAAAGTGGGGCGACACTATATGCATATGCATATTTAAATTTACTCAGATGATCGCAATCGCGAAGTCCGGAGTCCTATCTAAAAATTACCGTAAGGAATGGCGCCCACGTTTTCTCGAGCTCGGGATCTTGTGGATCCGGTGTTGATATAGGTATGCATTTTCACATATGATATTGATGGGCACGATGCATCTCTATACATACCTATGCATGTCGATGTTCTGTGTTCTGGATCCGCTTCGGTTCGACGTTCCTTGTTGCATTTTGACGGCCGCGCATTCGAACGTTTATTTGATATTAATGATAATGATTGCATATTCTGACCAGGCTAGTATATAGGTAGATCTCCAGCTTTATGTCCTAAGTCCAGATGAAGTACCGTCTACGGGTATTCGTCGTTGCTGCAGTGTGCGGGATTACTTCAAAGGGTAGGGTAGAATCGGGGTTTCAAACCATCCATCCATACACTGCACAAGACTTCCTCTTATAAGGTACATACACCAGGATATCCATACATCCATACCCAGTACTACCTAACAGGGGTAACGGCAATCAATCGCAACAGGTAGTCTCATTGCAATTGCCAGACCCTCGTAGAGGCGCAACAAGACGGATATACGCGGGAGAAACTCCGAGTAGAGGGTGCCGGTGCCGTTGCACCCTGGACTAGGAGAAACTTTAAGCTTTATACACGGCGCCGGCTTGAAACGTTAACGGCAGCGGCGTTTTAGAATTCTAGAAGTCCGTTTTAATTTTTTCCCCGGAAAAGCCCGCTAGAATAGAAATCAATATACTGTGGCTTACAGGTAATTGCTTATACCTACTTCGCATTTATACCTCTACGAGGATCTGGGGGCGATGTTACTTTGCAATTGTCTATATTTGGATAGACTCGTGCCCATGGCCCCTCTTTTTGGAGATGCTGCCATCCACCAGAGGTAGACTGGGCTTGAAAATTGAAAAATACAGATGTAATTAAGATGAAATTGATATACATGATCATGAAATAGGATACAATTAACGGGGTATAATTGGGCACGAGGACAGGCATAATTCATGAAGATATAGGCTAGGTAATGAATACATGATCTAATGATCCGAATTCGAACCAGTACTTGATAATCTTGGGATCGGGGCGAGAACACATCAATAGATCAAGTTGCCTTGCCCTTGCCTTTCCCCTTGACATCAACCTCCAGCTCTGCAAACACGGGCTTCTCAAACCCTGCAGACAACGGCGGATGTTCCGCCGGAACGTACGCGGGAAGCTCGGTGACACGCATGCCATCCGAACTGGGCCCTCTGACATGATGCAGCAGTGTCGACGGGAGTTGAGACAAATTTCCTATAATTTTTTTAAACAAAAAATGAAGAAGGGGCTTTTGGTTAGTAGGTACGTCGAAATTAGTTGATCTAAAAATGTTTGGTCACTACGGATACACACTTGTATCTGTTGGGAAGTCCCATTGCTCTTTTCCAGTCAGGCCTTCGGAATATGCATATTTCTTTGTCGACTCATCAAAGCGCGCGGTCCAGCCATGTGGGAGGTCCCTCGGCGGTGGAGGCGGGAGATGGGAGGGCACGAATGCCTGCTGCACCACGTGTACATGTGCATCCCCTGGAAGGCCGCTGGTTGTGACAGTGGTAGTAGCAATACTGGAGGCAGGCGGGTTTGGAGGTACCGGTATGGCTTCCGAAGATGTGGCCGGGTCAGCAGCAGGAGAAGTTGGGGGCCTGTCTCCGGCGTCTGATCGGGGCAGCAGGTTGTGCCCGGCCGCAGCCTCCTTCGCCTCCCGCACATCATGGACAAAGTCCTTGAATGACTGCATTTTGGAATATTGGGTGGGGTTCGTTTATGTGGTATATAAGTCTGATAAGTTCTGATGCGGTGGGCCTGGGTTATCTGAGGGCTTGAGTTTTTCTTCCTGGGGATGGGGCAAAATCAACGGCCAATGGCAAGCTTTGATGTGGGATGGGATGGCTCGACTGCCTCCGCCAATTCAGCTACGGGCTGCTGGACTGCCTGAGCGGGGAAGGTCGCACAGCGGGCGTCTTGGCGCCGTTCATCTCCAAATCGGGTACTACGCTAGTCTTGGCGCCGTTCGCAGCTCTGCGTGCGGGGCCGGAGCGGGCGCGGCCCGTCATAACCTCCGCGCTTTGTGTCTGTTGCCGAACAGGCGTCGATACGGCAGCTGCCAAGTTTTCGGCACAGGAGCACATCTTCCCCGGTGTGCGTTTGGCAGGGCCACCGCAGGATCGATGCATCGTTGCACCAAGCCTTTGAGTCCTGGTGGCCATGGGCGAGGTACGTGGTCACCACTTCTGAATTAAACTTTTGATACAGGATGATTGCATATGAGCTTGCAATTGGGAGTCTCGTTTTCCGGAGGCCAGGATTTCCGTTCGTAGTACTGCAGCTTCAAAACGTATGCTTAACCTCTGATAGCTGACCCGCTCAATCAAATATGCGTGTTACAAGTGGCTGCGCATCGACATCGGTCTCCGGCCTCCGAGCTGCACATTGATCCATATATTTACATCACGCAGTGTCTTTTATGTACGTACCTAGGCCAAGCGCAAACAAGGGTCCGGAGCTTGAAAGGAAGTTGAGATATGATGTAGGTATGTGTACTTCTATATTTTCCGTGCAGACTTCCGACTTCTTCAGAGTATTGTACTCCGGATCCGCAGCTGGAAAACTTACGGCCAATAGCGGTTAACGTTCCTAGACCCCAGCTGTTCGCCATAGGTCGGGTTGAGGTTGCATAGTATGAATTAAAATAATCTTGATATTATATTAATATCATCAATATAGCACTTGCGACCGGAAGGCCAACTATCCGTAGAGAGTTTACCCATCGGCATTGTTTTCAATGTCTGAAAATTGAACCCATAAATGGACAAGAATATTCCTTATACGTTATCCCACTAGGCGCAGGCAAATACCGTTTTCCGAAAATGTGTGCAAGATCTGCCTGCAGAAAGCCTGCAACAATTAATCATACGATGGAGGATTGGAATTAGGAGTCATAACCTTGTCAAATTCCTCTGCGTGTGTGCGCTTCATATGGTGGTGGATTGATTGGTAGTTTTTGACCGACCCGCCAGTGGGCATCTAAATGTAGCTGGCTATGGTCATCTGGGACGAGTAAAGCTTTAAGGGATGCCTTGCAATTGCAATGGGTATACATCTTGACATGGGATATATAGAACTTTCTGCAGAACCGGGACGAAAATATGCGCGCCTATGTATAAGAAGGGGACGGTGGACCGGCTTGAAGAAACTTGATCTCCACTCAAACGTCCTTTGCACTTGGAACATTCCAGCCCTTGCCAGCTTCAGCAATTCTCAACTAAAGATCACCAAAACAACCAGGCTTCAGATTTCACCTCGACTCGGCTTTCGTCTCCTTTACACTTCATAGATACTATCATCTTCGACAAAAACTACAGAGGAAGACAGATTCATACGTATACTTCAACAGCTCACCCAAAAAATACCACCATTTTCTGCAATCAAGTTTAGTGGACCAGCACTTGGAAATCAATTATTAGATTCATCATTTCATTGTGAAAATGTTAGTGGAATGATTCCTATTTTGTGCACCGCCGGGACATTCCAACGCTACATTTTTCACAACAGCATACTAACGGCGTTTCTCTAAAATTTAGGGATTCCGGTATCTCGAGTAAGATGGTCGATTTAGCAGACCTCCGAGGCCTCCTCCAACTGGATTCATTGAACAGGATCGCCCTCGTGGGCATTGCCTTTCTCGTCTTTGTGGTTAGTAGAAAAACGCCTTCCTACTTCGGCCACCAATGCTGCCCGAGCAAGAATCTTCAGCTGACCAGGTCCGGTACTCTACAGCTGCCCACATTCCTGATCGGCCGCGTTTTCTACAACCTATACTTCCACCCACTGGCAAAGTTTCCCGGCCCAAAGTTTGCCGCCATGAGTGATGTGAGTTTTCAGAGGCTTCAGAGCCGCCTTCATCTAATAAAGATCTTCGAATTCTGGAGCCTTTATCTGACACGTTTGATAGCTCTGGTATGCCAAAACAGCGCTCAGCGGGAAGCAGGTCAAGGCCTATGTAGAATTACACGAGAAATATGGTATGTGACGCCCGAAACCCCGGCCCCTTCTATTCCTGGGACTCACCCTTACCTCAATCCCCACAGGCCCTGTTGTCCGTGTTGCACCCAATGAACTCTCATTCAGCAATCCCGATGCGTGGAAAGACATCTACGGCCACCACCCTCGAGCGCAAACCTTCACCAAGGGCAGGTTCTACAATCGGGCACCAAATCGAAGGGAGAATATCGTCTCGATCAAGGATCATGAGCATCATGCGGCTGTTCGAAGACTACTATCACACGCATTCTCAGCAAAGGCACTCCATGAACAGGAGGGTCTGATTGATTCTTATATCGACACGTTCATCACCAGGGTTGGAAAACGTTATGTGAACAAGGAGAGAGGCCCTGAGGGTGAATACCTTAACTTGGTCAGCTGGTTCAACTATACGACATTTGACATTATTGGGGACTTGGCTTTTGGTGATTCGGAGTCTTTCGGTTGTCTAAAGAATGGTACGTAAAGGAATTAGAACGCCTCGAGTCTGAGTTCATCGAGAGAGAAAACACGCAAATTTGCCAGAGATTTACTGACTTGAGTTTTTGGCTTGTAGAGAGAGCACACAATTGGGTTAAAGTTCTGTTGAGCAGTGTCAAAGTTGGAACATCTAGGGGTGTATTCCAGAGATTCACTGGGATGTTGACATTGGGCATGTTTATGACACCCAAGGCAGCCATTAACACATTCCTGACAGTATTTGAGTACAGTGAACAAACAGTCAAGAAGTATGTATAATTTCTCGTTCCTCAAGTGATTACCTCGATAATCAAGTCTATGCGGGTACTAACTTTTTATCAGGCGACTAGAAAGAGAAACAGACCGCAAGGACTTTTTCTCGTACATTTTGGACAAAAAGGATGTGCATGATATGCCTGAAGCTGAGATGGTGGCGAATGCAGAAGTATTGGTGTAAGTTTTCCGTAATAGCCCATGAACGAATTAATTGCTGATGAGAGTGCAACTACAGGGTTGCTGGGTCAGAAACAACCGCGACGGCCTTATCGGGAATCTTTTTCTTCCTTCTCAAGCGGCTCGAAACCTATGAGGAGTTGAAGGCAGAAATTCGAGGCAGCTTCAGCGAGTATTCTCAGATCTCTGCGCTAGCGGTAGCACGCCTCCCATATCTCAACGCAGTAATTGAAGAAGGACTTCGAATGTATCCCCCGGTCCCCGTTGGACTACCAAGAGTAAGTCCAGGAGGTACGGTGGCCGGACATTTCATTCCAAGGGGAACCGAGGTTTCCGTCCATCAGTTTGCCACAACCCACAGCAAGGACAACTGGGCGGAACCAAATAAATTTTTGCCAGAGAGATGGATCGACCCGAAGTATAAGGAGACGGACAGGAAGGAGGCCAGTCAGCCGTTCTCGGTTGGTCCTCGGGTTTGCATTGGCCGAAAGTAAGTCTCCATGCTTTTGTTTCTCTTTTCTTTTTATCTCAAATACTCTTGCTAATCTCTTTGTAATTTTGCAGTTTGGCTTACCTTGAGCTACGACTCATTCTTGCGAAATTCATCTTTATGTACGATGTCGAGGCGATTGACAAGGAGATGGACTGGTTTGAGGCAAACAAGACTTACACTTTGTGGTGGAAGCCGGAGCTTAATGTGAAGCTTACAGCTCGCAAGGGATTGACAGAGTTTGACAGGGCTCGTTTCTCCAATAACTAGGGCAAGCCGCCGATAATTATTCTGATGGGTTTTTTTAAAGAGGTTTTGATGTGGAGCTCGACAAGCTCGAGGTTATCCATATCGATGGTGAATTGCAAGGATTAATTGGACGTATATTTTGTTTGGAATTGCCTCATCAGGTAGGAATGATACATTGGCAATGAAGCGTGGGAAAATGTGTGTAATGTTTGGGGGTTCATGATTTTGGGTTAAAATTTGTTATGGGTTGGAATTCGGGTTTCTTTTTTGGTTTTTATCTTTTTGGTTTTTTTTTCATCTGTATTTGCGAGATTATTTGTTCAAGCATGATTTGGATTTTGGAAGTGTGTTTTTATTGTATTTTCTTTTCATTTGGAGTTATAATGCATGGGTGCCAGTACCGATGCATGCTATAGCTTAATAGCTTGCGCTTTCTGTATAATGACCATTATCATGAAATGGCTATGATCAGATCGATTTGATCCTAATTTCACGTTGTAAGGTTTCATTTGAACTTGAAGCTCAAATTACTCCAGCAGTAGCAGATTACCAGTATGTTAGGAATGAACTCTAGTGGTTCGGATGGGGCTTGTTTTTTTTTGATTTCTTGGGGGATGTACGTCAGTGGACGTCTATGGCCCCGTGACGTTATCGATACGTATCCCATTGGGGGGTTGTAGCGAGGAAAATAGCGGAGAGGAGGGGAGCTTGATAAGTCGACTCGACTCGACTCGAGCTCCAACTTTTCCTTTTTTGTGGACTTCAATATCTAGTAGTATAGAATTCTGTAGGTACTGCTTCTTTTTGGAACGAGTTTGTACCATGCAAAGAGGTAGTTTGCCATACCAAGTAATTGTTTGATACCGGATCCGGATCTGGAATTACGGTGCCATGGCCAGCAATGTGGTTGGGGCTCGAGTTCACCGGTTAACGTTTATATAGTGCTGTTATATATGTAGAATTTTATATCACATATATTTGTATACATCGTGTATGTCATTATAATTATAATTATAAGCTGAACTATAAACCCATGGCCGGCCATGGCACTAGACATATGCATCATATCACGAAACCCTCGACTTGCAATTGGCGAGGACCCTAGATCTCTTACTTCGTAACGTGCACCCAGTCATGGTGAATTTGAATTATACGTGGCCTTGAGAAGTTAAAGGATTATAAAATGTTATACTTTAAACTATATAGACCATGGTCATGATCAGATCGATTGCTGATGAATATAAGGCAATATGTCCTAGCTTTAATTCTCCGTCCGAGGCATAACTTCATCCGCACTTTTTTTTTGAGATTGAAAGTTGTGGGGGGACTGCACATATGTAATTATAATGTATACCGGTGATCACAAAAATATAATACTCCCTCGATGTCCGGACAGCCTCTCTGCACATGTGGTCTTGCCCATAGAACATTCTTTCCCATGAACCTACCATGTAGGTACCCGCTCTGGAATCATCAATGCATGGCTTTTACATGATTTCGAGAAAACGTAAGCAATATTCCAACCAAACCCCCCACCCATGGCATCCTCAAGGTACTCCATCCCAATTCGGTTTCGTGGTGTAGTTGGTTATCACTTCTGTCTAACACACAGGCGGTCCCCGGTTCGAGCCCGGGCGAAATCATCTTTTGCCGTTTTTTTTTTTTTGGTGGTTCTTTCATCATCCATTTATCCATCCATGCGTGCCAGCTCCTCTCTCGAAAATTCATCAAGCTAATGGCTACCTATGTAGGTAAGTATTGGTGTGCTTGAGGAAGATCAGAATTATCGATGGACTTTGAAGGAGTTTCGTATATTTTAGCCATAGGCCCAAGGGGTGCATGTTCTTATGCTTTGCGATTGCCCAAATGGGGTATACGTATAAAGGGAATGTTGAAGTAACTGCTTAGATGCAGTCTCGAACACTACCTAGGTAGGTAACTTTCGAACCCCATGAGACTGTCATATATACATAAGTACACAATTGACCTTAATTAGATCTAGCTAGAACTACTGTCTCATGGATACATAATTTATGAAGCAAAGTGCGAGCGAGCGCTCGACTCAACCTGGGACGTGCTTTCCAGTTCTGTCAAACCCTAACGCAACGCAACGCAACACATGCTCATCAATATAAACATTACCCTCAACTAGTCTACCACCACGGACATCCACTTCAACTCACAAGCCCATCATCATAAATTAAACATTACTGCCCATCGACCCCGATGCTATCCATTAAACCTAAAATACATATAAAACCAACTACAATACAAAACAACCCTCTAGCTGTGGCTCCCCCATATGCATCATCCGCTCTCACCAGCAAGCGAAAATTTAAACCACCAACCACCAACCTTCAATCCAGACAGCATAACTTGCTCCTGTTGCAGAGCTCGGCGCACATACCTCCTCACGACATCTCGCAGCGTCAACACATCCATCCAGCTCCGAATCCCAACGATTTGCTGGCGCTAGCTATGTCGACGGAAATATCGTCTAGAGTATCGTCGGGGATCAACTCAGGTAGGTAGGACATTATATAGGGTAGGTACATACATATGTAGCTATAGCCAGTTTCCCTATCTATCCTGCGTGCACAGCATTGTCCCGATGGCTCGTAAAAACGTGTGCATCTCATGAGATGGTCAATTGCAACTTCGGACTCGGTGAATCTGTATATCATCCGTACGTACCACATCTGCGTGCGTATCGTATTGGCTCCGCTCCGCTCTCCGGACGTGGTTTCCAGGAATAAAACATGTCCAGGTTTGTCGGGGGTGTGTGGGATAAACGAAGACTTCCCTCGGTTCCATATTATCCAAGAAAATCAAAAAGTTCGAATTCCTTCCTGGGCCCCAGCAGCAGCCGGCCTCCTTAAGACTTGACTTTTTTCCTCAATCGAGCCTGACCTCAGCCTCTTCCCCAAAAACACTATTGCCTTGCTTCGGAATAATAGTTGCCCCACCACTGCACCACTGCACTACTCTCCTCTCCCTCCCAGTCAAGTCATTCCGGGTGAAGCCGCCCGTAGCCCCACTATTCCCAACTCGAAAACCTCGCGGGCCAACCCCCCCTCCCCTCATCTCGGTAATGATGTCGTCGACATACTTCACCATCTTCTCCTCGTCTCGCCGTGGATGTGTGTCGGCTGAACGAAGAAACCTAGGTACTTCTGACGGGGTGGAGGTGCACGAATAAATAGTAGTGGGGCAGATAGTACTGTAGTACTCTACTCTGCCCCCTACTGGGTCTCATTTCGTTGGACAGACTGGGTGGGATGGGTGGGAAAGCGTCTCCTCGATACATGCTTATCTATCATGTACCCCCCGGAGGAGCAAGCTTGAAGTTTTGCTCCCACGCTCATGATCACATGCACGCACATCTTGGCCGCAATCAGCTACCTAACTAAGTACCTATATTGGGACTTTTCAGTTCCTGGCATGAGACGAACTTTCTTCCCAATTCGGGCCCATTACCCCCCCATTCCCCAACCCCCATTGAGCTCACACCCAATGTGCCTCTTTCGTGATCGTAATATAACCTATTAATCGTGACATTTTGAAAGAAAAGAAAGAAGTATATTATAGTATGTACATATATGTACATCACATGATATGATCGATCGATCGATATCTTGATCATGAACCTCCAACGTTGACCCGTACGATCCATCTCCATTCCCTTCCTCCGTACGTCCCAACCCCCCCCCACCTCCCCCATGAATCCAAAAGAAATGGCGTACTTGCGTGTCTGTCGTAAGTCGTGCGTGAATTCGAAGTCGAATTGGCAATTTTGCTGAAAAGAATAATAAACCCCGAAAAACCCAAAAATCCTTGGTGTAACTAACTGCACACAAAAAACCGAAAAAAAAAGCCGAAAGAATTCGAGACTGATTCGAAAAAACGTCGTGAAACCGAAAAGAAGTCGGAAATCCAAGAACAATATATCGCAGCATGCGCACAAAATCTGTAACACACCACACCACACACCCAAGGTTCATGTAAAAAAAGCCATCTTTATGAAAAATGTGGAGGTGGTGTCAGGGTAAGTGGGGGGGGGATGCGGAATGGGCAAGAGAATGAGATGAGATGAGATAAAAGAGATAAAATAAAAAGAAAATGCGCTAATTATAATGCATCTGGGGTTTTTTTTTTTTATATGTCGTCTGAAAAGGAACCAGAAACCAGAAACAAAAAGCCAAACAGGAAGGGATTCGCAATTGCAACAAGCAGTACACAAGCGCATACCAACTCGAAACACGCACAAAATACAAACGCCTACACCCCACCATGGCAAAGCAAACCCAAAAAACCGCAACAAACCCACCACAGCCCTTTTTCCATTTCTTCTTCTTTCCTGTCGTCCCGCTCCATCGATACCAACCAAGCACCACGAAGCGAGAAGTTGATAAACATCTCCAGCTCAACCCCAAACGGCAAACCGCAAATGCAAAAAATCATGCACACATAAAACTCCCTTAAAACGGCAAAAGGAAAGCCCAAATGATAAAAAAGAACTGAAAAAAAAAAAGACTCACCATTTGTCCGGCCCAAACTTCTCCCCAGGCCCCAACGTCAACAACGGACACGCCTGCCAATCACACCCCCTCTTGTGCACCTCCGTGCCCCACCACGAGAAATTATCCATCCACCCCGGATAAATAAACCCAAAAAACACCACAACGAGCGAGAACGCCACGCCCGCATCCAGCGCCGCCGACAGCGTCATCGTATACTTTCCCCACCACGCCGACGCCCTCTTCCGCAGCAGGTGGTTGAAGAGATAACACACGATCGTCCATGCCGAGAAGTTGAGGCCAGTCTATACACCACGCACACACATAAATTATCAGTATAACCATCCTCAACAAAACAAAACATGGATAGGATATGTGCTATTTTTTGTAATTACCGCTGGTGGAATCCACGATAAACTCCCAAACACCACGGGCAGATTAATCTTCCTCCAGACACTCTTCCGCTTAGAGTCCTTCCCAATCAACCAGATTCCCACTGGCGCGATAGCCCCAACCAAAAACGCCCATATGAGTGGCTGGTACAGAGCGCCTCTGCCAAAAAACCTTCCGGGCCCGACAACGCCCCACAATATCGACCCGTTGAAATGCACTCGCGCAATTGGACATGTAAACCCGTTTACGGCCTCTGGCGTACATATCCCCTTTACGTTTCGAAACATCCAATTCAGGACGGCAATTTGCGTAAGTGATGAGACGATTGTTGCAACCATTTGCACAGAGAATAGAAGCCTTGGAGGGATTTTCATGTAGTGCCCAAGCTTGAGATCGGATGCGAATTTAAGGCCTTGGGTTGATGTAATCTGTATAGTGATTCGATTAGTATCATTTCGTCAAAGAAGATGATAGATAAACTTACATATCCATAAGTGACAAAAACCATATTCGCAACCGGTCTTCCGGGAAACACGGTTCCACAAATCAACTGGCAAATCAAAAATAAACTACTCTGCTGGTTCGTAATTGCCATCACAATTCCGATCGGCACAAAGAATATTCCGCACACACACAATGCCATCAACAGCCCATACCAGGGAAGATGGATTGGGTAACTATGGGAAGATTTATATTAGCAATATTCATACCCACCACGAGAAGAAAAACCAAAATCAACTCACTATTCAACCACAAATATCCCCACCATCAACATAATCCCAAACGTATAAAGATACCAACTTGTCGGCGCCTCTTTATACCTCCTCATCAACCTCATATGCACATCCTCCCTATCCACCAAATCCTGCCACGCCCTCTCATCAAGCGAGCTTCTTCTCCGTTCCATCCGCCTAGTCGAAGCATCGCTCGCCCCATTCGCAGCCATCTCAGCAGCTGCAGCCTTCTTTGCAGCAGCCTTCTTAGCCTTCTGCCTCAATTTTGCTGCATTAATGAGACTCGGATTAATCGCCGGCGCGGTAGCAGAGTCCAAGATTGGCTCATATGCCGTTGCCGCCGCAGCGCCAACGTTCCACGCTTTGGTCTCCTTCCTTGAGCGCGACCACTGCCTGAGAATATCCTTCCCATGCCAACAAAGGGTATGTGTGACGAGGGCAGTCAGAGCAGCAAATTGAAGTCCGTAACTGAGAACATATCTATACCCGCCAATATCATTAGCTCTAAACAGTGCTGTGCTATAGAAGAAAAAAGGCTGTTGATATACGCACGTTATAGGCATAAATACTTTACTATACTTGTTGTATGCAGCCTCGTCAAACAAAAAGTTTTTAGTCAAGATTCTGCTAACTTCATATGGTTTCCCTTGATTGTCGAAAACCACACTCGACAAGATTGGCATATACGCTCCGAAAAGAGCATTTTTATAGTCTATACCACGAATCAATTAGTAGTGCTGAATGTCTATTCGGGAAACTGCACATACACAATATAGGCGCCACAATCCACATGACAACAACCAAGCCAGCAACAACATTTGCCGCGGCCCAGAATGGAGTCATCAAAGGCGATCCGATATAGGATATTTGGGCCCAGTCAAAGGTGACGGGAAACAATCCGAGACCAGATGAAACACCAAACAAGTTTGCGATAACAACATTCTTTGGTGCAAACCAAGTAATGACGTTAAAGTAACTGAGACACGGTGCCAATAGCCCAGGCACAAAGTACCAAAAGAAGCTTCCTAAAAACACAAAGATCTATTTGAGGAGAAAAGGCCTTTAGCGCCAAATCGCCAGAATACCCATAATCACAAATGCAAACAATTATTTTCGAAAACTTACAAAAAACTTCCATCGCGAAATTTTCCAGCCATTGGCCACTTTATTCTCTTCCCCGTGTAGTGTTGTGAACATTGATGTCGACATCAAAGTGCCTAATCAAGATTGTAGTTAGCCTAGCCTTCCAACCACAATCTCTAGATCTGATAAAGCAACGGATCTCCATCCCGCAACGGCAATGCGGACCAAGGCAGCAAGTGCATCAATGGGCGATCATCATCATGGTACAGCTTTGCAACCACCATTACATTGCAACATTTTCAAAGCCGGAGAAAAATACTTACTTGGCCATATCATGCCACCCGGGTAGACCAACCACTGTCTAGTCAACCCCGCAAACGTGTAACCCAATATTTGAGTTGAGAGTGTTAACAATATTTGATACATCACTCCCGGATTCTGGTGATAAAAGTGTGTTTGCTCCACAATCACCTACAACCATTTCAACATGCGCAAAAAAAAGCCACCAACAATATTAGTTTCAACATTTATCGGAATGGGATGGCAAGCAGTAATACATACGTCTGTTGCAAATGCAAAGCCAAAGCTCACATTGCTACTAATGTAAACACAACTATGCTCCTTTCTATTCCACTTGCCCTGACCGAGCCATTTCCTGATGCCACCCAAGCTCAAATTTCCGCCAAAGGCCGAATAAAGCGGTTTACTAGGATCGTCGTCTTCATCCTCGGCTGAGCAAAATAGCGAATCCCAAATGAGCCCGAGTGGGTGGGCCAGCAAGAGGGCAATCACTGGCGTGATTGAAATCGACGGGTAACGGAGCGAAAAAAACAAATTGGTTGACGAGCCGAGAAGGGAGAATAATATAGAGAGAAACCACATGCGAGGCGCTGAAGCACACCCAAAAAACGGTTAGGTGACGACTAATAAGAGAAATTTGAATAGAATAGAATATTAACGTACTATTTATAGAGAGCGTGTGGTCGTCCACGGCAAGCACCGAGGCACGCACTTCTGGATAACTACAGCATTGTTTTTGGCAATCAGCATCAGGCGCTGTGCACATGTATTCACACAACCAGCAAAAAAAAAAAAAAACTCACGGTGAATTATCCGGTGGGTCATATTCATCTATTTCATCTATTTCCTCGTCCTCCGAGCTCTCTGCATCACGGTCTTCGTCTCCCACGAGAGGGTCACTTTCACCAAGTTCATCTGCTCCGTCTAAATGGCCAGTGTTGGCCGTGTCGGACCTACGGCGGCGGGGTGGTTTGGGCCGAGAGGCATGGTCCGAGCTATACTCCTCGTCTTCGAGACTTCCCGGAGATGATGGTATGCTACTGTCGGAGGAGCCGTATCCTTCACGGGTCGGTATTGTCGGCACGGCGCCGTATGAGCCTGTTCCCACCGCAGGTGAGGACCGGAGGAGTTGAGTGCTCATTTTGCGCAGCCAGCCCGTGAATGTGCCCTCTGAGGGTTGGGTTTGGTGTTGCCGGGCGCGGTAGAGCTTTGCGTGTTGACGTTGCCGGGGCCTGAGTGACGGAGAGTGAGCAGAGAGGTCTTGTAGTTCAAAGTCCCCGGTGAATCCGTAGTATGGTCCCTGTGTGGGACGATCGCCGTGGGTCCCTGGCTCGAGCTGGTGGTGTGCCTGGTGCTGCAGGTGCTGCTGCTGCTGAGCACTTTTGCCCTCGCCGCGAGCCTCTACCCTTCCGGCTGGGCTGTCACTCGTGCTGATGTTGGCGGCCGTGGTGGGGGGCTGTTCGGCTGTGCTCGGTGATGCTGCTTCACGTCCGAGGGCACAGGATGGTGATGATGGTCTCGGTGATGGTGGTGATGATGAAGGTGATGCTGTGCCCTTCGTCTGCCGCTCTTTGCCCTGCGTCTCCCCTGTGATGGGCTCGTCTTCTTCCTCGTCCAGCGGTGTCCAATCACCACCACTCGCGGTGCGAACGGTGGTGGAGCGGCCTGCAAAGTCATGTCCCGTGAGCTTGCTCATGAGACCCTCGACAAGCTCATTTTCCCCCCCGGCGGGATAGTGTTGGGCTAGATTGGGTGAAGACACAGCGCCGAGTAGACACACACACACGCACGAACCCGCTCACGCTCACGCAAATACGGGCTTGGGTCGTTTCTCTAGCTCAGCGAGTAACCCTGGGAGGGGCTGGCGTGTGGGGTGGGTGAGAAGAAGCGTTGGTGGGCCAGAGGTATGATGGAGGGGGGGGGTTGATTTTCGTTTCCTCCCTGCACTCGTCCGTCCGTTCGTTCGTCCGTTCGTTCGTCCGTTCGTTCGCCCGTTCGTTTCCTCGCTCGCTCGCAGCCCCGGCGTCGCCCCTTGCAGCTACCGGTCGGTGGGGCGATGCGTAGCAGCAGCGCAGAGTAGCGGACCGGCGGCGGGGCAGCAGGCAGCAGAATCGCCCAATGATGAATCGCCAGTTATACCGAAACCGCGACAAGCAGAGCGCCGGCCCTTCGCAAATATTGCAGATATCAAATATGATATGGTGTGTTTCTTCCGTCCGTCCTTCTTTCTTTTTTTGCAGCCTTTATTGTCGTATGCAGAATGACGCCTGGGGTTCGAGTCGAGTCTCACCTCACCTGTGCAGGGGTCTCGCAGTCTCCAGTCTTCAGCGCAGTTGTCTCGCTGCTGCAGGCCAGACAGATGGAAGGATGGATGTCGGTCAGTCTCGTGATGCCGGTGGTGCGTGCGAGGGTGCGTGGGCAGCAAGCAGGGCGGCGGTGGGGTCAGCAGGGCCCAGCCAGTTAATTAATATCAATGAAGGGACTTAATGCAGGAGTACAGAGTATACTATGCGATCATCAATCAATCAGAGGGCAACAGAATACCCAGCCCGAGCCTCCCTTTGATGTCACTGGGAGAGCCGGACCGGCCTTCTCGATAGCCTAGATCTAATGCCCAGATATCTAGACGAAGGAGCTGGAGCTGGAGCTGGAGCCATATCCAAGCCTCAAGCTGCCTCAAGCCTCAAAGCCCCCCATATGAAGCCAGCCCCTCCCCGCAATGAGCAGCATTAATAGCGGAAGGCTAACACACACAGTACCAGACTTCACCTCGGATCTCCAATCAGATCAAGTATTCCCACGCTCCCAACCGCCCCAGCTAACATCGTCTCTAGCCTTGTGTTAGCAGCAGCCTAATCCACCCTACATACTCTAGAGCCTTGGTAGCCCCGAATCCGCGGGAAGATGCCGAAGAAACTCACGGTAGGCGGCCGCATCAGGCTTTCCGATTTATGCGTCATGGGAAACCCTGAAAGGATCCGGACCCTGGATCAATATCTCCAAAGAGAACACAAACCTCTCCAATTCCCCGCCGCCGGTCTACCAACACCGGTATTGAATGCCGACCCCTTCATGATCCCGAACCCCCCCCCCCCCCCCTACCGCTGGCCAGTTACCGCAAAAAAAAAAAAAGGAAAATAATCAAAAAAAAAAATGAAATAAAATAGGAAAAAAAATAAACAAGAAATAACACCATGGCCAATTAATGGCTGGCACTGTTCTTTCTCGTCCCTGGTACCGGTACCGGATCGATAATATATATATCATGACATCTCATGACCAGTAAATTTTACACTTTCTAGTAAGAAACTCTATTATATTATACTTTCCTACGATATACTCTAATTTTACTCAACCTCTCACACATGCGCAAGGTGGGTAAACGTTGTTTCTCGTGGGTAAACGTTAGCCTCGTCCCCGGTAAACGTTATAACGCCTGTGGTACATACGTACGAAACTCTAAGTAGCAGGTAGGTATAGCCATGAACTCAATTTCACAAGCGCACGGATTCTACCTACAGATGATACGAGAAGTACCTACCTAAGGTAACATGTTAGAATCCCTCTGCGGCTCGATAACAATATATAGCCATGATATGACATGATATGACATCCCCCCTCCTCTCTATATATTCCTCATAAAGTCCCTCGGAATTTAAAAGTATAGAATCGAATCCCGACATTAATATTCATCGGGATCCGGATCCGATGCACAGCTACAGTGGGATCCCCCACCCAACTCTCAAATATTAATAGTCCTCACCCAACTAGGCAAATCAGATCCGCTTCACCCCTCCCCTCCTCCTCCCGCGCGCTGCAACTCCACCTCATGATCATGATCACCCCCCTCCCTTCATCCATCTCACCCCCTCCAAAAAAAAAAAACTAGAAAATTTTAAAAATCCAAATTCAAATCCACCAACATTTCACTTGTACTAGCCCTGCATATGCAAGTGTAGAGTATATACTATACTCGAGTACTTTATATCTGATCATCTTATTTCCCCTCTCTCTCCACTACTCTTTTGAGTGAGAAAATTTCAATCTGATTAGCCTCTTTAGTAGTAGTTACCGGTTACAATTATCTGATGTGGGCTGGTTTTATCTGATGCATGCAATGCAATGCGATGCCGTCACACCCCGCCGCGGGCCCCACTCCCCCGGCCGACGAGACTGAGACTACCTACCCGGCCGACGTCCCCGGCCGTAGCGTAGGCGTAGTGTCCTCTCTCTACTCGTACTTGGAATGCAGCTACTGCTTCTGGCTGGTACCCCTCTCGTGACCAGACCCTCGTAGAGGGGAGGGCTAGCTGGGCCCGAGCTCGAGTTACGTACCAACATCGATACTCTATGTATTCTACTCATATCCCAGAGTCTGCTACTCCCGTGATCGTGAGAGATATACTCTATTCCATTCCAATACCTACCGATATCAATAGAGTAACACCGGTACCTCGTGGATCGATTCCAGGTTCCAATATGTCGAGCTCAGGGTAACTACCTACGAGGGAAGTGTACATATACATATACATACAAACTCGTACACATTAAACTTCTTACCTAGCTAAATTTATAAATTAAATCTCATGATCAATGAGGCAAGTATACGTAGGTATCTTAAAATTTAAAGGTACATACTTAATGTACATGTATAGTTCGAAGAAAAAAAAGAAAAGAGATGCCAGAATACACCACCAAAGAATTGAAAGAAAAGAGATACATGCATCCCCCCCCAAACGAAAAGCCAACGAGATTTAAAGAGCTCGGGGAGAGGTTGGTAGGTATATCCAGCCAGACAAGACATGTACATGCATGTAACAGGCAACAGGCCCAAAAATATGGCCTCCAGAAATTCTGCTCCCTCTGGAAAACCATCCCCCCCCCCTCCACCTCTGCCTCTCTGGCTAGGTATTAAACCGAAAAAAAAATTCAAATTCAAATCCAAATCGAGAAACAAAAGACAAAAAAAACCAATCACAAAACCGCAAACTCCGCCACCATGGCCCCAACGCCATCCCCCGCCTTACTCCCCTCCACCACCAACCTGACCCACCGCCCCTGCACATCCCCCCTCTCAAACACCACACTCGTGGTATTCCCCACACGGTTCTTAATCACAAACAAATCCTCAGGGTCCCACGGATCCGTGATATCCACCCGATCCGTCTTGTACACCTCCGTCCACCCCTCATCGCTCTGGTCGGGCCTCTTCGTGCTCGCCAAAACCGAAAACTTGTTCGGCGGGATGCGATCCCAATTCAGCTCGACCCCACGCAGAGGCTTCACCTCGCCCAAGTCCACCGTGATGGAGGAGGGCGCGTCGGTGCTGGGCTGCCACGAGGTGGCGTTGGAGCCGTCGACGGCCGCCAAGGGGTACTGCCCGGAAACGTGTCCGCCGTAGCTCACGGTGGGCTTACACTGCGCCACGTTCCCCTTGACTGTCGCGCCGTTGAGGTCGGCGCGGAAGGTTGGCACGACGAGGACGTCCCCGGCCTTGAGGGTGTAGTCGCCCTTCTTGATGTTCCTCGTCCCGATGCGAACTTTGATCCCCCGGCTGTTCTTCTTCTTGTCTTTGGTTGCTCTCCGTGTGATCGTCGTATTCGTAAGACCGAGATTGACGTCAAACACGCCTCCATGGAACTTCAATCCCCGGACTTCAAGCCCCTCTTTTAGTTGCGGTGGTAGTGAAGGGTCGAGATACACTGCATCCTCCCTATGACGGAAGCCCGTGAAACCATGCGTAGCGACTTGCAAGAACCCGCCATGGCCAGTCAAAAACGTAAAAGCTGGGTTAGTCCCCCCGTTACTAAAGTAATCGTCATTCATCTGTTCCGAGAACTGATAGTAGGGCTCGCGAAGATATGGCTGGGATCCATATAGCGTATATGTATAGCTAGAGCACCCATATGGCTCCAATTCCGCGGAATTGATTGCGAAAATGGCCCACGTCATTGCTGGTCCATCGGGCGATTGAGCTCGCGCGTACTAAATCATTCAAAACTAAATTAGTAAACGAGAAGCGTAGAGCCCGGTACAACTTGGTTCTACTCACGAAATTCATGTCCCCGAGCGCCTGGCTTTCGTTATATCTCCACTCGAGCGGGTAATTCATCATCACGACATCGGCCTGCTTGATTTCCACGCTGCCATTCATCCCTTTGAATTCAACAACGATATTTGCATTAGCATCGTACGGAACAGCCATCTTCTCTGAGATATCCTTCCACTTGGGTGGGTATGTATCGCCAACGATATCGGCAGCTTTCATTGCCAGCTCCATCGTGACAATAACACCTGCATTCGTGAACGCTCCGTTTGTAACGTGGTTTGCATATTCATCCTATCAAAAGTTAGCATTGTAAGTGAAAGAAGGCGAACTTCAGCGTGGCTTACAGGATCAGTCATATTATACAGCCAATACTCCCCCCCAGTCGAAGCATTCATCGTCACTCTTCCCTCCCACATATTTGCAATCTCCTTGATAACAGGCCACCCCCTCTCCTTCAACCAGGTCTTGTCACCAGTAGACAAATAGTAATTCCAGTGCGAATGAGCAATATCACTATTCAAATGATACTGATAATCCTGGCAAGGACCTGTTCCAGTGCAATTGCCAAAACGGCCAGAGGTCCACGGATACATGGCACCTGGGCGTTCATACTTTTTTGCATTCTCCAGAGCTTGGGGAAGAAGGCGGTAACGGTAGTTGTTGATTGCAGACGCATGGTCGGGGTGTAATGCCAAAAGGCCAGGATACATCCACAAATCAGCGTCCCAGAATACCACTAGTTAAGAAAAAGTTAGTTTTTGGCAAAATTTAGAGATTGGATTTCGAGGAAGCGTACTTCCAGCATAACTTTCACTACTGAGTCCACCAACAGTGATACTGTTGTCTCCAATCCCCACACCTTCACTTCCTCCTCGGATATTGGCAAGCAAGTGGTATAGTGATCCTCGCATGGCCACTTGCAACTCCTCATCCCCAGGAACCACAATATCACTACTCTCCCAGAGCTCATTCCAAGCCTCATTATGTTCCCTCATCACCTTCTTATATCCCGCAGACTTTGCATTCAACGCAGCAGATTGTGCAACACGTTTCGTATCCCTCGGGAACGCATCCGATGAAGCAATCCCAACATACTTCAGAATCGTAATCTCCTGTCTTGGCTTCAACTTCAACTCCCATTCCTGCGCACTAGTGCTAACATTCTGCGAGACATATGGCCTAGACTCTGCATTCGATCGGGTCGAGAGAATCTCCTTCTTTGAGATACCGGGAAAGTCGATGGTGGAGTATTCATACGCAGTAACGTTGTCAATACCCGATGGCTTGACCGCGGTCCAAATCGACGAGCCGTCATTGACATAGCTCTTTGCCTCGAAACTCGTCCTCTGCGCGCCTTGCCCGTCAAGGATATCAGTCAGAATGAATTTCGTGTCTGCGTTTGAGCTGATGTCAAGCTTGACGATGCCAAGATTGATTCGTGATCTATGCGCAATGACGGTAAATGTCAAATTGTACGAAGGCCCCTCCACGCGCGGCGTCCAGACGAGCGAAGTCTTGACAATTCCATTTTTCAATGATAGAGATTGACGAAACTCGCTGACTGTGTTGTTATCCACGCCAGGCCCATATGTATCTCCCTCGGCAGTAGTGATCAGCAGCGTTGTCCATGCCGGAATTCCGGAAATGACGCTCTCTCCGCCATCTTTCAGGAGCTCTGGGAAGTTTGTCCGGGTGGTGTTGCGCTGCGAGTTCCAGAAACCGGTGATTGTGCTGAAAGTCTGCCGACTGTTGTCTAACGGCCAGCCATTGACAGGCTGCCAGGATCCTGTTGTATTGTGCTCGATCCAGAAGCCCATTCCCTCAGCGGGGAGCCGAGATCCGTGATACCCA
Source organism: Peziza echinospora (assembly GCA_024516245.1). Classification (NCBI taxonomy): domain Eukaryota; kingdom Fungi; phylum Ascomycota; class Pezizomycetes; order Pezizales; family Pezizaceae; genus Peziza; species Peziza echinospora. The sequence continues at coordinate 64,560 of JAJLQT010000017.1, read as the reverse complement.
TTGGCTACATATGGCTGCAATTGGAATCGATTTGGCGTAAAGGCCGCTGTAGTGAGAGTCCATGTGTCGGCATCATACGCAGAGATACCGTGCGGCTGGTCCGGGTGATCTGGGTTTGATGGCGGTGGACTCGTCAATTGCCGCCCCGCAATGGCCACCGTCGGGAAAGAATATGAGAGTGTGACGAACGTCGTGGCAGCGAGTGCAATGGCCACGATAGATGTCCGCATTATGCGCATGGTGGGCCAATGTGTGCCTGGGGCGTCTACTACACTATGTGTGAGAAGAGGAAGCAAGCGAGAGGGATGGAGGGGGAGCTTCTCTTACCGCCCAGTAAGTGAGGGTTATATGGGCCCTTCTTAAGGGCCTTTGCCTCTGTCGAATTGAGCCGCGCCCCAAAGGACCCATAGTCTCGATGCGGTCGTCCTTCCATCTTGGGACCCCTAAATGCAGCGCATAACACACACTATTAGCCGGCTGAAGTCGACAATAACCTGCCGAGGCCGGGCGTGAGAGCCAGTATGGGATGGTGGTGCAAAGCCGTGCAGGCGGCAATGATCATCGCGGAAGCGTTGGGCATGAAGGCGGGGGAAACAGGGAAAGCTCGGAGCCATGACATCGCTTCTCTGCAGCCCCATGCAATGTCGAGCCGTGGACGGAGGCCTATAAGCCGAGATTGAGCTAGACCGGGTAGAACGATGAGGGGAAGACTTGGAGTTTGGGAGCCGGGAGACCCAGAGGAGAGGATGGGGGGAGATGCGGGGAACCAAGGTGTGGTGGTGAGAGTTGTGGGGAAAAGAAGCATGTGTGCGGGTCGATAAGCTATCGCGAATCTACAGCACAGCAGCAGCAGATTCCAGATACGAATGTCGCCATGTGTCTCGCCCCGTGGGCTGGCAGCAGCCGCGTGTGCTAGCTAGCTGGAGCCCTCAGTGCCCGACAGCAACGGCCCGCGCCCGCTCAACGGCGCATAGGCGAGAAGGCAGCAAGCTCCAACGGCCAGACTCTCCATCTTCACCACCATCATCGTCGTCTTCTTGCCCCCGCCGCAGCACTGACAGACGCCGAGAGAATGCGATTCAGAAACAAGGAAGCGACGATGCAGAAGGGCAGGCCAGGGAGTAGCAGCATTAGTTAGGGGGATGGGGGCAAGAGAAAAGAAGTGATCTCAGCAAGGAAAAACGGGCAAGAAAGAAAAAGGCGCAAACAGAAAAAAATAAAAGGCGCGCCTCCGAATTCGAACGGACTATAACTCACCGACTGTAGTCTCGTTCTCACCGACTGTAGTCTCGTACTCACCGGCTGTATGTGTGTGGTGTAAGTGTATTCGCACCTAGCTCCGGCGCTGGCGAGATCTAGAGCGCTGTTTCTTTTATTGTCCTTCCTTTTTCAGCTCTCCCAGGTGTCGTCGAGATCTAGTGTCGAGATCGAGACTATCGAAATCTCTTTTGTCTAGCAGCAGCAATAATGTGTGTTGTTGGGCACCTCTCTCTCTCTCTCTCTCTCTCTCTCTCTTGTCTCGCGATCTTCTGTACTCTCCTCGACGCAAACAAAAAAGAACGTCTCTCTTTCTCTCTCTCTTCCTTCGGATCCGGCCTTCAAAATTTCCCAAAAAAAAGCACACACGCGCAGACCAGTTTTTGAGCTCACCCGCGTTGCGTCCTCAAGTCCGTCCTTGTTTGTTTATACTTTCCTTTCAACCCAAGGGTGCCCGTTACCTGTACTTAAGCTAGCAGAGTCGACAAAACGTCAAAGCACCCGGCAAGCCCGGAGGCTACCAGGCCTTTATGCCTTGCTCGTCCGCACCCGCACGCAACGTCATTCCATATCCGGGGCTGGGGGGGAGAGTCGCGCTGCGTGCGCTGCTTCCTTGGCACGTGCCCGGCATTGTCGGCCGAAACTCCTAAGCTCCAAGGTTTCTACGGCAGCGGCAGCTGAGCAGCTGAGTGGTTGCAAATGACTTCATGACGCTCTCTCGCTCTCGCTCTCGGCCCCCCGATTCTATGAGCAATCTCACCTTGCCCAGCAGCCGCAGCGATCTTAAGGGTGAGGGAGTGAGTCGTGCGTGACTGGTCCGGCGTGCCAATAGATACCGGTCAGTCTCGGGTACCGGTAGCCTCGACCCGAGGCCAACTAACATAAGCTTAATCTGTACTGGCCGGCCGTTTGTTTACATGCGCTGCCGTTGAGGGTATACAGCCATGATTACTGGGTACGAGAACACATGATCACGTTACCTCCACTCCGTGCTTTGGACGCAAGTAGGTACATGTAACAAGTACCTACCTACTTACATGTAGGTAAATTTAATAGGTGAAACACGGTATATTTCTGAATTTGGGAGGGGGGCATTCTTAAGTTCTGAAGCTACTTAGTACTTACTTCCTTCCTGATCAGCAAGGTGCCTTTCGGGCATTGTCCGAATCCTCCCCCGTACTTAGTCTCCCTCCTCCCCCCGAGCTCAGCCGTCTGGTGGTGAGACTGCTTAGGTAAGTAACCTCTACTTACCTGCCCATCTAAGGCTCATAGGTATGTTTGGGACGTCAAGGTTAGTTTCCCAAATCAGCCAGATTCAGATCTGCACCTGCATCTTAAGTAGAACTCGCAGAGTTAATATTTATGCATGCATCCAATAACCTTCCATAGCATATGGAGGAACCCGTTATAATTATCCACGGACTCGGATCCAGTACCTACAGACATCTCCTCCCCCATCCCCCCGTACTTGCTATATAATGCTATATAAACGACGATCTCCCAATATTTGCTTCATTGCACGCTAGTACCTATACCTCTCGTACTCTACTCTACCTGTCTCGTGCTCTCATGAGGGATGGGTGGGCCACATGCACTTTCCAATTTATAAGCAGGTACTCTACCTCTCAGTTACCCATCAAAGTTGTGTGTGTGTGTGTGTGTGTGTGTGTGGGTAGGTTGTCATGGGCCATGTTGACGCACATGTTTGTATTACAACGCGCTGCAGAAATGTATATACTCTAGAACATTGACCCTTTCGTGTTTTAAAAAAATTCAAGGCAGAGAATTCACAGGCCAACCAAGCGCTGCGCAAGTGTGCAGTGTAGCAGTGTGATTGCCTATGATACATGTTGACGTACGGCATACCTAGGAGGTAGCTATAGTGAAAAGAAAAAAGTACATGCACAAGCTTGCGATCGATTTGCCCAATGCGCATGCCATGCATCCATGCATTATAACAATATGAAAAGTAATGATAAATATTAACGTTTAACCATGCAGAATAAATTGAAAAAGAAAAAAAGAAAAAGGAAAAGGAAAAGGGGAGAAGGAAAAAGGAAAAGCTCAAATACACATATGTGTTATAATGGACAGAAAAAGAAGAATGAATAAAAAAGAAGAACCAGAAGAATGAATAGACAAAAGTAAAAACAGCTTTTCCTCCCAACACAACTTAACGATGCCATAAGACTCCTCTTCAACGGCGTGAGTATTTGTGCACTTACGACCACAACCGATGGGAAGAGGGGGGGGGCTTGCAATGGACAATGATCCCATCACTCGCTTGGCACTCTTCAAGACCACCCGTGCTGACCGCATCCAGTATCCCCCTCTGTTCTCAATAGGATCTTCATCCTTGGCAAATGCCTTGCTTGATTGACTGTATATCGGCTGCTGACCGACATTATTGATTGGTAGTGGCATCACAATCCAGCTACCTACCCTACTTCCAAAAAAAGGAAAAGAAATGATAAGGTTTCATATCTTTACATTGCCTCTCGGAATACACTTCTTCGCTCCCCATCAATCGTCAAGACACTTCCTCCACTGGGTGGTCGTTTTGCTTTGGCCTGTGGTGCCGCGGCGGATGTGCTAGGATACGGCGGCTCACGGCTCCTACTCCGGCCGCGTCTTGGCTCTCCGTCGTCCTCCAAATCATTGGCAGGGCCGAGTCCACCACTCCCGTACGCATTCTGGTTGTAGTATGGTCCTGGTGAATTTGTATAAAACTCTCGGCCACGGTTACTTGCTGCTGCCCCTGCTCCTGTGTTTTGGGACTGGTTCGGGTTCTGCTGCTGCTGCTTGTGCGATTGGTGCATCTCGGTGTCGTCGTCCAGGCCACGGTAACCCCTGGCATCCCATGCCTCTTCGTCGTCTTGCCGAAGCTGGCCAAATTGCGCCTGGGTGCGTCGGGATCGCTCGCCCGCGCCAGTGTAACCGGTCGACCCATTGAATGGTCCTCCGCGTGACGTTCCAGAGTTTGGAATTTTGGATTTTATCCAGCCAAGAGGACCTGTGGAGGGTCGGCCACGGGATTGTGAGTTGTTGAGGAAGGGAACATAGGTCCTCCAGCCGGGTGAGGGGAGACCAAGGCGTCGTGCGCGGATGTGGGTATAGATGACGTAGAGGATGCCGCCTACCAAAAGGAGGATAAACAACACCAGGAATGCAATTCCCGCGGCGGACATTCCACCATCACCTCCACCACCTCCACCGCCAGACTCCTTCTTCTTGTCATCTGGATTTGGAGGGCCGGGAGTGGTGCCGTCTTGCCGTGGGAAGAGAAAGTACATTTTGGCAGGCGATGAGTCTTCTCAGCAGCAGTTGGTGCTGAGCAAACGAATGGGATGGGATAGGCGGAAGCACAGAGTTCTCCACTTGAGCCAACAGAGTCAGTTTAAACTAAGAAAAAGGGAAAATGCAGCTGTTTGTTGGCACCTTCTACTTCTTTTCCTTATTCTCCCTACGCCCTCTCCTTGTCTTTTTTTATCTTTGGCCTTATCGCCCGATCTTGCTGCTGGTTTGAGAGTCCACAGAGGAGTGGATGAGTTCTGTTTGGTATAGATGGCTGCTGGCAGGCCGGCAAGAGCTCGCCCGTGACGGCTGACTAGAAGACTGGCTGGGGCCTTACGGTGGGGCCTGCGGTGATGCTGTAGTGCTGATTGTATGAATGAATGGGGGAGCGGTTGGTCAGGAGCTGGCTGGAGCTGAGACGGGAAGCCTTCACTGGTGCGCTGCAGTGCACTGGTGGCACGGTGATCATGTAGCAGTCGGCTGCCAGTCGTGTGGAGGGCAGAGGGAGTTGCGGAAGGAGAGAAGGCGAGCGTGCTGCATCCGCATCCGATCCAGGGCTAGCAGCCAGCCAGAGCCGGCCGGTAGCTCAAGGCACCCCGTTCCCTTGCGCCAGCTGCCCTCCTCTCATGCCGAGAGCGGGCGTGTGTGTTGCGCAAGAGCGCACTCCCAAGAGCGCACTCCGGCCACTCCATCGGCTGCAAGCGACGGGGCCCACGGGAGCACACGGCGGCGGCATGCGCAGCGATTTTAATTGGGTTTGTTTGGCCTGTTTCATGGGAACGAAAACATGTTTCATCATACTTGGGTGACGCTGTTTGATTAATTGGCAGCTCGGCCCGCTTGCGTCCAGCAAAGCCATTGCAATGGGGCAGCGGGTCTTGGCATGCCATGCACCTTGGGGCTTGAAAGGACCTGGGCCTGCGCCATCAGATATGATTACGGTCACATGACACTGGCAGGCGAGGTTCGCGCAGACTGATGGTGAGCCCTTTTCGAGAGGGTAAGTTGAAGAATCTGATAAAAAGAAACCTTCATCAGATAAAGATCAGGTCACATGACATGGTTCCATGCTGCTTGGCGGTGATAGCTTCCGACGCGCGCCCAAGGCGTTGCCCGTGACTTGCAATATACCACCCCCCAACTCCTACAGCGCCCCGCGAGACCCTTACGCCCAATAGCAACCCTCAAGGCACACCACAGCATTCAGCGCCGGGCACGACCGTCCCACACGCACTAGCATCCACAAACATCATCACCAAGTGGGACGCCATAGCCTCAATTCATTCGACATTCGCAAGCAATGCCGTCCTTTCGCGATGACCACATTCTCGTATGCTACTTTCCCACATGGCCCATGCCAACGCGCAATCGACTGACCAGAGCTGCCTCTTGCCTTTGTAGATTATTTCCCCAGGCTCACAGACGACGCTGGCGCAGCTAGGCCTGCCAGAGTCGTTTACACCTGCAAAAGTACGCATCCCGTCACGCATGTTTCCCGGTCTGGAGGAGGGCACGTGGACGCCGATAAAAGTACGGGAGGTGCGTCAAGGCGAAGACTTGAATGCCTTGTTGGGGGTAAAGCCGAGTATAAAGAAAAAGAACCCGTCGGCAAAGGTCAAGAAGGATGTGGTTGTTGGAAATGGAGCGCCAAAGTCTGCGGGCCTACCTACAACACAAGATCAACAGCCATTGACAGAGGAGGCTCCGGTAAATGTTGAGGGAACCACCGGAGAAGCTGTCGCTCCAACAAGCTCGACAGAGGAGGCAGAAAAGGCTCCCGCAGAGACTTCGACAGCAATTGCGACTACAGCAGCGCCCACGGAACCAGAATCAACTACAGCAGCAGAAACACCTTCAACAGGCGCTACCGTCCCCACACCAGTCAAAGCTGCTGCTACACCAGGCGGCGAAGACCAAGAGATGGAGGGTGCGGATGATAATGAAGAGGAAGATGTTGAGGAAGGCGAGGACGCCGAGGACGGAGAGGAAGCAGAACCCGAAGCCGAGGGTGAGGAGCCCGTAGAAGTGGATGAGGTTGTGCTATCCGACGACGAAGATATTGCCGAAGGCGAGGAAGTCATCGAAGACATGATAGACATACCCGAGAATGAAAATGGCACAATGTATATCGAGGATGATGACGAGGAGGAGGGTGCCGTATGGCCCATGGTACAAGGAAGAGTCACGAATTGGGGCGCTTTCCTTGCTCTATTGTAAGTCTCGAGTCTCCCAAAACCTTCCCACTTCTGATACTAATTTATTTACTAGAACTTATGTGCATGAACTTATTAACCCTACGTTCCACACACCGTTACTTATTGTTTGTCCTCCAGTGTGGACACAATCAGATAAAGAGCTTGTGACCCAATTTGTCTTTGAGAAGCTAAAGGCACCCGGCCTTTGCCTTCTCGACTCCTCTCTCGCCGTTTGCTGGGCATACGGCCTTTCCACTGCCACCATTATTGACGTTGGCCTCGAAAAGACGGACATCACTCCCGTGGTTGATTTCATTGCATGTGAGATTGAGCGTGATACCATCGCCGTAGGAGGAGAGGATATGACCCTCCACCTAAGTAAGATTCTCGGGGGTGAAGAGAAGGGCTGGGGACGGGACATGGCCGAGCAGCTCAAGTGCAGCCACATCTGCGAAATTCTAGAAGGAAACAGAGCAATCCCTGGGCTACAAGTCGAGAAGAAGGGCAAAAACTATGAGGAGGAAGAAGAGGAAGAGGGTATTACAAATGTTGCTGCAATAGTTGCCAGCGGCAAGACCCACGAATATCTCGCAAAGAAGGAGCGGGAGAAACAAGAGGCGCAGCGAGGCATCCAGAAGCATTTCCCGAATTATAAGAAGGATCGGAATACATTCTGGGTGATTGAAAAAAGGAAGGAGGGTGACAATGATGTTGTCATGGGGGACCAATGGGATTCAAACACCCAGAGCATCATAATGGCACCGGAGCAACCAGAGGAATCCACCGCAGAACACACATCACCCCCTCCTGCACCACCGCTCGAAAAGCCAAAAACCCCAGAAGCAGTCTCTGGATCTCGACCACCCACATCCTCGGGTGCAGCCGCCTCTTCACGACCTGCAACTTCCTCCGGCCCTGCCCCCGCAGCATCTTCCGCCCGTCCAGACACCTCTTCTGGCACCGCCGCCCCCGCCGAGGCCCCGGCCGCAGACGCCCCCCCCCCACCTCCACCCATCCAAGAGTCCGAAGAGACCCGCTTCACCCGCGAGCGCCACGAAGCCAAAGAAAAGCGTCGCGAGGAGAAAAAAACCAGGGACCCCGTCGCCTCCAACCTCCACACCGAACTCCGCCCCAACGAAATCCGCCGGGAAGTCGAAGTCGGGTCCGAGCGCTTCAAGGCCGCCGAATGCGGCATCATCCACACCATCGCCGACGCAATCTACCGCATCATCAACCGCGTCGATGACATCTCGCGCCGCCAGGAGCTGTGGGAAAACGTCGTCATTGTCGGCAATGGCAGCCGGATCCGTGGCTTCAAGGACTCGGTGTTTGCGACGCTGATTGAGAGGTATCGCATCTCGCCGTCGTCGGCAACGATGTTTACATCGGAGATCCCGTCGACATCCTCCACGGGCGCGAATACACCGATGCCAATGCCCTCTGGGGGACCGCCGCAGCCATCGGGCGTGAACCCCCTTCTCATTGCCGCAACGACGAATAACCTCCACCACTCGAACCAGAGTTTACATCACCAACATGCGCCCACGTACAGCCAGTCTCCGACGGCAATACGCACGGCCAAGGTGCCAGAGTACTTCCCCGAGTGGAAGGACGTGGGCTTCGAAGAGTCGAGTTTCTTGGGCGCGCAGGTTGCGGCGAAGGTTGTGTTTGTGGTGGATCAGGGCATCAGTAGGGGTTTCTTGAGTAGAGTGGAGTATAACGAGTTTGGGCCCGGAGGGATTCACAGTGTTTAACCTGATTTGAAGTTGTTTGAGTGCCTTTTTTCTCTCTCTCTCATACTATGAAATTTATGCCTGTTATAGTCCTTTTCGAACTCCGGATCCTCTTATCTTTTGGCTTTGGGGTTTAGTTTTACATGTTGCTTCTTTTTATTTTTATATTTTATTTTGCTTAAATTTGGGGTCTGAAATTTGATCTTATAATTACTTTGTATGTATGTAGCTTTGATATCACCGTTTTTTTTCTCATGATTATGTTTTTATGCTTTAAGATTGCTTTCTTCATTTGCAATTTTTTCACTATACTTCTTCCTATCTACTATGTACTTGATAGCTATGTTTCACCGCGATATAACTGTATATCTATCAATAGTCATAGCTATAGTTATCTCTTGAACTCCTTTTATAAGTTAATTGATTTGTCTGCGGCTGCTATTTATTCATTTTATGCTTAAACTCCATGACAGGATTCAGACCTAGACTAGTTAAGCGAAATACATTAGGTAGTAGAAAGTCGGTACCGATATACGTAACTGCCTCTGGCAACTGCGCTGAGATCGCAAGTTAACATACATGATTTTCACCTCTCCCCCTATACTTAAGGCTGCTACCCCATTGCAATTCGAGGCTGTACGAGTGCTCGAGTATAGTAGGTAGGTAGAGTACTCGAGAGGTAGACTGCTATACCTACCTCCTGCTACCCTCGTAAATAAACTACGGCAAAGGTTTTAAATGGGCCATCCTTGGCAGTCAAAGTTCTACAATGGCCTGTCGGTCTACAATGGGCGTGCAAGCTTGGGCAATTAACCACTAGAAGAACCATTGCAACGTATTGCAAGTCAAGTCTGGGTACAACTGTCGTGATGATTGCCAACTTTGCAGACGGGTGGACTAAGCTCATGAGTTGCCGTACTACGGGTTGGGTACGAGCCCACCGTGCTCATGATGCAGTCTTGAATGAGAGGTTGGGGATGGGAAATATCGCAGCAAGGCTCAGGTCGTTATTCAGTCCCTCTACGAGTATCTGGGCATGAGACTATACTCAGTCGGGAAACATCGCAGGCCCATTGTAGACCGATAGGCCATTGTAGAACTTTGACCGCCAAGGATAGCCCATTTAAAACCTTTGCCGAATAAACTACCATCAGGGATGTAAGCGATGGGCATGGAGACTAGAGTACCACCCCTCCACCCCAGCCATTGAGCAGCTTCGAGCGCTGTTGCTACGGTACGTATGATACCTACTCTCCACAGTTATAATTATATTTATCTTAATATTACGGGGTACCGGTTCTACATAGCAAATACCACGATACTCCTACATTCCTCGAATACTCTCTACCTACTCTAGATCTCACTCGAGTTAGTAGCCCGCCCCCCCCCCAATCCTCGTATCAATCCCTACTTACTTACTTAGGTAGGTAGGTATGCCTCGCTCGCTCGATCGATACTCTAGGTACTCTACTCTACCAGCCAGATCCCTCCAGTCCAGACTCAAATCCCTGGAAGTTAAGTTGCAATCCGTATCCACATTCCAGCCCCTCCCTCCTCCCCCCTCCCCCATGTAGATTCTACCTACCTTAGTATACCTTAGTGAAATCTACAAGACCCTTAAGCTTAAGTAGGATAGAGTATTTGCTTCCCTAGATCTATCCGCCCCCAGTGTGCACTCGTACTCGAGTACCATTCTACTCTAAAAAAAAAAAAAAAAAAATATTATAAACAAAGACAAACCCCATCAACAGCTCTCAATACACAATACCCCACAACCCCATACATAATAAAGCGCACCTCATTGGGTCAAGCATAGTGTATCGCGATCCATCCAATCCCCAAGAAACCCCGCATTTGAACCCACCCGCGGCCGCCCAGAAAGTAAACAAACCCTTGGACACACGTGCACGCGAACGAACACAACAACGTTCCTGTACTCGAGTACTTCACACACATAAAAAAATTTCTATAAATTAAAATTATTCGGCTTATCTACAACCCCCTCCCCCCTCCTCCTTAAGCCTTCCACATCTACTCATCCACCCACCCACCCGCCCACACACACAAGCACACACATATACTTCTTCTTAACATACAAGCCTGTCTGTACGCCTACACACACACCCGCGCACACTTCAGCTCAATTCAATCGCCTCCACTTTCGATCTCCTACAATCGACAGCATCATCACGACGACAGCACCTCCGGTTTTTTTTTTTTTCGCGCTCGCTCCGCTTTAAAAAAAAAAATAATTAAGAGCTATATCCTAAGAATTACTTGCTTAGGTAGGTAGCTTAGGTACCTAAACGAAAAAGCCAAAAGCAAAAAGACACACAAAACAAAAACACACACACACGCAATTAGAGCTCAGCAAGAATAATAAAAACAAAGCGAAGATCTTCAAGAAGAAAAAAAGAGATAAGAAAGCCAGAAAAGCTAAAAAGAAAAAAGGAAAAGGAAAAATGTCCGGCCCAAAGAAATACACTTCAAAGACCGGCTTCAACATCCGAAAGCGTATCCAGCTGGCCCAAGGCCACCTCAAAATCGTCAGAGTCCTCCTCTACATCAACAAATTCGTCCAGCGCTATCAGCTCGACAAGGCGATCCTCGCAATCCTCGTCCTACTTGCTATCCGCTGGGGCTTCAAGAACAGGAATCGTGGTGGAAGGTACAGCGGTATCGGTGGGGGTAAGCTGATTGAGTTGGTTGGCCGACAGAGAAAGCTGGTCCGTGGGCTGGTTTAGTGGGGTGTCCTTCTCTGGTGGGGGTGGTGGTGGGGATGAGGAGGCAGCGAGTGTTGGGAGGTCCTTTTCGGGTGGGGTGGGGCCGGTTGATGGTGTGAGGGATTCATCTTTGGCGGGCGGTGGGGGTGGGAGATCGGATTGTGGTGATGAAGAGGATGGTTCAGCAGCTGGTGTCTCTTCAGTGATCTCAGCCAGGATCGTGGTTGTGGTGGTTGTGGTGGCTGTTTGTTCTGTCGTTGATGGGGTAACCTCAGTGGTACTGGCCGCAACAACAACATCTGCAGTCGCTGACTCGGCCTTTGATGGCTCGACTACCGGGGCGGTCTTCTCGCTCAAAGTCGCCTTCGAAGCCTTCTCTTTCAAGGCAGTCTTATCAAGTGAAGCCTTGGATGCCTTCTTTCCGAGCTTTGCAACGGGTTCGGGCTCTGCGGCATCCTTCACAAGCTTGGGGCTCAGTCCGACCTCGGGAAGGTCGGCTCCCTTTCCACCGTATTGCTTTGGAACGTCCTGGCCTAGCTCGGCAGCTACACCGCGACCGGATGTGATGACTTTGAATTTCCTGATTGTCTCTTTCGAGAGGAAGGCCTTCATTGCGCTAAACACCCATCCCATGACAACTGGGACGTTGACAAAAAGCTTGGAGGAGAGGAGTTCAGGATAGTAGTGTGCCATGACCTCAATTGTTTTCTTGGATGCGGCCTTGGTAGCGCTGTCGAGACGGAAGAAGGACACGGTTTGGTAGTCGTGAAGTTGGATCATCTGGTAAGGGTCGAGTGCGGTACCTGGGGCCGTTGGGTTATAATCTGGAATTGGGACGGTGGCTTTTGGGAGCTCGAGGGCATTAACACCGAGTTCCATGAGCGCGATACGCCAGCGAAGGAAGCTATTGAGAAATATGTATTAGCAGGAGTTTCTTTTCTTTGTATTTCGTCACGTCTTGTCTTCGTGTTGCGGCTTTTTGTGTTTTTTGATTTTTTTTCCGGTTTTCTTTTTGACGAATTCTCACGAAAAACATATATGATTTCCCTCTCATGAAAAATAATGAATATGAAAACATACCTATCCAAATCTCCGAACGTCTTCTTTGTGTCCTTGCAAGCTCCATAAATGTTCCACGTAACAACCTTCTCGACGCCCTCCCCAACCTTCAACTTTGAGACCCATCCCAATCCACCAAACTTGGCTTCCGAGAATTCCTCCGCGACAGCTGCCTCGGGATTGTACTCCTTTCTCCACTTAAGCGTATCCAACAACTGTGTGTAAGCACCCTCAACATTATTGAAGTTTGCCCTCAGGAACTTTTGGAGGATGAGCGTTGTATGGAAGGGGATTGGGGCCGTGGCAGAGAGAGTGATCCCCCAGATCAAGTTGTGGTCAGCAGCCTCGAGTAGCTCTGGGAGACGGGCCTGGAATTGAGCCAAGGGGTGGGTAGCCTCAAGGGCAGGCCAGGCGATGGAGCTGCTGATTGTGCTGATGGGTTTTTGGTCTGCAGAGGTGACTATTTCTGTAATTGTTGGCTCTGTAGGAGCAGAGACAGGAGCAGCACTAGTCTCAACCGCTGGAGTGGAAGCAGAAGCAATGCCTGCTTCGGCCTCCTCCTTCTTCTCGTCGGCCTTTGTCACCTCCTCAGTGACCTGTGTTGGTGCAACGCCCGCGGTCTCTACGGTCTTAGCATCGTCCACAACGGGGGTAGTCTCCACAGGTGCAGCAGCCTCTTCCGCGGCAACAGTAGGTTGAACGACTGCAGCTGGAGTAGAAACAGCTGTCTGCTCAACGGCGGCCTGGGGTGGGACTGGGAAGTCTGTTGCTGCTGTTGTCGACATTTTGAGTTTGTGTTCTTTTGGAATGTTCCTTTCCTTTTTAAGTGGATTTAATTTCGTGTGTTATCTTTCGTGTAATAATATCAATCAAGATACTATTCGTCGAAATCAATTACACTGCACACGTGCGTGTCCTTCCTGAGTTTCGTAAATGAGGTGGATGGGGTTGGAAGGTGGGTTGTTGTTTGTGGGTAGTTGTTCCGATGTTTATTTTCTACCGTTTGTGTGGAGAAATATAAAGAAGGAATGGGAAGGGGGAAAAATAGAAGAATGTGAACGTGTGAGGTAGTTTCAAGGAGGGATTTCTATGGATGAATGAGTGTGTGCGTTGCCTAAGTGATGGATGAATAATGAATCAGCCAAATGCCCAAAGTTTATTTGCGTGCGTTTGTTTAGGTTACAGAGCACACAGTTCTCAGGAAGCACACAAGGTCAAAGGAAGCTGGGAAGTAAAAAACAATAAACAAGCACAAAATCCACCAGGATGCCTGAAGCAAGAAGGCAGGAGAGGGAGGGGGGATTGGGATTCCTTACCTCGAAACGAAGAATTCCGCAAGTGTAGTATACGTGTGTGTATGGGTGGCACGCGCTCACGATTGCTCTGCAGTTTGCAGGAAACAAATAAAAAAAGGGTATGATAAGGGGGAATGGAAGGAAGGTGGGGAGTGTAAGTGAAGAGAAACAGAGAACGTTCGAACAAGTGGAAGACGAGAGATCAGGAGAGAGGGGGAGAGAATATGATCCCGGGTACGATATAAAGGAGTAAGGGCAGAATTAGAATAGGTTTGGTTGTTAGCCCTCTCACGCTCTTCTCTGCCTTTTCTCTTTCTATCAAGACACTCTCTCTGCTCTGCTCTACCAAACTGACATCCCTCCTTAATCCGTGCGCTTTGTTTTAAGTATATTAGCGCACCGAGCCCGAGCTTTTTTTTCATTCGCAGCTTCCCCCAGAACATCGCACTCTCACTGCTCTCTGCCCCTGAAGACGCGCCCAGAACCCACGTTTTATTTGCTTGCCGTCCCTCACGCGTGCTTTGGGGAAAGGCCAGGCACTTTACGACCTAGGCGAGTCGGGGGCATGTAAAATATGCAAGGGCCAGCAAGGAATGCTCATCTCAAAGAACCCTGAGGGGGGGGCAACCGAGAGATAGCGCCGACAAGGGAGAGGTGCACTGGGCCGTGCTCTCGCGCTCTCGCCAGATTATGCGGTACCTGAGAGTTCCTACTCTGTTCACATGAGTTTTGCTCACAAGAAGGTTGTGCATAATTAGAGCACAAGTTTCAACACTCCCGTTATATCAAGCTTAAATCAATCATGGGCATACCCGAGATTTGACCATCGGTAGAATTTGTGCATATACCACCAAATAGACCTCCTTGATGCCAGCAATTCAGAAATTTAACCGTAAAGTAGATCCAATCGAGGCGGCATCAATACCTCGTATACCAACAACACAAGCGCGGATCTAGACCTCAGGTGGGAAAGATATATCGATTCGGTAATCTCGCGTTCTCGGCTCGGTACCTAGGCAGGTAATAAGAAGATGTAGCTCCCGTTAACCTCTCGTGTCAGTAACTCCTACTGTCTGCTCGTGTAAATGCTTGAAATGGATTGGCTCGTATGGCTCGTCCCCAGTTAGCCTCGACCCGTCCCAAATAAACCTACCTAAGTCAAGCTCCCTGTGTTCTCGTCCTCTTGTGTTCATGACGAGGGCCATCGAGCTCCCAACCAGTTATGCACACGTCCCAGAGAAAGTAATCATATCAACACCAACATGTGTAACCTAAACTCCGATTGCAAAGCATCGGTGCATAAAGAGCTGGGGTCGAGACTACATACCCAAAGTATACAGAGTATCCTCCCCAGGCAAGCATTATCGAACCATATTGCAACGTTGGCATATTCTGGTGTAGGTATCTCGGCACGCACCCCAGATAGCAAAACCCCGGGAGAAGGTGTCAGAGAGCTGTCGAGGGTGGGAATTGATGTCCCGCCAGTGTCTTGAGGACATGAGATCAGAACATTCGAGAGCCCGAAGAGAGTGAGTAGTAAGGAAGCGAGAGATCTAGAGAGCGGGCGAGAGGAAGAAAGAGAGTGGAAAAAAGGGAACTTGGTCTGGGGTGGAGGAGAGATGATAGAAACTGTGTGCACCTAGGTACCTCATCGGCCCACTCGAGGATATATTTCGGAAGTAGCACTTACCTTAAGAAGAAGTGGTCGTTTAACTACCCGAATTCCTGCAATATACTTACGGCAAAGGTTTTAAATGGCCTGAACTTGGCGGTCATAGTTTTACAATGGCATGCCGGTTTACAATGACAGCCTGCATTAAGTATACTCGAGTATATGCTTAGCTTAAGCGCTACCAGCAATATAGAATAGTACGTATTGGTAAAAAGCGTAGAAATTATTCAAGAAATCGTGATATTATCATCCCAATTAATGATATAGTGAATATTAAAATGCGAATTTATACCTTAAAACAGCTCGAGTTCTATCGGATCCTTTGCAACACTCTTCCAGTCACACCCAGCAGCAGGGCATTTTATAGGTTGCGGAGGCTTTGGTACAGTATACCGGATTGTTCAGGCTTGCGGGCCTCTAACTGGTCAATCGCCAAAGCTCGCAGGTTAACATGCTATTGTAGACCGACCTGCTATTGTAGAACTACGACCGCCAAGTTCAGGCCATTTAAAACCTTTGCCGATATACTTAATGTACATGCAAGTGCCACTCGTCTCGTGTCGCACACCAGACTAGTCTCGTGTCCATACCCGACTTCTAACCACAGAACACATATTGGGCGGCGAGTGCCCGAGACATTCCTCACCATACTTACTAATAAGGTAATCTCAAGACATCAGAAACTAAAGAAAAAGGGCAGATTCGAACTGCGAAGTCATGTATCATACGAGAACAACAAAATTCGAGAATGTAGTAGATAGTAGGTATTAAATATTTCTTCAAACATGTACACATAAATAATCCGAAATAAAAAATGATTCATCAGAATCTCTCTGGCCAGGTTCGTCTAAGACATCCACTTCCACGCATAAAGTTATCATACACCGCACACAGACACCACACACACACGCCAGCAACGACGACAATAGCCACACACATCTAGATAGTGACAAAGCACACAACACAGAGAATAGGCAAACGAAAAAAAAAAGACGTCATGACAATACTCATACCCACCAATCACACACACGGAAACACAGACACAATGCCTCTCACCCCCTATGACTCAACCTGTTCACCCTCTCCGCCACTCCCTCTTCCCCACTCCCGCTCCCACTCCCACTCCCACTACCTTCACCATGCCTACTTCCACTTCTATTTCCGCTTCCCTCTCCCTCTCCCCCACCAAGATAAACCACACTGCCCCTCTTCCCCACTACCTCTACCCCGCCACTCCTACTCCTCACCTTCGTCAACTCCCTCATCGCATGCGACCCCAACCCCACCTTCACCGCATCATCATACACCATCCCTCCCCTCGATGTATCAAACGACTCCCTCTCCTCGCCGCCAGACCCCCCACCACCTTGCCCCCACGCATCAACCTTCGACACAGTCGGCAGCGGAATCGAAGAGTGCGTTTGTGATAGCGCAGCCGCCAAGAACGGCCTCGAATCCTCCGTTGCCGAAAGTGGCGCAGTAGCATTGGTATTATTATCAAGCGTCGTAGTCCCCGAATCAACCGCACTATTCCCACTACTCAACGGCCATCGAATTCCCAAGCCTCCCGAATTCAAATTCACCATATTCGTAATCGTAGAGTTCCCGACATTGCCAGCGCCTCCCTTCGGACCCTTCGGGGTATTCTCTCCAGGACCACCACCAGGAGAAACGACAATCGCCTCCTCATCCGTATCCTCCTCGTCCGTAACCTCAAACGCAGCATCACTCCACTGGCCCGAACCCCCCGTAGAATTCGTCATGCTCCTCTTCTTCTCCACCATCATCGCCGCCGCCGTAGCCGTCGCCGCTGTAGCAGAAACCTTCTCCTCAACTCTCCCATCCCGCGAAACGTTCGCCGCCGTAACCTCCGTCGTCGACATCCTCATGGCCTTGAGCTTCCCAGCCTCGATCCTTCGATCGTGAATCGTCTGGTCCGTGCGAACCGGCGCCCGCTCTGCAAACCTATCTTCTTCCACATCCGCGGTCTTAGCCTCGGGCGTATCTGCAAAGTGAGTATAGACCAGGTGCTGCACGACCGGCCAACCGTGAGCATTCGCAAACATTCTCCTCACAATGATGTTATTGTGCGCATCGGGCTCGAGCTTCACGAGCACCTTCCTCCAAGACAGATCCTTATGGTATGCCCGCGCAATCTTCTCCTCGACCTTCAACTGCGCGGCTTGGGTGGGTTGGCTTGATGATGATGATGATGATGAGAAGAAGGCAGATGATTGTGCGTTACTCTCGCCGCTACTCGTGGTATCCTTCCTATCTGGCGGGTCACCTACCGAGTTGAGCTTTGTGTTCTCCTCTGTCGGCACCCCCGGGATGTCGTTCCCACCTGGGAGTTTTATTCCCAGCATGGTCTTTGACCTAGTCTTGAGCGGCGGCGGCGGGATGTCTTCGCTATGGTAAACCCGGTCATGCCATATCGTTTTTGGCCGTGAACTTGGATTGATGAGAAACTCTGTTGGCGGCAACGGAGGATTTAGCACATCTCCCGCAGCCTCCAAGAAGCTTGTTTTTGGCGGCGCAAAAATATGATTATCAAAGTCATCATATGATGTCAATATTGAAGGCTCATTGGTGCCTGTTGGAGATAATGGGTAGTTCGGAGACATCATTGGCGGTGAGATAGAATTCGAGCCATATGGAGATCCTGGGGATGGGGACTGGGAAGGGGTTATTTGTGACCGACGGTATATCTTTGGTGCTCTGTCCTGATGAGCCTTTCTTCCAGCTTGCGGCCGGAAGAGGGTCATCAGTGAGGAAAATGGGTTATTGTTGCTATTCTCGGCCAAAGGCTGAGGGCTTGGTATCACCGTGCTGGGCGTCCTGACAGTTTGATGATGATCAAACGAGTTCACATCAGCATGAGAGGATTGCCCAACATGACCTTCTAGCATCGGTTTGCCCCCTCCAATGGCTTCAGGGGAAGCCTTCAGTGTATCATCACATTCATCGATCACTATGCTTGTGGTGGCAGCAGCAGTGGTGGTACTAGTGGTGGACTGGCCACCTTCAGTCAGGGCTGCTGATACTGGTGCCGCAGCTTCTGCTGTGGTTTTTGTCTCTACTGTCTGGGTATTGATGAGAGTGCTCATCCTGGGGGAAAGGCTACTCGTCGTGAGCTGACCCCATCCCCAACCGACTAGGCCGGCCACCTGACCGGCGGCATTCTCCCTGCGGGCTTTTTCCACCTTGTCGAGGCCCTTCCAGTCGAGGTAGAGCAAACAACTTGTCCGCAGCGGAACAATTCCATCGTTAACGACATTTGCATATACTGTTCTGTTTCGAAACATTTTCAGAACCTCATTTGCGGGGCCGGTGGGGAGGATCCGCAGCAGAGGCTTAGTGGGGTCGACCTTGGCTTTGCCATGCCACTCTTTTGAATTTGAAAATGGGGTTGCCAGTGCCTGGAGAGCACTCGCGGCCATATTGGGCGCCCTCCATGTCAATCCCAGGTCTTTGCCCGTGCGGCCCACGAGGCCAAAGTCCAGCGCAAACTTGACGTACATGGGGTTTTCATTTGACAGGCCCAAGAACGGGGAGGCCAGTGCCACAAAGTTGACGGGCTTGGCCTGGAGGAAAAACTCTGGATTGTGGGCATGGATGAAGGCTATCGCATACGTCTGGACGAGGCCGCCGAGCGAGTGGCCAATGA
Organism: Peziza echinospora; assembly: GCA_024516245.1. Lineage (NCBI taxonomy): Eukaryota > Fungi > Ascomycota > Pezizomycetes > Pezizales > Pezizaceae > Peziza > Peziza echinospora. The sequence continues at coordinate 45,665 of JAJLQT010000017.1, read as the reverse complement.
AGGAGATGGATGTCACCTTGTACGGAGGCTTGGAGGGCTCTTGGCTCTTGGTGTTTGCGGCATCGGCGCCCTTGGCTGCTGCAGCGGATGGCGGGGCTTGCTTGCGGACCTTATTCGGCTGCGGCTGCTGCGGCTGCTTCTGCTGCGGCCTCTGGAGGGGATGGGGGTTGGGCTCTTGGGGATTGGCCAGGGCGAGCACGTACTTGGCCAGCCGCCGGCCGAGATATTTGATGCCTCGCTCGGTGCGGCAGACATTCTCGTGGAAGCCGCGCACAATCACCAGCTCCCGGTCATCAGCATCTTCATTCTCCCTGGCCTGCTTGCTCTCACTCGACCCATCCAGGCCGCGGGCCTCTCTTGCCTGGGCCTTCCTCTGCTTGCGTGCAGCCTCTGCCATGCGCTCCTCTTGGTCGATTGCCTCCTTCATAAACAGCATGTCCGCACCGGTGTTGGAGTGCAGCCCGTGCGTGATAATCACTAAATGAACCTTTTTGGTGACCCTCTTCTTCCTCCGCGCCTCCTCACCCTTCTCTCTCGCCTTTTCGCGCTCATCCAGCTCGTCCGGGTCGGGATGGCCCTTCTCTGGATCACTCGGGAAGGACGACTCTGACTTCTCCTCGCTCCACGACGGGAACGGCGGGAGATTCCACAGATCCGCAGTATCCTGCACCTTGAGCTTTATCGAACCCGACAGCACCCCAGAATGCAACTGCTCTCCGCCGGCCCCTCTCGTTCCTGTCGTCTCTACGGCCTCTGCCGGCGCCGGCGCCGACCCCTTTGCCCCCGGAAAGGCCGAATAACTCCCCGTCCCAAACGGAAACCCATACCCAATCGACTTTTCGTCTCTTCCCAGCAAAATCTCGAACCCGACCGTTGCGCTCGTCGAGAATATCGACTGCGAAACCACCTCGACGATCCAAGTGACGCTCTTTGGCCTATCCGGACTCGTGTTTTGCGCAAGCACGTCGTCCCGGAGCTGCTGTGGTAGATTAAGTTGCGCAAAGAAGCTTGCGCCAGCCTTCAAGTTTGGCTCATACTGGGGAACGGGAACCTCCTCTTCCTCAAACTCTGACCTCCATGTATGGAAGGGATCGAACTCCTGTCTGCGCACAGAGACATATATCGTGTACGGGCCATGTAGATAAGCCGCCCGCAGTGGCAGCGACGCTGTATTTTTAATGCGCAGATGGAGGCTTATCGGTAGTGGTGTGAGGGGATCCAGGGATGGCGTGTAGGTTATCGTGGATCTTTATTTTCCCAAAAAAACCAAGCAAACAAGGTAAGTCGTCTAGTCAGCAAAGCCGCCAACAACCGCAAGCAAACAAAGGTAAATCCATCCATACCGAACGATCTCGCCAATCTTGACTGAACCGGTCGTGTGAAGCAGTAACATGGCGTCTGTTGCAGTTGGCGTCTTTTTGCACTGTTTTGCAGTATTTTCATGAATCAAAGTTCAAGCCGGTTTTCAGATATTGTAGTGACTGGGGATGTATTTTTGATACCAGGACGGGCTCGTGTGCCCACAGAGTTGAAAAGGGCTCCGGCTGGCTGGCTGGTTGGCTGGCTGCAATTGGGTGGGGCAAACTTGCAAGCTCGGTACGTGTGCCTACGTTGTTGGAGCAGCAGCTGGCTCTCCCACGAAGCCTAAGGGGGTGGCCAGGAGATTTGGAAAAAGGAATGAGGATATTAGGGTGCAGTAACGACAGCAAATAGTTCTATCTATCTGATCGTCAAAATAGAGGATAAAAGCTTAGCTCCTTCAGCCCATCGGCGGTGGTGTTTGCCGTCTGTATCCACATGTAAATCACTTTATTGCTTTGGTGTGGTGCATGTGTGCTGGCTGCGCGGAGGGCCAGGCCGGGGCCGATCGATCCCTCACCGGGTAGGGAAGGGAAGGGGTAAGTACTCTAAGTAGCCTCAGGGTAAGTGGAGTCGCGGTAGCGGGTGACCTGGGCCTGGGACCTGGACCTGGACGAGCAGCAGTTGGGCTCTGGAGGACTGGTACGAGCAGACGAGAACTGCGACCCTGGTGTTCTCGTTCCCACGACCCTGGCACGCACGGCGACGTCACTGCAGCTGCACGGAAAGACAGGCGGTGATTGATGGGGCCGATGGATGGCTGGATAGATCGATTGATAAGATAACGCGACAACACTTTTCCGAGCTTGCGAGCGGAAAACCTCTTACGGCGCAACCCTCCCCCCGAGCCTCCTCGCATCCCTCCATCTCGCGGTTTCTAATCATGACTCTCAGTGCGGTGCCTTGGCCGAAAAGTCGACGAGTCTGAAGAGGGATGTTCGAGATGCAGTCAGATCAATCAGCAGTTACTTGAATCCGCCTAGTCTCGAGTGAGATCCTTCTGGTGAAATCGGCGTGCGGTATGAGGCCATCTCCGCAATCTGATGTATATAAAGGGCCTTTATACATCTCGCGATGCCCTACACACCTCCTCCCCTCCTCCAGGTCCCCGGGCCTTGCAAGTAGAAGGAGATAAAGTGGCCTGCCTATACCCATCCCTGAGCCTTTCAGTCTCACATACATGCCCCAGCATCACATCATGGCCATTACAGCTTCAGCCCTGAACGGGTCACCAGCATCCTTAACCTTCTCCTCAGATGGCCTCAATATCCACATCCCAGCCTCCTCGACATCGTCCACTACAACCACCTACGTTATCTCCTCGAAATCCATCATCGCCCTCTTCCCTACACTAACGCAAAATGACTATACGCTCCTCCACACCTCGCTCGATACACCCCTCCCTGCGAGCTTCACACTCACAAACCCTTCTAAAGAGCTGATATCAAACTACCTCTACAACCCCAGCAATCCTCCGCAATGGCTCTCCCCCGAGACCTCGGAAATTAGCGTGATCCTCTCCACCAGCTCCGGCGTGGCAGGAGGGTCAGAGGAAGTGTACTCCAAGACCGTGAAACCGCTTTTCGAGAACCACCTCAACCTCATTGAGGGCACCGGATACACCTTGGTGAAGACCACAACCGCCACCACCATCCACGAATACATCTCCGGGCTGTCCTCTCCCAACACCAACACCAAAGCCCACAACCATACAATCCTCCTCCTCTCCGGTGACACCTCCCTCTTTGAACTCATAAACTCTTTCCCCACCACCACCACCTCCTCCCCCAAAATCACCCTCCTCCCCCTGCCCACCGGCACCGGCAATGCCTTCGCAACATCAACCTACCCCACAACCCACCCCCTCACCTCCCTCCTCCTCGGCACCCCCACCCCCCTCCCCCTCATCTCCGTCACCTTCCCCCCCACCACATCCCTAAAATCCACCTCCCTCCCCACCCCCCCCTCAAACACCCTCTACGCCTCCGTCGTCCTCTCGTGGGCCTTCCACGCCGCCCTCGTCGCAGACTCAGACACCCAATTCTACCGCACCACATACCCCGACACCACCCGCTTCTTCATCGCCGCCCAAGCAAACCTCCTCCCCACTCCACACCTCTACAAGGGCAAGATCAGTACCCTAAACAACGACGGCTCGTCATGGACAGAAATCAAAACCCCCTCCACCCCAGGGACTCCTGACGGGTACTGGTACTTCCTCGCAACACTGATCTCGAACCTGGAATCAACCTTCCCGATAAGCCCACTCACTACCCCCTCGACGGGAAGTTACGGGTCGTACATTTCGGGGAGATCGCTGCTTCCGCAGACGGGAAAGCAGAAGGCGCAGAGGAAGGACCACTAATGGATGTCATGAACGCCGTCTACGATAACGGGAGGCACATCACCCTCCCCGCCGTGGGCTACGAGAGAGATGGCGTCGATGGGCTAAGGATTGAGTTACTCGAGGAGGACTATATCCCCGAGACCGAAGACAGCCCACATGATCGGAATCGCTGGAGGAGGATATGTATCGATGGCGCGATTTTGGAGGTTGAGAAGGGTGGGTGGGTGGAGGTCAGGAGGGTTGAGAAGGGGTTGGAGGGGTTGAGCATTTTGTGGAGGGGGGGTGTGGAGGTGTAGGTGCATGTGGGAGTGAGGAAGGGGATGCCGTTCAGGTTCATGGGTTTTTTTGGCTCAAGTATGCCTGGTGTTCAAAGGGTCTACTACCAGGTTGGGGGGATGAGGGATCGAATGGGGACGATACTACCCAGATGGGAAGTATTAAGTCAGAAGTAAGTCGGCAAACACATGTACCCACTTTAGAGAAAGTAAATATAAATTCCCCTAAAAATCTTAAATATCCAAGAAGACTATCATGAAGGAGATACCATATGAAATGACTCGTAGTTAGCCTCACTCGTAGTCTCGTGCCAATCACTCGCTACAAACTGAGTCTTCTCCGGCTTACCTACATATGGTAGAGAGGAAACCCCCCACTAACCCCCCACTAACCCCCCACTTTTCAATAATTACTTCCGAATCTGGAAGTCGTGGATTGATCATGATACACGAGACTATCATGATACTCGTTTTTGGTAATTACTGTTTAAAGTAGAATTATGTATCTACTACTCCGCATGAGACTAACTACTCCGGATCCTACAAGTAAGTACTTATTGTACATGTAAAGAAAGAAGCGAAGAAACCGGATGTGTCCCCCTACAATTTATGGATCAGCTACCCGGTTGCACCTCAGGCCTAATAGAGGTAAAATCATCGAATTCCCACAAATTAAAATATTTCACCACATATTTGCGGCCCTTCATTGATCTCAATTGATCGGCCAAGTAACGTCAAGTCATGATCAGAATGGATAGTCCCGTGCCCGATCACGATCTCGGCAGGGAATTACAAACATAGACTCGTGCCCGACACACATGTTCGAGTGGCTGGCTAGGGACAGGAAAACTTGTTTGTAAACCAGTTGGCTCTCAAAACAGAGCTTCCTACATAAAATATAATGTAAAATATATGATATATATCTAGATCGGCAATAAAAGTAATTATAATGAAAATGAAAATGAAAATGACTGGCCAATATACTAAAGTAGTACCAAGAGAGAATCAGACCGTTAACCAAGAGAACGTATAAAACAAATACTTCAAAATCTTTCCAATGACTGTCGCAGGGGTATAATGAAAATCGTGGAGAGCTCTCCAGGCCTAGGATCTTCTCCATTGATGAAGAGAGAAAACTCCAAGGGCTAATGCTCCGTAGCCAGTGGCAATGGCTTTACCATTGACATACCAACTATGGCTCATAGTCGTACTTTCCATGAACCGCGCTCCAAAATTCTTCCACGAGGGCCTTCTGCTGAGGCAGGCCACCTTCACACCCTCGGAGGGCAAAGTACCTCCTGCCATCAACCTCCATTTCCCATCCTCCAGGGTTGGCATCAACCACCAACCCACCAGCTTCTTCGAGAATGACCCAACCAGCGGCAACATCCCAAGCCCAGCATCCTCCCTCCCAGTATAGATCAACATCACCCTTGGCAACAGCACAGAAATTCAAGGCCGCTGATCCCATAGAACGAAGAGAGTGAACCATCTTACCACCCTCAGAAGGCGCACCTGCAAGAGCACGGAAGGTCTTGTATTTGCAGTCCCAGTTTGGTCCCGAACGATCCGAGCCCCATTCGACAGCACAGAGAGCGTTGGATAAAGTTGAGAGAGGTGGTGGTGTTCCAGGATAGGTGAGGGGGAGGCGAGTGGTGAGATTTAGGAATGAGCCCTGGCCATGAATTGCAGTGTATAATGCATTTTGAGATGGGTTAAAAATGACTCCAACGAGGGGCTTGCGGTTGTTGGTAAAGGCCAATGAGACACAAAAGTTTGGGAACCCGTGCACAAAGTTGACCGTACTATTAGATGATCAGTATATGCATCACAAATTAATGCAATATAAAAATGATATATTTTGTTGGGACAATTAAACTTACCCATCGACCGGATCACAAATAAATGTGGGGGCGTCAGTGAGCCTTTTCCCTGGCACATATGTCTCTTCGCCCAAAAAGCTAAATAAAAGATTATGATCAGCCAATACAATTCAGACCCAGTACTAGCCCATAGAAGTTTTGGCACCAATCCATGTGACATGTGCATCATGTACATCGAATAAATGAGAGTGCCAAAGTACATGTTATTGAGGGAATATGATTTGATTAGGGTGGGGTAATAACAAGGCCATGGGAATCTGGTCATGAGAGGAAGCTTGGAAGAGGTAGGGGTAACATACTCGTAATCTGGGTACTTTTCCTTCAGTGTATCCAGTACCATAGCCTCCACGGCTCTGTCCGTCTCCGTTACCAAGTCCGCCGCTGCAGTTCACCCCACGTACGACCGATCAGCAAAGCCCGACGACGAGATTGTTTCTTCATACATCCACACCACGGGGAAAGAGAAGTAGGCCAATTTGGGATTAATCAGGAATTGATAGGACAATTACGTTTCCTTCCCCACGCATGCCCCACGCCCCACGCTCGACGCTCGAATTCCTCAGCTCGCAGCACTTTTCAGAGAAGCGAGAAGCCGGTGGAACACCACGTGGGGTGGTGGGGCTGCCGTTAGGGTAGCTTTTAGAAGTGGCATTGAGGTGCATACATCCCCAGGGAGTATAGGGCGGAGCCACAGGGCCAAAGGGCAAGGAAAAGAGAGAAGCTCTCCTGCCAAAAGTAACGGTATGGGACACTGAGATATAGCAAGGATGGGGATGGTATTACAGTTTTTCTTTGAGCCACTGGCACGGGCAGCGGGAGTGGCCACCAGCATCATCTCGCCAGCCCTTCGGGCAATTGCAACAAGGTCGTCATGGATCTGCCTGAGATTGGGCTCGGAGGCATTGGCAGTGGGGGCGGTTGACATTCTCGAGATATGGTGTCGTGATGGCTTGGGAAGAGCTGAGGTGACAGAGAGGAGCTTGTGCCGGCTGAAGCTTCAAGACGGCAAGGGGTGTGTGGGCTGTTTGCGAGCCTGTGTGAAGTGTGCTGATTGGCTTGCAAGAAATACTGGGGGAATTCCGAAAAGAAGGAGGGATTGTGGGGGGCTTTTAAGAAGGATGGATTGCGAGGGCTTGGAGCTAGCTGATGGAGATTGGCCGGGAGGACAGGGAGCAGATGAAGGGGTGGGAGAGGGTGGGAGAGGCGGATGGGAAGGGGTGTGAAGCTGAGGGAGAGGGCGAGGGCCGTGGAGGAGGAAATGGATGGATGGAAGGGAGGGCAGGGCCCAGCATGGGCCCAGAGGACCAAGGCCAGAGGACCAAAGGCCAGAGGACCAAAGGCCAGAGGACCAAGGCCAGAGGCCCGGCCAGCCAACAGGACTATGCCCATCCCATCCGGAGCTCTATAGGCTGGCCGCCCATCCTGCCCATCTTTGCCGTCCTGCCTGCCTGCGGAGGCAGCTGCCAATGGCCGGAGATGGACACTGTCGCGATGGAGGTTACTTAATGTACGAGTACGTGATCATGACTCTTGCCTCGCTCCCCACGCTCCCTGCGCTATCTGTATCGCTGCTCACACACTGCCGAGTCTATCGTATCGACGCCCCTCCTAGCGCCCTAGCCTCCCGCTGCCGGGGCTGTCATGAAGCCGTGGCCGTGGTGGCAGTGGTCTCGGTAGCTGCTGCCACATTGCAGGCCCTTGGAAGCCGTACCATGCCGTGCAGGCACGACAGCCACCAGTCCCGCCGCCCAGGCTCGAAGCACCACCACCACCGCACGCCTGCCCCACATGTCCCATTCACCTGCGCCCACCGGCCTCCCCGAGTCGGGGCGCCGGCCGGCCGGAGAATTGATGATCCTCCGCAAACATGTAGGGCTTATCTTTGCCTAGAAGTGGGAGCAGGCGCGGGCTGAAGCTGGCCGGGGCTTCGCGGGATGCCGCAGCCCCGTGTCGGAACGCCCGCCGCGGTGCGTTTGTGTGTGCCCACTGCTCGTGCCTGTGCTGTCGACAGCCAGACAAAGCAACAGTAACCGGGATCCCTATAGCCAGCGCCAGTGCCGTTCGTTGTCGTCTTTGTGGCTGCTGCGCCTGCAGACACGCATCCGCTAAACCTCCGATTTCCCTCGCCGCGCTCTCGCCGCGGGGACCTTACGATGCTGTTGTGGATATGGGACCAAGCACTGCTTCAGCATCGTGATGGCGTCACGATGGATACGACAGTGACAGCTATCTGGGACCCTAGCGCGTGCGCCATCCATAATCTACAGAGGCATCTGGGGCATGTGCATGCCGAGTCCATAATCCAGGGCGACGTTGGTCTCGGTGATATTCGGCAACTTCCGTCCAGGAACGGCCCTGGCTGTCTGTGCCGCGGGGTACGAATAAGGTGGGGCAAATTTCTTTGCGCCAGTCTCAGTTTTGCGTGTGGATGCGTCGTGCACGTGGCAGGGGAAGGGGAGAAAAAAAATAAAAAAAAGAGGAAACAAGACCCTGGTTACGAAAGTCCTTTTCCACTTCTTCGCCGTCTCAGGTACGCGCGTGCATGTTCAGGCCGAGCCATTGTGCCTCGCAATCATGGCTGCGGGCGACTTGACGTATGCGTGATAAATCATGTTGGCGGGGTTTGAAATCGAGGCTAGGTTTGAAATATCTCTTTGCGGTGGCAGGCTGGCCGTCTCCGTTTCTCCGCTGAGCCCAGTTTGTGAGGTACCGATACGCATTACAAACCGGCCTTTGGGATGTCTGTCTTGATCTCCTACATCTCCGCATTGTCCACAGCGAGGATCTCTGTCTGTCCATGAGTAGTAAAACGGTGCGAGTGGCGGGTAAGTATCGGTCATCGATTCAAACGTGTATCGAGCCAGTAAAGCGAATGTGTGGAACCTCCCGCAATGCGCCGCAATGCGGTTGCGGTTCGCCCACATTGCAGCAGCATCATGCGAATTCGAATGTACGAACGAACTGGCAGGCTGGAATCATGAACGCTGACTGGAAAAAGAAAGGAAAAATGGGGATGAGCCGGACAAAGTGGACAACTCAGGGCTCCTTGCAAGCGTGAGCAGAGAGGCGCCTCCCCAGGGAACACAGTACATACACTTGGTCGGGCCCATCGAGATGTATTTCCCCCAGCACTGGCGAGGCGTGCCCTGCGCTCTCGTCTCGTCGCCCTCGTGCGGTCATCGACCGCCGGGGGTCTGGGTAAGTAGCCTCGCTCCCCAACCGGGAGTGCGACACCTGCAGGTCACGGGACGAAGCGCCGACTACCGCATTGAGCAGTCAACCCCCACACACCCACCGCCGGCCTCCCAGGCCCACCAAGACCCGTTTCTCTCCTCTTCTCGCTGCGCCCCCCCCCATCCCCGCCGTGTTGGCAATGCCTCCACGACATCCACACCCATCGCACCCTGGGCACGCCCTGCTCCCTCAACCGCAACGAGGCACCGAGGGCCGGCGTCTGCTCACCGGAGGCCTGGCCCACGGCCACAGAACAAACGTTCGAGTATCTGCAGTCGCAAATGCAAACGGCGGGCTTCAAGCGGTACACTTCATGCTGCATTGCATCTCACGGGGTTAAGGATAGTTCAGGGTCTCACTGTGCTTCGCATACGGCTAACGTGCTGGCAATGATTCCAAGTAAAAGTCCCTGAATTGACATCACGATGAGCAACTCGACTATAAAAAAAAGAAAATACACCTTCCAGAATTATCCTCAACTGCATGTCCTGACCCTATCGATATCTACCCACACCCTTACAAATATATCAAAAAAAAAAAAAAAATTAACCCTGCCCGAAAAATCTCTTGAAGGGGAGAAGCACTCTACCCCAAGCCATGGCACGATGACGCCTAGGCTTTGGTCTCCACTGGTGACCACCATCTGGCCACAAATTCCTCCACCGTGGTTGGCTTATATCCCGTGAGCTCGTTCAAGGTCGGGGGCATGTAAAAATACCCCTTGGCAAGGCCGACCTTGAACTCGAGTGAAAGAAAGACGCTCCAATGCGGGTTTGGGCCTGCATCCTTCAATCTCTGCTCCAACTCTTCAAGTGGGACGTACTTTGGGGTAATCTTCCTGCCCGAAGCCTTCTCCCAGATTTGAATCAACTCGTTATAGGTTGTAACGACCCCCATACCACTCTCTGGTGCCCATTTCTTGTCGAGACTCTCTGCAACCAATTCTCCAATATCACTAATGAGAGTGAGGTTGAACTTCACATTTCCTGTTCCAGGTACCTCGAGTACTTCTCCCCTGTGAGCAGCACTAAAACTTGGCTCAATCTCGAAAGGTTGAGATCCTCCGAACACAAGCTTCAGAACTTCAGGATGGGGGGAGCCGAATGCAAGTCTGTTGAGGTAGTGTCCGGGGCGGAATGCAGTGTATTCCAATCCACTCTCGCGAACATGCTTCATGATTGCTCGCTTTGGTGTGTACCAATCGCTATAGTTGTTGAATTCCTCGGACCAACACCACTCACTGGGTGCAAATCGGGTGACGCCTGCCTCTTTTGCTGCATCGATGAGGATGATTTGCGTTCTCTCAAAGTTGGCTGGGTCGTAATCGAATACAACCGAGATGAGTGTATGGATTCCAGTCAAGGCATTGACGATGGTGCTAGGATTTTCAAAGTCGATGATTGCAACCTCGGCGCCTTCAGCCTCGATATCAGGGCGAGGTCGGCGCGAAAGCACTTTGAGCGTGTGCTGGGGGCGGCGAAGGATGGCTTTGATGATTTTGATGCCTAGATTTCCAGATCCGATGACGGCGACTTGAACCATATTGGCTGATAATCTGGAGGCGGGAGGGTGTTTTGTGAAATGAGGTGATGATTTTGATGTGAAGAAAAGTTCTGGAAAAAGATTGCTGAATTTGTACTGAGATATACTGGTTGTGGGCTTGCTGATTTCTTATTTTCTCGGGGCAGACATCATGACTTATATAATAATCGATTACCATGTTCAGGTAAGTCCTATGACCTGCGCCCGCTCTGTCTATCTCCGCCTGCCCATATTTCCATTGAAAATCACACTAATTCGTTTTGATTCACAGATGTTGCAATGTTACATTGAAATTATCAAATCCAGCTCTTCATCCAAAGTTTTTGTGGATTTCAAAGCGTGGAAGGGATCTTGACTCAGCCAGGTGGCTTCATATCCATCACCCCCACCTGCCACCATCGTCAATTGGCAGTTTTGGTTGATGCCTTCATCTACATTGAGCATGGTTCAGGTGCAACATTCTTCCGAGCACCTATCATAACGATAGTTCATTGGCACTTCGCCAGACCCGGCCTATATCTTGACCCTGCCACATGCATGCTGATAATCCTGAAATCAGGAGCACATGAAGAAACTGACTCGATGTGCAGGATTATTATAAAGATTCCATTTTCATCGATGTTGGATCCGATCTCATTTATGGAGGCTGGTCTGTCAGTGAGCACGCAATATTTCTTGTTTGTAATTAATGGCATAAAGGTACTAATTCATCGAGCAGGAGATGTTCTTATATTTGAAGAAAGGCAGATTGGGGAAAGCCCGGAAGCCACCAGTGCCCACATTTTCTTGGTCTTGGCCTGGCCCGCCTACTCAATTGTAGGGAAATGCCCTGATTGTATTGACCAGACGATCATGAGAAGTTCGAAGTGTTCGACCGGAGGTAGATATCCCGATATGCCTCCTATTGACTTCTCTGTACGAGAATTCGCCCTCACACAATTAGTATCGGCCGACCTCGTTTAAAATGCCCCCAAATCGAATATGGAAAGCATTTCCAACAGGTTACAAGGGACCTGATCATGATCATGGCCAGCCGAGCCACATGATAATTCTGCAGGCATTGCAGCTGAAATTGTCTCGAAATTGATAATATATGAGAAGAAAAATGGAAAATGGTGGAATTAGGTGGGTGGATTTGTGGATCGGTATGTGGTGGTGGGTTTTACCTACTTTTGGCAGTTTTGGTGGTGGAGATCTTCCGCATCCGGGGGTCCGCAGTTCGCAAACTATCCGTTTCCCGGTGAGTGGAGGTGCGAGGTGAAGGGCTTGGCAGTGGCAGCTGGGGAACTCCTAGGTAGGTGCTGGCATGGATAACGACCGTGTATGTCGAGACTTCATTTTTTTTTTCTATATGGCGTTATCAGCAGCTGGGCAAGGGAGCTCTAGAGCTTGGCTAATGAATATATCAATAAGGAGGTGCGTATCAAATTTCTTCTCGATTTATCGATATATATCGACGGGTATCAATGGATAGTGGGTTTTTTAGACCATTGTCTTGGCAGATATCGATCTTTCCCCCGACTTTCTCCAGGCTCAGGGTCTCTACGGGAATGAGTTCCAGGGTCTATAGTTGGATGGGAGTTCCATCTATATGGTAATAAAAGCGTATTGCCCTTTTACGTTTTTTCAACTTACTTTTAGCCGCTGGGAGCGAGCTCGAGCGTCATGATCATATGCATGATTTACAAGTGCACAAAAGGTTTAAATTTCAATTTACTTCCATAAATATAACTACTTAGGTAGCTAGTATATAGTACTACAATAATCAATGTCTTGTCTTTAAGTATACGTACATTTGCCATTTTTCCACTGCCTACATGCGCATGCTAATTGGTGGTGAATTCGAAGTTAGCGTAATTATGGATTTTTGAGGAATTTGCACCAAGGCCTTTGATATACATATATCACCTTAATCGAGAATTATAAATTTACAATACACAATATTAATCATAAAAGCAATAGCTCACTTTTGTAGCTACATAGTATACGTAGGTAACTTTACGATGACAAGTGTGCACATGCACAGAGTATACGTAGGCCTAGGCATAAAACCAAACAAAAAAAAAAAAAACAATTGGACAAGAAAGGTAAGAATAAGAATAAGAATAATTGATAAGCTGTAGATACATACCTATATATGTATCCCATGCCATCGAATCCAGAAAGCTTAAGTTTCAACCTCGAGATACCGGGGGCCCGGGAGCTATAGCTACTTTATAGATATAAAAACATGTACAACATAAATAAATAGAATAAATACACAAGTACATTTAATATAATGATCATGATCATACAGCCATAATATAAATGAATAAGAGCTAATTGTAACAAGGACAGGACAGCAAGGGCAGTGTTATATAATAGTAATAGAAGAGCGAGGGGGGAGGGGGGAAGGGGGATCCGTAGTAAAATATAGCCAAAACAAGATATAAAAAAAAAAAAAAAAAAAATGATAATAAGCTAGAAAGAGATATATAACTTGAAAAAAAAAAAGAGTAAAGGATAAAAGAAAACAAAAACTTTGCAAGTGGATTCATGATCATGGTCATCGAAGCAAAATGAAAAAGGAAAAAAGAAAAAGAAAAGAAAAGGAAAGGAATAAAAACTGATCATGAATGAAAATAAGGGTTTCCCTCCTTCTTCTTTTTCTTTTTTCCGTTCCTGCTTCTCTCGTGAGTAATATAAACTCCCCCCCTTACCCCCCCCCCCCAATCAACCCTCAACCAGCTCATCACGTCATGATCATGATCACCTAAAGCGTCCGCTGGAATGCATCCAACGCCCTCAACTCCTCCTTCGAAGGTCTTCCTCTATCGATAGGAGGCTGGTTAGGGCACCTCCGCAGCTCAAACTGATAGAACTTTTTCCTATCGGAGCCAGTCTCGATACTATATCGAAACACGTTATATAGGCCATCATACCTGATGCCCTGCGACGGCGCAAACCTGCTCATGCCCTTATAACTTCGGAGAACACGCACTGGCTGTCGCGAGCGCGAGGATGTGATTAGGGACTTTGTAGCGTTGGTGAGCGGTGCAATGTCACGGTTAATATCCTCGTCATTCTCGCCTTTACTTCCAGAGTAGAAGACACGGTCGCCCATATCGTTATCGTTGCCGTCGTAGGAACCGCCAGAGATGACGACGGAGAAGCAGCCCATGTCGATACGCCCGTGGATACCGCCCATGCGAGAGCCGTGGGCACCGTCGCGGAGAGCGCAGATTTGGTAGGGCCACCAGGCTCCGACTTGGTGGCCGTTGTGCCCAAACTTGTCTGCAGGCCTCTGGGGATATCTGGGGTCCAGCTTGTAGGATCTGGACCCCGGCTGGCCCGGCTTGGGGCGAGTGATGACAATGCCACGCATAAGTTCCTCCGGGCTGATTCTGTGGTCGCGGGTTGCCGGGTCGATTGGTGTGTGCGGGTAACTGTTCCCGGATCCACCTCTCCTCCCTGTACCTGTGGAGTGTGCGCGGGGAGCATCATCGTCAGTTTCTTCTGCTTCGTCGCCACTCCCGGTTTCGACATTCTCGGTAGCTGTGCCTTCTTCGTTGTTGATTGCATTATTTCTCATGCCCCACAAGGGATCAACGGTGCCCGATTTCCAATGGTTCAAGAGTTTAGTTGCCTTGTCGACTACTTCCATCGGGAAGAGCAGGGGATCTGTGAAGCACTTAATTGCGGCTGCGATTTTGGTGACTCTGTAGTCACTGTGAGGCCCCATACCTCCCGAGAGACGTCGTTTTGACACCGGGTCCACAGATTCAAACGGATGCCATGCGCAGTGATCAATGACCTGAATACATTGCGCAATGTCATTATCCGTCAGGTTTCCCTCTTTGGCCAATCTAGTGTATTTCTGAGTACGGAAGCGCAAGAAGAATAGAGCTCTGCGCGGGCCCTGTGATTGCGCAACTAGTAGATTGACACCCGAGAGATGCTTGTGCGCCTCGACGTCCACAGGATTCGCTGCGGAGCCAGCAGGCGCTTGTGGTGGGGTTGCGCTTTTTTTTTGCATCGCTGCCCGAAGGCCATCTGTTCCAAGATGGATCGTGGGATCGATTTTTTCCTCCTCCAAAATCTCATCGTCATCCTCCAACTTTGCTTCTCTTTTGACGTCCGTTTTGACTGCCACCTGAGGTATTTCTTCCTCGGGCGGGAATTCGTTCTTAACAAATTCCCAGTCAAAGTGGTCATCGTCGGTCGGCTCGGGCTTGATGCGGGGCTTGTACTCCTCCGACTCCTCCGGCTCAACGTCCGTCATGACGGAGTCCTCACGCTCAGGTATTATGCGGGACATGCTTTTCGCAGGAGATGGAGAGCGAGTGTATGGTCTTGGTGATGTCGGCACGGCGCTGTATTCCTTCTTGATACGGGAGCTGTGCGGTTGTGGTGATTTTAAGGATCGAGTCTTGCGGCTGCTGCGGGGTTTGCCTATACGGCCTGTTGGAGGCATGTCCTACAAAATGACGTGTCAGGCGACAGGTGACAGGCAATGACTGGTATGCCGATCAAGGGCCGAGACGTGGAATGAGTGCACCTACTCTACGATACCCCTGGAAACAACGTCCGCAAGGCGAGGCAAGGCCGTTGGCTCAGCCGTGCGGCAGACAGACAGACAGATGGGGCGAATGCCTTTGGGGCCGCCTCGGAGGGGCAGACGTATCTCGGTCCTAAGCTATCGTGCAGAGAGCAAATACAGCAAGGTTTAGCTTCAGCGCTCAAAAGTCAAAAACAAAAGGCCAAAAAGGTTCAGCGGCGGGTGGAGATGCGTGTGTGTATGGTGTAGAGTACGCCCGCTCTGCGCCACACCCCCCGAGTTTACGCGTGGGACGCGGCCGCCAGTGGGCCGCGAGCGTGGGCGTGGCGCCTGTGCCTGTGCGCGTGCACGGCTCCGTGCTGGTGGTGCGGCTTGGCCCGAGACTGGCTGGGGCTTGGCGGCGGCGGCAGCAGGGTGCGGATGCAGGCACCCAAGCGACGGGGGGGGGCTGTGATGGGATGACGCACAACGGCAACGGCCAGAAAGACCAGACGACGAACAACAACAGGGGGCGGCTTACTTTCAGAAGAGACCTGGATAGAAGGTACTGTAGAGCTTGGTGATGGTTCAGCTGTTGTGGTGCTGAGGAGACGCGGGCTGTCTGGCGTACCGGGATAGGCTGGGGTCTGGCTTCGCAAGGGCGTGGTGGGATGTTGTCGAGGAGTGAGGGGAATGAGTGTGGGTGGGGCGGTGGGAAAGCCTTATATACCACGCAACCCTGGGACGCCGTGATGGCCGTGATGGAGACCCGATGGAGACTGGAACCTTGGAGAAACTGTACAGCTCAGTGGGCTTTGATTCCATCCAAGATTGTATGTTGATGTCAGGCTCATCGCCACAGTTTGAGGACAATAACCCAGTCGGTGTCACCACGACCTCGAGCTCCAAACTTTCGACTCGGACCCTCGATTATATACTACACTCTGCTCTTCTGGCCTTCAGGTGGAATCTGGCTGTTCTGGCGTCGAGTCTGGCGTTTGTTCCATTGTGCAATCACACCTCGTGTTTCCTGTTTGCTCGATTCGAAACGATGCCCCAAACAAACCGATACGACAGTCAAAAATACCTCCTTCGAAATCACACGAGTCTATCGAGCTTAGCATCACGAATCCGAGGCACGATCACATTAAAAAGCAGTCAAGGTTGGCTGCATATGAGCTCGAGGCTGCCTAATCTCAGCTTCAGAATCTTCTCCAGACCACCTGCCAGTTCTCCAACTCTCGCCAATCAGTGCTTACATTCAATATCACCATTCCTTGTTGAGGGTAACACAGTGCCTGGACCGCAACCCTGCCCCAACATCCATGCCAAACTGGAGGCAAAATATGGATCCTGTCTTGTGACCATAATGTGACTCACAGATGAGGCCTCAACAGAAAAAGAAAACAAGGATAATAATCAAATTTTACTCATATCTCCATTGATATCAGTCACATATCGAAGTGATATATAAAGACTCCAATAGCCCACAGGAAGGAAATTACAAATTTCATAAACAAAACTGGAACAGAAACTTGCAGGGTAAGTAATTGAGCTTGATGATTGCAAGAGAGATGTAATGTGCAGATACCCACAATGGTAACTTTTTCATATATAGTGTTGTTCACTCGAGTGTCGAGCACTGCGATGAGGTATGCTGCAGTGGGCAAGAGGTGCAAACAAAACTTGAGAAAGCAATGATAAAGAAACACTGAACAATAAAAGAGGAGGGAAATGTACGAAACAAGCTGCACTTCTATGTGCAAGCGAGCACCACCGACAAAATTGAAACCAATGCATCTTTTTATCAACTTCCAGGATATAATTATAAGAGGTTAAATAGCAAAACAGAAACGAGATAGAAAAAAAGAAAAAGAAAAACGGAGCAATCTTATGACCAGATTGTTTCACCCTTCAAATTTGCAGCAGATTTGTTCATAATCATGAGTTTTATATCAGTGCACGTGTGGTGGCAATTTAGCCTTCCAACACCTTGGTGGTCTTTCGCTCTAACCACCCCTCCCCACCAAATACGATTTCCTAAATCGTAAAACAACCATCCAATCAGAAATAGAAATAATAAGAGTGTAGAAGATAAAACGCATATCCAAAGGGTATAAATGATAATGGTGATAAATCAAAATATGAAGATGGCGGGATGATGGTTGGATGGAGGGAGAATCACACCTCCACCGGTGAAAGTCGAAACTGTGGCGCAATTGCAGCCTTCCACTATATTAACCTGCCTCCTCCTCCGCCTAGATTGTTCCACCTTGCCTGAGCCTGAGAGTTTCGAAGAACTTGACTAGCCGCCTGTGAAGCACTTCTCACAGGTAGTTTCGGCAAGAATTCCAATTCGTCCATATCATCGGCATCACTAGCAACCTCAAGAACAGGTACTTGGACCTTTCTCGCAGGTGGGGGTCCGGCTGGAGCAGACTGAGGAGGAGAGGAGCCAGATTGTTTCCCTTGTGGGGGGGGTGCAGGAGCAACTAATCTACCCCTCCCAGTATCGTTGGCTGTAAGGGCTGTAGTATCTAGCGAGGCGTTTCTGGAGGGTCGAGTTAGTGGACGGTGTTGGTAGACGACGTTCCGGCCAGCATTTGTTGCGCGGCGGTAAGAAATTTGATTTCGTAATGACGTCAAATCAACTTCTTCATCCGAACCTCCTGCCCCCGTTTTATCTGAGGTTGATTGTTCCTCGCCAATTGGCCCGTCATCAAGTACTCGCGAGATCCGTTTCTCGTCCGCTTCTGTCTCTCCACTCCCCTCAGGTGGAGTGGCTCCTTCACCTCTGACCTGCCCAGCTGACTGATCTTGTTCCTGGTCGTCACCTCTCACACGCCGGTATGAGCGTACCGTCTTTGACCTGGGTGGGTTTTCAGAGTCGGCAACTGGTGGGACCATGCCCGGCGGTGGTGCGCCGCCCCTCTCCCTCGCTTTTGACGGGAACTCTGGGTTTACCAGGTCGTTGGAGCAGTTGTCACATACAACCAACCTGCATTTCAATTGCAAACACCTCCAAGGCCTCGATCGCCTCCTTCCAGCACTGTCATGCTCTGAGATAGTCTCCTCTTGCGGAGGAGGAGGCGGGGGTGGGAAGTGAGATCTGCGTTTGCGAGAACTACCGGCATACGAACCTAGTGGCGGACGGCGGCCGGAAGCTCCAAATTCCTCGAGGCATTCGAAGCAGGTGAAGCCAATGTCCAACTCTGGGCTGTATCCGAAGAAATGACCGGTCTGGTCGCACTTGAGTGGACTAGTCATGGTGCCCTAGTTGTCGTATTGTGGCTGGACGTGCCTGCGATTGGTGTGGGGTGGCCTCTATCTAGAGCGAGGAGATAGACACAGGTGAAGTGCAGTTGTGATGGCTTGACTGTGTACCAATCTGCCTGGATGAGCCTCTGTTTCCTGTCTATGCCCTCGATCTTTGCCCCTCCTCTTCTTGTTTCCCCGTGTCGTGATAAGCGGCTGCGTGCGTGGATGCGGGCGGTGCGGGTGATGTGGTTGCGTTACTTCCGCAGCTCCGTTCTATCTCGAATGTTGCTGCCGGTGTCCTGGCACTGTGCTCTGTTCTGTCTCTTTTGCAGGCCAACAGACAGTCCTTTTCTGTCTTTCGATGATTTCTTCTTCCTGTGCACCTTGCTCTTGCTCTTCTGTTTCTTTTCCTCCTCGCTTCTCTCGCCCTGTAAGTGGGCGTTTATTGGAGGGCAATTACTTGCAGTTGAACTCTGCCCACACCACACACCCTTACCCACCCAGTAACCGCACACACCTCAAACGCCTTGGGCCTCTGGCTCCTCCCTGCCGAGGGATCACCGGTGCACTATCGTTCGTTAATGGCCGCCTTCGCCGAATAACAAGCTTTTGACTTGTGCTGGTATCAAAAGCCTAAATAAAATTAAATGAGGTGCCAACAAAAAAAGTCGAGAAACAATGAAATTGGGGATATCGAGAGGAAGAGAGCCGCGAGGGAGCCTCTATCCTATCCTCTGCCAACCTTCTGGCCGGTTTCTTTCCCCCTCAATCTTTCTTCCTTCTTTCCGCTCCTTGTCCGGTGTTTATTTTTTCCGTGCCTCGCTCCCTACGAGTATCTCTGCAAGATAGTCAGGCAAGCACCACCCCTCCTCACCCCCCGCCCCAGTCACCATGCAGCCAGACCTCGCCATGCGCCACCAACCGATCGAAAATGCAACCAGCCTCCGACGGCACACACACAACCACACATCACCAAAGCCCACCTAGCCTTGTTGAGATTCCTTTGCTGCTGCTAAAATTCCCGCTCGTCGCTCGAGGACTGTTTAGGTTTCCATTCACTTTCCATAAACTTACTCAGTGTATCATCTTCCCACTCTTCCCCCTGAGTACTAGTGTGATATTATTTCCGACCGAGTGCAGTGAATCCCAGTCGCGGGATTGACATATGTGTCTGCCTTTCGAACCTCGCCGGCCTGTCTGTCTGCTGTCTGTGACTGTGCCACTTGATATACCGATCCATTCGCAATTAGACTGCGTGCTGTATGTACCTGCAGGCCACCAAGTTATCAAGCGTTGTTAGGGAGGAGGAGGAAGAAGAGAATGGAGTCTAGTCTCATGGTGTCGATAGCTGTTGATTCATGAATCAGGTCAAGTGTCAGAGGCACCCCGAGCAGACGTGCACGAGGTCTGGCACTGCTGCAGCCTTCCCTCCACCCGGGGGCGGAAGGGGCGCTTCCAAGACATTTCGATAGCTTCGCCTTCTCAATCGAGGGCCTCATGTGACTAACATTTCAATATGCACCTCGATTTCTGCCTCTTGCAATTCTTGGTGAACATACGTGATATTCCGCTTCTCTAAGCGAGTGCATATCCATCCTCGTTCAACCAACGAGAGGTAAAATGTACAATATCACACAATAAACTCCAATTCACCAATCGCGAGATTTCATGACCTGCCATGGAACTTGCCGCCAAAAACTCCACCTACATTATGTACCCAAGCTTGCCATTGATGCATATGGGTACCTTGATTTTTCGAGGCCAGATGACACGAGCAAATCACATGAAGCACGATAGGGCAGCCCTGGATATTCCGCACGTACTTTGTAAGTATCCAAGTACCCTAGTTGAGCTTATCCTAGAATCACACCTATCTGCACACCTAAATAGAAAAAAAAAACGTCAGGTATCGACTGCATGCATGCATGTGTAATTCCCCAATTGCAAGTACCTGAAGTGACGTCTAGGTGAACTTGTCCATATTTTTTTTTTCTTTTTAATTCCGTTCCCTTCAATTGCACGGCTTGCATTGTACATATTACATGTGGAATCGGGCCAGATGGATATCTGTATTCTGCTCGCACATCATGACATGATCAAATGTATGTTGCAATTGGGGTACCGCGGTATGTCTAAACATCGAATTCTGATAGGTAAGATACACGAGCGAAAGAGGACCCTCGAGGAGAGACAAAGCCTTGAGCTCGGCGAGTCAGGTAAACTTGAATTGCATCTTTGAAGGCAGGTATATGCCTTATAATCATGGCAGTGCGCTTTGACGTGAAAATTTTCTTCTTTTCCTACTTGCTTTCTACTCGAGTAATCAATCCACATTTAAATGTTGTTCTCCATTACCACATGCCATTGATTGTGGTTTGCTTTTCTTTTCGAATATTTTATACTTGATGATTGGGGATTTCGAAATTTTCCTAGTTCGGAATTGTAAGGAAGTGGATCAAGCTTGTCCATGTCTTTTAGCATTACAACTTTAAGGCTATCGCTCCAACCTCACTTGCTACCGGTACGGCCGGTAGGCTGGTTCTTTTTCTGTCATAGTAACCAGTGCAACATTTTTCTTTCTTTTTCCTTTGTTGAAGTTTACTTTTTCACTCGAATATGGATGGCAGTGCAAACAATCAAACCACAAACCACACTCGAGTAAACCTCAAGCCTCGATTCACCAAATGAGAGTAACGTACCCAAGCAATTCTTACTGGCACGGTACTGCATGACCCGGATCCCGGAACCATGGTCATGAGCTGCCTTCGAAATCAAATCAATCCCACCTGTAATATTTCCTATTTGGAAACACCCTGATATATTGGCTACCGTGTTGATATATGACAGCGCTGATTGGTCCTGGCCCAACTCCTCTTCAATCCAATAGCACCAATAGATCTGACCTTTAGTGAATTGTGACTTGGAGCCTAGTCTAGAGCTCAGCTGTGCATACTCTTGTAATTGTAAGCTTGAGGCCGCGGGAATAGGCTTGATTCTGTAGATATTAAGCCTCAAAACAAACAATCAATACAAAATCAAAGTAGGTATGATATGATAAGGCTTCAACATTAAGTACCTAACTTATTCATAACCAACTACGGATGGAATTACTTATTGTAGATGGTTACATTGCATAACGTTAACCATGGCCAGGCTTCCAATGAACTCAGAGTCAAGTATATACTTATTCTACTTAATTATGACCGTAAACAGAAACTCATACATCAAGTGGTAAAGCTTACGTACATTGGGACCCGGCGCCGGGATCAATATAATAGCACATTCTAGAAGTTTTGTAATTTTTCAAAACGTTAACCCAAGTTGTTCTCGTAACCCAATAATGAAGCTCAAACTCAAGCTCAGGCTCTAGGGCCCCCTCGTAGCTCAATGGTAAGCTTCCTACCCACATAACCTAAGTACATAAGTACATGTAGCTCTGTAATCTACAAAACATACCAATACCGCCGGCACGTATCCCTACCGGTCATTTCCATATCGAATCCACAGTCGACTACCCGTCGCGTCTCGGCACATCCGGATCCATAAACGATACTTACTTACTCTGTTAGAACCCTAAGCACTGTAGGCAAAGTTCCAAGGTTACTATCGATATAATAATAGGGGTATTCAAAGTTAAAAAAATCCGGTCGAGCAAATCGAAAACTCTCAGTCGAATAAAACATCTGGTTCGAAAAAAAAAGAGGAAAAATAAAAAACGGATTTTTTAGGTTTGAATACCCCCCATTGTTATCGATAGAGGTCGTTATCCACGTCGCCGAAGCTAGCAAAGAACTTTCTCAGCCTGCCTGATTAGGAAGTATACGTATTCCTGAAGCCATTACCTTCCCCTCAAGGCACATGTAACATCCTAATCAAGTCTTAAGGTACAGTCAGTCTCATGCCCAGACCCTCCTGTGTGTAGAGGTACTTACAGGTAGTACCTTTCGAAGCATTCCAAGTACAGTAAGTACCTAATTTAATGTAATCTTTCCCAAAGCAGGCATTAAAAAAAAATACATAAGACGCTTATGTGCGGACGGACCCTCCCCTCATGTACTCGAGTAGGTATGTACTCTAAGCAGCCCTGAATACAATCACTACTTGCACATTTTGAAGCTATAGCTGAAGTTACCAGCTGCAACAACCTCCCACTAAACTTCCTTTTTAGAAAGCTCGCCGTCGACCACCAATCTTGCACACGTGGACCCGGGGAACGCAATGAATGGAATTACCGAAAAGGGAATCGTGGGATTCGAAAAGGAAAAATTTAAATGAGATAAATCAACGGCTTATCAAATGCAACGGGAACAAGTTGTGAGGCACCTAGGTACCTATGATGCAGGGCCGACGTCGGCCGGCAATTGCAATTATTGCAATGAGAAATGAGCTACAGTGCAGTACTGTAAGATTACCTACTTAACCCGAATTCGAAGTAGCCGTCGTAGCATGCAAAGAAGTAAGTAAGTAAGAAGAAGTACGGATATGTGAATTCGAAATGCCCCCCAGCCTTGCAACGTCAACATTCAACATATGTGTACATACAGCACAGCACATCATCTCTTATATACCCGGTAATATTAATATTATCGACACAGCAGCGCTCTGAGCTCCTCTTATTTGACATACCGGATGTGATCATCCTCCGGATCCGAACTTTCAATATAAATATATGCGGTAAACCAGGATCACAAATTTTAAACAGTATAAATTTTCCGAAGATGATCATGTCATGTAGAGTAAGCTCAAGCATTCTAGGTGATGCATTTCCTACAATGGAAAAAATTAGATCACTACATACCTATTCAGTAGGAACTTGTAGCTACGGCAACAGCCAACAAAAAATCGCATGATGATATATATATTCTCCACTCCACTCCACTCTACTCTACATATGCATGTCCCATCCAAAGCAGGCTGACCGCGGCCAGTTGTGACCGGTTCCCACCAGCCCGGTCCAATTGCTCCAATGAATATCCATCCCCCTAAGCTTCGGCAATGGCAATCTACAATGGGCAAATGCAATGTACCTGCCTGCTTGCCTGTCTGTCTGTCTGCCCCACACATGCCCACATGTACATGTCACATCCACGAATTGCTGCAACCAAATAAATAATTCAGGACATATCCAAAGAATCATATTAACTATATGTGTTCAAAATGCCTAAAAACCAACATCCAATCCAGTCCGATCCAGTTCCCATCCATCCATCCATCCAGCCCCAATGACAATCCCATCTCCCAACCAATAAAACCCCAAAAGACGCCAGCCGACGTCTCTTGCAATCCCGATCCGAACCAATAAACCCGGCCAGCCCCCAAATTCCGTCCAGTCAAACCTGTTATCCCACCTCTTTTTTGTCCTTCTCTTCCCTTCGGTAACCTGCATTACCCGAATGTAACCCTCGAGCTCGAGCTCGCCCCAATTAAATATAGTTAAAAAAAAAAGTAAAAGAAAAAAAACTCCCACGAAAAGAAAAAAAGAGAAAAAGAAGACCAAGTTAATGCACACATGCCGAATACCAAATCAGACCCTTTTTCCACCCATCATACCATATCATACCCAAATGCTCCCTTGCATGCGTGCGACCCAAAATAAAGTCCAACCAATAGCCCATAAGAAAAGAAGAAGATCCTTCAAGAATTTTTCGCCACTTTTGCGTGCGTGCGCGCGTTCCAAATTAAGAAAGAAAAAAACAAACTGGAATATAAGCCTCCGAAAAAAAAGGAAAAAGAAAAACGTTGCCACTGACGTCGTCGTCGTTCGTCAAGTCGCCGTTAGTAGGAATTATGTAGTTGCGTGTGCGGTTTGAGGATGTATAACCGGAAACAAAAGAAAACGAGGTAGGAGCCGAAGTCTTTGTTTGATGCGGAAAAAAAGAAGAAAGAAATAGTGGAAAAGTCCTCATAGAAGATGACCGCAGTAAAAGGTATTGGCGGAATAATAAAAGATTATGTGTGGGGAGAGGGAGGATGTCGCGGTTGAAAAAAAAAACTCCGGTATTGACTCTTGTAGTAAACGTCCAATAACAAAAGGAAATAAAGAAAATGAATGCGTGTTTAGTGGCGGATGCGTGATTCTCATAATCATGAGGGAGGATGTTGACCCTGAGCTCTTAGACCTGTCCAGCAGGTGTTATTGCCTAAATCATCTCCATTGAGTTGCCCCCATGGCCTCCATCCCACCCCAGACTGGTGCAAATGGACCCGCCCTGCCTCCGTGTACAGCAACCGGGCTATAGCCTGGGTATTGTCCGTAAGGATAAGCAGAATATGAGGGTACTGCAACTGGTGGGGGGATGTAGAGGTTACTCAGTTGCCGTTTGTGGTGTGATGGTGCCTGTTGAACAAGTGTGAAGCTTGTGTCAGCTAGCCGCGACTTGTGAATGGGAGTGCGATCATGGACACTGGCATAGGCAGTGCTTGATGATGCTGCATAATAAGCAGCAGTGGCGGGATCCGTCTTTGAGCGAGAGTGGCCGCTCACTTTAGAGTGTGAATGAGCTCGTCCACTGGCCAAGTCAAGTTCCTCGGGTGCTCTGCGGCTCGTACGAGTAGTACGAGTTGTTCTTGGAGATACATCAGAGGTGGTGGCTCGTCGCGCCCTCTCCGTGTGAGAACGCCGTACTCCAGTAGAAGACTCTGCAACAGCTGGTACTGGTGCTGTGCGAACTGGAGAAACTGGCGAAGGGATATACTCTTCGTCTCCGAGGTCATCGACTTCTCCCCGGATGTATTTGGCGATTCTTGCGGCACGCTCATCATCAAATAGCTGACGACGCACGGCCTCTTCGTCTTGTTGAGCCGCAGGTGGGGAGCCCAATGTTACTCGTGCTCTCGATGACGATGGGCGATTGCTGGAGGTAGAAGGCCTTGTAGTCGCAGTAGATGGCCTTCCGCTCGAGGTCGTTGGCCGATTGCTCGAGGATGAAGGCCGTGTAATCGGTCGAGGCTCCGAATTCCGTCTGCCAGAGGAGTCACGGTGACTGGCTTCAGAATCTCGCCTTGCTGCCCGAGCGGCCTCATCCCGTTCTCGATATTTTTGAAGGCGGTCTCGAACCCTTTCCTCACGTGCCTGCTCATCTCGTCGGCTCGCCTCAGCATACTCTTCAGCGAGCTTCTTGTAGTCTTTTCTCAAGCCACTCCTTAGAGACCCAGCATCTGCAGAGCGGTTGGCTCGGGCCTCAAACTTGACGTCAAGCTCGTCCACAGCATCATCCTCAAGGAAAAACGTGGTTTGCGCGATACGCCTAGCCAAAGCTTCGTCTTCTGCAATTTGTGCCTCTTTGTCTGGCTGAGCGGGCACGGCTGTAGCGAGCGCAGGTGGAGCGGGCGCAGGTGCAGGCTGCTCCTGAACCACCAAGGCATCTTCCTCCCTAGCTGGGGTTGCATCATCCGAATCATCATCGTCGTCCTCGGAGTCTGGGTAAGCGAACCAAGGGCAATCACATGTTTTCCATTTGTCACCACAGAGATAACAGAATTCAGCAGTGCAGCGGCATCTAGATTTGATTATCAGCATTTGTATATCCCAAACGGGAAAGAATAATTCAAGACTCACGTGATGTGGTTGCAACCTCGTTCAAGCTCAACGACAGACCTGCAACTGAAACACCGCTGGTAACCATTTGCTTTGGCTGTCTCAACGAAGACCTTCAGGTCTTCATCCTTCGGGCAATCCTTCAGTCCGTGGGCCTTTCCGTTGCACATTGTGCACACCTTTCCTTTGCAGCGAGAGCACCGGCCAATCTTGCCCATGATATCTCGTGGTTGAATCCACTCTCCACAGTCCCTTGTAGGGCAATATATGCGATTAGCTGTCGTATACTCCGCATACTTCTTATTCCAAAGCTTTTTCGTTTGGTAGGTGAGAAGGCGATCAACGTGTTTAAGCGGAATATGATCGCGTGTGCAGCATCTAGGTGGCATATGCGCTGGATCTGTTAAAGACAAATCGAAGAGGCGCTTGAGACAGTCGTTGCAAAAGTAATGGCCACAGTGAAGCTTTGCAGCCTGATGCCGAGGAATATCATCCGACAAACAAGTGACGCATTTGACACTATGTTTGAATTAGCAATGGCCTCGAAACTAGCTGGACTGCTTCAACTTACAGCTTCTCCTTTTTTTCCAACGAAAACCCGAGAACGGCGCCCTGTTCCTTTTCAATTGGAACCTCCTTGCCCTTTTCCTTGTCACTGTGATCTCGAGTAGATTTCCTCCTTGGGCTCGAGCTCCCAGATGCAACAGGCACTGTGGATTTCGAGCTGCTGCCCCTTCGCTCTGAATGGAGAACAACTTGTTTGTCTTTATCAGATTTTGAGCTATATTATTTATATATAATCAGTTGGAGCCGTTAAAAATTGGGGTGTCATCTCTAGGGTCTATCGGGAGAAAGCCTGCAAAGTGTGAGAAATGGAACAACAAGATGTATAATTACGAACCTCGGTCGGTCTGACTCGTTGCCTCTGTCCCTCCGCTCTTTCCTTGGGGATTTTGATTCCCGTCTCCTTTCTGTCGTACTCTCTTCCTTCTTCAGCTCGACTTCGAGCCTCCTCTCCCTTCGCCTTCTCCGTCGTTCCTCCTTCTCTAGATCCGTCTCTTCACGCTTGGGTTTATCCACGGGGGATAATGACGACCGTTCTCTCCTCCGATGTTTTCTCTCAGCCTTCCCACGATCAGAGGAGCTATTGACCTCCCTCTCTTTCAATCTGTCGTCCCCTCGAACCTTTGCCTTCACTCTTTCAATCTCCAACTCTCCATCACTCTTGTGACTGTGGTGGCTGTGATGTCGATGCCTTCTGGGTGACTCCTCTGATGTATGTTTGGACTTGACACCCGACCTGTGCTTCTTTTCTATGACAGCAACCTCCATCTTTTCTGTATGTGAACTGTTGATGATTGAGCTGGCAAAGAATGGTGCTAGTTTTGCTAATAATGTATTGCGGGCTATGTATGGCAGTAGGGCATCTCCCAATGTCGGATTGCTATTGACATGCGAAGAGACTCTTGCTTCAGTGTTGTTGCCCTGGATGGATGCTGGGGGTGCGGCGGCATTAAAATGGGAAGGCATGTCACTTAAACGCTGAGGCTGCTCATCGCCCTGGTGGGGGTCGTGAGGCTGTTGGCGAACAGCAGAGGCACCTCCGGTCCCGCTAGGTACCCTTCCCGTGCCCCGGTGGCCTTCTCGACGAACAGTCTCCTTCGAGCCCACACCCTCGGCCTCGCATCTGCAGCTTGACATTTTTGCGCCTGGGATACGATTGGAGCAGATGCATGGGAGCATACCATCCTGCTGAGTTGTTGTCACTTTGGGACGTTTATGCTCATGGTGACGCTTCTCCGCCATACTTGCAGACCAGAGTTATCGCAGTTGTAAAAACCGAGCAAACTCGGTTGGCCGCAGCCTCCCACCCCCCCTGGAAGTTGTTAATTATTCGCTGGATCTTCAAGAACAAACTCTCAGACCGCGCGCAGACGTGGTGTGCGCCTACTGGGGAGCAGGCTGCGGTGACGGGATGGCACGCTTTCGCCTAAATCGCCCCACCTGTTTCTGCTTGTGAAGAGAGTCGCTTGGGACGTTATGCTGGCGTGGAGATGTAGTCTGAGAGCGCGGATTGATATGTGGAAGCTGCAGCGGCTGTCTTGAGTTGGGTTGTAAATTCGACGTCGATTGGGGGAGTTGGACTTTTGATTTTTTTAACCTGGGTAGGAGATGCATATGGGATTCCCCACAGAGAATAAGAGCTTCCTAGGCAGATCTTACCGATCAATCAGCGACCCAGTCCATATGCGCGCGGTATTGACCAGGCCGGGTGTGTGTGGCCCAGCTTTCTCGCCCTCCAGCCAGTTGCAGAGCAAAGACATTCTGCGTCGATCGAGCCATCCACCCCACTCCCACCCCCAGCATGTGCAGTAAAAGCAAAAGCAACATTGCATCACACACCACATGAAACTTTGGCGGGCGAACGACTGGACACCCAGAAACTGGCTATTCGACCCATCGTCTGGCCAAGGATGTCTGCTTCTTGTATGTAACCAGTGAGCTGGCAATGCAGGGTGTGTCGGAGGTGTCGTGAATGGATTGTGCCAACCGGAGCCGGGGGGGAGGGGGTCTCGAGCGGGCCTGGGGGCCAGGTGGGTGTGCATGTGAAGGCGGCGACGACGACGACGAAGACGACAGTGTTTGGGTATATCGTCCGTATGCAGTCCCGTCGATTCTCGCTGGCATTGTGAGCTGTTGAGTTTGTGTGTGTGTGTGCACACCACAGTCAAGCAAGCTCACGCGCATATGCATTTACCAGCATTGCTGCATATGCAGCCTGGCGTGGGCGCCATGGTCTAGAGTCGGCACTGTGCTCGTGGAGTAGCGGCTGATGATAAGGCTCCATCGATTAACCGGCTGCTGTGGAACGGAGCGTTGGAAGGCTTCAGTGCAAGGACGGGCAGCGATGCCTGGAGAACAAGCTTGAACTAGGTAGCGATGCCCATGTCAGAGACTGTCACGATTGTGAACAGGGCGAGCGGCCGTGTGGGTGTGCAATTACTGAGGTATCGCGAGCCTGAGTTGACTGCGGCTTCCAGCAGAACCGCAAAATATTCTGGCGAGGCATGGAATGAATCAAACCTCAAGCGCAGGGCGAGCTGATCGGGCTGAGGAATGAATGTGCGTCTAGCTGTGCGCACATACCATGTACATTTTTTTTTCTGCTCGAGTGGAGAGGGATGGGATGGGATGTTTGAGCACAAAGCTAGCAAACACTGGATCATGAGAGAGGGGATTGCAGAATGTTTCACGGGCCATGATGCTGATGACTGCCTACCAATCCAGATGACGATCGATGGGGTGGGGTCACTCTTGGCGTCACGTGAATGGGGGGGAAGCTGGCGGCGTTCGTTGAGGCGACGTTGGGGGGAAGGAGCGTGTGGGACAATGCTCGAGACTGGGACAATGCAATTATGCCTCAACTCGAGTCAACACCACGAGCATCCACCACCTCGACGCCTCCCCCCCACCCCTCCGCCTCGGAGGATATTCACACATAAGCAGTAGTACGGGAGCAAGCGAGCACCGGACATCCTGCGCCGACAAAGGAGCTGCATCGTCAGGAGAGCAGTTATTATCCTCGAAACCGACCACCTTTCCCAACGCAGAGTGGGCACATCGCTAGCACCATGTATGTACGGTGATCAACGCCAAACCCCTCCCACCCATCCATGGCAGACAACCCCCCGCAATATATCCCATCAATTCCCAATCCCACGATCCTTCATCGTTATTCTCGATCCAGCAACCCACGATCATGCATCAAACTTCACTCACTAACTCCAAAATTTCCTTTCTTTTTTTCTCTCCTTTTCTTCTTCCCCCCCCATCTTCACTGCCGTCAGCCAATTGACTGATACCATGATATTACAAGATCTCCATTTTCGTATTGCTAATTGTTGGTGAATTTATATATAGAAGATATATGTGGGGAGGTATATATCTCTCACAGCTAAAGAGCTGAGAATGCCGAGTCAGTAAAAGAGTATGAGGACAAAACTCTTCATGATGGTTGGAAGAAAGCCCTCTCCATTTTGTGGTCAAGAAGCAGGCACATTCGTCCAAAAAGCAATATCTCTTGCTAAGGGCTCGGAATATCAAGGAGATATCGATATCGCTAGAGCATTGAGGCTATTCACTCCATCTGGCCTCTCCCATACAGAAAAGCATCGCCACCATCACCCTACCAAGGTGAAAAGAAAAGGCGCACATGTCAATGGCTGCCTAATACTCTAGGCATGCGAACCTAGGAACCCGAGATTGATTAATCAATCGAAATCACGATCGTGGTATAGGGGAAGCATTGAAAATATTTCCATATGCCAGACATCCTCAGTCCGCGGTCAAGTAGCCCTACGGCGATCACAGGTACCTTGTATCGAAGTTTTTGCACATGCAATTGCTATCTTGCAAACCGATATATTACCGCTTGATTACCATATGGTGATGAAAAAAAATTACCGGCCACTTCCCGTAACACTGGGCTCGCCGGCTTCCTTCTGCCTGAAGTTCGAACGGTTTATCAGGGCCCAGTCCGACGTCACAAAATAAGCTAAAATATTCCTTCCCATGATGCAACCTACCTATGTATCATCGTTATGTAGGTTTAAAAATACTCAATTGCGGCTATTTCGTCCAGCCCTGCAGATGCCCAGTTATTGGAGTGATTCGTGGGAGGTTCATGAGGCGCATCCCATTTGGGAAATTTAGGAACTCGTTTCCGGGAATGGAACCTACCTGGTCTGGGGGCGTGACGTCGCTGCACTGCGACAACAATGCTTGGCTGGATGGATGATCATGATACGAACTTGGACCGAGGACATCCTTAATAACCCTGGAACCTTTTTTCAAGCTCATGACAATGGCCTTTGAACGACGAAACGACATGGATGATGATCACGATCACCAAACAGGCCGAGAAAGTTTAAACCAGCTCCATGTGATATTTCTTAAACTTTATCCCAAACAAAAGCCTGGGCAGGAGAGAAATGCTTATCTCTAAAGCTAGGATTTTCCTTTTCCCCGTACAAATACGGATTCTTAGCATGCGCACATGTCGACGAGATATCTTTCCAAATTATCAATATATCATCATGATCATGGTCACAAGCTCATTTCCGGAATAGGCAAATTAGCCTAACTGGGCACGAGAACACGAGAACAAACTATTTACTACCAAAACACCAACTGTGTGATTATTTTTATCATTGCTCTGCAATATACATTGATTATTACCAGAAAGCTAGTTACTCGACATCATATAATATGGAATGTAGGTAAGTCTCTCTTGCAGCATGGTCCGCCCATGGCCCATAAAAGCCTCACCATGACTCGACTGTAGGGCGTGGTGAGGGGAGTTTTCTACTCTATCATATATTAGGCTAACCTCAAAGCGGTAGTAGTGAGCTCAAGCTCGTGGGAGCTTTTCTTCGATCGCGATTGATTTCTAGATCTCGATATATTTCTTAATTTATATTTTCTTCTCGGGGGTCTTTGCAATTGCAATATATATTCACGGAGATGTTATACTTGTTGCTGGGTAGCATGCATGTATAAGCAGCTTATACCTCAAGCTGGGTATCAGGACTCAGTAGTCTCATGAGACTAAGGACTCAGGACTCAAGACTTGCGGGCTCGAGCTTGCCTGAACTCATATGTGGTCGGTCCGCGGTCGGGTCCGGATCCGTTTCGTGAAGTACTGTACAAGTGACGGCCATGTGGACTATTCATTGGTGGTTACATTTTTTCTTTTCAAGCTCATTCAGTTGCCTATATATGTGAATTGCAATTGAGCTGAGATTGGGATGTGATTGGTGGGCCGGGAGCTCGGGGGGAACATGAGGTCCTTTACTTCCGAGCATACATAATCGATCTGTGAATATTTCTGTATGGGGGAAATTGTACATGATAGTTTTTTATAGTCATCAGAGTATAGTATTGCAATTGCTCGAGTTTGATCATCATCAGGAGATTTATGTTGCAGTACGTTAGCCATGGATGATTAGCTATCTATAGCTATGGAAACGAGGGTTCTTTGAAGCTTCAGCTAGCTATGCCCACATCCACTTTCGTCGACTTCGTTTCCAAAGACCCCGTGCACAGGTATAGGCATATAGACCTATGCCTACAATTGCTGACTTCGTTCTAATTGGGCAACGGGTAAATTGGTTGAATCAACGGTGGATGCTCCACAAGCTTGGGGTTGAATACTCATCTGGGCACGAGAACAAATACTCATATGTTAACGCCAACGCCTGAATTATATCAATCACGTGCCCCACCCCTCCCCACCCCTCCCCACCTCACCCCTCTTCTTGGTAGACTACCAAAGTGGGGCAAGTTTTGTGGCTTCAATTGAAAAGCATGTGAAGATGACACAAATTATTCCGAAATTCAGAACTTCTAATTTGGGTTCCGCAAAGGACTTTGAAAGAACGTACGCTTCAGCTTACCATGGCCAGCTCTTTCCTATTCCGTTCAGCCGGTACAGAATTCTAACGTGAACGTGAAAGGAGGTCATCTCATCATGATCATCAGATCGATTTATCTCCACACTCACTTTCTAGACTGCGCTTGCATGCGCAGGCCGGCCCGAATCTCGAGCTCGAGGCTTGGACCCAAATTTGCTTGTATACTTACAGCCTTAAGATGATCATGAGCTTTAAATCCCGAGATTATCGATGGGTCGGTCGAGCTCTTATCTTTTTGGGAATTGCCCCGCACTTGAGCTTGGTTTGCACGGCCGGCCGCGGCATAATGGACTGCAGAACGTTACACTATAGTAGCCTGATATCGGTGATACCTAATCGTTCCATGGATCCATGGATCCCTCCAGGCTGGTTCGAGAGCCCGCCCTCTGTGCACTGGGAGAGAATTCAATGGCATCGCATATCTTTTTCTACCTTGGGATTAATCACGATCCGATGACGCTCGAGATGCATCTATATCTTTGAGATGCCATCTTCTTGGTTTCCAATTGCAAGATGTTTGTTTTGGTACCGCGGCACGGCCGGCTGTGTAGTTAGTGCGCATACTGCATACTTTGAAATTCGGGCTCCTTGTACGTGTACCTTTGTCATTGAATTTCCTAAGCTTTCTATTTTGCACCATATTGCAATTGGTTGATCATGATCATGAATGCTTGTGATTGGATATACGCCATTTAAATCCGAGACGTCCACCCACCTGATCACTTGCAATGTGAATTCAGGCACGGGATTTTAGCTACTCTAGAAATATTAGAGTAATATGTACAAGGATTTCCGTGTTTCTGCATTGAAACTTGCATAATCTACTGGCCATGGTAATGCCGCGGCCGTGCCTAGGCCCACCTAAATTTTGTTTCGATGAAACTACTACTAAGCTTTACTACCTAGGTATCTACAATTGCAAGCTTTGTATGTACCTGCCCGCCTTTGCCCCACCTTACCAGGCGGCCATAGTGGGGCTGCCATACGAGAATATGAATCATTCGAATTGGAGGTAGGTAGTCCTCGGGTACATTAGGTACGTAGGTGGTCACCTCCACCCTCAAAAAAACAAAAACAAAAGCAAAGAAAAGAAACAAAAGAAGCAAATATCTCATATGCAGCTTCAATCGAAACAAGGAACTTGTAGAAAATGTTCGAAATTTCTGTTTTTTTTTCTTTCTTTCCAATGTTTCCATGCTTTGTGTATACGTAGTAGTGCACTGAAGGGTCTCACTCAGGTCTCGGGGAGAGAGGAATTCAGATACTCTGCTCGAGTAGGTTACTACTCTAGTGCACTGAAGGCTCGAGAGACCTTGCAATGGAAATAATGATGGAGGGCGCACCTAAAGGTGTAATGTAACGTACTAAGTATGTACATACTTGAGTAAGACATACTATTTACATTTGTTCTTGAAGATCTAGACTATATATGCCATTCTAGTAGAGTATAACCGGATTTATATCCTGACTACCAGGGAAGTTGGTACTAGCTGGTGGTGTTTGAAATATAAGTATGTTGTGTGGTGAGCTTGAGGTCTCACTACCGGACCGACCGGCCTCGTGATGTTGGAAACATAATCGATGATCCCACATTACTATTCTGTACTCGAGTACGAGAACCCCACCAAGCTTAAAAAAAAAAAAAATCCAGTCGTTTAGCAAGGAAATCTAGGTATCGTAATATCGTTATTTTTCAGGCCTAGGGGTTAAGCACGGATAAACATTCTCACACGATAGCTACATGTAATATGGTGATACATTAAGTATACCATACCCTGAGTCTAATCACTAATCTCAAACGAGTACCTGATACGATATGATAGATATGCAATCCTAAGACATTACATACTTATTCATTAGTATGTCGATGTTGTGATATCGATGTAGATCACGATAATTATATATATGATATATGATCATGATAGATATGCCATGGAACTATCAAGAAGTAGGGAGGTAGACCCTGAATAATATATCTACATCAAATCAAATCACTCTTTATAATTAGAAATTGAAAGCTTAGAAGCTGAATCTAAACCCAGGCAACTCTACTCTAGATCCACTAAACGAGAAGAAGAACATCACGAATCCGGAAACGAGTTGTAGGAACGTGAACGTTTCTCCTAAGCTTCTTCCTACTTACTACATATGACACATACCATGGCCAATACAAACAATCACTCACATTCCCTTTTCTTTTTTCCTCGGGATCAATACTCTAATCACTCGAACCTAAGCCAGTTGCAGATGTTCATCGAAAGGTATGTACGTAGTCGACGTCCCATTCGGAATTCGGAATTCGGAATTCGAACGCTCAAGGTCTCATGACCACCCGGTATATATATGGCACGTGCACGAATGTATCGATCTGTAGATCTACATGAAAAAGAAAGCACGCCTAGCTACGGATACAATTACATGTACAATTGCAAGGAAAAGTAATACTATGAGAACATGTATGCACAGTGCATTGGGGGGTGATAGCTATAGACTCACCATATGCATTGGCCCATGGAATGTGCGTCCAAAAATTTCAAGATTGTATAGAAATTGACAATGGATTAGTAGGAGGAACGCTGGCTTAGGTATACTTGCTATTACCCCAACGGGAAGCTGAAAAATATCTCCCAATCGGGGTGTCGTTGCTTTGATAGGAAGTTTTGTGTACTCTAGCAGTGTACGAGTAGAGTACCGCGGTATCACAAACAGTTTCTGTAAATGGCTCTACGATACCATCAAGTAGCTTGAGCACCAGGCTATTTGAGCACCGGAATGAGACTATGAGCAAACCCCCACACATCTCCGCCCCACAAAGCACCCCCCACTACCCCACAGGAGGCTACTCTCAAGCCTCCATTCCCCAACTCTTTACAGACACACCTACATCAACGCCGATAGCCAATTGATAATTAGGTATCTATCTATATCGATAGTATCACATTTCGTACACTCGAGTAGAGGAGCTCGAGTGGAGAAGGTATACCTTTCCATTCATTCCTACTCAGAAAAAAAACCCATCTTCCAATTACATTCAATCAAACTCAACGCCGGAAACAATTCGCCTTCCCCCCCCCCCCCAACCACCTTCGCGGCACGAGTAAGTTGGCCATGGTGGAAAAACATGTACATCGATATCGACATCCAATTATTTTAATCTTACGACTCATTCCAGTGCACGCTCCTCCACACTCCATGGATCCAGACTCTCACTCTCACTCTCACTCTCACTCTCCACCGAATGACTGCAGCATACCTACCTAACTCTTACCTACCTACTCGAGTACCTAAACCTGCTCGGTGTTTACTTTACTCGACATGGATCGATTATCCATGGCCATGCAGTAAGTAAGCTTTTGCAATGGGCTGGCTCGAATTCAAATTCCTGTTGGATGAGCGCCATGGCCATGAGCATCGCCTCTGTCCATACATACTCTACATACACATACCTCCTACATGGTCTCCGGCCGGGTCAGGCCAGTCCACCATGGCCAGTCCCCCCCATCCTATCCATCTACTCGAGCAGAGTACAGCAATCCTCAAACCCCGCTTTTCCATCACTCTCGCCACTCCCACTCCCACTCTCACTTTCGCTCATTGCAATTGTAACGAATACGTACAATACCAGGTACCTACCTACCTAATAGCAAGCATTCCCGC
This sequence comes from Peziza echinospora, assembly GCA_024516245.1. Taxonomy (NCBI): domain Eukaryota; kingdom Fungi; phylum Ascomycota; class Pezizomycetes; order Pezizales; family Pezizaceae; genus Peziza; species Peziza echinospora. The sequence goes on along the minus strand of JAJLQT010000017.1, from coordinate 9,584 downwards.
TCACCCATTGATCATGATCAGAGCTCTCGAGTGCACAGTTCAGGCAATAAGTAAGTGATCGAAAAGATCGAGTAATCGATGCCGTGATAAAATGTAGAAACGGCCTGAAAAATAAGCAGATCAGATCAGATCATGAGGAACAAACACGCGTACGGTAAACCAACAAGGAAAGAAGAAGAAGAGAAAAGAGCGAATTGGAATCGCAATTGGAAAGTGGAAGCTTCCGACGAGGCGCCCGTTCGGGGATCAACCCGCAAGGAAAGTATGCTCATCAATGCAGCGCAACTCATGCATCACGGCGGAGGAGGAGGAGGAGGACACAAAAAAGTAAATAAAAAAAAACACACTGGAGTACAATACACTCCCCCAAAAAAAGAAAAAGTGGAGCGTTACTTGCAAAAAGCCAAGTGAGGCAAGCTCATGCTCATGCTCATGCAGCATCCTTCACCCCCCGCCGCCGCCGCCGCCCGAGACTACTTACTTACTCTACCGCCGCCGCAAGCTCACCTCACCTCCAGGATAAAGGTATTCCAAGACCGGTAGGTGTTCGTAACGCAACTACCCCGCACGTGGGTGCGTGCTCGGAAGATGTCTCACAGCTGGTTTTTGACTGCGGGGAGGCTAAGGTACGAGATCGGGAATTTCACGAGAGTCAACCGGTCCCGATGCGAATCTCAGCTTCCAATTGAAGGTTCTGAGCGCCCCCGGTACGGAGGGTAGCCGAACGACGACCGAAAACTTGAACACAACAAGTTCGAAAGATTCATGAAAGATGTTTTGCCAGTAGGAAAATGATATGGGACAAAAACATACAAAGAATTGGCTAAATAAGTCAGAAAAAAAGAAAAGAAAGAAAACCGAACAACAGAAGGAATGCAGACTAAAAAAGTGCAAAGTGAAAAACACAAAAAGATCTATCCAAACTTCCCAATCCCCCCACTCTCTCCACCCACACATTGCCCAATCAGATACATCGTTTTTTCATGCCTAGGTAGACGTAATTCCATCCCATCCCATCCCAATCATCTTGCAGGAAAATAAAGAAAACATGCCAAACGGAGATAAAAACAAATGAACACCATATATCCCGAAACCCCTATTAATCTATCCCAACTCATGCTTCCGTCTTAGGGTCTTCATATTTATCCCAGTTGGCAAGGACGTTACCAATCCTGGGGGAGTTAGTCAACTTGTAGACTTCCTCAAAGTACTCCTTGGTCAACTGGAATGGCTTAGCAGTGACGTTAGGGATATATTTTCCAACAAGTTTGCTTGGGTCAATGCTTGACTTCAGGATCTTCTTCATCAAGAAACTTCGGAAAGGCTTGACACCAGACCTCAAGAATGTAGAGTGGAAGGGCACATCAATTCCGCGAAGGGGGATTGTAGCCAGCCCACGCTGCAGCTCAATAGGCTGTGGCTTCAACTTGGTCTCATCAGCGCACCCTTGAATGATCTCGCCCAACTTCTTCTTGACATCCTCAAGGGAGAGCTTTGCCATCAGTGCCTGAATGTCAATCTTTTGCACTTTGAGGAAGTTGAGAACGTTGGTGAGACAATCGAGAGCCCTGAGATCACCGGCGCACACGTATTGTTGATTGGCAACATTGTAGTTGACGACTTCGAGCAACCAACCAGTCTCTCCAGCAATGTTGTCGACAACGTACTGCAAAGCCTGCTCACTGAAAGTTGAGGAAACTCTGCTAGGATTGACGGCACACATGCTGTAATTGGAACGACCACTCTCATCACGCTCCACCGCAACTTGCATAGTAAGGCCACGGTAAAAGACGACTGAAACCAAACTTTCGATTGGCATCACCTCGGCCAGTGCTGCAAGAGCAGAGTATTCACCAAGGGAGTGACCGGCAAACGCGCTGTCTCTCTGAACTAGTCCTCGAGACACCATGTCTTCAAAGCTCGCCTTCTCCATTAGTGTCAAAGCCGGTTGAGTAAATTGAGTGGCAGAAAGTAATCCGGTAGGTGAGCGATAGGTGTAAGATGCGGTCTTCTCGTCAATATCCTTGAATATTCTCTCGGATTTGGTGGTTCCATCAGCTGCCACGGATTCGAAAGTCATGGACATGTAGTTTTGGCGTATTGCCTTTCCTCGAGCTCCTCCAAAATGGACGGTAAACTCCTTGGGGTTGTTCTTGACAATATGAGTGATAGCAAAACCTACACATCGTTAGTCAACTGTAAATAACTCAACTGAATTGGATGCTAGCTTACCATAATTATCCATGAAATGCTTGTCGGCACGATCCCATACAGCTCTTGCAACTGGACTGGATTGATACAGGTCCATGCCCATGCCTTGTTCCTGACTACCTTGACCAGTAAAGATATAAGCCGTAACAGGCTGTTCAACTTCGGCTTCACCAATTAAAACCTTCTCCTCGGTTTCTCTGTTGATGGTTTCCACCTTAATGATCTTGCGGCCTGAGACCATTCCAACATGGAGAAGCTTTGTCTCAATATCATCATTCGGCAAAACCATGCCTACAAAGGAGCAAGAAAAGCTTCTGACACGTCCAACGTCGTTATCTGCAGCCCAGGTCTCGACAAGAGAGCGAACGGCAGCACTGGAAAACATTCCATGTGTAATAGTACCTTTGAGGTCGGCGTATTTTGAGAATGTTCCAGAGACGTGGATTGGGTTGTAGTCTCCAGAGACACGAGCATAAGCCTCGTTTGATGCTGGGGCACGAATGATTAGAGGAGTGTTGGAGTGTAGAGGAATTGGATTCTCGAAGTTAACAGGTTGCTCGATTGAAGACCCGTGGCGTTGGAGGTACTCAATAACTGGGTTACCATGGCTTTCACCAGCAGAGTACTCGACAGATGCAACTTGAATGACCTCTTTGCTAGGAAGCTCAAGAAGTACCTGTCCTACTGTCTCAACGCTACTGAAAACTGACTTATTCTTGAATCGAACGAAGCTAGAAAGCCTGAAAGTGAGAGTCTTGTTGATGAGTTCAGTGTCGGGATCGTCAAGACTGAACCACTCTCTGGACTTCAGTGCTGCTACATCCTTTGTGCTGGTCAAATGAACCTGCATGGGTGTTTCAACCTTTCTCTGGAAGGTGTTTTCGAAATCGGTGTAGGTGCCCCTGTAAAGGAATTGACTGATGACTTCCATCACGGGCTTACCATCGCGAGTGATTGTTCCACAGACTTCGACCATCTTGCCAGAATCTTGATTCAAGACGGCATTGATTTGAGCTGTGGTATCGACGACATCACCCTTCTTGAGAGGCTCGGCTCCTGGAAGCATCCTGAAGCTGTTGCTGAGATGGACAAGTCGGAGAAGATCCCCATCAATAGGTTTTGGGAAAATAGCTTTGATGATCGCCTTCCAACCCACAACGATGGCAAAATCCATGGGAGCAAATACCGTCTTTCCAGGTCGCTCAACAAATGCCTCTCCATTGTTGCCAACCGCATGAACAAAGTCTGCGATAGCTTCGCCAGTGACAACAGCTCTTCCTCCATCAAATACTTCAGTCATGGAAGCATCAAGAGGAGTCTTCTCATCACCAAACCAGATTCTGTAATAAAAGTCCTTGATTCGATCATTTCGGCCCTCCATTACCTCCCTGATAGGCGCGTAACCAGCCTCGGGATGATAAGTGAAGATAAGAGGCATGCCTACAGCTTTCCCTTCAACAGTTCTCTCCTCAAACATCGTGACTAAAATCTGCTTGTCTTGTCGTTTGATTTCAAGAACTTGAACAAGTGGGCCACCAAGATGTTGAGGTTCCTTGACCACAATGGAGGTCTTATCGGGGTCCTGAGGGTTGGAGATTTCAACCACCAGCCCGTGGGCTGGAGCAAAAATTCTCTTCATTGGATTTGTTTGGTACTTGTTACCCTGAACAAAAACATCGGTGGTGAAGAGAGCATGTCTCCAAGAATATTCCTTTCCTGCGAGCAGCTGGTACCATGGCGTTGCTTCAGGCAATGCCCCCTGTAATGGCGTGGAAGAGAGACGATATGTGTATTTAGAATCCTCCTCAATGATGGTCAGACCATCAACCTTTTCGATGTCCTCCAAATGAACGATTGGGCGTCCACCGAGATATTCGATGACTGGAATCTTGTCCTCATCGCCAGCGTACAAATCTTCTAGGAGAGATTTTGTGTGGCTGATATGGATGTTGTCGAGGATGTCTTTGATAGGCTCGTCAATAACCGTAGAGTACTTGACGGCTACTGGTCCTTGGAGAAACAAGTCCTTCCAACATCTTGGTCAACTACAGCTGACAAGTCTTCGGATTGCCAAAGGGAGTCCTTCTTGAACCAGAATTCAAAATTCTCATCCAAGGAAGGAACGAATGTGACCGGCTTTTGGCCAGGGCGCTGGCACAATAGGAGGAAGTGTTCCATGTCTTGAGCGTTGATAAGCTGAAGTCTCCGCCCTCAGGGTATGCCTTCAAAATCCGTTCGACAGTTGGGAAAGGATCGTCCAAATCAGAATAATTTTGAAGGAGAGAAGCTTGTCCGGCAGTAGGTGTCAATCGCTCTTCGACTCGGCGGATAAAGTCTCCAGTGAGCCTCTTGAGAGAGGATCAATCCAGCGACACTCGTGAGCAACATACATCAGCTCAACCATCCGACGAACGACTTCAGCGTATGTCATGTCCTCAAGATCGACAGCCTGTCCAGCCGAATTGCGACCGAACCAAACTTTCTGGAAGTCTGCATTTAGTCGTTTGATGATGTAGTCCCTCTGTTTTTTGAGCTCTGGAATGCGCTTGGCTTTATCGAGACTGAAAATAGTTCTATCCATCTCGGCCCTGAAAAAAAAGGTTAGCTGAAAATCAAAAATGATGGAGGGGGGGTTTCATACCAGAATTTCACACCGCGAGTTGCTAGCTTGTGAATAGGCTCACCCATTTCTGAGCGAACAGTGATAACTCCACGGCAGCGCCCTTGTAAGTTTTTTCCCAATCTTTCTCTTCGACACCTTCTGCTTCTGTGATCGCTTTTTTGGCCTATAATCGTCAGCTAATTGTGCTCACATTTTTGAATAAAGGTGCTTATTCTACCATATGACTTGTATGTGCCTCTTTTGCAGTCATCATTCTGCTGCCGAAAAGGACACCATCAAATGGCATTGGAGGATAGTTGTATTTTCGTGACCAAGCCCCAGTAATATATGGGTATGTATCCTCTGCTCCACCGAATCCACTGCCGGCAAGCAAGATGATGTTCTGACATCTCCGGATTCTTCCATACATTTGTAAATTGGCTGATGGAAATCCTCAAAGGAGTGATGCCCTCCTCCGCGCCCACCGGTCCACTGTAGAATGACAGGGAATGTGGGGTTGGCTTTGGCAATGTTGATAACAGACTGAATGCCATCAACGGAACCAGGCTTGAAGGCAATGTGCTTTAAGCCAAGGGTCTCGATATACTCATTGGCTACTTCTATGGATGAAACACCTGCTCCAATGGTCATACCCTCAATCGGAACACCTTGGGCTCGGAGACGCTGGAGCAATGGAACCTGCCAGGCCATAGCACGTGGATTAACATAGATAAGGTTTACGGTGATACCCCCTCTGGAGTCGTGTTTTCTTCAATCTTTTGGAGGGCTTCGGTTAGGCCCCTCTCATTGTAATATCCGCCACCTAAAATCGGAGTCGAAAAATTGATGATGGAAGATGGATTAAAAGAAGAAAACATACCAGCCAATTCAACATGGTACCCAGCATTAATAGTGGCAGCGACGAAATCCCAAGGAACTGTGCATGGCGTCATACCAGCCACCATGACTGGAGGACGGCCGAGCAGTCGAGAGAATTTGGTGTCGACATAAGTTTTCCCTTCTTTGGTACGAACCAATGTGGGGCCATACTCCTTAACCCAATTAACGGCATATTTCACAGCATGCTCTTCATCCCTGTCAAAAAAAGCTCGGCCTTGTAACCAAGGTCTGCAGTGGTCCCTTCTAGAGCTCCAGCAATGAAATGCGGACTCCAGTACCCTCCTTGTTCCGCTGCGTAAGAACTCCGAGTCCGGAGTTACCACCAGGCCAAAGTCTATGATATGAGTTGCTGAAGGGAAGACTGTGGCCTTCTCCCAATGCACTGGTATATTTGTGACCATCCTAACCAACTCGGGGACGAGGTTATCTGGTCCTTTCTCTTGGCGCAAGTCTTTGCCTTCAAAAGTCTCATAAAGAGGAATGCCCAATTGTTTGCGGGAGAAAGAGGTGATGTTTTTGAGATCATCGTCGATTATGGAAGCTGCAGCACTGAGGTATGGACTGTGGAACGGTGCCGAAATTGGGAGGAACGGTGGGGAATCTGACTTTGCGCTCTGTGAATGGGACACGGTTTTGGTCGAGTCCCGTGGGGCTTTAACTTTCCTTAAGGAAAGATTGAGACCATATAAGGATTGCGGTGGGCCAGTGACCACGACGGTGGCGGCGCCGTTGATCAACGAAATGTGGATATGGCGGTCCTCGGGAAGATGTGTGTTGGTCGCATCCACATGACGTTGAACCTGGGCAATTGAAAGGTCCTGACACCAAGCATAGGGCTAGGACGCCCTCTCCATGTGCGACCCGAATCTTGTAGTGTGGTAGGAGCCAATGATGTACGTGGATATGTTTGTTGCGATCGACATCCTATCCAAAATAAGACTGTTAAGGCATCCTGAGACACCTTTACGAATGATTCCCATGTAGTCGCAGTTGCGAGGGCCGCTGCTGTGATGATACCCTGAGAATGACCTGTTGTTCCTGCGAAATTTGCACGGAGATCTTGTGGCTTCCTTTCCTAGGATCCTACAAGTAACATAATAGTGTGCTAATTGGACGAGACCAATTATAGGGAGTGAAACTGGGGCGGAAACGAGATAAGTGAGATCTGGAGTAGCATCTTCATCCTGGAGCCATCTCATGACATCCAAACCCTTTGAATAAACCTTCCAGCCTTTGGATCCCGGGAAAGTTTTTGAGAGTGTGCTTGCACACACTGAGATGAACTCCTCCACGATGCCATTATAGACAGTATACACCTCTCGTAGCTCCTGGAAATATTCTTCGATAGTTCCCTGTCCACCAAATATGGCATATATAGCAGCATTTCCGTCGGACGCGGCCCTGAAAAGCGCAGAATCGTGCGTCTTGATTGGTCTGTTAGTGGACTGGCGGGCAGAGTAGTAAGCCTTGACCACCTGCTGGCGCTTCAGCGGGGTGCCAGGTAGGCCAGCTGCCACAGCGTGAACCTCATTCCCTCGTAAAAACCTCCCCTCGAACTCCGATAGAACAAGCTTCAGGACTTCTTCATATGTCCCTTGTGCATCATCCTCACCAGTTTCTACCTGCTCAGCGACATAGCCCAAAAACTTGGAGACAAGTTCGGCAGCGGACGCAGGCTCATCGTCTGATGCCAGCTCCTCCGTTGGAGCAGGCAATGTTGCCAGGAACCGTTCTCTGAGTGACGATGCATGGAAATGTAATGATGTGGGTATTAAAAGCGCATGTTCGAGTGGTCCATGGGTGATAACAAGAGGCCGCAGTGATGATGCCGAGCGTGGTGTCGATACACCAGTCAGAGCTCCAGTTGAGCCATACATCGGAATGGAAAATGGATATGCTTTTTTGCAAGTGATGCTGGAAAGTTACCCATCAATTAGCAACAGCCCTCCATATAATTCCAATCAGGGCAATCAGTAGGGAGGGGGGTTGGAAGTTGGGAATTGAGGTGGGGGGAGTAACTTACACGCTGGTATAAAGGCAAAATCTACCAATGAGGTGCCCACAATGAGAACAGCACAATCAAACAAACGACGAAAACCCGGGCGCCGTCAAAGATGAGGTATCAAGCAGGTACGTTGCAGTAGATGATGGACTCAGGCCTAAGGGGGATGGGAGGGGTGTAGGAGGGTGGCAGGTGAGGTTATGGAGCAATTGAGAGATGGAGGAGATGAAGCTGCTGGTGGTGTGCAGGAAGGTGGGGGGGGGGGGGGGGGGGGGGGGGGGGGGGGTGGGGGGGGGGGGGGGGGGGGGGGGGGGGGGGGGGGGGGGGGGGGTGATGGAGAGGGTGAAGATGAGGATGAGGCCGAAGAGGATGGTGGGGGGAGGGGGGAGGGGTCTACGAATTGGATGGCGTAGGGTCTTCGGCTAGCAGCAGCTTCGGCCCCCGAGATACTTCTGCTCGTCTTTTCTACTAGCACTGCACGTTGGTGCTGCGTCGAGCCTGGGCAGCCCCGGGCAGTAGGGACCCTCCGCACCTGCTCCCTGCGCCCCCGACCCTGGCGCCGCATGCTGAAGTCTTTGCTCCTCCTAGCAAGAGCATTGGCAGCCGCAGAGAGGTGGCTTGCACAGCACCGGGGCCCGTCACGTTTCACGGCAGAGCCAGGACGGGGTAACGGAGGGGGGAGGGGGCCAATTATGCGGAGTAAATTTTTCCATTGAGTCGTCCGATTGGAGTTTGTTGAGGACGAGCTGCCCCAACGCCAGCGCGAGGCCGGCGGCAGCAGCGCAGGGTGCCCTGTTCTGGCGGGCCCTGTTCTGGCGGGCCCCCATAGAGTACTGGGATCGAGACTGCCCATACTATATGGTGGGATAAAGGCAGACAGGATGCATGGCATGAGCGGGCGAAAAACAACATCGTCGAGGCCGTGATGAACTCCAGAGCCCATCACGAGGCTAGAACTCATCAACAATTGCTTTATCGTTGTCGAGCTTTATGCATCAAAAAGCCCGGCAACGCCACAGCCAACCTCAACGAGATCGACAGAATACTAGGTCGAGGCTAAGAATACTAGAGTACTTGTAGCACTGGTTCCGGGCCATTATGTAATTCCAAAACTTGGTACTGATATTATTTAGAATATTCTCTCTCGTGAATTCAGCGACTCCTAATTAGTTGGCGATTGCAAAAACAGCCGATACCGTTGGGATGACGTTGCTTTTTCTTGCTGTAGGCGTACGCACATCTGTCTCCGACTTCGCTCCTGATGGGTACGAGCAGACTGATGTATTGTCATTCCCTTGCAATTGCAGGCCGGTGGAGCTCAGTGCACTTTTCTCCTCTACCGAAGTTAGGATGTGGTAGCTTTCTTCTGGCGTCAAGTTCCCCACTTGGGCCCTGAGTGTGCACAACGGCATGTTTGTTGATCCGAGGCTTACCGGTGTTGATTACTTTCGAGAATGACTGTCTTGTTGGTGAAAGTAATTATAATCACGATAATTTGCAAGGATTATCGACGCTGTGGACGAAAGGAACAAAACGTTGAGAACGAGCTCTAGGTACTTACATACATACATCTTCCATTTGCATACTTGCCACAGTGGTCAAAAATACTTTGTTCCAATTGAAACTCAAGCCACAAGGAGACTAAGTAATTCAGATGGTTATGTTCTGGGCAGATATGACAAAAAGGGATGAGAATGGAGTGATAAACTGAACTCGTACCTAAGTAGTTCAGTAATTTGTACCTACTAAAAGCGACGATAGTGACCTCTTAATTCCGTGCGCCAGACTAAATTCTGAGACGAGTCAGTCATTGTTTCCCGCAATTTCTTTCTCATAGATCCGTCGATTCATGAACTCACGATTCCCTTG